>OZ007590.1:201890634-202515634 GCA_963931845.1 Maratus michaelseni | reverse complement strand
CATATTTGCAATTCTCACTGCAAATCTCTAGCAGCTCCATGGATGTGTTATTCCTTGGGTGTTTTCATTTTTGAAAAAAAAGAATGTTACTTATTAAATTTTAATTTCATAAATGTTTTTAAAATTAGTTAAAAAAACATTTTAAAATATGTAGTTTATAATTAAAATGCTTCACTGTATAAAAGCCAATTGTGGCCAAAAAAATTCCGGCTAGCCAAAAAAAAATCCCTGCTAAAATTCCACCAGCGCGGCTTTTTTAAATTTTAACCGGCTATTTCTTTTTCTTTTTTTTTTAAACCTTGAAAATACAAAACTTTATTTAATGTCTGTTTTTGTACTCGGTTTGAGTAGAATGCGTGTCTAGCACTCACCAAGATTTTTATTTAAAATTCCTCAAAAAATATAATAATATATAAAACACAATTTATATGATTAATGATATTTTATATCAATGTTAAAAAAAATAAGAAATGTCTAGCATTTATCTCGATGTTGACAAAAATACTCATTAGTAGCGGTAAATAAAAAAAAAGGTATTTCCAAATTAAGTACTAGTCAATGCAAAAAAATTACATTAAAAATTCATTAGAATTTTTAATTTTATTAATTTGTTTATAAAATTACACAGCATGCAGACTTTTTGACTTTGTACAGTTACGATTTTTCCTAATCCTTTACAAAACTTAATTGAATTCCATAATTTACATAAATTTATTTTAATCAGTTCTGTTTATATTTTTATAATTTAATTTGTTTATCACCTATTTGTTAATGTAGCTTGCAAAAGATTTTCTACCTTTTCTAAAAATACAGATGATAAATTAAGCTTCTTTTTCTTTATAAAAATAATTAAGTAAAATAACATAAAAGGGATACAAATGAAGAAAAATAATCATGTTAATATTCGTGTGATTTATTCGTCAATGATGGACGGTATTTTAATCTGTAAGTTACATATTTCATGTTGCAATAATAAAGTAACATATAATTATCATTTATAGTGGGCTGGAAACCATTACATGCCTAGGATTTTTTTCTCTATTTTTTATTAATGATCGAGAAATGCATGCTTCTCCTCTCATTGTCTGAATTAAACATTGATTATAACATATTATCTTTATTGAACAAAAAAGGTAAAATACCGACGAAACAAAAAAAAAAAAAAAAAAAAAAAAAAAAAAAAAAAAATTCTACTAGGCACAAATAGTGTTGCTATGACGCTGATGATAAGAAAACAAATAAATGAATTGAAACATAATTATATTTCAGATAAAACGTTATTTAAAAAAAAAAAAAAAAAAAAAAAATCAAAGTTCTAATCTTAAAAATAAAAAGTTTCAATACGAATATGTTTTTTTTTTTTTTTTCTGCGAATACACATGTTTTTACACGATCATATATTTAAAGATTTTTGGACATTGAAAATCAGTATTTTTTTTTTTTTTTTTTTTTAGTAATCTTTGTGTTATTTAATCACTAGTTTTTGTGATAAAATAAGGCAAAGTTTAGTACTATTAAAAAAAATTGCCCTGTCTAGGAAGTGTTTTTTAAAATATAAACATAAAGCAAGCTACACTTTTTTTTTTTTTTTTTTTTTTTTGGCAGAACACTTTGTGTAAGGCAATTTTTTTAAAGATGTCAACATAAAAAGCAAAAATATTACAGAAAAAGAAGTAATAAAATGCCAAAAGCAAGCTTTTTACGGACGGTCATTTTTCGGAATGAAAACTTGAAACAGTTTATTACTTTTTTCATCAGGAGGGCTCTGCCCAAGATAGTTTTTAAATACATGAATGTAAAAACAACAGAACTAAATATTGCATTCCACTAGGGATGCAGAGGAGCAGACCCGCCCCCCGGTAAAAAAAAATAATAATCTTAGTTTAAAAAAAAATTGTATTGCTTAAAAACAATAAGTTAAATGAAAAGAATAAATTCCATTTTATTTTTTCAAAATTATCAGATAAAAAATAAAAATTGATTAATTAAATTTGAAAATCCAAGGAGAGGCAATTCTGTTTCCTTGATCCCCTTGCGGACGCTCATAATTTAACCAGTATTAACTTCCACATTAACCGCAATATTCGAAATCACAATCTTTAATAATAAAGGTCTTTAATCGATGTCCTAAACGGTTGACTACGTATCTTTTTTGGATAAACATCAACCAATATCTCTCCCCCACATAGCCCCTACACACACACAATCCGTATACATACATAAATACTTAATTACTCAGTACTTTTTTATACCTAATTAAGTAAATATTATTTTTCTCAATCTCTTATGCATATGTTTGGCAAAGGCGACTATTTTTTAAAAAAATATTTTGCCTACCATTCCAAACAATAATATATGAGGTAAATTTCTAGTGCAAATGTACCACAAATATTTGGAAATTGTTTAAAAATAGTGGTAGACAAAGTAATACAAAAATAGTCGTCTGTGGCAACCTCAATAACTTAATCGTTCAGACACAGCTAAAAATTTAATTTTTTAGTGGTAATCAAAATCAATATACCATGTACCTATTATTTTAAAAAACAACATAATATACAAATATGAAAATATGCATTATATACTCATAAACATAAAGTAGCAAACTATTACTTACCATTTTATCTTTCGTAGGATTTTATATGCGATAAATTTACAAATGAGAAACAATTTAACGAAACAAAACACATTTTAATGACGAAATTTTTACAAACCCATATACGAAATTTAAAACATGGAAAAACGATTCAATGCAAACTCGTAAATGAACCAGTACGTGTACTGAAATAATGAAAATGTGAGAATTCTTAACAGAATATGCTTGAACACATCATAGAGATTGAATTATGCCAAATCCTTAGGCATCGGTGGAATTGGAGTCATACAATTTTCCTTCTAAATTTCGGGAAAATTCAGCCATGAAGTCTTTAAAATTAATGGAATTCATGTTTTTAGCTAGGAGATGAATGAGAAACCAGTCGCCTACTTTGCATTTCCTGACAATAATTTCGACATGTTCTTCCTTTACAAGATTTGCTCTCGATCTCAGGCTTCGGACTCTGGCTTCATGAGAAACAAAAAGGATAATTCTATACGCAAGAGCTACACATGATAACACAGCCATTAACACAAACCAAAACCACAGGAAGACGTAGATTTTTTCATTCATAATATTAATAGGGAGAATACACATAGCATCGTGTTTTTGCACGTCGCCTGATGAACCATATCTGTGGAAAGTGCACTTTGTTAGTCGAGGAAACACTCGAATCATTGGATCGTACCTCAGGGTCCAGTCCCATTCGGAAAACTTGATCACTTCCATTCCGTATGAGCTGAAAGATCCGCCAAGGAACGCGTCCATTAAATACATTTGGCCAATTACGTTAAAGGCATTAAATATTTCGCTCACAAAATAAAAAACAGCGTACATGTCATTGTTATTGAAATTAGCTACCATGTAACTGACGAGGAGTTCCAAATTTTTTTCCTTTTTAGCCGTGTCAATAATGGGACTGTTTAGTCCTTGAACCATTGCTCTAATCCGGCCCCCTTCGAGGCATTTCCAAAAATAACGTGGAATGTAGAAGAGAATAGCTTGCAGGAACAACACAAAACACACCCATTGGTAATAAGCGTGGTAGACTCGAGCATCCCCTTCCACATATTTGTCGACACCAGGATACGGAATCTCTTTCCCGACATCCTTGAACCAAGCTTTTTCTACACTGAAAGTTGAATGGATCCAACAGAAAGTTCCGAGAACTTTGGAAGGAATATCATCTTTCGAGATACATTCGATAGGGTCCCCTAAATATTGTCGACCAGTTACTACAATACTGAATGCAACCAGAATGGGCAGCGTCACTTTGTAATGCAACCGAAAAACATTGTTGTCTATGACAACAGTCTGCTGCTTGAGGACACTTTTTAAAGATCCGAACAACTTATCCATTATAAGCGCCGAAAAATTCCGGGGCCTCTGCCTCCTCACTCAGTGCGACTGAACTGAGAGCAATTCCGCATCTGGACCAGATCGAGAAATTAAAAAGAACTGAAAACAGACGAACATACTCCGAAACTCACCGAACTGGCGGTCACGTGGTTCGATTTCATTTCTTACGGCGATGCGTCCATATTCAACCAGTTTTTCTACCGATTAAGTGAAATAAATTTACGATCTTCTCATAATAATCAATGTGATTATAATTTATGACTAGAAATTATGCAATAAATTATGGAAATAAATCTGTTTTCATAATAAAAGCCATGAATAAGTAGCCGAAACACTAATATATTTTATAATGGTGTGAGTTAATATTAAGAACGATTATATATGTCTTGATTAAAAAAAAAATTTTAAAAATCGGAAAAGGGCGAACAGACAGGGCCGGATAATATAATATTCTTCAGTTTTTAATTTCAGAAAATTGTTTCCTGAAATAAAACAGTGTGCATATTTACAATATTAACACTTTAGTCGATTTTAAATAAATTATTTTTTCTAAATCACTTGACTTTTCACTTCTTTCAAGGAAACCTTATATCTAAAAATAAAGAAAAGGGGGAAAGGATGCCGATTTTATGATAATAATAATAATAATAATAATAATAATTTTCATTTCATAATAAGCATTATGATTTCAAAACTTTTATTTAAGCAAAATTTCACACATTTTCTAAATGTTTTCTTTATCTCATAATGATAAAGTTTAATTTAATAAGAGTTGAAGCAATTCAAATTTAGCGAATTGAAAAGGCTATTAAAAACGCCAGATGTGCATTTGAAAATGTTACGGAGTGAAGTGTTTTTTATTTATGAGCATCATGAAATACTGTAAATTATTTCTATTTTTGTAGGTTTTTTTGAACGCTTAATTAAACAATTAGCCAACAGTAATAATATAATTGCAGTATTTTCAGACAGTTTTACTAGGTACAGTAGTGAGTTTATTAAGTTTAGAGTTTATTCTTTTTTCAAAATCAAATGTTCTAGTCTTTAAATTTAGATTTTAAAAGCAGCAAACATAGCTACTTAACAATAAGTGTTTTTCTTTAACATACTGTGTTTGCATGTCGGACTTAATTATTATTACATTTGGTTGCTTGTTCTATATATCGTTTAAGAAAATTATTATTATTATTATTATTATTATATATTTATTATATTATTTATTTATTTTTGCACTGAAAAATCGCATGAAGAGTGATTTTTAGAATTGTATGCTACATTTCTTAGACAGATTGTCTTTGCCTAATTCAATTGCAGAAATTTTCTAGCTGAATAAGGCAAAAATTACTATTCGAAAATACTGATAGGAAAAATTAAATATTGTATGTGTGACGCTTGTCACTAACGGGTTAATACAATAGCCCTTTGTTATTTTGCTCATTCAAATATACCTCTCTTATATGCCCCCAAGAAGAACAAAAAGTAGCTCAAATAATTTCAACACTGTCTAAGTATCTAACTACTATTTTTTTTTTTTTTTTTTTTTAAGATTGTAATTATGCGTATAATAATTTAAATTTTATATTGTTAAAAAGCTTTTTATTGTTGTCACATGTTGTTCCTACTTTATCATTCTTTTATTAAATCATGAAAATCAGTTTAATTTTTTTTTCACCATTTATGTAGGATGAACTATAATTGTCGTCTATATTATTGGTTATATTATATTTATAGATGAATTCAAAATGTCACCGCATGCAGAAAAAGAAAATTCATTATGACGGCATTGCTTGCAATTTCGAAGCGACTGAGACAGGTTATGTGACTTTTAACAGGTGCAGTCGCTGACACATACACTTGTTTGAACACATTGGTAGCAGCAAACAGTGAAAAATTATACTTACTGGAAAAGATGCTGGGATTTTTTGTTCGTAGGATGTGAAAGCAAAGTCCCTAGAGTCTAGTGTAATAAAATTATGTAGACGTCACTGACCATCGTTATCTCCCATTCTTAAAAAGCAAATATATGGCACGTATAAACCCAATGCAAAGAAAAGCTCAAATAAGCAGAATAAATCTAGCATACAATTGTTTCGATACTTCAAAAAGGAGTTCCTTCGCCAGTGCAAAACGAAAAGAAAGGAAATGAGGGGTAAAAAAACATATTTCAGAGATATTGCTCTGCTAGGAAAAAAGTAAATACGAAGAGCTTATTCGGGCATGTTTGTTAAATCATTATAAGTAAATATACCAGTCGCTACCAAATGTTTAAGTTTTAATAGGGATAATTGAATATCATAATTTTTAAGCCTATATTAAATAATGAATGATCCTAAGATACATTTAGAATGAGTGATGATTATTGCGGTGCCAGGTTCAGTGTCCCAGAAAAGTGGGACAGAAAGACAAAAAAAAATCAGGACATAAAAATAAAGTAAACCCTATAAAACCTGTCTATAATGGAATCTTGTCTTAAACGAAAAATTTTCATTGTCCCAACGGTATAAACACAATACAATTATACCTGTTAAGATGAAAACCTGTTTAAAAGGGAATTCCTACCTATCCCCTGCGATTTTTTTCTTAGCAGGTTTCATTATACTAAATAAACACGTCAATCTTATACATTAATATTTGTGAAAGCGGAATCGCTGGAACAATGAAATTTTTACTTTTAAAACAGATTATAAACAGGTTCGTTTTCGCAGGGTTTACTGAACAAATTACAGTAAAACATTTATAAGGTATTTTTTTGGTTGGGACTATAAAAATTTCCGTTATAGTCAGGTTCTGTCTTCACAGGTTTTACTGTATTAAATTGTTCCACTCGATGCAAACTAACGAATAGCATGGTAACTAAAAGATATTTAAAATAATTTGTGCAGAATGAGAAAGCGGGACTCTTGGCATCTCGCGCAGTGGTTACGCAACGCGGGACAGGTCTTGGGGTCCCTGAAAATAGAGATGACACTTGACAACACTAGTGATGACCTAAATAAAGAAATTTTAGAGACCCTGGTGTAGTAAACTTGAATATCTTGAATGCATAACTTAATATTAACAAAATTTGTAAGATATTTCCAAACGCGTTTCACTTTTATAATTTATGCTAATTATGAAAAAAAAAGTGTTCCGATTCCAAGTGGTAATTATATAGCTTCGCTTTTGTTAGTAGGTTGAAACAGTTTGATATTCTTGTTTTTCTAAATCTAAAAATTAAATAAAGAAGAAGAAAAAAAACACTGATCCGTTTCAGAAAATTAATTTGGGGCAAAATCACAGAATTATTTAGTAAATATCTTCTGCTGTCCAAAAATTAAGGGGCAGTGACCGGACGCTTTCGCTTTTTACACGGTTTGTCGAATATTTACTGAAATTATTGACAAATTGTTCTTGAAATTCGAGGATGTAAAACACATGTTTGACTTCAAAAACAGTAGAAAAAGTATACTGCAATTAAAAATTAATATATTGAATATTTAATGAGATATGGGCATTTGTATGAAATAATTTTTAACTGTGCATGCGCGAACCATACCAAAGATTTTTTTTTCATGATTTGATAGTCAATTCTACTGATATAAGAAGACCAGTGAAATATCGTGAAAAAAGATACCAGCAGTACAGTGAGCTAATTGACAAATTCGGTAGGAAATCCCATATAATCCAATGGGATTTCCACCCGAATTTGTCAGTTAGCTCACTGTATTGCTGGTATCTTTCTGGGTTTTCACGAAATTTGACTGGTCTTTTTATATGAGTTACTCTATAGAATTGACTACCAAATCATGAAAATTTTTTGGTATAGTTCGCGCATGCGCAGTTAAAATTATTTCACACGAATGTCTATATGTAATAAATATTCAATATGTTAATTTTTTAATTGCAGTATACTGTTTCTACTGTTCTTGAAGTCAAACAGGTGCTTTGCATTCTTGAATTTCAAGAACAATTTGTCAAGGGACACTCCCCCCCCCCCCCCGGAGCCACAGAAATCTCTCCCGGAGAAAAATGTCTGAATTCAACACTGTTTGCAACTATAGACATAGGTGAGAAATTCACAGTATAAAATCACTGACGACTGTGTTGCTATTAAACTACGAGAATGCTAAAATATAGGCATGCCGTCATAGGATGATATCTAGATAAAAGTAAACTTTTATTAAAAATAAAAGTCTCCAAAGATTTTCATATATGGGACCACATTTTCTGCCATGCTTATGCCTAAAATGAGACTAAAATATAGTATATATTTTTTTTCTTTTAAATTTAGCCATAGAAAAGTTTTTTTTTACATCCGGATCCCGATAAAGGTGTAAGCTGGATTTGAAAAGTACTTTTTCCTATAATAAAAATGCAAATTATTACGGACTTGAAAATTTGATAATAATTCACAAAGCCAAGTAATATTTTTTTAATAATGAAACCAAAAGCATGGGATGGAGGGGGTAGACACAATCTCCCGATATATTTAAAAAAAATCCCTGAAGGCTCAGCCTACAGGCACAGGTAGATTTCGAAGACTGAGATCGTGGGCACCTGTTTATTGGGACTTGCAGAAGAAAGACCTATATTTACCATGATGTGGCTGTTGGTACCACCCACTTCGAAATATACTTCTGCCTGTAGGCGGAGCCAGCAGGGATTTTATTATTATTATTATTATTATTATTATTATTATTATTTATTTTTTTTTTTTACCGTAAGAGTTGGTCCTATAAAAAACTTGTCAATATAAAAGTTGTAGATAATATTGATAATAAATTTAAGCGGATTTGATATTTTTGAAATTGACGAAGTTATGTTTTTTTTCTTCTGAAACCCCTATCGCCCCCCCCCCTCCTTGGGAGCATTTTTAATGAAATCAAAAATTTGTCATATTTAAATTTTTGGCCCTTTTCCTAGAAGTAATAACTTTAAACAGATTCAATATGTATAAAAATTAAGAAGTTGTCAGTTTTTTTCTGTTTTCACGTCTGCTTTTAGGCGGAGCCAGCAGGGATTTTTTTTTTTTTTTTTGTCATAAGAGTTGGTCCTATAAAAAACTTGTCAATATAAAAGTTGTAGATCATTTTAAGGAGATTTACAATAAATTTAAGCGGATTTGATATCTTGAGAATTGACGGAGGTATGCATTTTTTTCTTCTAACCCCCCCCCCCTTTCCCCCCTTGGGGATATTTTTAATGATATCAAAAATCTGTCATACATAAATTTTTGGCCCTTTTCCTAGAAGTAATTATAATTTTAAACGGATTCGATACGTATGATAATTAAGAAATTATGGGGGGTTTTCTGTTTTCACAAAAAGCCCTTCCCCCATTTCCCCCTCCCTTGGTTCGATTTTGCCCATTAACGAACTTGAGCGAGATTTTATGCCCCTTGATTTTATGTATGAGTTTGGAAAAGATTTGTGCAGAATTATTGCAGTTATCGTGTCCATAAAAAAGTGACATAGATAGATAGATAGATAGATAGATAGATAGATATGTAAAGTTTTGAACTGGGGGTGGTTTTGGGTTGTGGGAGTCATGATCAGTGTAGATCTGCAAAATTTTTTCAAAAATTCCAACTTAGGGGAGAATGTAATAGGTAGTATTTCTTACGAAATCTACCTAAAATCGATATGAACAAATATTCCAGTTATCATAATCATAATCGTAATATTATTACCACCCCTAATTTTCTTCTTAAAGAGTACTATTGAGTAATTGAGGCGAAAATGTGAAAAGGGGAGGGGACAAGAATGGAAGAAAGTCGATCTTTTCCCTTGAAGAGTTCAGCAAAGGGTCATTTTATTGCGTAAACAATCAAATACTGTGCGTTGAAGGACGTTTGACGCTTCTGATAACAAGTATGCAATTATAAGAGTGTTATAAATTACATCGTCACAGTGCAAGTGCTTGCCGACGTCAAAGTTATCCTGGAAGAAATGAAAATTATAGTCATAAATGATAAACAGACTGTGTTAGAATAATCATATCGAATATATGAAAGTTCATCATCTTTTTTTCTTCTCTCAAAGGATAAATAAATAATGTCACAAATATAATTTTCTTTTAATAATATTATATTTGATCACATTCTTCATCATTTATTCTCTCACTTCCTTGTTATGAGCGATAAACATTCAATATATTTTTCATGAAATTATTTCATTTCATCGCATACGTGACAATGCATTTTCTTCGTAAATTTTTTAAAATAAATAGTACCAATCCACGGAGAGATATTTTAAGCTGTCTTCGGAAAAATAATTAATTTGACTAAGTAGGGTTTTATTAAGATAAATGCAGTTGTGTGTAAATAAGAATTCCTTGCCATATATATAGAAAGTGCTGCTTAGCTTATATAAAAAATATGCTACTTTTTAGGAAAATTAATGTTTTATATTTCAGTCTACTGCTGTTGTAATAATGCAGATGCATTACGGTGCTCAAAGTATTTTCCTGAACTGTATTATACTATTAGGGATGGGAAATAGAGTTACTTTGGGTTAATAGATTGCATCGTTCCGCAGTTGGATAGACAACAGGTTTCAACAAGCTGTTATTTTTATAACGTATAACTAATCGCTATGTATGCTGCCAACGGACGTTTTAATTAAAAGGCTTTTAAACAGAATTTTTGAAATAATTTTGGAAGTAAGTATAGACGCTGTTTCAAGTTGAGATGAATCCACACCATTAAAATCAGTTTATGGTTAAACTCCATTTTTGCTCGATAAAAACTTACCTAGCTATGATACTTTGAATTTCATGCACTTTCAGCTTCTCTGGTACTAAGAACACATTTCTCCATTTTTAGTGACTCGAACGTTGAAAATTCATAAAATTTTCAGTATCATAACTCGGTAAGTTTTGATCATTGAAGAATAAATTTGTATTGTTTTACTTGTTAGAACACTTGGAAACTTTTCTAAATAAAACTTATTTGGGCCCAGGCATTGTAAAAAATTTTTAATTTCTTAACTATATAAAAAGTAAACATTTTAACGTAAATCGATTTTTATACGATGCAAAACAAAGCTTGAGACATTTTTGCAATTGGAACTAATATCTCTAAAACTAACGGTTTAGAAATTAGCAAGAAGAGACGCTTTGTATATATATACATGTTTAACAACATGATTTGTAAAAAAATTAATTTGATCCCCGACTTCATTGCAGTCATATCTGTCAACGCATATCTAAATAGAATCCCACAAATATTATTTATACACTTATAATCAAATGCAAATTCATCCTAACAAATTTTCAATATGATTTTCAAATTAATTACAATTGTATTAAAATTGAGTGTTAAGAAGCAATAGTTAAAAGGAATACTAAGTTCTAAATCAAATGAAAAAGGAGTTTTGGAATTGTAAAAATACAATTTTTTGGTCCCAAAGTTTAGGCTCATAATTAATGAAGTAATTATCTGGTTAGGTTTCCGAATAACATTACTTTTAAACATCCCAAATATAATTATATATTTTTATTCTTTGTAAAAATATGAAAATAATCTTTAAAAAATATATGAATGTAATCCATGTGTATTATAAATATAGTTAGATATTAGATCTATGAAGATTGCTTAGTTGATTTTAATCTGTCTTTTTATTTATTCATTCTAAAGTCATGTTTAAAAAATTTTAGTTAAACATAAAAATGCATACCACATGGAAAAACGCACCTCCAGCTTATATCGCTCATAGACAGTACCGTAAACGAAATCTCTTGTGTGTATCTGTAAATGAACGATAATTGTTATATATGTCATATTCTACATTAAGCATTTTGCACATCAATAATGTATATAAATTCCATTATGTTTGAAATAGTATTACATTATTAAAATATACTCCAAAAAATTGACCCCGTAAACCATAATGTAACCGAATTATTTTGAGTTACCCTGTAAATGAATGATAAATGCTTTGCACATCATATTCTACAGAAAGCATGTTTTTGTGCACTTCATAAATGCATATCAATTTCATTATGTTTGAAATAGCGTAACGTCATTAAAATAAAATGCAGACGATTTTTCTCCATTATCATAATGTAACGGGATTCATTTGAGTGTCCCTGTAAACGAACTATGAATGATACACACTCCATTTTCAATGCGAACATTCCATAGTGGACTTCAACAACATATATCAATTACATGGTAATTCAAGTATATTTACGAGAGTTAGACCATGGACAGACAGACAGACAAACCGAATTTATAAACACATTTTAAGTAATGTTAAAAATTTCATCACTGCAATTGTTTAAAGGATTACATATTAGTATAAGGGGCAATTTTCTGAAAGGTTAATATTTATAGGTATCGCATATATTAGATACTTTCAAATCTCTATTATATATATCCGATGACCTATATCATGTATGTGTTAGAAGCGAATTGACTGAAAACAATCAATATAAGAGGGTGGTTTGATAAGTTCTCGGCCTGACAGTGAAAACATAAGATTTTTGACTTAATTTCATATTATTTTTCAATGCAGTCCCCTTGCAACTCAATACATTTCAGATATACTCTTGTATGCGAATTCTTTAGTGCAACCCTGTACGAGGGGGGTTCGAAAAGTTCCCGGCCTGAAAAAGGAAATACAAGATTTTTGAAAATATTTCATTTTATTTTTCTACTTGCAACACAATACATTTCAGAAGACTCTTGAGAAATGTTCTTTCTTTGGCGTTTTTGGTCGACGTTCAACAAAGAGCGGCACGCATCGAGCAGAAAGCTTTTTCATACCCAAAGCATCGTGTAAAATATGGTGTACACGGGTATCGAGCAATGTCAGCAAGTTCGCGTATCTTCAATCCGCGATCATTCTAAACGGCATTGTGAATTTTGAGACGATTTCGTCGGTCGTAGCAGTTTTTAGGCGTCATGAGCGTTGATCATCGTGAATTGATTTCCTACCATGTTTAAATTCAGCAGCCCACTTTTTTATCGTCGAATATGAAGGAAAAGAATCCTTTAAGATAGACTGCAACTCTTTTTGTAAGTTTGTAGGTATTAAATATTTTTTAACAAAGTATTTTATGACAGCTCGAACTTCAATTTTGTCCATTTTTCGAAAATGTCAAAACTTGTTTACTTTACTTCATCGCCCAGCAATAACCAATAAACTGACGCGTCTGAAACTCGGCGACATGTCATCTAAAGGATTATACTTTACAAACAACATTGTCATTGGTCATACTTGTTCCATTTCTGTGTTAGGCCGAAAGTTTATCAAACTGACTTCGTAATCAGGCACATAAATAAGCCTTGAAATATGTAAAATAAAATAAAGATAAAGAATGTTTTAAAGACTTGAGAAACACCATTTTTATAATTCTTTCGGAAATAAATTTGAAACAAGCTTGATTCGGCAAAAGATTTAAGGAACTGTCGGGTTTTATTTAAAGTGCCTTATTAAGCAATACAACCTATTTGAAGCGGAATTTCACGTTGCAATACTGTTAAATAATTTGTCGTGAAAAGAGCAGAAGAAAATAACTTCTGGCAGGCGAGAGAAAAGAAATAAAAAATGGGGAATGCACTGGGAAATAAGTAAGAAGAGGGGAAGAAGGACATTCAACGCCGATAACAATCGGCGACGCCCTTGAAGGCCGAAGATCAGTAGTGATTGTCGTGCATTCTGTTGCGTAAATTTTTAATTGCGATAATTATTTTGAAGAAGCATTCGCTTGCTCAATTAGACAGACAGTGAAATTTTTGATTAATATTATCATTTGCATTTATTGATCGTATAATAATAGTTCTTATAGAAATATTTCATATCTATGGACTTTTAAAAAAATCTACTAAAAAATTAAAATCTGAACCTACTCATTCTTTTAAGTACAATGCGTGCATGGCATGCTTAAATATAAATAATCATGCATTACTCAAAAATAGGCTTGCCGAAAAATATAAATATAATCTCGTATTACTATGTTTTATATATTCAAGAGACTTTTTTATATAAGTAAATGTGAATTTGTTAGTTGCAACTATTTTGTCCAAATAGTTTTAAGAATAAAAGTTGCGCACTTCAAACTTAATAAATTACACTAAAAACTGCTAAGATAAAATTGCAAGGGATCAGAAAAAAAATAAATTACCGTCTAAGCAGAAGCAGTGCGCCAAGAAAAAAAAAAAAAAACTTCCAAAAGAGAACTATAACTAAAGAACTATATTTTGAATTTGAATAGATGGTGTTTAAGTCCATCAAGAGGCTCTAGGACCCTAAAAGTTAACTGACATTATTTTAAGTATCCGTTTAAAAGAATGAAAAAGCAACATTTTTCTGTAATTGCGTCAAAATGCCATCATTTGCAGAGATTTCTCATTGCACCAGCTCTGAAAGTAGAGACTTGGGGCTGCAATCATAAAACTATTGAATGCTTTGAACAGTGAAAATTGATGTCACGTACCTGCATTGTCATTCTTAAAATTAAACAAGTATGATGTAGCCACTGCAAAACTTTGTTCTATAGTATTCTAATATATTAATTTATAATAGCTTCAACGATTATGAATATAAAACATAGCGCATTTCTTCGAATTTAACACGGAGTTACAGTGTTCAGTGACATAAAATAAGAACAGGAAAAAGCAGCCTTTGTTGGATATTAAAATTTAAATTTAGATCAACATATATATTTTTAATCATGAAACTCAAATATAATTTTTGGCGCATTTCTAACACAATAAAAATAAGACACAGCTATGAAGTTCATTGCAAAAAAATAATAATCCATAATAAATTCCAAAGCCAACAATTGTCGTCAAAACGTGTCGACAAAAGTGATTCTGACAACAATGTGGTTAAAAGTTTATGAGAATTACAAAAATTGGATTATTAATACTGCAAACCATGCTCACTAAATAGCATCAATTGATCGTGGACCTTTCTCTAAGCATAGGATAGCAACGCCCCGTGTTGTTTGATCAAAATCAAAATTGAATCAGCATCTATTTATGCCAAGGTCTAACATAATATAAAGTTTGATGAACTTCCGCGTATTAGCTTTTGAGATGTAACGGAAATCGTGAAATACATAGTATAGCAGTGCCACCTGTTAGACGATATACACCCAAACGTAATCAGCATTAAATTATGTCAAGCTCAACTGAATCTGAAGTTTGATTAAATTCAATGAATTAGTTCTTGAGATACAGCGGACAAAAAATTTGTGTCACACATAGACTAACACACAGGCAGAGTTTTTCCAACAATAGTCAAATCGTGTTCAGGACATCCTTATAACGTGTAAATCCATAAAAAAACAAGAATGAAAAATCATGCATCTGGCATAGAATATGAAACACTTTCCAACACTAGCAGAATATTATTAAGAAATTTAATTTTTTCATTTGCTGAAATGAGATATCTAAATAAGTAATTAAAAAGAATAACTCAGTAAAAATCCATTTTCAGCAATTGCAGCCCGTATTCGAAGTCTTTCGTGCAGCTCTGTATATAATCTACAGAATTTGTAAACAACCTTTAATACATTACTACCAAGAGTACTATACAACCTTTAATACCTAAAAATTACATAAAATTGCATATCACAGCGGAAAGCGCAATTACCGATCATAGTCAGTTGAATTCTTTTGTGCGTCGCTGTACATGAACAATAAATCCTATGCACTCCATACTCTATAGTAAATAAGTGGTATTGAACCTTAGTAATCCTTTTAAATTTCATTATGTTTCAAGTATCATAACAAGTTCAAAATGCACCGCAAACGATTTTTCCCCATAGATCATAATGTAAATGAATTATTTTGTATGTCCCTGTAATTGAACTATAAAAAGCTACTAATTGTATACTCCGGTAAAAGCATGTTGTTGTCCACCTCAGTAATGCATATTAATTTTATTATGTTTGAAATATCGTAACATCAATAAAATGCGCTAGAAACGATTTTTCCCCATAGACTATAATGTAGTGGAATTATTTTGTATGCCCCTCTAAATGAACTATTAATGCTACACATTTCATTTTCAATACCGAACATTCTATAGTAAAATTAAATAATGTATAAAAATTTCATGACAATCCGAATATATTTACGAGAGTTAGAGCACGGACAGACAAACAGACAAACCGAATTCTTAAACGCTTTTTAACTACGTTGGAAAGTGTTAAAAAACGGAAATTGAAAATTTTTACAATTCCAATACTTTCTTCTTATGTATTTAGAAGAAAGAAAAAAAAATATTATGATTGCGTCAAAGTGATGTAACTTTTTCCTGATTTTTCATTCCACCGACACTGAAATAAACGTCTAAATTCTTGAAAGATAGAAATTTTTTGGCCTGTGAAAATGACGTCATTTTTAAAAGGAACTCAAAAGAAAACATGTGAATTCAGTAAAATGAAAGAAAAAGCGAAGTGTGTGCGAAAAGTTTGCACCGATGAAAATGAAGTCATGTTTAGCTTGAAGTTATAATAATTTCATTCATCTCTGCCACAAAAAAAATAAAAACTATAGTTGTGACAAAGTGATGTAATTTTCCTTGATTTTTTCATCTTCAATTGATTACTTTATCTTAATTACTTATCTTGATTATATGCCACTGATTTCTTTATTTTGGAGAAAACTATAGATTAGATCAGGATCAGACATGTCAAACTCGTTTACCGCTGCGGGCAAAATTAAGCATTATATACAAAGCCACGGGCCACATATTTGTACGTACAAAACCATGTTAAATAAATATTCACGACAAGTTTCACAGTTCTTATTATACATAGTTTGTTTTATCTTATTTTTCGAAAAAATACTCAAAAAAAATTTTATCACCGAAATTTGAAAATTTAAAGTTTTCTAGATTGTATTTACTTCAAAAATTGATTGTACACGCTGGTTTGATAAGCTTGATCTAACAATGGCATCTTCCTGGCATAGCTGTCAATCTTCCATGTTTTCTTCGAGTAAAAAATTAAAATAGCCATATTTTGAAAGAGAAAATTTATTTAATAAAATGTGTCTTGTATCCATGCGCTACCTTTTTCATTTGATTTATGAAATACATTTTCTGGTTCAGTTTATGTTTATTGGATTTGAAAAAACAAAACCAAAAACCCAAAAGGTTGAGAGCTATCTAAAGATGTCGTATAAAATTGCGCTATCGAACATAGCTAAAATATGCTTAATTGCACACTATACTTTAAAAAAATTGGCCAATTGATGAATAATTACAAAAATTGAAATCGCACTAAATGTTTATTAACTGCAGTAATGAAATCTGAAGAATAATTTCAACATCAATCATTAGAGTTAAAGTAAATAGATTAAACTGATTTTCATATTTTCTTGAAATTCAAAAATCTATTTTTTACATTCTAAAAATTTCCACTTCGATGATTTTTGTAATAATGCCTAGCAACATTTAAATTGAAAACATTTTGTTTTTCAAAATTGTTTTATCAAAGTAATAAATTCTATTTGAAAACGCTAATACTATCAAATAACAAGACAGCATTATGAAATTTGACTTGAAGTTGAAGTTTACTCAGATGTAATTACAAATGAATACTCCAAGCACTTTGTCTATTGATGGACGTAAGAAGTGTATTTTCAGCATCCATGTTCTAACAACTAAATTAAACACAGGCAAATCCCAAAGGTTTCGCGGGCCACAGATAAGTTGTCGGCGGGCCAGTTGTGGCCCGCGGGCCACGTGTTTGACATGCCTGGATTAGATGAACGAAGTTTGTTTTTTCAAAAATGGGAAAAGTTAAAATTAATATAAATTGTATTTTAGTTGCTACAGTTGAAAATAGTAATTGTTTTTGAAGTTAGACTAATCAATGTAAATTTTAATTTTCATTGCAATAACTTTTTTAGATTTTATATAAATTCGTCTAACAATCGATTATTATTATTTATTTTTTTTACGTCAAATTTCGATTGGTTCTACTTCGTATTTACTTATTCTCTCATTATTTTCTTTAACCCATTCCTTGCCGCAACAACTTTTTATTAACATTTTTGCTTTATACTAATGTTTTGGGGATCAGTTGCCTGGCATTCAGAAAAAAAGGATCAGTTGCATTGAAAGTTCGTAGGCAAAAATTACCCAGTTGCCCTGATGGATTTTCTACTGCCCTATATGAATGGAGGTGAAATCTCGGAGTGGGACGTGAAAACGAGCTTTTTCATTACTAGAAGTTTAAAATTAGTAATAATTAGCGTAATAGTGATCGGAGCATTGCCGAATTAAATGTGCTTTTGATTCTTATACAACGATGTTACTGTATCTAGTGAGGTGTTTTCTCACATAGGCGCGAAGCTGACATGCATGCGTTTTAGTGACCGCGGGATTATCGAATTTAATGTTTTTTTGGGCATTCCTATACATCTGGTTGCTGTATCCCGTCATGGTTTTTTTTTTTTTTTTTTTTTTTTTTTTTTTTTTGTCGCTGTTGTTTATTTTCATAAATGCGTAGCGCGCACGCATACTTTTTAATGACCGCGGTATTACCGGATTTCATGTTCTTTTGAGATTCCTATATAACAAGATTGATGAATCAATGCGATGAACGAGAGGCTCCTGTGGTTTTTTGCTTTGTTTTCATGGGCGCGAAGCGCTCATATATGTGCGTTTTAGTAACCGTGGCATTACCGTATTTTATATACTTCTGAGATTACTATACAACGCGGTTGCATGCAACGTTGTTGCATCCAGTGTCTTTTGTTGTTGTTGTTTCACGGGCGCGAAACGCACACACATGCGATTTAGTGACTGCGATATTACCGAATTTCATGTATTTTACAGATTCTTATATAGCGAAGTTGCTTCATCCAGCATAAATGGAATTTCACTAGTATCCATAACCACTGTGTCCATGATAAATAAACAAGCTTTTTTCCCCCCTAACTAAAATTATAACTTCGTTGCCAAAGTAATTTTTATAGTGTTACCACTTAACTTTACTGTTAAAGATTACGGTTAAATATTTCCCGTTTTTTCTCTACATCCCTCCCCCCGTCTATTTTAAATTCATAACTTTTTTTAACCAGCACAATTGACCTATTTGAAGTCAGGGCAACTGGGCTATTTTTTAACAATGGGGAAATTAATGCCAGGGCAACTGCCCCTTCTCCAATATTTTATGATAAATAGGTCATACTTTGACTAAGCTAAGAAAAAAAAAATATGAGCTGAAGAATCATAAAACGGTGTAAAAACGCAGCATCAGTATTTTTCAAAAATATAAAAACATTAGATGTAATCAGATATTGATAAAACAGCAAAACAAACGTAGTATTTTCATGAATTCTTTCTAAGATGAATAAAAATGCAAGGAAATTCAAATTTCATTTATTTTTGAAATGTTTCAAATATATTAGCATGTACAGGCGCGTTGCATTTTTAGCTAAGAGTCAAAAACTATAATTTCACATTTTCTTTTAATTTATCAAAAATTGCGACTGGTAACCAAAAATATTTGTTTAATTAAAACAAACGTTGTAGTTTTCAGCAAAATATGTTGTTGTTGATCCAAATATTTATTTTCACAGGAGAACAAAAAATATTTTTAAATTTGGCGCGTTTTTGCACTGTCAGCAAGAAATGCCTTAATGTTTAATCAAAATTACAAAAATCGAATCTTTTTTTAATGAAATCTCTTTGCCAAAATCCTTTGCTAGATAACGTTATTAACATACGATCCTATCAGTGTATTATACTCACAAATTGATTTTGATACATCTATAATAAGTTCAAAGGGGGGCTGACTTAAAATTAGCCTTCTACGTGTTATAATTACGCTTGTCGTGCGATTTAAATCTTTTCTTCTGAATAAGTAAGGCGATCAGACACTGTGTTGTAGGGATTGTTTTAAAAGGTCAAAACTCATCTTTTCTCCTTGGCCCTCTTCCAATGCTTTGTGCGGTTTAATTTTGTTCCCGGGCGCAGGAAATATTCTCATTTTACCTTTTCTGCTCTTCCGCTGTCAGGATGCCAGGACTTATTCCTCTCCGAAGAGATGCAGTCTCGGTTTCTATTTATAGGATAGTTTGTTTAGACTGGTCAATCGTCCGTGCTTTATGTAGATATCTAGGGTTCCCTCTTTCATCTTCCGATTCCATGGTTTCAAATTTAATCATCTAATTTTTTTCTTCTCCGATGATTTTGAAAAAAATATTATTATTATTATTCTCTTCTCAACTGACTTAAAATATTGAAACACTAAAATAAAAATAAACTATAAGGATTTTTCGTCTGTCCCCCTGAGCCCGCCATTGAAGGCGATTTTTTGTCATGCTTTTGTTTTTACTTTTAGAAGTCATCCATTAAATACGTCACACTTGAAGAGGTTGGTTGGTTGGTTGATTTATGACGAACGATTATCTACTCGAGGGATATAGGCCCTAGGGAAGTGCCCTCCATGGGGGTCTTTCTAAGGGATCCTAACCCGTATTTAGGGCAAGATTAGACGAAAACCACGGAAAACTCCGAACGGTTAGGTCGACGAGCGCGACAGGGGTTTGAACCCAGCATCTTCCGTCTACCAACTTTGAGAGCAGAACCTCTCAGCCACTGGTGGGGCCACACTTGAAAAGGAGGACAAGGGGTTCGTAAAATGTGACACAGTGAGACAAGGGAAGGGGGATGGATTAATATGTAGTGACGAGTGATGTAAAATACCCAGGTATTTATTTTTAAGGGTAAGTACCCATTTTGGGTATTTACCTGAGTATTTATTCTTCAACTAAATATGGCTATGAAAACTCTCATATTGCTATTAGTTATAATGGATTAGTGTAAAGGAAAGAAAAATTTAGAAATTTAGACTTTTTATAACTCAACATTAAAAACAACAAACATTTAAATATTGATTTTAATTGTCTTTCTAAATAATGAAAAATGTAAAAAAACGCTAATGTATTTATTGAATTAAGAATTTTATTAGAAAGATCCTTTTTATTAAATTATGTAATATGTACGCTTAATATGTGTAACGTCAATTCAGCTAATGTATTAGTATTACGTAGGTTACTCCAATAAAGGGGATAAAGGGGACATATTCCTTAATCCTTCTCACAAGACTTTTCTTTCCCGGATACGTTCTTCTTCTCTGCAAATAACTACATACGTCTTAAATTGAGTGCTATCTAATGTCATATGATGACCAATTTCATAAGTAAAGGTCAAAATTAAGTAAATCTGATGGTTCGAAGGTGCAGTTGGACAAAAAAAGGAGAGAGAGAGAAAAAAAAAGAGAGAGAGAGAGAGAGAGAACATCCCCATGCATTTTATTCACCAAATTAACCCTAAAAAAGAATAAAATAGTTTTTTGACTGGGAATTATGTGTTCTTTCAATTTACATTTAAAAGAAAAAAAAGAAAGAAAGGGAAAAAAAAAAACCCTCATTGAATGTTTTTATACTAAAATTGTTCAAAACTGTGAAATTTTCCGTATGACCACCTAATTTTGACATCATATTTGTCTTTTTCGTTAATTTTTATTATAGGATACCAAACAGGAAATCATTCCCTTAAGTAGTTTAGGAATTATGAAAATTAAAATGTGGAACGTCTAAAGTTAAATTCATTATTAATCGTTCCAAAACAGATTGCAATGTGGAATTTTTTTAAGCATAACTCCAGAACTGCTTTGAAGAAAAAGCTATAATTTTATAATTCACATATCTGAAACATTTAGAACAATTCATATGTTACAATTGATATTTTGTTTCGAAAAAATACATATTTTAAATTAATTAAAAATATATATGATGTAACCTATTATTGTTTAAGACAGAAATCGATTTCTAGAATGTTTAATTATGATGATATAAAATGACAGCTTATTCCGACCAAGTAGTTCTGGTGCTATGCTTACAAAAGGCTCATGTTGAAAATTTCAGAGTTTGGTCCACTTTCAGTATGAAGATGACCCCTAAAAAAATTTTTTTTAAACGCATAACTTGAAAAAGTCATAACTTCCAGTAGAATGGTATTTCCGTTTTTTACTCTGACAATTTAGAGATTAAAATGTTTCGTTGTTTATTCACCGATTGTATCTCCTTGGATCATCAGATTTAAAATATTTGTTGCAACATAGAAAAAAATTAATGCCAGATTTTTCTTTCTTTCTTCTTCTTCTTCTTTTTTGTTTCTTTTTTGTAAATTTATCTTGAATATATTTTTTCTTTTTTTATCTAAAAGATACAGAGCAAATATGACAATATATTAAGTTTTTTTTATATATATTAAATGAATGCGAGTTTCATTTGGTTGGAATGATTCAATTAGTTCTCTTAAAGATTGTCGTTACACTATCATAATTTATATTTCCATCTTGTGTATCTCACGTGTGCTATATGTATAGATCTAGGTTGTTTCCCTCTTTTATATTTCTATTCCTTTCTATTACACTCATGTTTGTGAAAATTGCAACACCATGAAGGAATTATGCAAATTGAATAAAATTACAGGAAATGTAAAGTGCAGTAAGTCATGTAAATGATTAGAATTACAAAGTGATTGCGCATGCGTGGAACGAGAACCGGCTCCTTATCAGTTGCTTGTTCCAGGTATATAAAAGACTGTAAAAACAAAGAACTCGGTAAAGATGCGTTGAAATCCGTTTATCTTCCCCTGTCTGCGGTAAATGTATCCTTGGTGATCAATATGCCTCGTCAAAAGTGGAGGAGGCTATACCAACAATTAACGGAGTTCGTACGAGGCCGCATCGTCGGTATGCCAGAATGTGGATTTTCGCATCGAAAAATCACAGCCCACACGCAGTGTAATGCCACAACAGGGATACGTGCTTGGAAGAAATGGACAGAGGAGAATCAAACAAGGCGAAAACCTGGCATTGGGACATGCAATAGCACAACGGCACGGGATGACAGAAGCATCATCCGCATGGCTGTGATGGATCGTACAGCATCCTCTCGTGTGTCCACACAACGTTGGAGCACAGCTACAGGTGTTTTGTTGTCTAGCTCTACAGTTCGTCGCCGTCTGCTGCAGCATGAACTGCGTGCAAGGGTTCCTCTACGCAGGATTCCCCTCTCGCTGAATCACAGACGCCTCCGACTTCAATGGGTTCAGTAACAGAGCGCGTGGCGTGTCCAGTGGCAACAAGTTGCTTTTCCCGATGAATATCGCTACAATCTGGAGTACAAAGATGGAAAAGTACGCGTCAGACGTTACAGAGGGGAACTTCTACTCCCATAGTGTGTTATCCAGTATCATACCGCACAAACACCTGACATCACGATGTGGGGAGCTATTGGGCATAATTGTCGATCCCATCTAGTGCACATTGCGGGCAACTTCAACAATGGTCGCTACATAAGGAAAATTGTGGAGCCAGATGTCCTCTCCTTTCTTTGACGGATTCCGGGCGCTGTATTTTAGCAGGATAATGCCCGTGCACGTGTTTCTCAGACTGCACAAGCCTTCTTCAGTACACAACAGGTTTCGCTTCTTCCATGACCTGCCTATTCCCCGGATATGTCTCCCATCGAGCATGTCTGGAATTTCATTGGTTGGCGACTCGCTCGTACAGCTGGTGGGGCACACAGTAAGACTGAACTTTGCCTTCAAGTCGAAGCCATCTGGAATGCCATTCCCCAGAATCACATTCAGAACCTGTATGATTCAATGCCACGCCGTACACAGGCTCTCATTGCTCAGTGTGACGGACACACAAAGTACTAATTTCCGACGTTCTTTTTGTTTTTTTTGTCTTGTAAATTTGATCGTTTATTTGTACCACTATGAGTAATATGTGGAATAAATTTCATAAATTTCTGAGAATTCCTTTACGGCGTTGCAATTTTCATAAACATGAGGGTATTATACGGGCTGAGTAAACTTTCAGTAGGAATTATAATAATATATATATATAATTTTTTAGGTTGTGTCAATTGTCCGTGCTTTATGTATATATCTAAGTTTCCCTCTTTTATCTTCCGATTCCTTTCTGTTATTATACGGGCTGAGAAAACTTACAGTAGGAAATCAAATATTAAATTTCATCTTTTGTTTAGATTGGTCAATCGTCCGTGTTTTTGTATGTATCTGGGTTTCCCTCTTTTATCTTTCGATTCCTTACTATTATTATGTGGGCTGAAAAAACTTTCCGTAGGAAATCAAATATTAAATTTCAAATTTCTTTAAAGCGATGGTACGTTTGCTCTAATAAAATCGACCCTTGATAACTCATTTTTCCCCTTTTAATAAGTTTTATTATAAAAAATTTCTCTGTGATTCTACAATTGCATTTTATAGAGAAAATTGATAGTATAAATGAATAAATACCTTGCGGTACAAACCAGTGGTGTAGCAATTCAAAACTTATGGGAGGGGCTTGAGTAAGCGTTTTCAAATAACTTGAACAATTAGGATATTAATAATCAATAAAACATTTATGAGTACTGTTAATCGTTCAAACTAATTATTAATACCATTGTCAGACAATCAACATTTTAATTATTTTTGGTAGAACATTTAAGATACTCAATTCAATAACAGTTGCGATTGTAAACTTAGTGAGATAACGGGGGCTTCAGGGTAGAAGCCTGACAAAATTAAACATTTTCGGCGAAAATAAAAATCTCTAAATTATTAACGCATTTAATCATATTTCGCGTTAGAATTAGCAAGAATTAAAACTCCTTAGTAATACCAATATGTAAAAAATGAAACTGTGAATTATGAGTTTCAAATCTGAAAATTAAATAAAACGAGTTCAAAATAATAATGCGACTTGTAAAAGTGATGTTGACGCCCCTAATTTCGCAGATATACGCTTTAGAAATAGAATAAATTTTTATAGTCTTTCTTCTTTATGTACAAAATTATTTTTTCAGAGATAAATTAACAAACATTATAGACAGAAAATAGCAGTCTTCCGAACAGCTCATGTTAGTTTAAAAAGTGTTTTCACATGAATGAGGAGGGCTTGAGACTCCTGCGCTCTACTCCACAGTTCCTTCTTATTATACGCGCTGAGAAAAGTTTCAGTAGGAAATCAAATATTAAATTTCAAATTTCCTGGAGGAATGGCACGCTCTCTGTAAAAAATCGATACTCAATAATTCATTTTTCTTTTTTATAATGTATTTTGAGAGGAAAAAATTCTTTGTGAATCTAAATTTACATTTTATAGAGTAAATTGATAGTGTGAATGAATACTTTTGCGTTATAAACTTGAGCACGTGAGGAATGAAAAGGCAGTGGAAAACGCATCATCGTGATTTACAGTCATGGGAAAAAAAGATAGCCAAACTAATTCGATCACAAATAAATACGTATATATATATATTATTATATAATTCAGTGTTTGGGTATAAATCTTATACAAATCTATACAGTTTTTACCGATTTTCACGAAATTTGATGATATACATACGTTTTAGAACAAGAGCAAAATTACTAACTACTTTAAAAATGTCTCAGACAACTCTTTACCTCTTTTGTCAACCACTTTCCATAGTTTATCATTTTACAAATCTTTTTTTTTTCTTTAATTTTCAAATTAATTTTTTTCTTTAAAATTGCCCCCAAAAAACTACATATGGACAATATTTTTATAAGCCAATAAAAATTCACATTCTGAGTAGATGATGCGTATTTTTCTTATATATAATTTAAAAGTTTACTATAAAGTCAGTTAAAATGACGTTGTACTTTCATTTAAATATTTTTGGAATTAAAACATCTATTATAATACAGGCAATTCAATTTCAATAAAATTATTCAGGGAAAATAATAATAAATAATAATCTCTTAAATATGACGTCACTTTCTATTAAGCGTTTTCAGTAGGACGTTAAACTGACTTTTATTTCCTATTTCCTTTGTATATTATAACTATATCATATAGCTATAGCTAAGCGCTGTATATACTTAAGATGATGTGGTAAAATCAGTCTTTTCTCTTTCCATACAAAACATCATGACTGATGTCACGAATAAAATCGTCTATCAAACGACATTATTTTCATGTAATCATTGTATATTTAATTTTTATGAATGAAAATGTAAGTTTCCACTTAAAAAATGTTTTATCATCAGTGGAGGCCACACATGCTCTTCTGAAATTAACGTCCACTATCTATAAAGTAAAAGCTTTATTTTCGAGCCATACGAAATAGAATTTCACTAAATACTAAGCCATTTGGTTGCATTTTTTTTTCATTTTGTCAGGAAAATCGTATACCTCTCTGTTACATGTGCCAAAAAAAAAAAAAAAAAAAAAAAACAGGAACGAAAAATCATGCGTCAAGCATAGATTATGTAACACTTTCCAACACTTCCAAAATAATTTTGAAAATCTTTACCGTAAGATGTAAGAAGATAACTAACTAAACAATTTTGAAAACGCATAACATATTTAAAAATCCAATTTTAGGAATTACCAACAATATTCGGAAAAATATCTCAGCTCATTTGTGCAGCTCTGAATATGATCTATATATTTGAATATATACTAAGTAGAATGCTAAATTTTAGTTCAGTTAGAAATCGCATAGAACAGTTTAAAATTTCCCTTCTGCAATTTCCGACAATAAACGGAAATGTACTCGAGAACTTTTGTGCTGCCCTGTATACAATCTATACAATTTATACACACCAAGTAATAGACAAAAAATGAGTTAAATTTAAAACGCGTTCAGCAACTGAAAAAGCATTCCCAGCAATTATTATTAATAAGCAGTACTTTAACCGAATTCTTTTGTGTGACCCTGTAAATGAAGGATGAAAGCTATACACACAATTTTCTATAGTAAGCCTCTTGAAATCCACGTTAGTGATATATATCAATTTCAATATGTTTGAAATAGTGAAACATTATTAAAATAAACTGCAAACGATATTTCTTCATAGACCGTAATGTAACGGCATTCTTTTGAATATCCCTGTAAAGGAACTATAAGTGCTATGCCCACCACATTCTATAATTAGTCTCTTGTAGTGCACCTCAGTGATATATATCAATTTCAATATGTTTGAAATATCGTAACATCAATAAAATAAACCGCAAATGATTTTTCCCCATAGACCGCAATGTAACGGAATTCTTTTGAGTGTCCCTGTAAAAAAACTATTAGTGCTGCACACTTCATTTTCAATACCGAACATGCCACAGTAAGCCTCAATAACATATGTCAATTGCATGACGATCCGAGTATATTTACGCGAGTTGAAGCACGGACAGGCAGACAGATAAACCGAATTCATAAACACTTTTCAACTATGTTGGAAAGTGTTAAAACAACCCGCATTATCATTTATAAAGCTGGAGGATTTTACTATGATTGCGACAAAGTAACGTCTTTCTTTTTTTCTGATTATCGCTCTGCGTGATTGCACATAGCTCCTTTATTGTGATCTCCGTATTTTTAAGATATTGAATATTTATTTATTTTACACAGAAGGTCCTCTCATGGTTAACATGGCCAAAGCTGAATGGTTCTGCTTAGTCATCGTATAAAAATGATACTGGTAGCATCCGATTGGCAATATCGTCTGCTATTAGATGTTGTTCATTTATTAGGTTTGGGAGGGGTCTGCATATTAAAACCTGTGCCAACTTTCTTTTTTCAAACGGTAACACCCGTTTTTGACACTATATTGGCGTTTCTGGGATCAAATTAGCGCGGGAAAGTATAAGTTTATGCATTTTGTCTTAAATCATCATAGCGTTAAGTTTTATTTTATTTATTTTTTTTTTTTTTTCTGTTTCGAAGATTATCTTTTCTGTGGATGCAAACGATAGCAGGATAGACGGTCGAAAAGTAAAATTTATCTATATCACTTGGAATAAGCTGTAAAAACAACTAGCCATGTTGTTTGCAATCCTTTATTTTTTTTTATGAAAAAATGTATGTCAGATTCATAATTTTTTTATGTTAATTTTTTTAAATTTAAAATATGTTTTTGAATCGAAACAAATCCAAGATTATGTTAGGATAAATTTACTATGTCTCATTTAAAAAGAAACATTTCAGTTGGGTGATTTTTAGGAAAATATAGTTTGTTATATGTGGATTTAACATAAGTTATTCTCAAAGTGTAACCTTTTCTATCCAGGCTTGGGTTTTCACCAGGCTCTAGTTTTCACCAGGACGTGAGAAAAATCTGGGGTAAAATATAGAAAAGAAATGTATTGTCTTTATACAAATCATTTTTTTTAAATGCATTTTTTTTCTTTCCTGTTGCCACGAAAAGAAACTGCTTATGGACAATATTTTTAAAAGCCAATTGCAGCCTCACTCTCTATACTTCCGCATTGGAAATTGTACGTCGTTCTGAGCAGTTAATGCACATTTTTAGTATATATATACTAGTATATAACCCACGTCAAAAAATACGGATTGTTGATCTGCGTTCCATTTTGATAAGACTTCATACGAACAAACAGCATGAAGATTTTATTATTGAAAGGTTTGTATTGTAGAAAAGTACAGTTTAAAGCCGGTAGATGGCGTCAAAACAATATTGTTCGCAACAGTGTTCGTTTGTTTATATCTGGGATTCCAATGTCCAATCTGGATTTTTAATTAAGAACTTAAAACATTATAATAGGATATGATGTATGTGTTTTATAGGAAAAATATGCTGAACAGACATGATTTCAAGTAGAATATATTATCATTTAGCTGTCATATGTTAGCATAGGTTTTTCATTAAGCCTAACATGGCGTTCAACTACGGTCGATTCGCAGACCAGAGTGTTCGCGCCCGGAATGGTTACAGACACTTTTTTGCCTTCGGATTTTATTATAAGAAGATATGTTAGCCTCTGTATATTTTTCTATAAATATTAGCTTATTATCTATCACTGATGTATACATTATTTTATTTTTTAATACTTAAAATATAATTATATAATATTATTCATTTAAAAATTAATATTATAATAATTATAGTGTGTCATTAACTGATGCATGCATGTAAGCACCAATCAGACAAAGAAATAAATGGGTCACGTTTACCACGCAAATAAGTGTTAGTAATTTGCAACGTATATCAGTTTTGTTTTTAATTAGAACATGGGGAAAAACGTTTTTACTAATAAAACATTAAAAACTGTCTTTGTCATCAGTAATAATAATTTTTTTTTCAGAATTTCATTCATAATGAATTTAGAAACAGGCCTGGTGTAAAAAAAAATGTGTTATTACATAATAATATTAAGATAATACAAATACATAGATTGTCAGTTTGTATATAAACGATACTTATTTTAACTTTTATATTTTGCTAAGTTTCACAATCTTACATACTTTGCATTCTAAAAATTTGTAAATAATTATCACTTTTAATTAGAAAGAAAACTCTATTTTGATTTGTGAATGTATTTTCCAAGATAAAAGTGCTTTAGAAGTAGTTTGTTTGTTAATTGGAATTAAATGTTATAAAAAAAATAGAGCACTGTGATTGGACAGGATTTTTATTACCAGGAAAATAGTTCTTTTAAAGGTGGCAAATTATCATTGGTAATTTTTCTATTAATTATGGTAAAAGTGTACATATTATTTTGTTATTACCTCTACTCATATTTCAAAATGATTAGAATATTTAACCAATTTATATGAGCATACTTTAATATTAAAAAATAACAATTTTGAATTCATTTGTGCAATACTGTTTTTATAAATTATACATTTTTCAATAAAAAAAAATAAAGTGCTTTAAAAAATGGTAAAAACGATGGTAAATACCGGTAAAAATCATCATGCAGTCAATAATTGCAACCCTGCTTTTAACTCTATAAAGATTTCAGAAAAATTCTCGAACTATATACTTTCCACGTTTTATTTCATCCAACGAACTCAAATATAGAGTCAAAAATGTGTACAATTACCATTTGAAAAAAGAAAGTTGGTACAATTTTGAATATAGACCCCCTGCCCCTCATCTTAATCTATACATAACCTTTGATAATAGACGCTAATACCAAACAGTTGATACCAGTGTTATTTTTATACAAAACTTTGTGGCAGAATTAATGGAGGGGAGACGACGACTTGAATTTGACCTAGACAAATTTCGGGCCCCGTATGTTCGGATGCTTCCAAATCGACTTAGTTCACCTAAAATACAAGCCTTCACTGGATTATGATATAATATTTTTTGTAAACTGCATAAATTTAATAAAATTTAAAATATTTTTAGTCTCCCCCCCCCCCCCCGAAATTTATGATGTGTCTTGGGCACTAAATTGTGCAAGTCGGGGTGAGGGGAATTCTTCCTTTTCCTTGATTGTACGTGAAATCTAAAAGTATCCAGTTTTATAAAATGAAACAAAAGTATTATTTCCTTTGAAAATAAAATTTGTAAAATCTTTCATATATCAGCAAATAAATAAATAAATTAATTAATTAATAGCTATTGCTCTAAGTATGATCTGTAGATCAAGAATGTATGTATTTAATCTCACATTTTTCGCTACCGGTGTTCTAAAGTGATTAACACTCAATTAATATCCTCAAAAAACTTACGTTATTGCTATTGTTGTACCTGTGATATCACATTACGTAATTTCCATATTTATACACTTTATACTGCGATATTTCGGGAAAAAATAGATACATTAAAATGATTAACACACTGGTGTGATATAATAAAGCAAAAAAAGTCTTAATAACGCCATAAAATTAAGAGATGCGCTACGTCTTGCTTCTGCCTTCCAAGTGGTAGCTTATGTCTTTTTGCGTTTGATGAAGAATGACAAAGTTCTTTCGAAAGGCTTAACGCATTGCTTAATTTTATGGTGTTATTAAAAAGTTTATTTTATTTTATTTTATTTATTTATTTATTTTTTGCTTTAAAAATAGTTAACTAGAAATGTATGTTCTTTTTCTTTTAATCACAAACACTAAAAAAATTATACAAAATTGGCGTCTATAAAGACGTTTTTGTAGTCCGTAGGAAAAGTTTCTGTATCTTACAGATACGAGGATAGTAATCCAGTGTTAAGATTCTGTTAGCAGCAGAACATTTTTTTAAAATTAAAGTACGATAACGTAAATACAGATACCATAGAATATTGGTTTTAAATTTATCATACATATGTTAACTCAAAATTACTCAGTGTTCCTTAAATATAAACCGTGCCAGTTTCAATAATTGAGTAATTTAAGACATGATAAAAATATATTTATGAAAAATAATGCCTTAAATTCAATACTTTTTCCGTAGTAAAAATTCTAAATTTATCTTTGCTTAAACTTAATATCGAAAGCTCGCTTTGGAGTTTTAGTTTTATATTGCATTTGTCTGATGATTAGAAAATTAAACCACCTCTGTTGCTTAAAAAAAAAAAAAGACTGTAAAAAGAACAAACTGTCTTAATGCAGCTGTATAAATAGACTGTAAAACAAAACTTCAGAGGATGGGAAATCAGTCTGTTATTGAGTTGCCACGGATAGATAGTGAAATATAAGATCAAACAGGAACTGAAAGTTCAAGAGGATAAAGCCTGTGTCAGTGCCTAGACAAATCTTTAGATAAAACTGCCTCCGGCTGAATAAAAACAAGCGATTTCGCTTTGACCGGATTCCTTATAACGTGCTCTCCTTCACGTAAGTGACGCGACAGTCTTGAAATGTCATGTAAGACAGTGCAGACCGCTCTGTCATAATTAATAAAGACATACTCATAATAGCTAAAATTTAGAATGGTAAAGATGAAAATGGTGTAACGAAAATCTATTATTCTTTTTCGGTTGAAAAATGCAATACATTGTGTTTGAGTCTAACATTAACTATAAGATGTTATACGTTAAAGGAAAATGGAGTCTGTATTTAACAGAATCCTGTCTTAAACGGAAAATTTCCTGGTCTGGGAGAAACAAACACAATACATAATATGAATATACCTAATAAGGCGGAAATCTGCCAAAAATAGGATCTTTTTTACTTACCCATCATACGTAGTACAGGGTAAGTCTTGTAATCGTTTTGAAAATTGCAAAAAAAAAAAAAAAAAAAAAAAAAAAAATGACGGATTTACACGTTTCAGACACTAAAGACGAAAAACATATTTTTATAGAAAAAAAAAATTGCCGTCCGTCTGTCTGTGTGTGTGTCTGTAAACGCTCTATCTCCCGAACAAATTGAGATAGAGAATTGAAATTTGGTATGTACTTAGTATGTAATAATGGGAAGAAGCTTATTGAATTTCCGTAACCTCGATTATCCGGAACTGTTTTTTTCGGACTCTCGAAATATTCGCTCTGATAAAAGGTACATTAAAATTTTCGAATTGTTTATTTTGAGGAGTGAATATAAAAGACAATAAAAAACAAATTTTTCATAAAGAATGAAGTTGATCGGATAATGAGTTGCCGAGATATTTGTAATCGTATTTTCCATACTCTTCGATTTTTCATGACCCTGTATTTCATTCAAATTTCGATTCAAAGATATAATTTAATTGGAAATGAGACGCTTAATCCGACTCAGTAAAGTGTTAGTTAATAGGATTATCATTTTTGGAGTTATAAGGATGTTTCTTTTACGCAAATCAGTAATAAAGCATTTAAAGTTTATGACGTCTTCAAGCCACGATTTTATTCGAATTGCAATGCCTTTTATAAATAGTTTACACATGTTTTATTTTAATATTTTATATTATGCATATTCATGATGGGTAAGTATTACGGTGGCCCCGACGACTAGTTTCATGTTTTTGCTATTTCGTCTTTGCGGGTTTTACTATATCTTATTTTAATAAACTTACCATGAAATTAAGACGTCTTTTTTTTTTTTTTTTTTTTTTTTTTTTTTTTTTTTTTTAAATTTCTTCCACACGCAAAGAACTTCAGTGAACATTTCACTATAAAATTTACAAATTCAGTAATTCAATTTAAAAAAAAAAAGATAAAAATCGCTGGCAACCATTTTCTCAGTAATTTGTTTTACTGTTATTTGTTCATTTTATGTCACAATGTATCACCAAACTATCGTCTTTCATTTTTAATAACTCGGATAAACTTGCAGAAACTCAAACCAATTTTTTTCATTTATTTATCCAAGTTTAGGAAAAAGATTGTTAAAAAAGTAAAAAAAAAAAAAAAAAAAAGAAAGAAAAAAGAAACCATATGTCTTAAACTTTACTTACTGATAGATGAAAAAATAAATTTCTAAAGATATTTGAAGCCTTTTTTGGATTTGCACTCGATTACAACTGAGTATTATGTCTTAAAAGGTTGTTCCGTTGAAATTGCTTTTAAATTCCACTCTCTCAAGGCGCAGATTTAGAAATTCTGGGAAGCATTTTAGGAATTTATATATCATTTAAGCATCCACCAGTTTATCCGAAAGAACGTATCCTGAATTTTTTTTAAGCCTTTCCTGGATTAGGTCAAGGCCTGCCTGCCCACCCCCAATTTTTGATCTATCTTTCCATTTTAAGACCATTTTAAGATATGATATGACTTGAAAAATATCCTCACTGGCAGAAAGCCGGCAAAAAATTAAGGATATTACTTCAGAACAGAAGTTTAACTCTACTTTTTTTTTTTCTGTGTTTATTACTATAGTGTAAATTTCCTTATCCACTTATGAAATATTAAAACCGCGTGCTGGTCAAACGCAGCCAATTTCAGTTCTTTTCTTGTAAGTATTTAGAAATTTGATATTCGTCGCATGATTCTTATTTTATTTTAAATAAAGTGTTAAGTATAGAAACAAAGAGTTTTTTTGAAAACTATAATCTCTCTGATGACGTCATGAGACTTTTAAATAACTAACTTTTTCTATAATTCGTCAAAAGAAAGAAAAACAGACATTTTCTCCGTTTAACTTAATGTGAATAAACTTATTTACATCTTATTTTAAACCTAAGAATAACTTGGAGGAAATGTTGCCAAAAGAAAAAAAAGGGGATAAATAAAATTTATTATTTATATATAGACATGAAGTTTAAAATATTCCTGCTTAAATATAAATGTAATGTATTCCATACTTTAAATATTTTTCTAAAGAGTGTTAAAGTTTTTTTTTTTTTTTTTTTTTTTTTTTAATATTTAAATATTTTTGTTTATTTTTTTCGGATCGAATTTATAAAAATGCATGGTTTCTTAGAAATACATTTTCAAGTACAGTAAAACCTCCATAACGGACACTCCCGAATAGCGGACACCTCTATTTAACGGACGCTTTTCAAATCCCCACTCCCAAAATCTAAATTTTTGCATGTTTAACCTCTGAATAGCGGACAGTAGTTTTGGCGATCAAGGATGAAAAAGGATTTTTTAACAAGAAAGAAAATGAAAAAAAAAAGTAAAAAGGCCTCGAAATTTATCAAGGCAATGTGCCACAAATTTTTTGACCACAGATAAATGTAGGGGGTGGTCTCTGGAAAATCCCCAGTGGCCTGGGGAATCGCCCAATATCGTATGTATATTTTGTATCGATTACTGTTTGATTCTTCCGATTTAATTGACATACAATATTCAAAGCTTCAAAATATGTTAAAACCATTTTTATCGTTTTCTGAATATATTAAGTTCTGCGTATTCTGAATTTAGTGTCTTGTTTGTGATTAATGTTTTGAGAATGACCTCAAAACGAAAGCGATTAACTTTAAAAGAAAAATTTTAGATTGTAAATGATGTAAGTGAATCTGAAAAACAGAAATAGAGTTTACGGATATTTGCAGAATGTTTTAAAATAGGTAAAACACAAGTGGGAGAGATTTTACGATATAAAGAATTTGTGGCTTATTAACTCTAACGAGAACACCAAAAATGTGAAATTGAGGTATACTGGTTCCATTGAAATTAATTCTATATTTCTGAATTGGTTTACTTCACTTTGTTCCAAAACATTCCTATCAGTGGGCCTTTGATTCAGGAAAAGACTTTAAAAGTAGCCAAAGAACTAGGATTACATGATTTTAAGGGTTTGGGTAGATGGCTTGAAAGTTCCTGTCTCGGCACAACATCTCTTTCAAAACAGTATGTGGAAAAGCAAAATCTGTAGCTCTGAAAAAAGTGGAGGATTGGCATGAATAACTGCAATCAATTTGTAAAGGTTATGAGGAGAGAAACATTTTTAATGCGGAGGATGCGAATTATTTCGAATAAGACTTTGTGCTTTAAAAAAGGATGGCTGTATAGGCGAAAAAAAATGACAAAAGAGCGAATCACTATTTTATTATGTTGCAATGTATTAGGGGAATTTTAAATTCTTATAGTTCAAAAATCTCTGAAACCCATGTGTTTCTCAAAGAGCATCCAATTTTTAAGAAAAATGGTGTTATAGAGCGAATAAAAAAGCGTGGATAACCAGTTTTTTAGTGATTAAATGGTTAACTTCCTTTGATAATAGGATGAAAAACAAAGAAAAGTTATCTTGTTTTTGGACAGTGCAACTTCTCATCCAAAACATTTTAAATTTGACAATGTTAAAACTGTGCCCCCCCCCCCCCAAAGACAACTTCCATATGTCAGCCCCTTCATCAAGGCGTTATACACAATTATAAAGCCTGGTAGAGAAAGCTTTTATTAAACCATATTCTTCCGAAGTTTTATTCTATGAATACAGTTGAGAACAGCCTAAAATTAGTTAATATTCCCGATGCTTTCAAATTCGGATTTCTTCAGCTGTAAAAAACATATAACCGGAATGCGTACGACAATGTTTCAGAAAAGCAGGCTTTATATTAAAAGGAAATGAAACACTTATTTCCGATAGAAATGAAGAACTATCGCAATAAGTGAATTAATGAAATGGACCAGGAGTGAAGAAATGCCGAAATGTCCATCAACATTGATGATGACCTACTGAAAAATAATCAGTTGACGTAGGCGATTACATTCCTTCAGAGTCTTCGACAAAAGCTGATTCTATTAGTGACATGAATCAGATACTGAAACCAGGGGATGTTTCCTGTAATATTGAGAATTTCCAAGAAGCGGCAAAACTCAGTGAGCAGTTACACATATTTTTTTCTTTTTCCAAAAAAAGATGATTCAGAAGGATTAAAAATACTGATAGCATTAAAACATCGCATAGAAAAACTAACTACATGTAATCGCAAGCAAAAGCAAACTTTTGTAACAGATTTTTTCCTTAAGAATGTAATAAACAGTGAAAAAATGTATGTACAATTTCATTTCAGTTTTATTGCTTAAAAAAGTAATTTTAATTTCTGATTAATCATATAATAGAAGTTCACGGACATATAAAAGACAATTAATGAAACATTAAGCATTTCTTAGCGATTTTGGGAATTTCTGAAGTTTTCCCAATAGCGGACACCTCCGAATAGCGGACAATTACTGCGCTCCCGAGGTGTCCGTTACTTAGAGGTTTTACTGTATTTGAATAATCGAAAAGATCAATTCAGATTTTTTTTTATAGGGGGGGGGGGTGTAATACTGATACAAAAATAATAGATATAAAATAAAACTTAATATTAGAAAATTGAAATAGTTTTTTAGAAAAGATAACAAAAAGAAGATATTAAAAAAATTAAAAACTTAATACATTAATAAAAAGTTTTTTACCTTATTACATGATATTTACTTATTACATGCCAGTTATTACATTTTAGTGAGAGTGGTTTGGAAAAATAGTTTTTTTGTGGCAACTCTTTATTGTTATTCACATTTAGTTTAAATCCCACTGTTGCTAATATCGCTCATTTTGACGCACATTAGATGATCATATATTAAAATTTTTGACGTATCGAAAAAAAACTGTAAACATTTGACGACTAATTATATAAACTAGTAATGTGTACGTAACGCTATACTCAAAATTATTGAGGATTTTTACCAAAGTTAGAGCCTAAAAAGTCACAAAAAGGACAAAACAATCAGGCAGACAAACATTAGATCTTGAGAGATGGAGAGAAACCTCCGTAAAAGTGTGAGCAAAATGTAGTCCATTCATAAATAATATCAATTTTAGAAAGGAATATTGCAATAATGGCCGGGGTTTCTGAAGATTCTCCGTAAAACGAGCTTCCTCTTTATAGGAGTGTCCGTAAAGCAAGGTTTCGCTGTATATACAAACAAATTGTAATAGCCGTCTTTGTTGGTTAAAAATAAATAAATAAAGCTATAATTCTTTTTCGAAGAAAATCCAAACGTTGAGTAGTATAAAATATTGGACAAATTCATAATAAATCACACTAATTTTAAATAATTTATACAAGATGGGCCACAGGAAAAAGAAAAAAAAAACGAATTTGCCTTTAATGTACTAATATAACATGAATAAAGCAATGATTCTCTTTTGAAGAAAATCCAAATGTTTGAGTAAGATAGAATATTAGAAGTATCCATAATAAATCACACTAATTTTAAGCATGCAAAAATTATTTGTACAGGATGGGGCACGAAAAAAAAAAACCAGACCCGTTTTAATGTGCCAATGTAACATGAATAAACCGATAATTCTCTTTCGAAGAAAATTCAAATGTTGAGTAGTATAAAATATTAGAAATGTTTATAATAAATCACACTAATTTTAAAATTATTTATACAAGATGGGCTACGTAAAAAAAAAAAAAAAAAAAGGACCTGCCTTAATGGGCCAATGTAACATGAATAAAGTGATAATTCTCTTTCGAAGAAAATCCAATTGTTGAGTAGTATAAAACATTAGAAGTATCTATGATAAATCACTCTAATTTTAAGCATAAAAAATTATTCATACAGGATGAACCTGAAAAAAACCTGACCCACTTCAATGTGCCAATGTAACTTGAATAAAGCGATAATTATCTTTCGAAGAAAATCCAAATGTTGAGTAGTATGAAATAATGGAAAAATCCCTAATAAATCCCACTCATTTTAAATAATTTATACAAGATAAGCCACAAAAAAAAAAAAAAAAAAAAGAACGGACCCGCTTTAATGTGCTAATCTAACATGCATAAAGCAATAATTCTCTTTCGAAGAAAATCCAAATGTTGAGTACTATAAAATATTCGAAAAATCCACAATAAATCAAACTAATTTTAAACATCGAAAATAACTTAATCACGATGGCACACGAAAGTACCCGGACACGCATTAATGTGCGAATGTAACATATTTGAAAAGAATAAAATCTAATGTAATTGTTGTAAATGGCCTCCACTAGCATCTAAACCTATTTGATCACAGTTTTCATGCCAAAGTCGACTTTCCGTGGTACTCTCTCTCTCTTTCTTTCCTCAGTCCATACCCCAGAACCTGTTTTATGTGTTGACATGAAAATTTACTTTCTAAATACTTTATTGACACAAAAACCACTAAAAAAATACATAAGAAATTATATTTTTTCACGAGATTTTATGTTAAGAACATAGAGATATAGCGAGGTAATCTGAGGCAAGCCGGAATCAAATCTGTTTGTCAAGAAATTATTTCTGCCTCTTGAACATTTAATTCCTTTGCTCCGAGATAGTCCAATGGAAATAACGTAAAAAAGGGCCTTGCCTTGCAAAAATTCGGGTAGTTCTGATTTTTGGATATGTTGTAAAGGTTGACCCTCTAATAAAAAAAACAAGTTTTCGACCTTCTAGACCTTGTGCACAAGGTCTAGAAGGTCGAAAACTTGTTTTGCATGCGTTTTTCACAATATTGAAAAAAAAAAAAAACAATATTTTCGGCACTTTTTTCGATTTTTCTTAAATAACTCAATTTCAGTGCATTTTACAGAAAAAAGCACTTTCACCATTTTGTAGAATATCTCTACAACATGCAGTATTCATGTTTGTAAATTGTCCAAATAGGGGGTGAGATATAGAGCCGGGAAAATAGGGTAAAATTTGCAAAAAGTGCAAAAATCCACAAATGACGTTAATTTTTACTTAATAACCTACTTTTAGTGCGTTTTAGAGACAAAAGTGTCAATATAAAGTTTGTAAAGCATGAAGTAGTCTATAAGTTTCATTTATTAGATCATTAAATATCTATAATAGACTTTAAAAATCAAAATAATACAACTTATGGTTAAAACAAAAAAATACCGCCTGGCAAGTCATTAATTTAAAAACGAGCTTTTATTTTTGATATTGATTAAACGATGCAATTAATTAATTATAGTATGTACAATAATAGGTAACTGTTGAATAGTTGAGGGGGGGGGGGCGATGTTAACCAAAGAATCTAGTCGGTAGACATAGGTGCAGGGCCAAGAATTCAAAGTCGAAAGTAAAATTAATAGCTGGGAATAATGTAAAAAAATATTTGAAATATAAATAAGTTATAATTTAGAAATTTTAAAAAGGAAAAGGAGTATCTAAGGCCGAAACTAAGGGAGGTGGGAGCAAAAGGAGCATGTGACCCGGGCGCTAGAATGGAATGAGAAGAGGGCACACAATGAAGATTTGTTTGTCGCGTTTGTATTCATTTGTCCCACATACTTTTGTTAGTCAAAGTTTACATTGATGGTAAATGTATCTCAGTTTGAGAATGTTAGTCCCAACAGAAATAATAACAACAATTATACCTGATAAGATGGAAACCTGTATAAAGGAGAATTGTTTTCCGGTGTTTTGAATTCAGTTTTAAGTTTTAAAATAAAGAAAATATTAGAAACTTATCCTAAACATAATCAAAAAAGTATAAAAAGTGCAGAAAGTGCTCGTCGCTTGAAGATTTATACTTCTGCTGAGGTTAAGTTCAATGAGACTATGTTTCCACAGATGCCACAAGAAAAATTGTTGGGGAATGAAAAAAAAATAAAGAACTTTTCATTTATATGCTTCGAAATGAATTTGAAAAAGCACAAATGATCACTACGCAGGCCATTGAAGATTCAGATGTGCTAATAGTGAACACATCTATTTCCTAAGCCCGTGATTACGATGCTGTCATTGTCAATGCCATGATGAATGGACCAGCTCCTCAAACTCTACTCGATTTCATATCTTGCCAATGCAAAAAAAAAAAAAAAAAAAAGTGTAGTACGAATTGAAGTTCTAGAAAGGCAGGCTTGAAGTGCTCAGTTATCTGTATGAAGTGCCACAACCAACTATGTGGCAACGCTCCTCATATTATACTGGACCTTGAGGTCTTTGATGACCTAGAACAACCAATCGAGTCAAGTACAGAGACGGACGATGAAGTATCCGAGACGATGGTATCATTACCAGGGCCAAGCAGCAGAAAAAGGAAACATATAGGACAAAGCGACTATATAATACTTACTATGTATTTGTTGATTAATTTATTGTGCATTCTATAATTAATTAACCACATCGTGTTTTCAATATCAAAAATAAAAGCTCGTTTTTTAAATTAATAACTTGCCAGGCGGTATTTTCCTGTTTTCACCCAAAATCTTTTTGCTGTGATTTTTAAGGTCTATTACCAATATTTAATTATCTAATAAATGAAACTATAGACTAATCTCATGCTCTAAAAAGTTGATTATGACAGTTTTGTTTCTAAAATGCCCTAAAAGTGGGTTATTAACAAAAAATAACGTCATTTGGGGATTTTTGCATTTTTTCCAAATTTAACCCTATTTTTCCAGCTCCGTATCTCACCCCCCCGTATTTGCACAATTTACAAACATGAATACTGCATGTTGTAGAGAAGTTTATCTTCTAGAAAATGGTGAAAATGCTTTTTCTGTAAAATGCACTGAAATTGAGTTATTTAAGAAAAATCGATTAAATTCTAGCGCCCGGGCCACATGCTTCTTTTGCTCCCACCTCCCTTAGTTTCGGCCTTAGATATTCCTTTTCCTTTTTAAAATTTTTAAATTATAACTTATTTATCTTTCAAGTATTTTTGTACATTATTCCCAGCTATTAATTTTACTTTCGACTTTGAATTCTTAGCCCTGCACCTAGTCTACCGACTAGGTTTTTTGGTTAACTTCGCCCTCCCCCCCTCAACTATTCAACAGTTACCTATTATTGTACATACTATAATTAATTAATTGCATCGTTTAATCAATATCAAAAATAAAAGCTCGTTTTTAAATGAATGACTTGTCAGGAGGTATTTTTTTGTTTTAACCATAAATTGTATTATTCTGATTTTTAGAGTCTATTATAGATATTTAATGATCTAATAAATGAAATGTTTTTATAGACTACTTCATGCTTTACAAACTTTATATTGACACTTTTGTCTCTAAAACGCACTAAAAGTAGGTTATTAAGCAAAAACTAACGTCATTTGTGGATTTTTGCACTTTTTGCAAATTTTACCCTATTTTCCCGGTTCCGTATCTTACCCCCTATTTGGACAATTTACAAACATGAATACTGCATGTTGTATAGAATTTTATGCTCTACAAAATGGTGAAAATGCTTTTTCTGTAAAATGCACTGAAATTGAGTTATTTAAGAAAAATCGAAAAAAGTGCCGAAAATATTGGTTTTTTTTTAATATTGTGAAAAACGCACAAGGTCTAGAAGGTCGAAAACTTGTTTTTTTTATTAGAGGGTCAACCTTTACAACATATCCAAAAATCAGAACTACCCGAATTTTTGTAAGGTAAAATGCTATTTCTACTGGACTAAGATGAAATATCTCTGCCAAGCATGTATCCACTAGTGACCGAATGAGGTAACTGTAACCCAAAAGTACAGAGGATTCCAGGAATATTTCTCTGAATAAACCCAGACATTTTATTTAATAAAACATGTCTTGTTTCTGAATATTCGTTTTCTTTCTTTTTTTTTTTTTTTTTTTTTTTTTTTTTTAGTTGACTGCATTTTTCTAATTAGAAGACTCTGTATCTCATAGACTACTTTGGATAGCAGAATAAGATTTACTGATTTCAGACATTATATAGAGAAGTCTTTCCTAGCCAAATTTCATAAGAATACCACTGCCTGCTTTTGCGTTACAAACTGTCTAAAATGATGATTTTTGAAAATTTTCAAAATTTACATTGTTATAAAAGGAAAAAGGAAAGAACAGCCTGATTTTGTTTCATGACATTTTTGGAAGTAGTACAGGGGTGATTGTGTTCAGGTTATATACCTAAATTCAGGTGTTTTTTATTTATTTATTTATTTTCATTTTCAGTACAGAAAGTCTGGTTTTCCTGATAGTTAAATTCATAAAATACGCCTAAAATATCAATTTTATGATTGCTGAACCTAATTAAAATTCATATTTTTCATAATTTGACCTCCTTGTAATAAATGATATGTCCCCCCCCCCCCTCTCTCTCTCTCTCTTTATACGAAAACGTTTTCTCGCTAAAATTTCAGGTATTTTTTCATGAATGATATATTTTTAAAAAGCTTTTTTGGCCAATATTTCAGTATTTTTTAAAGCAGAGGTTCCCAAAGTGTGCTCCGCGGTGTTTCAGGAAAAATAAACAAAACATGAAAGAAATTAGCATATTGCAAGGGAAAATTTTTCGAAAGTATGTTGGAATTTTTGCGTCATTGTGTGTCAAAAATAAATAAATCTATCACTGGGTTGAAAAATACTACAATATATATTTTTAAATAAATAAAAATTTGTGTTTTACAATTATCCATTTTCTGTATAATATTTTTTGTTTGAACTACTTTATTTTATGTTTCTGCATTTAATGTGTTTTAAAAATTCGATTCAAAATAAGCTACAAGAAATAGTATAACTGAATCGAATGCACAACGTGAATCGAAAGAGCAAAAGCGCGCCAGTTCTGTTATCTCTGCTTGCCGAACAAAAGGGAGAACAGTTTTGTTCTTTGGAGCTCCGCCTATTCATATGTTTAATTCTTAGTTATTTAAATTTACTATGCTGTTTTACATAATTGTACTTAGTTTCTAAAACAATGTATGTTGTTGAAAACGCATTTTTTTAACTTCTTGTATCTCTTAACAACTTCTCTTTAAAATTTTGTTTTAATTGGTCTCGGCATTGGCTAAGATTATTATGTTATGATGCCACAATTTTCTATCAGAAATAAGGCTGTAGCAATTAAAAAATATAAATTGATTCTTTACATTTGTCATCACACTAACAATCTAAACTTTTGCTCAGCTCCACCCCTAGCTTAAACTTTTCGTCAATGAGTACTCGCCCTGATATAAATTTAACCTCATATATCCCGTTTTGTTAGTAAAGTTTTCCCAACTTTTTGCAGTTCTTTTAACATGTGTAGTTTTTAACCGTATATCTATTTTGAGACAAAAACAATGGAGAAAGAAAGTTCCTTTCAGAACTATAATTAATAGGTAAATACTTCAAATGAAACATCCAAAAAAGTGAACGATGTTGCACCTAACAATACAGGTTATAGATTTTGCCCCGCCCACTTAAACACTAAAACAATGATCTGATTCTAAATGTATTTTTAAAAAATGGTTCAAAAGAAGAAGCTCAGAGGCGATTCGTTTTCGTTGCATGTCTAGAAGTACTAGAAACGTAAAGAAGAACGAAAAATGAATCCGTTATCGCATGATTATATTACAGGTTGGCGGGACTAGCAAGAACGTGTTATATAATTACTCATGGGCGACGAATTTGCTTTGTTTTCTCGAGTAGCCTATTGGGATTATACAGAAGTCTCTCTTTGTAAACGAAAATTGTACAACTAACCTTTTTTCTGTGTGTGTGTGTGGGTTTTCGTCATAAATAATAATAGTTTCACGTAAGCCCCAATGCAATGTATGACCCAGACAGGGTTGCCATTTTATTCCGAGTTTATACTGGAAATCTCGAAAGAATATTTTTTATTTTAAAAATGAATGTCATTAATCCTTTAACAGTATTGCTCGAGCGTCACTCGGGTAAGAAGAGTTTGTTTTCTTCGTTACTAAAAGCTTTTAGAAACCACAAAATTTTAACTATAATTTTTGCTGTATTTGGCGGACATATCTCGATTATACAAGGCAGATATTTGAATACAAAACAGTGGTTTTTAGTCTTTATTTTTAATTTATTGTGTCCAATAATAGAAACATTAAATAAAACTGTTAAGGGGATAAATAATAGAAATTTGATTTTCAAAATTTCTAGTATGAATTCTAAATTTCTGTATCAAGAAAAGGACCAAACTGAGAACCTTGGCCCTATGTTGGAAACTACTGCTTCTCTTATCCAGCTGAACTTTCTCTGCTCCATAGGCATAAAAAACATTAATTTGTAAGCCATAGAATACCCTGGGGTTAAGGGGCTCCGCCTTAGAAATTCTTTCCAAAAAGGGTTCCGCAAGCCCAAAAGTTTGGGAACCACTGTTTTAAAGTACTCAATTTTGTTTAACAAATAGAGATAACCCAACATACATTACATGAGCTAATACAAAAAATTGAGTACTTTTGAGATCATATTTTTAATCTTTTGTTTACCTTAATTAGTGCAAAAATTATGCCATATTTTATAAACCTTTCAATTTTATGAAAAAGTGCAAAATTACAGTTTTCGACCACTTTTAATTAAAAAAGATTTTTAAGATACATTTTTATTTTATTTTATTTTATTTTTGCAAATGCATTTTAACTTCTTTTCTATATAGTTTTCCACTTACAAAGTATGGGGGGAAAAAATAATCCCGCAACGCATGTTTATCGAAATTTTGTGGCTAACATACCAACAAGGAAAATAATGAATTAATTTATTACATAATGTGAAGTTTAGAAAGCTATGTTGCTTAGATTTTTAACTTTCTATATCATCAATCTAAATTATCTCATAATTTAAAATTTTCAACTAGTATGTTGGTAGGAATATGGATTCGAAACCATTTTCATTTTCTGAGAAAATCTTAAACAATTTCTTAACTCGTGCATTGCACTAAGAATTGCAAGACTATATGTGGTAAATCCATGCGCTAAAAAGGAAACAGATAACTTAATGTTTTATCCGTGGGTGGAAAATGTGGTTTCATTTAATGTTTGCCGCTTTCATTGTTAAAGATAAAATTTTAGAATTGTTGATACTACAAAGAAATGATAAAATATGATAACGCGGATTTTCGCTTTCCTATAAGAAAATTAGATTTTTTGAAAAAAAATACATGAAAATGAAATAACAATCGAACTATAAGATCAAATGCGAAATATAATTATTTTTTTTAAACGCAAAATAAGTTACAGAAACTCACCTTAATCTCATTATGCATTTTACGTTCAAACATGACGCAATATTAATATATATATATATACAAATTATTAAAATTTTATGGTTTATTATATATATATATATATATATATATATATATTTTTTTTTCTCTCTCTCACTCCTTTTAAATATTCTTCATATTTTCAGTACTTTTTGGCAAATTACCATTGAAGCACAAGCTATGGTAAAATTATGATTGCACTTGTTAATTTATTAACTATGTGGTATTCTGTCTACACATTATATATATATATATATATATGATACAGGTTTGCCCCCTTTTTTTTTTAGTATTTCATGTAACAGCCCTAAATACATTTTTGAAAATTATTTTTACAGACAATCCAACTCGGGCTACCCGGTTTAATAAAAATGCCCGATATAGTGCCCGGTGTACAGAAAATAGATGCAAGTCGTTTTTAATTGATAACCCTGATAGATTTTTTACATTTAGTATATTTCTTTAGATTACCCATAAAAAGTATTTCTGGCATACTTTCATATTAATCGCGGTCAGTCGCGAAGTATTGCGCTATTGTGTGCAACCCAATTACGGGAGATTGACAAGTTTGCATTTAAAATAATGTAAATCATTCAGCATTTGTTTATTTCTGAGGTAATATTCCATAACTAAATTACGAAATGAAATTAAAACTTCACTAATAATAGTCCAGTCAAATTAGGCAGATTTTGGGTCATTTTGGGACATAATTACGAAAGTTTTGAAACTTGGAAATATTGTTTGGGAGAGTCTACTAATGAACATACTATAAGTCCTGATGGGTAGGGGGTGAGCGCGAAGGGGGGGGGGGAGGTAAAAGAAGGTACCATTTTTCGGTTTTTTGTTAATATCTCGTAAGCTATATGTCCTACGGAAAAATTGCTAATACAAAAAATAAAGACAATTAAATTCTCTATAAAACAGGTTTCATACATTTTTCTCTAGAGTCCATAGGTAACGAGATAATCGCATTCAAAACTGAAGAAATTTGTCAACAGTCACACCAGCGCCAGAGAGCGGGTCCACGGCTCTTACATTATTACACCTACTTAACCTAAACTTAAACGGACATTAATAAATGTTGTGGTCAGAAGAATGGAAGCCTGAATAATAACTTTATCAAATGGCATTTTTTGTTAACATAAAACATACAAAAATGAAAAATGCGTAAAATACAATAATATATAGGAATAAACATTATACTCAAATTCCTGATCATTTTGATTACCCCGGGTTCAAAGGGAAATTTCAAAAGATGTTGATTTATGTTCCATTTCCATTATGACATCCTTGAAATTAAGTATTCATGTTGGTGAGGTACCCGGATATAGCTGTATTGTATTTTGTTACATTTGGTTCATTCATTCGGAAAATATAAAATATTTTATTTTGCGCCATAATGCTTTGATATGGCAATTCAGACGATTTTCAAATTTCCATTTGGCGAAAGAATAAATTTTGGTGGAATTTCATACATGTTTTCGAATAATGTAAAACATTTTGTTTTACAAATTTACTTATTTGACATTCATTTTTTTCTTTTACTTTTATCGTTACTTAGCTATTGTTTTTCATAATCTATAAAAATATTCATTCAAATAATCCCGATTGCGAAAGAAGAAATATGAAACCTGGCTGAGGGAAACAAGACATTAGCTAATTTTTCGTAATTTGGTCTGCAACACAGATTTGCGTCAAATATGAAAGATGTTATTAACATTACTGTTTTGAATTGAATCTGGATACTACTCGTATTAAAAGGCTATCACAAAAAATACTTTATAGCTCAAAATCACGTTAACAGTTTTGTCAATTGGCAGTAGACACGATGCTGAATGACTATCCATTAAGTTTAAAAGTCTCCAAATATAACTATTTGGTGGTGATTTTAGTAAGCTAATGCTATAGAGTAGATTAGGATGTATTTAGATAAATTCTTAGATCTAAATATTATAGAACGACAATCAAAACTGTTTTCGGAAACAAAAATTGTAAGAACATTAGATTTCCTGATCTGCAGATTTACTTGTAATTATAACTATTATAACTGTATTATCTTTATAATTATTAATCGCAGATTTTTATAATTATTATATTTAATGTATCTTTATAATAATTAATTTAATAAAAATTTCTGTTTTTAAAATTCCATAGCCCTTTATTATTAAAGTTATTATTAATAAACCATATTAAATGAGTTATGTAGTGAATATATTTATGTATATGTACTTATACACATCTATTACATGCACTACCTACAAATATTTGCGTATTTATAGTGTCAATTATAATATTATACTATAGCTGACTCGCTCGGCGTTTCCCGGGCCCGTGATAATAACCTTAAGTATACCTAAAGTCCAAAATCTGTTAGTTTCACATGCCACCGCCAGGCAGCACATTCTATTCTAAATAAACCTTTATCCCAACGAAACTCCGTTATTCAACCTATCGGTAGATATGTTAGTTAAGGTAGTGGGGACTCAAATAAGTTTAGGTTAAGTAAGGGTAATGTAAATGCCGTTGACTCGCTCTCTGGCGCTGGTGTGACTTTTGGCAAATTTCTTGATTTTTGAATGCGATTATCTCGTTAACTATGGACTCTAGAGAAAAATGTAAAAAGCCTATCTTGTAGAGAATGTAATTCTCTTTATCCTTTGCATTAGCAATTTTTACGTAGCACTTATAGATTACAGGATATTAACAAAAAACCGAAAAATAGTACCTTCTTTTACCTTCCCCCCCTCGCGCTCACCCCCCATCCATCAGGACTTTTAGTATGTTCATTAGTAGACCCTCCCAAACAATATTTCCAAGTTTGAAAACTTTCGTAATTATGTCCAGAAAAAACCTAATTTGACTGGACTATAAATAAATTACGAATTCAACAAATATGTAATCGAGCTACGTGCTGGAATAATCAGAATCACAAAGGTTGCTATTTCCGTGGTGATATTCCATAACTAAATTACGAAAGGAAATTAAAACTTAACATTGGGTTGCACGCAGATTTATAAATATTCATGGTTGAAAATTATTTTAAAAAACCATAAAGAAGCAGTAAATTGAGATTCAGTTTTCAAACAAATCGCATTTGTGAGTACATTTTTCTCCCTAATCGACTGTATAAAATTTTAAACTGTGCAATATTTAGAAATTAAAAATATTGCAGTTAAAGATAAATTTATTGGTCAGGTCGTTGCCACCGTCAATATAAAGTCAGCGTTACTGACTGACATGTCTTTGCTTCATATAATAGTCCTGGATTGCTACAGGAAACTATGCATTTTACATTTCTTTTACTATGATTGTACAATTGATGTACAGTCATAGAACCCCCCCCCCCCCGACTCTCTACTAATTCTGCCACAAATCTAATTTGATTTAATATCAATAACTTATGATTCTAGATGAGGGTTTTCCAAACTGCTGTGTGTTCCTGTTTTGGTTTGCGAGTTTTCTAATACTACTACACTGCAAAAAAAAAAAAAAAAATGTTGATTTTACGGTATAATACTGCCACCCCAACTGCCAGTATTATACCATAAAATCAACATTTTTTTTTTTTTTTCCAGTGTACGCGAAACTTTTATTCTGAATAAGAGTGAGTTAAATAAGGACTTCCAGAGTTTCTACATAACTTTTCTGCCCATATCAAAACGAAATCTTTCAGGAAAAAAAAAATACTAAAATATCGGAACAATATGCTAAATTCTTCTCTTGAGCAATTTTACTGGTGAAAGTGAAATAGTAAAAGTGCATCCTCTGTATTGATGAGTTTATATACAAATGATTAGTGTAATGCCATACAGCAGATTCCAATGACTATTTTCTTGGAAATTCACAACAGAATTTTTTCATATATTTAGAAATCTATCTTTTAGTGATGATACTTTGACATCGTCAGTAACAAGAGAGGAACGCGATGCTACCTCATATAGGAATGTCAAGAAAAGAAGATATTTTAAGTACCACTTTAGTAATTTAATCATGGAATTTTAAAGATTACCCTTCAGGGACATATTTATTAACTTTGGGCCCTAGTAAAACATGTTTTTTTAAACTACTCATAATTCTTTATATACATATTAAATCTTTTTTTAGGATCATTTTAGAGTTTGGGGGGGGAGCATTTTGAGAGTGGGGAGGGGCTAAGGCAAGTGCGCTGAACACTTTGCTGTAAATCAGTCCCTATTATTGTATTATATACCTTCTAGAGATAGCTTCAGACTCTGTTTTAGGAGCCCGACGATTTGAAATCCAAACCAACCGGAGCACTGAAAATTTTGTGTCTTGAGAACCCGAGCCCTATACCGGAATTACAGTAGAAAATTTTTAATAACATAAAAAAAATATTTAAAGATTATTCGTCTTATTTAAAAATCTCTTCTTACATAGAGATAAGTATTAATCTTAAATACTCTTTCATGATAACGTTTCGTAATTATCATCTCCATGAAAATATTTTTTAAATGGCAATTTTTTTATTTATACCCAACCACTGGCAAAAATCTGCAAAAGTCATAATTCTTATTCTTTTAAAGTATCATTGAACAATTATGGCAGAAAGACATAAGTTCTGTTTTCCAGTAATTCATGAAAAGGACTTCAAACAGAAAGAGGGGATAGACAAGGGATATCTCACGGATTCCTTATGTTACTAACACTGACCGTGTCAAGGCTTCAGAATCGGATAGAATATATCTAATCAATTATTCCCTTTATCAGCAATTCCCTTTGAAACTGATTTTTAAAGGATTGTAAAACACTTTAAGAAACTTGGACTACATTCTTGTTTCTCAAGTAGCAACTTTTTTTTCCATTTTTTTCAATTTGTGAATAAATAAAATTTTTACTTTGAGCCGGAAGACTGATACTGATGTAAAAATTGAACTCCGACTCCAGCACACGGCCTCATACTGACCCCGTCTCATCTCTATTATCTTCGTTACTTGGTGTTACGGTAAAAAATATAAATTTTGATTTAATGGTACGCTAAACATCTGAAACTAGAGTATTTAAGATAGATTGTTTTGTACGCTTTTAAGAGATTATAAATGTATAGCAACATATGTATTTATCATTTTGCTACGTGTCTCGTCTTATCTCGATTATTCTAAGGCAAACATTTCAACGTAATAAACACTAATACTTAGATAAACCAATTATCTCTCCCCCTTGTGGTTATCTTTACGTTGCTTACTTTATGATGGCCTCGCAATAGGAAACCCACCCAGATCGAAGTTTTCTAGTAGCACAGTAAAATGAAATATAATAACATAAAATAGAGATAAAATATCTATTTTATAATTAACATTAAAAAGAAAAGTGCGGTGATGTTTTATGCTCAACTTCATTTTTTTTGTTTAATCGGACTTATATGCCAGATTTTTATTTTACCAAAACGGGAAAGTCCATAGCTGACGGGCTAGTGATTATCTCTGTACATTTTGACGTTTGAAGACGTTGTTAAATCAAGTGCGTTCCGCCGTACATCTTTTAGTACATTAACTCTTCTGTTGAAACGACCTTTGTCAAAGTCTTGGGTGCAGGGGAGTGATGCGCAGGTGGTGGTGCTCCCCTTGGCCGCAATGTGTGTCTGTGTGGTGTCCTGGGTAAACCGGCCCACCTGACCAGCTCAGAAGTGTTCCGTGAACCTAGAAGTGGCGGTGGAGTACTCCGCCACAAGGAGGAGTACCTTGGTTTTACCAAAACGGGAATTTTTGCACACGAAGTAAAGAAAAAAAGAGAAATTTTAGCAGAGAAAAGAGGAAACAAATTAAACGAACACTTACATAATTAAAAATATTTATTTATATGAGATTATTCAATGTGAATTATCTTATAATGGTAAAATACATAATGCATAACGTAGTTAAAAATTCCCCTTCAGCAGTGTCCGCCAATAAACGGAAATGTACTCCAATTCTTTTGTGCAGCCCTGTATACGATCTATATAATTTATACACACCCAGTGATATACAAAAAAATAACTATATTTAAAAACACATAGCACAACTGAAAACGCACCCGCAGCAATTATCGCTCTTAGTACTGTAAACGAAACCTTTTGTGTGTCCCTGTAAATAAACGATAAATGATCTGCACACGATATTCTACAATAAACATCTTGTAGTGCACCTCAGTGATGTAAATCAATTTCAACATGTTTGAAATAGTGTAACATCCTTTTTATACATTGCAAACAAGTTTTCCCGATAGACCATAATGTAATGGGATTATTTTGAGTGTCTCTGTGTAAACGAACTATAAGTGAGTGCTGCATATTTTATTTTCAATAACGAGGATGAAAATAATTATGGAAAGGAAACGATACAAATAAATCACACTTGAAAACATTAAATATCTGCCTCATCTGCAGATTGTATAGTAATAATAATAATTATTATTATTTTTTTGTAAAAAAAATTACTTTATCGTTACATAAAAATTGATTATAGCTTAAAACAATGGATGTGTTTTAGGAGATATGGATTCGAAACGAACAATGAATAAAGAGGACGTTTTAAAACTTTTTATTTAAACATTTTAAAACTTTTTTTTAACGTCGAATTTCCACGATGCCTTTGGGCAGATTAAATGCACATGCACATAGGAGCTCACTCGGTTGCATTCGCTGGGGGAGAGATGTGTGCTTTATTTACTATGTTATTTTATTTACTGAATATGATATGGGACGTAGGAATATACTATTTGTATGATACTTCATAGGTCCATGAAATTTTCTTTCTTGCATTGGTGAATATGACGGTAATGTCGAACTGATTTGCATTACACGGTTGTTTACGGATTGTTTGTTTGGGGTTTGCATCGAAAAATATTCTGTACTTCATTGTGTGTGTGTGTGGGGGGGGGGGGGGGGCTTAAAAATAAAATTTTTGAAACACTGTTACATACTGACCCCTTCTTAAATAATAAAGGAGCTTATTTTACTAATATTGTTATAGTAATTTTTTTATTCGTCAAGTTTTGACGGTTACCATCTGGTTTACAATAAAGTTATAGCTTTCATTTTACCCCAAAGAATCGAATGATCTCATTCAAATTAAATGCAACACATCAGGTAGCCACGCAGCTAGTGTAATTATAAATTATGATTTGAAAACACTGTTTTTTGCCGGAACCGTCCCCCATGCCATTATTTGACGAAATTTCTTTGCTTGAATGTGTGTAACTGTAATCAATTACATACAATCAAATTGTAATTACATTGAAAATAATTGCAATTACAAATTTTCCCAACTCTGGTTGAGATAAATGGTGAATACGAGCATTAATATTAAATACCTTTTTAAACGACTGCGCGCAGAAAAAGAGGGTAATATTTTCCACCATGGTTCGTTGATTGAAAGCGCTACCGTGATCTTTTGTACATATGGGCTAAGCAGACCGGGACTTCAGTTTAAAGCAGAATTCGATTCACTACAAACATCCATGACTGATTGGGGTTCCCAGCATTTCTTGTCCGGTAACCGGCACCCTAACCACTCAGAATTCAGGATGTAAGATGTAAGATTCTTTATTCATTGATAAAATGAGAATGGATAGATAGATTTTAATAAAATTGGTACCAAAATGTTTATCTTTGCTCCTAGAGTGTTACAGGTTATAGTTATAGTCTATGTTTTATGGAATAACCGGATATCTTTGAATGGTTATTCTATTAAAATATATCTATTGAAGTTATGAAAAAAAAGTAACAATTATTCATCGCCAAACATAATAAAATGTTAATAAATAAATAATAAACAAATTAAAGAAGAAATTAAGCATAGTTCTACATGAAATCGTACGTCCCTAAATATTGAAATAATTTGATTGTACTATGAAAATGGAATCTTTGCGTTTTTCTTTTATTTTGTTTTCGTTCTAGTTCAAGTAATTAATGTACTGCCTGCCAAGTGTCATTTTCGGGATTATGAGAAAATGCTGCAATAAAAAAGGTTCAAAATGTAAACAATTTGACTTATTATGAGCTATCGTTAATTTTATTATACAGTTTCAATATAATTCTTGTATGAGAAATATAATTGGGCGAACCTATTGTAAGATATTTTGATAGAACATATATCAATTTATTTTATGTATCTGGAATATGAATGGAACACTGCTAAAAATAAAAAAATGTCTTTGTGTGTGTGTTCATTTAAATTAAATAGCCGAGACAATTGGGTTTTTCACTTTAAGAAATAATCGTGCCTGTTAATAGTTGAAAAACGTATTGCGCTGTGGGTAATTTTTTCAACATTACTCCAAAAAAAAAAAAAAAAAAAAAAAAAAAGTTGATGCGTGGCAGAGTATTACTGCTTATTTTACTGTTTATTACTGTTAATTTTACGGTATAATACTAGCAGCTGTGATGCTAGTATTTTACCGTAAAATCAACATTTTTTTTTGCAGTGTACCTGGCGGAATGAGCTTAATTTTGGATTCCTATATTTGAAACTTCTAGAAATCAATTTCTGTTAAAATTGTTATACTTTATTTTTATACTTTATATTAATACTTTATTTTTATACTTTATATTAATACTTTATTTTTATACTTTATCTTAATACTTTATTTTTATACTTTATATTAATACTTTATTTTTATACAATATATATATATATATATATATATATATATTGTAATATTATTTTAATAATTTAGGTGTATTTTAATAATTATTAGAAATAAATATGCGTCGCAACCTATAAAAAAATTAACAGAAATCGATATCTAGAAGCTTCTAACACGTGAATCGAAAGTTATAGCTCATTCCACCAAGTAGTTTTCGAGTTATGCTTAAAAAACTACACGCATATCAACCCGTTTTGCGACATTTAAAAATGAATTTAACATTGGGAGTTCAAAATTTTACATCGGCATAACTCCTAAACTACTCGACCGAAAGACTTCACTTTTGGTATCCGAAAGTAAAATTTACCGAAGTATCCAAATAGGATGTTAAAATTAGGTGTTAGTGTTGAAAAGTTTTGAGTTTGTAACAATTTCAATATGTGTGGATGATCCCCGAAATATAAATAATTTAACATAGCATTAATTAGTAAAAGTTATTACAAATCGGTTGATACCAATATCATTTTTTCACTATGATTTGCGCTGAAGTTAGTAAGGGAGTTTTTTTTTTTTTTTCGCGCAACTGTTCATTTGCATCGCTTTGGCCTGTTCTTCTAAAAAAGGAAAACCCCTTTTATAATTGTTAATACATAATCAGCCTATTAAAATTATGCTCTGTGTAATGCGTAATTTGTAATATTATTGAACAATAATTCCATTTACTATAAGATTTACATTGCATTATAGGTAGGCCTAAATATAAATTCAACAAGCAGTTTGTTTCAAATACTCAGATTAAGTGTTTAAAATGGAAGTATTTCAAACGAACAGTATGGCAGTTAAAACATTTAATTTTAAAGTATTAGTTTGAGAAACCGTTTATTTAAAAGATATCCATACTTCTAAAGTCGAAGTGAAAAATACTTAAGACAAAATGAAACGGAAATCAAGTTAAGAATAAGAATGTAATTTATTTCAACTTCGCGAAACATAAATGATGATAAGTTATAGATATTTATTTATTTTTTTTTGATATCATATATAAGTTAATCATGGCATTTTAAATTCCATTTAATGCAATAATAATAATAATAATAACTAGCTGACCCCCGCCCGGCGTTGCCCGGGTCCGTGATAATAAATTTAAAAAGAAACATCAAGTTTTTATTATTTTATATCTTTAACCGGATTTTGTATGAAATTATATTTAAAAATGAAAATTCGCGAAAAAATATTGATATTTAGTGATAAAAGCGCTCATTTTCTTGTTTTTTTACGTAGGGTCGTTTCATACTTTTAAAATAAAAAGTTCTTTTTGTCCGAACTCTTTGAAATCTTTATTGTTGATAAATAAAACGCTTTTACAGCCCGTGTAAAAATTTCGTGAAAAAATGTTGTTATCTAGTTGTAAAAGAAATGTTTTCTTCCCGCTATTTTGTTTGTTTGTTTGTTTTCGTGTCGGCTTCTTTAAGAATTAAAAAATAGTTCTCATCTTCCGAACACTCTGACATTTCAATCGGTTATAAATATAACTGTATTCAAGCTCTCTTTAAAATTTTGTATGAAATTATATTTTTAAATGAAAAATTCGCGAAAAAATATTGATATTTAGTGATAACACATCGGTTGATAAGTTCCCGGTTTAGCACACAAATGGCGTTGCAATCGCCAAACCGATGCTTTTTTTAGTAAATACTAACCTTTAAAAGATAGCAGAAAAAATGTCATGACGATTCGCCGTGTGGATAAAACGTTAGAGTGGTTTAAGTTGAACGACTTTGTTGATAAACAAAAAAATGGATAAACAAGAATTTCAAGAATTATTATTTGATGGGAAAAAACACCGTTCAAACTAAAGTTTGGCTTGATAAGCGTTATCCGGACACTGCACCTGGTAAATCAACCATTATTGACTGGTTTGCTGAATTTAAACATGGTCGTACGGACACTAGTGATGCACCACGCAAAAGAGGTGGTTACACCAGAAAACATAAAAAAAGTCCACAAAATCGTTTTGGGGAACCGTAAAGTGAAGTTGTAGGAGATAGCTCAGACTTTGAAGATATCCAAGGAAAGTGTAGGTTTTATTTTGAATGCATATTTGTCTATGAAAAAGCTGTTGTCAAAGTGGGTGCCTCGCGTGTTGACTTTTGACCAAAAACAACAAGGAGTCGATGATTCTGAGCACTGTTTGGAGCTTTTTCGTTATAAAATTATGTTATACATTATTAAATTATTATTATTATTTATTTATTAAATTATTATTATTAAAATTATTATTATTATTTATTTATTAAATTATTATTATTAAAATTATTATTATTAAATTATTTTTATTATTAAATTATTATTATTATTATTAAATTATTATTATTTATTATTAAAGTTATGTTATTTATTAAAGATAAAGTTATGTTAAAAAGTTATGTTTTCTTTATTAGACCGGGAACTTATCAGCCCATGTGTTCAAAACGCACATTTTCTTGTTTACGTAGGGTCGTTTCATAGTTTTAAAATAAAAAGTTCTTTTTGTCCGAACTCTTTGAAATCTGTATTGGTGATAAATAAAGCGGTTTTACAGCCCGTGTATCCAAGCTCTCTTTAAAATTTTACGAAAAAATATGCATATTTAGTAGTGGAAACATGAGTTCTTAAAAAAAAGATTTAGCTTTCAATCCCAGAGCAAAAATATATTAGAAGGTCTATGCAATGGTTACTTCATCCGTTTTTAATCCCCCTAAGTTAAGCCGGTGATGGCTAATCCATCAGGTTCCCCCTTTCTGAGGGGAGAAGCCTTCAAAAAACATTGGCGCATACGTAAAGAGACGATATTCGTGTGGAAATTTGACAGAATGCGCTTTTCGTTTTAAATATATAGATGATAATAATAATAAAGAAACGCACTAATTTAAAAGGAAATTAATAATTAATTCGGTTGAATATCTTGTGGCTGTGGATCCTATCAATATTCGACCGATAACGAATATTGATTCATTTACAAAGTCATAACATAAGACAAATATCTATGCGGTCGAACTTAATTATTAATGACAGTAAATGAGACAGAAAAGATTTGCTAGTTATAATCGTTTTCTCGCATTACCCAAATTAAGGATCTGCCGTTAAGATAGTGAGTAAAAGGTAATAAGATAATGAAGTTGTTTACACACTTGCCAATTCTCCTGATTTTGAAGGGAGACTGCCTTATTTTGTAATTATCTCCTTTTCCCTCGTCTTACATTCAAATATTTCTCCTGTTTTCTTGGGTGTTTGAAAAATATAGATATGATATTTCAAAAGCTCATAACAAAGCTATAAATTTCACCTAAATATCTACAAAGAATTCTTAGCCAAAACTAATTCTGTTGCTACATTGTATAATCAGATGTAAATAGGAGGTGGTGTTTTGTTATGGCCGATTATCTGCGTTGCGCGAGAGGGGTTCTTACCTTCCTTGGGGGTCTTTCTAAGGGAACCTAATCCGTATTTACGCAAGGTTAGAAAAAAACCACGGAAAACTCCGAACTGTTAGACTGGCGAGCGTGACATGGGCTTGAACTCAGCACCTCCAGTATAGTTATAAACGAGTTCTCGCGTTACCCAAATTAAGAATCTGATGTTAAGATAGTGAGTAAAAGATAATAAGATAATGAAGCTGTTTACACTCTTAACCAGCTTTGAAAGCATAACTTCTCCGCTGCTGGTAGATATGAGAATGTAACATTCTAAAAGTCAGACAAAATTAAATTACTGATGATAAATAAAATGTTTCTCGTTCGTGATATTACAAACTATGAAATGGTTCTATTTAAATTTACACGTCGCATTGCATCACATATTATTGTCTTTTGGTTTCTGATTATTTCTCAATTTTTCAGTATACGGCATGATAAAAAATTCCTAATTTTTTTTTTCAAACACTTTTTTATTGTAGAAGAAATTGAATACAAGCAAAAATTTCACTTATTTTGAAGTTATAGTTTCATTCTAAGCCTAAAGATGGAGCCACTTCAGGAGTAAAATTAAGGAAGCGATATGTAATAATGTTTTGATTAGTTCCGTAACTCCAGACAGTATAAATATTAATTTATTTGTAATAAATAAACCATAGTATGGATATGTATATACACTGTAACAGAATAAACCACCGTAAATCAATTTCATTAACTTTCAAAGATATTTTTCTTTTGATAAGTTCTTAAATTATTTTTCAGAAAAAAGTAAATCCAATTTTTTTCTATGAAATCTTACGTTTTGGATTCGATTTTAAGTACACTTGTCGGAAAACCCTTTTTAAAATTATTAAAATTTTGATTGAAAATTTTTGATATTATAAATAATTTATGAAAACTAATCGTTTTTTCCCCTTTTTAAATAGATAACATATAAAGATATAAAAATTAATTTAATGGATTATTGTTACAGATTATAAACATTACTTTAGTGAATATTTGTATCAATAAAAAAAGCACAGTCGGCCAAAAAAGAAAAAAGATCACCCTATAAATTTTTATCGCCAAATTGTTGCAGAAAAAAACGGAAACAGCCATTCGATTGGAGGTTATGTACTTCTTTCAATTATTTCTGAAAAAAAAAAAAAAAAAAAAAAAAAAAAAACTTAGATGGTCGTTTTCACATAGAAATTTAATAAACTTCGAAATTTTCAATACGAACACCCTAATTTTGACATCGTATTTGAATTCTTTAGGATATTTTTACCCTGGGATACCAAAAGGGAAGTTATTTGGTGAGGTAGAGGAATTATAATAATGTAAAGTTTTGAACTCCCAACCAACACCTTAAGCGTCCTACCCGTGTTATTTCGAATTCAAAGTCTGAATTAACACAAATTTTATAATAATGTTAATTTTTTCCAGTGCATAAGAAATATAGATATGTAAGGTTATTAAATATAAATCCTCATGTCAATTCTTTTCATATCTATTATTTTATGTCGTTAAAAACATACGTGAAAAATCCTGCCAGTCGCTTAATTCTTGTTTAATAGTTGAAAAACAAACTGTATTATTGCCTCGTTCAAACTAGAGAATTTAAGTTACTTAACGATAAGTGACTAAAAAAAATGAACGTTTTCAAACACCATAAGAAATGCATGGAGAAGTTAAGTCTTGTTCGTGGCGTCCACTTCAAAAGCGTTAAGTTATTTAAATGGCCTAGTCTGAACGGGGTAATAGCATTATTCCAAAACTACTTAGCGGAATGAACTAAATCTATCTATCTATGTATAGTATACTCTCGATTATCCGTGCACATTCCGGACTCACAAAAAAAAAAAAAAAAAAAAAAAAAGAGAAACATTTTAACGCTTATCATGCATGTAAAATCGATGTTGATGTGAAATAAAATATTGTCCGGTTTAGCTGATAGTATTGTGAAGTGAGTAGGGGTCAAATCGAATGCTTTGGAACCTTTTTGATGGGTTAGGGTCGAAGGGGATGGGATGGATCGGAATGCTGCTTGTACAATAGCCTTTCAGTTGTCCTCTCTCACTTTCGCACGTGTTCCTTTAGTTTTTACGTCTTGTTTATCGTCAGTTAGCGTAAATTTCTTACTGGTAAAAATGATACGAAAACGAAACGTTTTAAATGTTAAACAAAAAGTAAAAATCCTTCAAAAACTTGATAATGGAGAATCAGCTAGCAAATTAGCAAATGATTATCAAATTGGATAGGCGATGTACGGGACAAAGAGGATTTGATTACGATGCCATTACTGCGGTTCCTAAAATATGTGTCGATATACGACAAGAGATGAACAAACAGCAGAAGTTAAGACGCATTACAGATCTTTTTAAGCAGTAAATGTTAAAAGGAAAAGTCCTAGTTTAATGTTATACAGCATGCAAATGTAATTTTTATATTTTTGTACTGATGTTGATTTTTTTCTTTAATAAAAGTGAGTTTTTGGATTATCCGTGTTTTTCTATTGTCCGTGCGACCCCTCCCGGTGATTAACCCGGATAATCGGGAGTGCACTGTATATATATATATTTTCGTATCAATTTCATACTTTATATATTATTAAATTAATATTCGAAAGCAAAATATGTATTGCAACCTATAAAAATTTTAATTCTCACTGCAAAAAATAATTGTTGATTTTACAGTATAAAACTGGCATCCCAGCTGCCAGTATTATACCGTAAAATTAACAGTAAAAAAAGCAGTAATACGCTGCCGTGCAAGCAGTAATACGCTACCGCGCATTCAAATATGGGAATCCAGCTCAATTAAATTTCAGCTCATTGCGCCTAATAGTTTTTTTTAGTTATGCTTAAAAATTGATAAAAATACAGTTAAAAGTCAATGCGATTTATGACATCGTTTTACAGCAACGAGAGAATCTGTGTCCGGATTGAAAATTTCTTTGGATGCACTGTGTACATTTTTACATATTATTGAATTTCACAATAGATTGTTCGGTATTGGAAACGAAGTGTGTAGCATTAATAGTCCATTTTGAGGAATTCTTTTGTTAAACAAAAGAATTCCGTTACTATGGGGAAAATCGGTTATTGGTCGCATTTTATTGTTCTTACGATATTTCAAACATGATGAAATTATTGTGCGTTACTGAGGTGGATTACAGTATGCTTTCACCGGAGTATACAGTTAGTAGCATTTATAATTCAATTACAGGGTACAGAATAATTCCTTTACATTATGATTCATAGGGAAAAATCGTTTGTGGTGCATTTTGAATATGTTATGATACTTGAAACATAATAAAATTTAAAAGGATCACTAAGGTTCAATGTAACTTATTTTCTATAGATTATGAGTGCGTAGGATTTATTGTTCGTGTACAGAAGCGCACAAAAGAAATCGGTTAAAGGACTGACTATGATCGGTAATTGCTGGAAGTGTTTTTTCCGCTGTGGTATGCAATTCAATCTAAATTTTAGTGCGTTACGTGTTGATATTCTATAGATTATCAACACGATTCTATAGATATCGTGTTGATATAGATCATATACAGAGCTGCACGAAAGACTATGGACAGCACTTGCTCAAAAGGGATTTTTACTGAGTTATCTGTATTTTAAATTGCTTATTTAGATCATTTCGCCGTATGAGAAATATGCCGGATGCATGGTTTTTAGTTCTTGTTTATTAATGTTCTCAGTTGAAAGTGTTATGGTTCACACTACTGCTAATTATTTAAATTTAAATTTTCATACAATTCTATAGTTGTAATTAAGAGCAGTCTACAGAAATTTATCTTAGAAAATCCAGTTCCTAATTCTTGCTATATAGCCTCAACATTAATCATAATATTAAAACAAAAAAACATATCCATCCATTAAGAAAGGGAAAATAAAAATGCGCATACAATAAAGAAATTTATTTTATTAAAACAGGGTTTCTTAAAATAGGAATCGTTATTAAAAGTAGTGAATCGCGTGAACAATGTGAGTCGTCGAAATTCTGGTTCTCCAAAGGAAACGTGGGTTCGAACCCCGCTTCTGGCATAATGTTTTTCTCTGATGCTGTTAGTGTTCTGATCGCTGAGTTCAATAATGTAAATTATATTTTATTTCAGGAGGAAAAATTATAGAATTTATTTTTCTTATCTTCATTATTAAGAAAAAATTACCATACCCACTATGTTTTCAAATTTAATGATTTTGTATTTAAAATTTTAAAGTATGTAAAAGCTTTGGTATGTAATTATCGAATAAATAAATTTAAATTATCTACAACTTTGATATATTTTTTATTATTAGATAATAAATAATGTTAAGGCATATATACTAAGAAAAACATTTAATTATTTTCGGTAAAAAATAAAAATAAAAATAAAAAAAACAGAAAGAAGGAAAACTATTTATTTAAAAAACTGTGGTGTCCCCTATTAAGATTGTATTGCAGTTAAATGTTTATATTTGGGGAAATTAATAAAATGTTAACTTGAAAAATTTCTTTATTTGTAAAATTTTTTAGAAAAAAAAACTGGGAGTTGCTGTTTTTTTTTTAATCTGAAAGCTGAATTATCTGGAAAATGCTTTGTTGTCTCTATCCGTGTATAGAGACTTAATATGCAGCCCAGGAAATTATAAAAGGAGAGGTTTTATTACTATTTTTTAAACTCTTGCTTACAAATATTCTGTACAAGTTCCTGACATGTTAGTAATGTTTTTTCTGTGGAGCCTTTAAGTTCTTTACAGCGAAATTTTGACGGGTACTATCTAATATGAAATAATAAGTTTAATTTTTGTTTTTTAAATAACATGCATTTTTCGCCTAACCTCTCTTTAACTTAGCCCATTCTTCATTGCATTTTTAATTTTTGATCTGCATTTACTTTTTCTACTGTAGCTCACCCGGCATGTGTACAGCCATTGTTCTTAACATATACTCTGTGACTCTAATTGGCCACGAATCTCATGCTATGTCTGGGAAAAACACCCCGCCCGTTTCATTAAAATATAATAAAGGCTTTAAAAGCAAACGGAATCCCATCTCTCCTTATGACTGTTTTATACTTTCCCTGTGACTCCTGGAGCAGAAATGGTGCGCGCGCCTTTATGAATTGTTAATGATTTCACTTAGGAAGCTTTGTTTTCATCTCCAGCAATATTTTGGATCTAGTGAAGCGTCTTGGTGCAGAAAAATCTTGGACGAGGGCCCACACGCACGACAATATTATGATCTTGCTCTTTGAAATGAGGCAGATTGCAATGAAGATATGACAAAAGGAAAGAAAAAAGAGAGAGAAAGAGGAAGAATGAATGTACATTTTTTTTTTAAGGAATGCTGAGATTTTTTAGTTTTTTTTTATTATTATTATTTATTTTAAACATACATACAAGGGTTTTCGCGATCTATTTTTAAACTTTCACTAGAAAAAGAAGAAAAAATATATATTTAATGAACAAAAGAGTACTACTTTATCTAATTTTACTAAGTTGAAATTTTGGGATATATTTTTTTTAAGTGCATAAAAAAATTTTTGGATCAATACTTTTTCTTTTCATTTTGCATTTGCTTCACTCCTTTGAAAACAAACAAACAAAGAATTAAAAAAAAGACATGCACTTATTTTGAATATATCGCTTATATACACATGCACTTATCGTATCTTAGTAGAAAAATAATTGCAATAACATAGTTCTGTGGTACAGTTTTATTTCTCTCTTTTTTTTTTTACTTTCTCCTATCTACAGTGCACTCCCGATTATCCGGGTTAATCACCGGGAGGGGTCACACGGATAATAGAAAAACACGGATAATCCGAAAACTTCTTTTCATTAAAGAAAAAATCAACATCAGTACAAAAATATAAAAATTACTTACATTTGCAGGCTGTATAATATTAAACTAATAATTTTCCTTTTAACATTTACTGCCTAAAAAAATCTGTAATGCGTCGCTGCTTCTGCTGCTCGTTTATTTCTTATCGTATAACGACACATATTTTACGAACCGCAGTAATGTCACCGTAATAAAATCCTCTTTGTTCCGTATATCCCCTATATCACGTACTGTTTGTAATCCAATTTGATAATCTTTTGCTAATTTGCTAACTGATTCTCCATTATAAAGTTTTTGAAGGATTTCAAATTTTTGTTTAACACTTAAAACGTTTCGTTTTCATTTCACACCAATCATTTTTACCAGTAAAAAATTTCACGCTACTAACTGACGATAAACAAGACGCAAAAACTAAAGGAACACGTGCGAAAGTGAGAGAGGACAGCTGAAAATATTCCGAACCCTCCCACCCCCTTCAACCCTACCCCGTCAAATAGGTTCCAGAGCGTTCGATTTGACTTCTACGCACTTCACAATACTATCAGCTAAACCGGACAAGATTCTATTTCACATCGACATCGATTTTACAGGCATGATAAGCGTGAAAATGTTTCTCTTAAATTTTTTTGTGAGACAGGAATGAGCACGGATAATCTGCAAACCGGATAATCCGCGCACGGATAATCGAGAGTATACTGTATAATAATAGAAGAAAGTATTGTAATCTAAATTTTTTTCGACTTCTGGTTTTCGACGGATTTACACGTTTTTTGGGTCAGGGATTCCGAAAAACATGTTTATACAAAATGTCTGTGTGTCTGACCTCATTGTATTATCGAAAAGTGTATGAAGTTTTGCATAGAATTGAACCATTTTTTTTCTTTTAATCTGTTTGCGACTATAGCCAGCAGGTTCTTCTTGAATCTGGAGATATTCCGCCGGTAGGGGGTGTTGTAATAACAATTTTTGTGCTATTTTCATTATTGTATCATCGAAAAGTTTATAAAGTTATGCATAGAATTGAACCAAATTCTATGTGTTTGTCTTTTAACACTTTCCAACCTAGTTGAAAAGTGTTTATGACTTCGATTTTTCTGGCCGTCTGCCGTATGGCTGTCTGCCGTTTGCCGTATGGCCGTCTGGCCGTCTGGTCGTGGTCTAACTCCCATAAATATGCTCGGATTGCTCTGCAATTTTTATATGTTATTGTCGTTATCTATAGCATGTTCCCTATTTCAACGGAAGTGTGTAGCACTTATAGTTACTTTACAAGGACAGTCAAAAGAATTCCGTTACATTACGTCTATGGAGAAAAATCGCCTGCGGTTTATTTAAATAATGTTTCACTATTTGAAACGCATCGAAATTTATATATATCAGTAACGTGCATTACAAGAGGCTTACTACAGAATATTGTGCGTATAGCAGTCATCGTTCATTTACAGGGACACACAAAAGAATTCTCTACTGTCTGTTAACAATAATTCCTGGAAGTGCGTTTTAAGTTACTGAACGCGATTTTAAATTTGACTCACTTTTTGTCTATTACGTGGTGTGTATAAATTCTGTAGATCCTATACAGGGAAGCACAAAAGTTCGCGAACACATTTCCGTTTATTGACAGAAACGGCAGAAGGATAATTTTAAACTGTGCTACGCGTTTCTTAACTGAACTAAAATTTAGCATCCTATGTAGTATATATACAAATCTATAGATCCTATACAGGGCTGAATAAAAGTATTCGGATATTTTTCCGAATATTGTATATGTTGGAAGATCCTGAAATTATGTTTTTAAATATGTTATGCGTTTTCCAAATTGTTTACTTAGATGTTATCTTTCAGCTTATTAAACGGTATGATTTGTAAAATTATTTTGGAAGCGTTGGAAAGTGTTACATAATCTATGCTTGACGCATGATTTTTCGTTCTTGTTTATTATTGTTTGTAGGTCCCAATTAAATTTGAGACTATTCCAACAGAAAGGGAATAGCGATTTTTATGCGATTTTCTCAAATTTCCCTAGTTATGTTGTAAATTGGCTGCTCATGCAGCGAAAGTAACCTGGCGCTTCGCAAGCAGCTGACGTACAACAGGATAACGAAAAATATTGATTTTATTGGCATTGTGAAGGCGAATTTTGAAGTATTACATGTATAAGATAGAAGAAAGCTGTGAAATTGGCACATCCGATTAGTTTAAGAAATGTTGCGATTTCTTTGTTATGAATATACATGCATGCATTTGTGTGATCTATTTTGAGACTTTAACAACAAGAATACGATAAAAGAATTAACGAAAAAGTTTCTTGAACAGTTTGACTTAATTTATCTAATTTTACTCAACTGAAGTTTTTTTGGGGAAAATGTAAAAATATTTTGAATCGAAAAGTTGACATTTTTTTCATTTTAGAATCCCCCATTTTTTCTTTCTTTTTTGCAATTGCACGGGGAAAATGGACGGGGAAAAAAGAGTTAAATATGTACTTATTATTCTCAATATGCGTTAAACACTTTTCGCGAGCACCCTTTACATAATTTTTAATCTCATAGCACCGGTTTTTAAGAATATAAATTTTTGCGTAATGATTTGATTTAATAAGGCAAAGTTTTCAATAAAAAAATTACTGTTAGAAGTAATCAAGGATTCTGAGCACTTTATGCACCAGGTATACGTGACGCTCGTCGTGAAAGGGTTAGTGGGTCATTCCATGGTAACTTACATTACATTTAGAATAATTGACTTCAGTAATTTTAGTAATATATCACTAAAAAATATTCAAAATGTAATGTTTATATGATTTGTTAATTAAACCTAACAAAGCTAAATTTTGGATAAAAATTACTTAAATTTAGTACTATTTTTTGAACGCTAAAAAACGTTTCGGACAAAAATAACGTAAGTTACCATAATAAATATAATGTCCAGAGTACAAAATATAGCATTAAAGGTAGGTAATTTTCATCCAAATTTCACTTTGGATAGGTTTAATTAACAAATCATATTAACATTACATTTTCAATATTTTTTAGTGTTATATTATGAAAATTACTGAAGAAAATTATTCTAAATGATAACGTAAGTTACCACGGAATGACCCTAGTGTAAAAAAATAATATAGAGTTCGGAATGTGGTATACAGTGTTATATGTTTAAAAATTAGTATATACCTGACTTATGTAAGGTAAGGGCAAAGTTGAAAGTGAAAGCGTTTATTGTAGAATATATTATCTAGTAACATTAAGATAGTATTAAACTTGCACATGTATCACTCCTCCCTCTGATGGAGTTGCGTATATTTAACTTTTCCGGAGACTCCTGGAGCAGAATGGTGTGCGGCGCTTTTTTGAATTGCTAAATGATTTTCCTAGGAAGCTTTGTATTCATCTCAGTTGATATTTTGGATCCAGTGAAGAGTCTTGAGTGCAGAAAAATTTTGGACGAGGACTCACACGCATGACAATACCATGATCTTTCTCTCTGAAACGAAGCAGATTGCAATGAAGATAGTACAGAAAGGAAGGAAGGAAGAAAGAAAAGAAAAATATGAGATAGATAAAAGAAGCGTATATATATATATATATATACATATAATTTTTTAAACGAATTCTATTTTTAAAATATATATGTATATTACATGCATCTGCGTGATCCGATTTTAGGCGGAAAAAAAGTATATGTTGATCCATTTATTTAATTTTAAAGTTGAAATTTATGAAAAATATTAAAAATAATAAATATATTTTGGATGTAAATATTATCTTTTCTTTTCAGTCGAAATTTGTTCGTTTACCGTCCTTTCGCTGAGTAAAAAAAAAAAAAAGGGCTAAACTTGTATTTTTTTTCTCAATATGCATTCTTTTGATATGTTAAATAGAAAAATAAAATTACAGTGTTTTATGGTACTTAGAATGTAACAACAAACAACAACAACAACAAAAGATGAAAGAAAAAGGAGAGAATTATTATTTTTTTTTTTCGTTTAAGAAGTGCTGTGCTTTTTTCTTTCTTTTTTTTCCATGCATGCATTTGTATGATCTATTTTTAAGCTTTAACAACAAAAAGATGATAAAAGAAAAAAAGAAGTGAACAAAAGAGTTTATTGAATAGTTTGATTAATTTATCTGATTTAACCCGCTGACATTTGTGAAAAAAAATATATATTTGGAAAGAAACGTTATTTTTAAAGTACCAAAGATTCGATAACTAAAAATATGGGAAAAAGGATACTTTTTATTGCATTCGTTTCCCTTTAAATGATTTAAAATTGCAATCTTTAAATTCATTTTTTTTTAATGTATTAGTATGATCAAAATGCTAAAACTTCAACATACAATTTTCAATTGACTCGCTATTTTTTATGGGCGATTCGTAAGATTCTTAAAATTAAGGATTGGATTTTCAGTAATATAAAAACTTTTTGTTAATATAAAAATGTTAAGTAAGTAGTAATTTTTACTGTGTTTTTACATATGTTATGACATTTTATTTATTTTTTTTCTTAAACTAATTGACTTGTAAGAAATCTAGTCCTTACAGTTATCAAGCACATTTTTAAGAAAAGTTATGCAAAAGAAAATGTTTTAAAAAGTTCTAAATTGTAGGAGAAGTATGGTTTTAAAATTTTCACAATGAAAAATATAATAAGTTTTTTCAAAATGTACCACAAGAAACGAAATTTTTCTGTGTTAAATCATTTTTCTTCAAAAAAGGCTCTAATAATATGTCAGAAAGATATAAAATACTCAAATAAAAATAAAAATAGTTCAAAAAGTACTAAACCTCTTCAATCAGGTGAAACTGTGACCCGTCAATGAAATTCCGGATATTAAATCAGCAGGTCACTAACTATCAAGACGAGTCTAAAAAAATGTTTAATAAATACAAACTTTACTTAAGACTGTTCTCAAATCCAAAGGAGCTATTTCTGACGCATTTCTGAATTCATTTTTGTTCAGGAACGAATGAAATTGGCAGCTGCTCTTATTAAGAAACTATGTAATTGAATGGCGTTTTCTATTTTTTGGTAAAGGCAGAATATTTTTCGGAAAATACTGCCAAAGTAGGTGTTTTGAACCAAATTCCTGACGCGGCAGCACGAGAAAGGGAAAAAGCGTGTCGTCACGTGACAAGAATCGCTTGTAACTCGATAAATAATTTATTTATCGAACAATGGAAAACGGTACTCGATTCCAAATCACTTCAATAGTTAGGCCTGCCAATTTTATGCTTTTACATTTAAAATGAGTCAGAAAATGTGTCAGAAAGTTACGCGTTGTTGAGCAGGGAATTTTAAAACCACCTTAATGCAATGTACATTTGTCAGTAACTTCGGCATCTTATAGAGATCACAAGTCAGAATCTTTGATCATCTTTGCACCGTTATCGCTTGCCCTTGCACATTTTTCATTGTAGATCTTTCCTTGGCATTTCATTAATTTTCACGTGTTTTTTTAATGTTAATGAAATTTGTTTGTTTTTTTTACTTACTAAAATTATTACTTTGTATAAGGAGTTTTTGATTGATAAATCATGAAGTTTGAAAGCTGGAGTTTATTTGATTCCTACACACCAAAATAATCTCGCTAAAAATTCTTTCAAGTTAAATAGAGAGATTTACTTGGAACTTGAACTTAGTTTACATTGTATTAAATCGATTTTTAAAATTTAGATGGTGTATCAGATGAATTGTTGTTAAATAATAACAATAATACGTGCTGTAATTCAGATGCAGTAGATTTCGTTATGAAATTACTTTTTTCCACATTCCTTTGTGACACTCTTTCCGGCAGCTAAATTTTAAAGTATTTATTTACTACTATTAAATATTGAGTGGGCTAAAATATTAATTTTGGGGTAAAATGATAAGGCATTTTTTAAAAATAGGGAACAGGGGACCGGAATCGCTTGTGCAATGACCGCTGGAAACCTGTGAAATCCAAACCTATATATATCGGAATCCTGCTTTAAACGATAACAATTCCTGCTCAGGTGTAAATAAGACAATAAAGTTATAAGGGAAGACATAATAATACAAAAACCTGTTTAAAACTAAGATGGCCAAATTTTAAAACGGCTTCATAACTGGAGTTAAAGCTTTCAAAATTTTAAAATTTTAGTTTTTTTTTAAATTTATTTTTGTCCCACAAATTCATTACTCTCTTAAAATGTAGTGTTTTAAATCAAAAACCGCGGGAGCTGCAAACCCCAAATTTGTGTAACGTTCTGTAATTTTGAGGGCGTTTGGTCCCTTTATTTTAAAACGGAATTCTTAACGGTCCCGATGCGATTCCGCATTAGCAAGTTTCACTGTATTAACAATATTATTCATTTGAAATAATATGCATTTGGTAATTAATCCTAGAGTGTAAATTATTGGTTTGTCACAGGATTCCACAGGCATATACAAGTTGGCGCCCCTGCTAATTTGACCAATTTTTCAAGTGAATTGCACGGTTTAACAAAACATATTTTTTATACAGATATGTATATGCTACACTGCGTGCAATGAAACGATATCTACGTCATGTGAAAGTAGATGCACTGAATACTTTGCTCTTAGCGAAAGGAATAAATTTTCAATTATTTTGTTAAACGCAGTCAAACTGCATCTACAGACTGTATATCCATGTAGTATCTGCACTGCACATAATAGCATAATTACATCAAAATTAAACTGATTATTGCTAGGACAACCATCATATGTGAAAATTGTCTTTCTCTAATTCTTCTAAATATCGAACTGTACATAACTTCTGGTGCTTCATCATCGTCATATATGATCCATTCAAATAAAATTTATAAAACAAAAATCTCCATTTGTCATAAAAAATTATTTTATTTTACTTTATTTTATTTTATTTTATTTTTTGATATTTCTCTTGATTATTATTGATTAACTAAAAAATGTTACTCTAAAAGAGTGTTATTTACATTGCACATTTTGTCTGCCTTCTACGTATCTTTGTGTTTATTCATTATACAGGTATCCTACAATGTAAAAAATTATAGAGGTTTTTTTTAATTGAAAAAGCTTAGAAAAATTTAGTGAAATCTCGTAATTACCGACGATTTTGAAAAATTTCCTTGTCTGCTTTCTACGTATCTTTGTGTTTATTCATTGTACAGGTATCCTACACTGTAAAAAAAATATATAGAATTTTTTTTTTATTGAAAAAGCTTAAAAAAATTTAGTGAAATCTCGTAATTACCGACGATTTTGAAAAATTTCCATTTATCTTCAGAAACGTACTAGGAGAAGAACCAAGCCGAAACGTTAGAAAACATTATATTACCGAAATTAACAGAAATGAACTTTCCGAAATTTACGGACAGCGAAAGGACCTCTTCATTTCAGAAATGGTCCTGTAAACCTCAAAAATCTATTATTTTCTGAGGTTTCTGATTGGTAATTATCCAAATGTTTTCTGAAAATAAGAAAACGGTAGAATACATTTTAAATAGAGACGATGTACGGGTAGTAAAATTTGATTAGTCAAGAAGATTTTTGGCAAAAATTTGGTGAACCTACCATTAAGTTGGGCTTTGTGAGCTTGCTTAATGCTTGTTTGCTTGTCTAGCTCGTCCAGGCGAATATTGCCAAGTTGTGTAATGTGGGTTACCATAATAGCTTGGATAACAACTTCCAAAATGAGTATGCACCACGTATGTATATGGCCGTTTTTTTTTTTTTTTTTTTTTTTTTTTTTTTTTTTTTTTTTTTAAATGAAGGTATTCTAGAGAAAAGTTTCCAGAATCGTAGGTAACAGCGAGGTTACATTGAATTTTCGTAAATGTCTTTGCTATATAAGAACATTTTTCTCCATTTTTCTTACAGTACATGGATAAACCTCAAACATATTAACATGGAATAAAGTATGTAGTCCTACTCGCAAATAGACTCATCCAGTAATAGAGAGAACAATTTAATCCTTATTAATAAGAAACGAACTGTTAAAAAATATACAGTGCAATTTTAATAAAATTCTCTTTTCCTTACGTATGTGCTTCTAAACGATTTCAAAGATTCGGAAAACAATTGTTAGTACCGAGAATAGAAAGAAAATCGATGTAAAAGCTAAGGAGTCTTCTTATTTTGGACTATTGGCAACTCTTTTTACCAGAAAATAAAAAATAAAGTTACCCTTTCGAAGAGAAAACATAAAGTTAATTACATTATCCGTCTTGAGAGAAAATTTTTCTAACGAACCTTTGCCTTTTAAATTAATAGAATAGCAAAGAGATTTCCTTTAAAATAATGCATTTTTGTTAAAACTTTTAATACGCTCAAATACATCTAAAAAGGGGGAAAAAGAGGCAAGCGAAATGTAAAATGAAAACAATTTCTTATTTCATAAATTAGCTGACGTAATACTTTTTTTAAATGATGCTACATTGTATGATATGTTGTCACAGGAGAAATTTAAACCATAAGCATAAACGAAAAATATTAAGCATTTGTAAGATTAAAATTCGGTTCTTTTTATTTCATCATTAATAGAATCTTTTAATTGCTCCATTATTTAACGTTTTCTTTTTCGACTGCGAAAGAAAATGTTCTTTAAAAGTTAGCAATTTAAATGCTTATTTATTCAGAAATCTGCAAGGGGTTATTAAAAAAGGGCTCTTTGTGGATTATTGCCAAGAATGTGTCTTGGAATACTTGGCACTAACGTACTGGTTTATCCCCAAGCAGGTTCACTCATGTATAAATGACTAGTAAAAAACTAATGTTAAAAGTACAAATAATCAGAATAAACCTAGCATACAACTCTCTCAAGACTTCATAAAGGAATTCCTTTTCAAATGCATATGAAATGAGGGAGAGAGAACATCGTCATAAGCTATACGCGTGCTTATTCCAGAAACAATTGTGGCTTGAATAAGAATCGCTGAACTTTCATCGCAATAATCACTTTACGAATGTCAATCTACTCGGGGGTTTTGAACTCGAAATCAGAGGCGTGCACAGAAATTGTGAGACCCGGTACAGATTACATTTATGGATCCCCTTCATGCCCTGTAAATGCATATACTTAATACAAAATCCGCCTCTCATATAGCCCTTTTGAAAGCTTAGGACAAAGGTCCCGCATACAAGTGTCCCCCCCCCCCGCCCTGTGCATAATGTTGCTAGGCGTCCCGATTTTCAGGGGCTCCAAGACCTATCCTGCGTAACCCTTGCGCGGGACGCCAAAAGTACCGATTTTTCCTGATGCGCAAATTCTTTTAATACCAGACTATCAGTAAATCTGCATAGAGCGGAACTTAATACAGTAAAACCTAGGAAGATAGAACTTGTCTAAAGCGGAAAATCTTCATAGCTTCTTTCAAAGGAATACCTTGCAAATCTACCTGTCTAGACAGAAACCTGTTTAAAATGGAACTTTTTGTGGTTCCTAGCTATTTTGTTTTCACAAGTATTTCTGTACTTTGCTCAGTAAAACCTGTGTAAACTGAACTTATATATAACGGAATTTTATATAACGGAACTTTGTCTTAAACGTAAAAATTTCATTGTCCTTAAGATATGACTAACTATACCTGCTAAATTGGAATTTTGTTTCATTCTCCAGCGAGAGAACTACATAAGATTGTTGTGTTTATTTAGTATATTAAAACCTGCTAAGACGGAATTCAAGGACAAGGAAAAATTCCATTTCAAACAATCTTTTTTCTTAATAGGTATAATTGTATGATGGTATTCCTACCGTGGGAACAATGAAATTTTTACGTTTAAGACAGAATTCCGTTATATATAGATTTCGTTTTCATAGGGCTTACTGTATTTTTATGTTCCGATTTAGAAGCCACTATCCCGCTTTTTGTGACACTGGATCTGGCAACACTACCCATGCGCGCTTCTGCTCAAAATACAATAATTAGAACGCAGAATTTAACAGTATTCGCATTCCGAGGTGTTGTTGAAAATACTTTTACTATAGTAAGTTTCTGTTTAAGTATAATGAAGTGTAATGCATACATTTCTGAAGCATAAGAACTTCGAAGTATAATGCATATACTTCATCCACACTGTTAAAAAATTGCAGCAAATTGTGAAAGAAAACGGTTACATAACCATAATTTAACTTTATTGTGATCTTAAGATGGTCAATCATTTGGTCAGCTCCTTTTAATAATATGGTCAAGTAACTGTTATCTTTAAAAACGGTTGAGTGACTTGACAGTTTGTTGCAGATTTTTAACAGTGCAGTATTGTTAGTCATACCAAAAAAAGTAAGTTAATATTAGTTAATATTAAATCAAATTTATATTATGGGAGAGAGGTGTACCTTGAGACACTTTTAGATTAATTATTTTTGTAAACTTTACTTTTTGATAATTTTTTAGAATGGTGTTGCATGTCATATGATCCCTCAACTAAATAATTAAAACTAAATGACTGCAATAGATGGCTTACGAAAATTTTATTTATAAAGAACCTCTTCAACTGCCCCAACCTGACGCAAGCGGTGTGGCAGGTTGGACAGGTGAACACAGACAAATATTAAACTGTGAACAAGTACAAAATGCACAGATTATTTTAAAAAGGTGATTTAATGTTTAATACAACCCTGAATACAATAGTGCTGAAAGGGGCCAGAAAGGTTTGAAATGACGAAAATTAACTGAAGTTTGATCGTGGATTAGGAACTCTGTAATTAATTTAGACTAATACTTCTTTTTGAATTAATTTATTTATGTTTTATAGAAAAAATATATTTGTTAAATTGCAAAAACAATAAAAAAGTTTTAATATTGAACCATAAAATTAATCTTGCAAAACTACTTTTGTCACGATTTTGAAGTCCAGGTTCCATATTTTTAAGCAGTCATTTCTTTTTTTATACTGCTTATGTTGTCTTTCGATTATACCTGAAAAACAAACTAAAATTTGTAAAAAATTCAAACTCCATAAAAATTGATGATATATTTTGTTATAACGTAAAAAAAAAAGATTGTTTTTCAGGTATAGTTTGTATCGAAATTCAATTCCTTTATTTAAAGAAAAGAAATACGAAAATCCGTTAATTTGTTTAAAAGTTATCGTAGAAAAACTGCTGAAAGACAGCGCTTCGAGAAAATTGAATTTAAAGTTTTGCCATAGAAGGTATCACTGGTCTCGGCGTTTATGGCTCGTACGACATTAATTTTAGGAATTTACCTATCGGACTAATTATACGACATTCTTAAAGTTCAAACATTATATAAATAATTAGTCAAATGCGAGTTTTAGACGCGTACAAAGGTTTCCGTACAATAAATTTATTAGTTACTAACTGCAATATTACAAAAAATCGTTGCTAAAAGAATAATAAGACTTTCTAAGAAACTGTACAACGTAGGGTTGGGTATAACTATATATAGCTATAGATAGGTATAGCTATATAGCTATAGATGGATATACCATGAGCGTTCAGAGAAAAAATCTTACCCAAAAAAAAAACAAAAAAAAAAAAAAAAAAAAAAAAAGAAAAAGAAAAAAAAATTGTACAAAGTTTAAAGTTGGCATCGTACCAAGCGCTCTTCGAAAAGAGGTCGCAAAGTTACGACGATGCCTTGGTCCGCGTTTTTCTAGATATTTTTTAAAGTTATATCTCGGTTAATTATCGACAAATGTTTCTGAAAATCACTATCAACAATTCTTGGATGATTCCGCGTCGATAGATTCCTCGAGGGCTCCTCAATTCCCTCTCTGCACGCCCGCAAAGTAAAGTTTGTGTGTAACGGAAAAATACAATTTTCTCAAAAACTATGTGACCTGAGATAATCGTTATAGTTTTTTTCCAAGGTTTAAATAAATTCCTACTACCCCTAATTTTTTCATAATTTTTGTTTCAGTAGATTCGGAAATAAGGGTGAGGGGACTTATTTTTTCAGTACATTTTGGACGATATCTCGGAAAATATAATACCTAAAATTAAAACAAATACACTATTGAGTTTGGTGTATCGTTCGAGATCTTTCGAACGATATCCCACACAATATATATATATATATATATATATATATATATATATATAAATCAAGTAACTTAATTAGACCCCCTAATTTTTTCCTAAAATATTTGTGAATGGCTAATAATCTATAAATAGGTAGGTCAATAGCCTTTATAACTCTTCCAAGTTTGAACTTTCCACGTCCCATAGTTTTTTAGAAAAGCGGATGTGACAGACAGACAGATAGAATGACAGAAAGACACAGGATTGGTCTTATAATGGTTCCGTTTTTAGTTTTTAAGTATAGAACCCTAAATAATAATAATAAATACATTTTTTCGTCATCTAAAACCTTTCTGACCCCTTTATTAATGTGTGTTTCAGCATGTTATATTTCACATTGTTGAACTGTTCCTCCTCAAACAGATCTATGACGTAGAGTCTCTTTTGAAGTTTTAAATAAAATAAAATAACAAGTGCCATCAACAAATGACCGTTTTTGTTTCTCATATTAGCATAAATAAACGAACCATTCTGCTGATACTTTCTTAGATAATTCATTAATATTCATAATTATCAGTGTTCTCAATATGGAAGCATGCAATAAATCTTTTTCAAAGATTTTGGTGACCGAACTGTTACCGTGTTGTTACCTGTTTTGAATGCAGACATAAATTTACACTGTTGAGATACATTATTGAGTAAAGAAAAGTATTTGGGCTAAAGATATGATAATAAAACTCATCAGTCATTAATTAATAAATTAGAATCACTAAAAGAGAAATTACTTATTTAAAATATTTACGAAGATATTGGTTATTTATCGTCATTCGCTACACTGCAAAAAAAAAAAAAAAAAAAAAAAAAAAATGTTGATTTTACGGTATAATATTAGCAACTGGGATGCCAGTATTATACCATAAAATCAACCTTTTTTTTTTTTTTTTTTTTTTTTTTTTTGCAGTGTAGTTACGTATTATTTTGAACACTTTAGAGCTTTATACCGTGTCCCAACTTTCTCCACTTTCATATCTTACCTTCTGATTTTACAAATTTCGCTTGTTATGCTTGAAATTACAATAAGATTTTTAACACTTAATAGCATATTAAATTTATGTATGTTAAATAATTCACATTTATTTTTAAAAAATATTAATTAAAAAAAGAAAAGAACATAAAATTTATAAATCAATTGCGAAATGCTACTGCAGTTTTTTTTTTTTTTTTGGTCAAAACAAAGAAATTGATATATAGGGTGGTCATAAAGTCTTTCCCTGATTACAAAAAAAATATTACGAAATAATCATTGAATGTAATACTGTAAAATTTTTATTATGGAAAAGTCATGTTCTTAAGCTTTTTTTTTTTTTTTTTTTTTAAATCTGGATGTATGATCCCCTAGGCCTAGACATACGGCTTGGTCAATCCAAGATCCCTTTGAAAAGCAAATTGAACATAGTTTACACAAAAATCCTTCACCTGACACACTGTAATAAATACAATTATTAAGTTTTTCATATTTTTGAATATTCAAGAGATATCCATTCAAGGTCAGGATCACAGGTGCTGTGTCTAGTGTGATGACAACCAAAATATTGGACAATACGTGACGAGAAATGGAATACTTTCTTGACATTCTTCGAGCTACCAAGGGTGCACACATCGAAATTTACTAACGTAAGTACTTGTATTAAAAACTTCAATATAATAATAATATAATCAAAATAATCAAAATAATAATAATAATTCAATATAATCAAAAATAATACTTTTTCTGCAATAATTATTGTTATCAGGGAAAGACTTTATGATAACCCTGTATATTCTGATCGATTCATCGCATGAATTTCAAAATACATTCATGGGTAGGTTGCGCTATCATTTATCATTAGCTATGAGTATTAGTGTGCCTTTACTCTTACAACGTCTGAAACATAAGTTATGCCAAGATACTCCACTCTCCCCTAAAATTATTACAACTAAATGAGCTCAGCATAAGTTGGAGTGGGTGTAATAAACATATACATCTAGGTTTTATGAAAATACTTTATTTGAATAACATGTATATTAAGTGATTTTCAAAAGTTATGTTAAAATAACTTTAAAATTATAGAACTTCATTTCCTTTGAGCTAAAAGATTGTTGACAAATAACAAGGGGTGCGATAATTCAGCGAAATTTTATTTTCTTCAGATTAAACTTTTAAAGATTAATCTGATCCTTCTCTAGAAAAAAAGGGAAACAACAGAAAAACGAGAAAATTTACACAAGATATTATAGACCGGAATATTAATGAGATTAAAATTTGCAAATAAGATGATTTAAATTCTACGCGAGATAAACTTTTACCCACTTTAAATAAAACGGAAATTTTACGTTCTGATGTATTTAATCAAGATTTCACCATTAAATTAAATCTTCTCTAAATACGTTACAGCGTGAAGTTTTCTCCGTATCTTCTAGCATTTAATAAGCAAAATAAATTTGAATGTGTAGCAGAAATATAATAGTACCAAATCTACGGATAGGCAATCGATGTATATATTTTTTTAATTTAAAAAGGTAATTTATCTTCGAAAATTTTCATTATTTTGGAAGGTTTATCAATTTTGGTAATTGGATTTTTGTAGCATTAATGCTTACTGAATAATGGCAACCACGATCAAACCCAGGGGTCAGTAACATTTTACCAATGTTGTGGCAAACCAATTATAAAGCACATTATATCCAAACTTATAATCATTTAACATTATCATATTACTATTTTAAAGTTCTTACGAGTACATGCATGTTATTGTTATAATAATTAATTTTAAAATATTTTTATTTTCTGATAATTATGTATAGTTACCAACGGGGCTGGTAATTTTCGTAACTGAGACAGATTGGATAAATACAAAATATTCGAATAATATATATATATATATATATATATATATGCAATTTTTTCATATAAGAATTTCAAGTAAGAATTTCATTTTTAATCTAAATTACTAAAAATCACATTCCAAATTATTAATAATAATTTTGCTACAAGAAAATAAAATTAAATATTTAGAAAAGAATAACAAAAACAAACACTTAAATAAAATACAAAATTATAATATTATGTAATCACAATTTTTATCAATTAATCATAATGTGAAATATTCAGCAAAGAATAATAGAAAAAATAATGATCTTAATATTATATAACTTTATTATTTATGAAATCATCATGAAATCATTGCCCCTGTATCAACTTGCAAAGCTGATCTATATCGCGCTGGTCACTTTTAATTTTACACAGAATTCTGAATATCTGATGTCATGCAATTTATTTGTGCACTTAAAAGAATTTTCATACCTGAAAAAAATTCTCGTGGGAAAATTAAGTCTACGTGCCACTGAAAATATGTCCGCGTGCCAAGTTTGACACGTGTGCCGTAGGTTGCCGAGACCAATATCAAGATTTCCGTAATGTGGTCCAAGACATAAAATTTAATTATTATTTCTTTTGTAATTTTCAACTTTACTCTGATTTTCTTGAAAAATTCGTGACATTTTTTTCATTTTCTCAGACATGTTTAAAAACCTATATAGCTTTTTAAATAATAACGCTCTTTGCATACTTTTTATCATATTTGAGTACAAAAAATATATTATTATGAGCAAATATTAATTCGTCTTCAAGATTTACAAAAATGCTTATTCAAAAACAAATTAATAATTTGTAAGTAATTTTTATGAGTACTTTTCGTTGTGAGAGTCATATTATCAAAATTATCTCTAAAAACAAAATAACCTATGCATACGTGCAATTTTTTTATTATTAAAAAAAGGCGTTTTAGTTTATCAGGCATTCAAATATCCTGTTCATATAAAAAATAGAACGATTTAGCCTGATTAAAATCACTTTAAGAAGCACAGAGATTTTAATATTTTATGTGAAAAAAAAAACTATTAGAAATAACTTCACTTAGAAAATTGGTAATGTTTTAACCAATTACATTTTCAAAACAAATTAAGAAATTACAATTTTAAAACAGTGCTAATATAAAATATGATAAAACAATTATTTTTGTCGTTAGAATCTATAGGTAGCAATAAATTAGACATTTTTTTTCTAAAATCCATCATGCATTCTATAAAAATATTAGAATTCAAAATAATTATCACTCAGTTTGCTTAAGGAGATATAAATAATTACAATTTTTAATGGCATCAAATTAACCAATTCTTTACTATAGTATCCAATGCTTGCTTAAAAAAGGTGGTTTCTTTAATTTTATAATAATAATTAAAAAAATACTAGATAAAACAGTGAGGTTAATATATCCAAGATATATTTGAACAAGGTTCTTGCTCTAAAATGTTCGAATTCAAAGATACAAAGGCGAACAGTTATGGGAAAGAACACACAAGGGCAGTTTTGTCTAAATATTATTCCACGAACTCTTAGCCATCTGTATTTTCCCACAATGCATTGGACTAAATATTAAATATAAACTGATTAATATTTCAAGAAGATTGACGAATAGAGAGAGAGAAACTGTGCAATATTGGCTATTATTATCCATTTTAAGCTTAATTTGATAAAATCCAAAATTTATGTCGTTGTTTTCAAGCGAAATATAAATTAATTGGTGGTACGAATATTTCATTTAAACATAGATTTTTACTAGCCCACATTATGTAATTATTACTTAAGAGTCACTTGCGTACATTTTCGACTAGGAAAATATTTACTTTATTAATTATTACAAGCTTTCCCTGTCGAATTTTAAATGAAATAATTAGAATGAGATAAACAATCGAAAATGGTCCTAAAACAACTATCATATTTGGGAACAAGTATATTATATTTGTGAGAAAGATGGTTTATTAGCTACGCTAAATGTATCATATGGGAAAATATTCTTTGCCGTTACATTTAATATTTTGTTGTATAAATGAATTTTTCTAATTTAGTTTCCCATTTAATAATTAAATATAATTCTTACAAATATAATTTTTAAATATAATACTTCTTCTTACAATTCACATTTTCTTTTAATAATCTACTGATTCGCAAGCAATGAACTTCGAGTTATTTAGGTTGCAATGCGTATCCGTATGGACTTTTGTTTAAGTTATCAAACTTTAATAAATTGTTTTGAAAAATTATGCAAATGTTTTGACCATTCATTGCTTGGAGCTTTTCAAGTTAAAGAAAAGAAGTATGTATATTTTTTTAGGTTACATAATACATAACATTTTAGAAGAAGATAGGTTACTTTCTCTCTATATATTTTTACAATAAAAGTAGATGCCTTAATGTGCATTTGGTTTTGCCATGTATCATTAACAAATATTTTTGACCCATAGTTTAACATCTTTTAAAAATACTAACAACAGATTAAAAATGTATGAACAATTTGAGCACATGCAGTTTTTATTGTAGATATAAAAAGAACAATTATTTTCGTTAGAACAAATATTTTCGTTAATAAACTTTTATATTCTCTTTTTGCAGTACATGTGTAAAAGATTCAATTTAATATTGCAAGGCTTACAGATGTTTTACATAAATATATTTAACTTTTAATTGAATGTTAAGAAATTATGATGGAAAACAGAAACTGAAGGAAGGGGGGGGGGGAGAATCTAATAAAAATATACATAAAAGAAATAGTAGAAGTTTTGAAAAATAGTGGAATATTTTATTAGTAACGGAAACTTAAAAATCTTAATTTCGATTGCTGATAAAAAAATTTGAATCTTTAATTATGACAAATTCATAACATGTTCTTTTTAAAAGTTCTAAGCATTATTAGCAACGTTATATTAAACGTTTATAATATCTTTAAAACATAGATAAAATCTAAAAAAAAATTAAATTAAAAATTTTAAAAATGCATCGCATTAAAGATTATAGTGAATAAAAATCTCTGCAATCTTAAATCTTTAAAAATATGTACTTAGAAAATTGTAATATCCATTTTGCATAAAAATCTATACTCTGTTATCTTCTTGCTTTTTAAAACTTTTTGACAAGTCAGATAAAATCTCCTTAAACAAAACAGAATCCAAATTTTTACCTAACATATACAGCAAAAACCAGTCACCTACATCAGTATTATAAGCTACTGTTGTAATATGTTCCTTATATGCTAGTCTACATCTTTCGTGGAGCATTCTAGGTCTTGTGCTTGGAAACAAAATAACAGCAATACGCGACAAAAGTACCAAAAATGTTAATATTGCGAGAATGACAAACCAAAACCAGAGGAAAACATAAATTTTCTCATTCAAAATGTTCAGTGGCAGAAGACATAAAACGTCATGGCGCTGAACGCTTCCACTGAAGCCAAATGTATAGAATATGCATTTAGTCATTCTGGGGAACACTTTCATCATAGGATCAAATCGGTCTTCTTGGTCCATAACCATAAATCTTACAACATCAGGACCGTAAGTCCAGAATTCCCCATCAAATAACATATCCATCAACATCAGCTGCATTAATACGTTGAGGAATGCTAAAAATTCACAAAATATGTACTTCACTGCATATAACTTATGTTGACCAAGATTTCTTAGAAGAAACTCTGATATTATTTTCCTTTTGTGCTTTCTGTCTTCATCGGTTACGACAGCAAAATGCATATTGAGAGTGACTGCTCTCAGCAAGCCACCTTCCCAAACACTCCACAGGTAAAAAGGGAAATAGAAGAACACAGCTTGTAGAAATAAGATAAAACATACCCATTGGTAATAGGCATAGTATTTTCTTTCAGAATTATTTGAGTTTTCGATACCTGGATAGGCCACTTCGCTACCAACTTTCTTCGTAAAAGCCGAGGGAATGGTGAATGTTGCATGGATCCAGCAATAAGTGTCGACGATGCGGCTGGACGGGGAATCTCCCGATCGTATGCATGCTATTGGATCGCCAAGATATTGTCTTGAAGTAACGGCTAAGCTTGAAGCTATCAGAATAGCAGTGGTCAGCATCCAATGCAGTCGAAATACAACATTGTCAACGCAAACTATGCGGTGTCGAAACACACGGCGTAGACCACCAAATATGTCTAACATAGCAAAGAATGCGCCTCAGTAGATAATTCATGTACTATTTCCAACGTATTTGTTTGATTGACATTAATTCTATATTGTAAAAATACGCATTGTGATTCAGATTTTATTTTAAAAGTCAAAAATAATTCCCTTAAACCAAGAATCTAAAATTTTACCTAATATAGTCAACAAAAACATACCACCACCTACCAACCATTGATAGTATGAGTTACTGTTGCAATATGTTCCTTATACCTCAACTCGTCTTTTTGAAATGGTACTTTACTGCATAATGCAAATTTTCTTGATTATCTAAAAAATAAATATACAAATAAATAAAAATTTTAATTATTATTTTCTAAATAATACAGTAAAACCCCTCTATAATTAAATCCAGTCTTAAATAGAAAAATAACATGGTCACGTCAGAAGGATTATCGTACAATTATAACTTCTAAGACAGACACCTGTTTTAAACCGATTTTTTTTTCCTGGTCCCGAAAGATTCTCCTTTCACAGGTTTTACTGTATTGCAAATTTTTAATATGAAAAATTAAAAATACTAAATTTAACATAAACGGGTCTACCGATAATAAATTTCATTACATAAATCTATGTAACTGAAATAAAATAAGTGTAATTTTTAACTCATTTATGCCTAGCGTCGATGCTTTAGTAAAGTGGGAAAAAGTGCATTTTACACCACTTTTTAAAAAAATAGAAATCAGGTTGCTTATTTTATCTAGGACTCCTCGATAAAATAAGACACCAAATTTCTATATAAAAAAAGTGGTGTGAAATGCACTTTTTGCCATTTTACTAAAGTGTCCCAAAATCGGGACGCTAGGCATAAATGGGTTAAGCGAAACAATGCGAATCTTTTGTCGGTTAGAGTTGAATTATTTATTCAAAGTATATAATTTCTAATTATTATTATTTTATGTCTTTACATGGAACTTATTTGAATTTATTTCTAAAACAATTTTTGGTTCGAAACGTGTTTAATCTCGGTCAAATTAATCCTCAATTTATGAAATAATACTGTAAGATTGACAGGTATGTGCATATGGCTATGATGACACGAAGAAAGATATGCATTAAAACACCCGCTTCTTCTATAGATATACCAAAGAGTATACAATTTTACACATTAAATTCAAAAATATTAAAAACTAGTTTGTTGCTTATATATATTGAATAAAGTCATATAATTAGATAACCTTTCTAAAATTGCGAAAAAAACAATAAGTTGAATATTTAAAAAAAAAATTAAAACATGCTTAAGACAAAAAAAAAAAAAAAAAAAAAAAAAAGAGAGAGAAAATTATATTTTAATATACGTTGAATATCTAAAAAAAAAACTCAAAATTTGAGTGTGTGAAGAAATATTGAGAATTAATCAATATTTTATTCATTTTCTTGCACTATATGAACTTTACATAAGTAAAAATATACCCAAATCATCATCGAAGCATCGATTTTCACTTTCAAATCACACAAAAAGTTCTTAATGTTTTATAATTAAATGTGAACTCTATTGAAATTATAGACTTAGATTACACATCTCTCATGTGTTTAAGTTATTTTAAGCTACATGTGCTTCCTGTACTAGTTAACATTTTTTAAAATATATTATTATTCAAATCTTAATGCCATATATTTTATATTATAATTTTATATGTTAAGAAATATATTAACATACCCATTATACTTACTTTTTTATAAAGCAACCGGCAGCAAGGAGATTATTGTTGTGTTTTCTTATATTTTGTAGCTTTCCCACTCTCTTTACTCTCCAAAGGATGACAGATATTTTCGAACTCTGCATAGAAGCGAAAAATATTATCCCTTGACACCTGTTGAATATAGTTAAAGAGCATACGGGCAACAACACGGAAGTAATTGCCTTTTCGAAACGTACAAATAAAAGCAAATGACGGCTTCATTTATCTTAAGCATTAATCAGCCTTTGTTTGTTTAAAATACAAATGTTAACACGGTTTATTTCTTAATTGCCTGAAAACGAATTAGATTTACCACTACACCGTTTGCTACAAATGATGCAATATGAAAAAAAATGTCAAAACCTTTTCACAATCAAATTTTAAAATCAAATCATATTACTCTGAAAATCTAGTTAAGTAAAATGCATCTTATAAGTAATTTTTTACATTATTTTTTTATGTGTATCTAATGTTATTTTAACTTAGATATGTACCAATGAAGAAAGCAAAACTGCAATTAATATTTACTAGTTGATTTTAAGAACAGATAATATTATAATAATACAATTTAAGTAAAAAATAACCAAGAATTTGGCATTAATTAATGAATATTGTGATGGTCGATGCATCAATTTGCTCAGCCATATTGTAATTGATTCCCCAATGACACTGGTTCAAGTTGAACTTGGTTTATAGTAAGAAATATGATGTTACGAACAGTGCTATTTTTTACTGTAATTGTAAATAATATTTGTAACTCAGCTGGCTTTTTATTTCATTTAAAATCAAATTAAAAGAACTTTAATTATAATTATAACACTTTTACCCCATATAGTTTCACAACTAAACCTTTTCTGCAGCTCTGTCTAAGCTAAGTCTATAGTCTCAAACCCGCAAAACCTCATGTTTTGGGACATAAGCAAACTATTTTAACCATTTTCATTTTAGCCATTATTTTTAACCAATTTCTTTTTCAAGCTTTTATAAACATTTTATTGAATAATTTTTCTAGGTTTAGTTAGAAAAATATTTCTGGAATTCGCTGTACTTTGAACTAACTAAACACAGAAAATTTATTTAATAAAATGTTTCTTGTTTCTGAATGCCCTTTTTATTCGCGGCTGGCTGTCATTTCTCCAAATTTCAAGACTCCGTATTTCATAAACCAATTGGAAAGACAGAAAACGACTTACAGATTATAGATAGCTATATAGAAAGGTCCTTCTTCTTTTTCAAATCGCCAAATGAATACCCCTTCTCCCCTTTGAACTACAGGCTACCGAATGTGCTTAGTTTTGAAAATTTTCAACATTTAAATTGTTAAAATTCAAGAGGGAAAAGATGTAACAGACTGCTTTTTTTCAGGAGTTGTTTGGAGGTAGTAATAACACATATAAAACATGCATATTGTTATCTCTTTCCTTTCATGAGATATATATTTTTATATAAAATTAGGATTTTGAGTAATATTTCAAAGTATTCAAATTATTTTTAAAATACAGATAAATCCACTTACAATGACATAATCTAATCAGAGCCTGATTAATTCTATGTGGGACCCGGGACACACAGGTTTTGTAAGGGGCCCCATTCTCATGAAAATTGCATTATAAACATGACAAACAGTTTTATGTGCAGTTTTAAATTGAAACCATAGTTTTATGAAAAAAGAATATATTATAGACATATGTAAAAATGCATTAAAAATGATAAGAAGTTAAATTTTTTTTTCACTGTATGTTATTTAGAGTAAGTAAAACTCTAAATCCAAGAGACTGAATGAAACATGTTTGATGTAATATCCATTCTTCTTGAAATTTCAAAGCTTACATTACATTTCATTGTCGTTAGTGAAAGAACATTAAGATAGTTTAGTTTAGATGAATGGGAAAAATGATTTTTTTCTATAAACTATAATTGGTAATTTACTTTATTTTGTATCGTCAAAGAATAGACAAAATGCATTTCGGAGCCCCTTGAAAATATGGGCCCGAACACATGCGCCGTGTGCCCCTGTGATAATCAGGCCCTGGATCTAATAGATAAGGAAGTGCAGATTTAAGATCTTTTTGAATTTTTTGTTTATCTCTATTAGATAAAAAAAAAAGTATGATTTTATAAACATCTGAATTTTATGAAATCGCAGTTTTCTACCCCATCCAAGTAAAAAAAAAAAAAAAAAAATTAAGATGGATTTTTTTTTTCCAACTGGATTCTTCTTTATAGGTTTTTGCATACAAAGTATGGGTAGTATGGGTAAGTAGTATGGGTAAAATCGAATATTATAATAAAAAATGCAATAAAAAATAAAAATATAATAAAAATAAAATAAAAAAGAAATTTGTTGAAATTCTATTAAATGACTCAATCATGATGTTTTCAGAGACTAATTTGCATGTATGCACGTTTCGTAATTTTTTTCATTTAAGGACATGGTTTTAGTTATTCGTAAATTATGAGAATCAGTTGTAACTCTTTACAAACGAACCAAAAATACAAGGCTGAATATTTCCATATTTGTTTGCTAAATAGTATGGCAACATCTGAAGTTTCCTTTGCACGAATGAAACAGACGTTAAGTGGCGCATTTATTAAGGGAAATTTTTTAACAAGAATTGTCACGCAATGTAGACCGATGTTCTCGATGTCAGTATAGAATATTGGTTATATAATCATGCATGCTTTATGCAATATCAATTAAAATACTGTTTTGCTTAATGTAAAGCATTCTCAAGTCTCCATCTCATTAACTTTCACACTGTTTTATTATTATTATTATTATTATAGACAAAAGAAAGTATCCTTGCCAAGTTTTGGCTACAAATCACAAGTCGTGGTAACACTGCAAGTTTCTTTTTAGTTCTGGATATTTTTTATGCTACTGAAAATGTTACTTTACATTTATATTATTGTAGCAAACAAATGTCTATTGATGCGTCATGTATTGATAAATTAAAAAAATTACATGCCTAAAAATTATTTTTAAAAATTCATTAAAAATCATTAAGTTATATTTTCAAATAAGTATTATTTACCATGGACGGCGAACGTATGACACGCGTACAAAAGGTGGCACGCTGGAGATCATTTTCGGCACGGCATATACTCATGTTCTAAATCAAAATATTGAAGAACTCGCGTGTAAAACAAGATAACTAAAAAAATGGAAGTTTTGATAATTCAAGTTTCAAGTTTTCTAAAGAAAAATACAAACAAAACAATTGCGAATGTTTTCTGTAAAACAGCTGATTTGTTAAGACTGGAACTTCTGTTAACTTATGTGCAACTTTTTTGTCTGATAGATTTTATTTTATTAGACTTATGTGCAATTAGTTTAGTTATGTAAATCCATATGTAATTTCATATGTAAAATTTATCTTAGATTATTATGGTGTATGTTGAGTAAAAACTCAGTACTTTTAAAAGGTTATCAGAATGCAGTTAACCCTTAAATGCATAGTGCATTTAATTGGCAAAACTTTTTATTTAACTTTTAATAAATAAATCAAGTTCTTCGCAACCACTATATTTATATTGAAATATTAATCCTGTAAAAATAGCATAAATATGCTACTAAATAAAGTTAAAAATCTATCTTAAAATTTCTGGTGTCTAATTTTTAATATAAGTACAAAGAAACACAATTCTAAAAGAAAAATTCATGCACTGTAATGTTAAACAATTTTAGATGAAAATTAATAAAAAAAAATTGAAAAATGTCAGTTGCCATGTTTTAGACCCGAGCCAGTCATATAGTGAAAATGCCCAAATTGTACTATTTTGAATTTATACTAGCTAAGGTTTTCTGAATTCGATTCGATGTCATCATACAGATTGAAGAAACGGAAATGCAACTTAGTAAATCCCAATCTAACTCAATATTGCCTCAAAAAACTTTGAGATTAAGAGAGAATTAGGAGATTATCGGAAAATAACGATCATAAGCAAAAAGGCCGATGGTAAAATTATGATAACTTGGAATTTGGAATTCCAGACAAGAACTGGGCTGGAACTGTCAAAATGGCTTCTGTTTAAAGAAGCCATTTTGACATTTCTTTTTCTGTGAAGTTTTTTTTTTTTTTTTTTTTTTTTTTTTTGACATGAAAAGTATATGAAAAACCCAAGTAGAAACCTTTTGTCAGGTGACTCCAATAAAGCTTGCATTCTCTCTAAAAAAAAAAAAAAAAAAAAAAAACTAAATACGAAGCTGATATAAATTATTTGGCATCTACGATGTAACAAGAAAAATAGATTTTTTTTTTTAATTACTTATGTATAACACAAAATGTTACCCATATAATTTTAATCCTAAAAACAGAATTTTAATTAATTTTGCTTTCTTATATGTGATCTATAAATTTTTTGGTTGTTGGCACGTCATGATCGTCTAAAGTATTATTTGGAAATACTTGTCACACGAATATGAAAATGTTCGCCGACCCTGTTCTATTCGATGGATTAAAAATTGTAATTGCACTATATTTAGCAGCGAAGATATATGCGATCAAAACGAAAGCGACGGTGCATTTCTAAACATCTAGTGTTACTTTTGTACTTAGTGGTTCTAAACGTTTTCGCTTTATAATATGTGATCCATATATTTCATATCAAGCCCGCGTATATTTTTAATTATGTGTAAGGTCGGCTTTCTAGTATACTTCTATTTTTATATCCGGCACTAGATTTTAGGTTTTCTTTACATGTGTATGTATGTCTAAAGGCATTTATTTATTATTTCATAGAAAAGTTATAAACAAAAATGTACAAAAGTGACTTTAAAATGTTCTTGCTATTTGTAAATCTGTCTTTAAAACAAGTACCATAAAACTCTTTTTTACAATTATCATTTTATGTACCGCCTTGTTTAAAATAGAGGTTATTTAAATAATCTCTTAATCCGCTGAAAATAGAAACATGCCTCTAATTACAAAATGTATTAAAATCAAATATAACTTTTGTATACATGGAATCTGTTTTACAAGGATTACATTATGTATTAAAACACAAAAAATTACTTTTATACGATCCCTTTTTCTATAACTTATATTTAGAAAATGTTCCCTGAATCTAAGAAGAACATTATCCCCCTCACCTTCCCATTCTTTTACAACCAAAACTGACCGAATTATGATACTTTGAATTTTAAGAATTTTCAGTATTTTCCTACACTAAAAATGGAAAGACGAGTTTTTGTTCTTAATTTCAGTTTATTACTTTCTTCTATCTTTACAAGTATTGGATTCATGAAAATTTTCGACTTCCGGTTTTCGACGGATTTATACGTTTTAGAAGGTCCTGAACACGATTTGACTATTTTTAGAAAATGTCTGTCTGTGACTCTGTGACCCTATCTGTCTGTCTGTATGTGACAAAATTTTTGTGGGCGCTCTATCTCAAGAACTAATGCTCGGAATTTAATAAAACTTTATATTCAGTTAGTCTCTGATATAAATTGGTGCTGATTAGTTTTTGGTAAAAATCGCCCAGCAGGTGGCGATGCTATGCAGCATTTTTCGCGATTTCCGCAATAGCTCTATCTCAAGAACTAATGCTCGGAATTAAATAAAACTTTATATTCAGTTAGTCTCTGATATAAATTGGTGCTGATTAGTTTTTGGTAAAAATCGCTCAGCAGGTGGCGCTGCTATGCAGCATTTTTCGCGATTTCCGCAACAGCTCTATCTCAAGAACTAATGCTCGGAATTTAATAAAACTTTACATTCAGTTAGTCCCTAATATAAATTGGTGCTGATTAGTTTTTGGTAAAAATCGCCTTTTAGATGGCGCATTCCTCTTCAACAGCCATCGATCTCTTTCAATGAGCTTGGATTTTCTTCAACTTCTGTGTTTCATCAAGTATATTTTCCCTGATACACGATATGCGTCCTGACTTTTGAAAGAGTAGCTCAAGAAGCATCCGACACCCTATTGACTGCGGTGATCGAAGCCTGCAGCAGACGCGTGCCAATGATTTGAAAATATCTGTCAGATTATTATTAGCATTTTACCGAGTGCGTCCAAAAGTTCGATACAACTTTAAGTACAAAATGTACAAAATTACAAAAGATGATAAAATATATACATATATATATATATTGGTTTGCCCAAATAATCAGAGAGATATCGGATTTTTTTTTAATAATAAAACAGGTTGTAGTTCTAAAATTAACCGATAGAGGACGCTGACATGCAATATATGAAGTAGATATGTGTAAATCAGTTGTTAATAAAACACCCAGATTTGAATGCATTATTCATTTACTCCATTCATTGGTAACAGTATGCTATCATAACCAGATCAAGCATTGTCGATTAATTTTTTTACATGAATAGTGAATCAACAACCGAAGCGCTGCAAAAGTTGCGCACGACACGACGGAAGGACGTAAGACCAGAAAAGAACTATTTTCAAATATGGGGATACTAAAGCTTGTCAGACGCTGTCCTATAACTGTTTTCCTGTACATTGTATTTTATTACAAACTTCATCTCATCTCCTTCATCTTTTAGTTAAGCTCTCTTTATCGGTGTTTCATTCGTGCAAACCGCAATTTTTTATCATCATTTGTTCATTTTTAATAAATTTGTAGGGTTCCGTACTTACAAAGTAAAAACGGAACCATTAGAAGATCACTCGTGTGTCTGGCTGTCCGTCTGTCACAGTCGTTTTTCTCGAAAACTATAAAACGCGTCAAGTTCAAACTTGATAGAGTTATAAAGGCTATTGACCCACGTGAGGCTAATTAAGTTACTCAAAAAGAAAAAAATGTATATCGTGTGGGGTATCGTTCGAAAGATCTCGTAACACTGAACTCAAAAATGTACTTGTTTTAATTTTAGGTATTATATTTTCAGAGATATTGTCGAAAATATACTGCAAAAATATGCCTTGAACCTACTGAAACTAAAATTATGAAAAAAATTGGGTGGTAGGAGTTTATTTAAATCTTGCAAGAAAACTACAGCGATTATCTTAGGTCCCATATTTTTTGGGAAAATCGCATTTTTTCCGTTACACACAATCTTTATTTTGCGGGCGCTCAGTGAGGGAGTTGATGGGTACTCAAAAAATGTCTGATTTAATTAATTAATTAGACAAAATATTAATTAAAAACCAATGTAGAAAGACGTGGTACGGACGAAGGCTTTGCAACTTTGCGACCTCTTTCCGAAGCGCGCTTGGCACAATCCAATCCACAATGAATTTTTAAACTTTGTAATGTTTAAACTTTGTACAATGTGTTTGTTTTTGGTAAGGCGAATCATAGTTATAAATAGTCAATGATTTTCATCCCAATTGAATTCAATTACTGAAAGCAATTATTGAAAAATAATTCATAGAATAATTCCAAGCTTTTTACAAAGTCATTAATCTTTTGACAGCTTTTTTGTATTATTGCAGTTAGTAATAATTAAATTTATTGTACGGAATTCTTTGTACGCGAGTAAAACTCGCACTTCACCTGTTATTAAACTTATTACAAATTTTTAACGCACACTTTTCATCATAGAGACAAAATCAGAACACTCATACCTTCATACTAGCTACCAGCTGTCTGACGGTAAAATAATATAGTTCTCTTTATAGTAAAGGTGGTCTGACTTGTTTTTTCTTGAATATGAAATCCATTCATTAATACTGCATAATGATGCCTGTTTCCATTATTTTGACCACTCATTGTAGATACTACAGTTTTTCAAAACTAATTCCAGTGAAGCAATTCTTCAATTTTTGGCAAGCGTTGAATGATACACTGTTAGAGAGATAGATAACTGTATTACTTGTAAAATAAAAGTGCATTTTAATTTGTTCAAAAACGTGTCAGTGCATTGCTTAATGTTTTCAAAACTATGATATGTAACACCAGTTTCTTTTTTCTCTTTTAGGTAAGTACCGAAATCTGATAAATTTGAAGCACAGTAAATATGTTTTAATATAAAATCTCTGTTTCCAGGGGTAAGTAATTAAAAAATTGCGGTTAAAAATTAAAATGTTAAAATATTCATCTTTTTAGTGTACAATTCGCTTTGTATTATTTTTTGTGCTTTTTTCACTAACTTATTCAGATGTGCATTCATACGATTTTGGTTATTGAAAAATATGTGAATTATTTAATGAAATAAAGCTTTTAAAAAATTTAAAGGAATATTAAAAAAGAAGGGAAAAAAAGTCTCGTTTTGGAAAATAAAATATGAAGTGGACGAGAGCATTATACCAGTAATCTTTATGCAGGTAATATACTAAATATACACATATTCTCCAAATCTGTGGTACATTTCAGCCAACTGGCAGCAAACTATGGCAAACATTTACCAACGGTTACCCGCAGTATATCAGGGTTAGGATTAATGATAATAAGTAACTTGATACAAGGTACAATAGCATATGGATAAAAACTGTGACAGACAAAAAATACAATTTTTGAATTAATAATTTATATGAATGATTATATAGGATAGAATTGCTGCAATGTTAACTGTCTCGTCTTTCTGTTTTCTTTCTTTTTCTTCATAATTCTTATCCCGTAGACAAGGCGAATATCTTAAAACATGCTAATGAACTTAAATCCAAGATTGTTTACTACAGTGGGTTAATTTTTCAAGTTTTTCAATAACAAAAAAGTTTCTTATTAAGTAAGATTGCATTTGTGAAAATTCTAAATGACTTAATGAATTCATATTTAAAAAAAAATACTAGATGGTACCCGCCAAGATTTGACGGTAAATAACTTGAAAGTTCCTTTAGAAATATGATTTTATTTTTAATTAGTTGCTTTTAAATTATTTACTTGAAAATTTGATGAATTTGTTATATTGTGTAAGCGATTCCTATAGATATAAGACGATAGATGGTGTTGTCAGTCCAGCCTACTCAACTAATGAAGTGAAATAATCTTAAGCTTCTAATTTACATCCTATTATGCTTGAATTAATTTAGTAAGAATTTAATTAAAAATATTAGTTGAATGATTTATTTTTACTTACTACAGTCTTGGGTCCAGGGTCTTAACTCTTGAGTGTCGGGTTCGATAACCAGCTTTAAAAAAAAAAAAAAAAAAAAAAAAAAAAAAGCCTACAATATAGTTTCAGATGAGAAAACTATATACAAATGTGCATATATATTAATTTTTCTGCAGAAAAAATAAAATGTATACTAGAGATATAATTACAAAACATTTTTCAGTAATTACATTAAAATATGGATTAACTTTCTTTCATTTCGGGTGTCGGGTTAATTTCATGTTGAAGTGCTTCAAGTTCCGGTCATGTTTCGTGCTGACTTCAAATAGAATTTTAGAGTTCGGGTCGGTAATAACTCGGCCCGTGCAGGACTGTAATGTGCGTAACAATAAAGTGTTAATTTAATATTTTAAATATTCTCAATATTTTGTAATTTAATATTTTAAATATCTCAATATTCAGTAATTTAATATTTTAAATATTCTCAAAGTATTGCCTTTTTGGATATCTACGTTTTGGGCGGAACCTCTTCTCCAAACTTGAAAATTTTAAGACCAGTATGGTTGAGGATAGGCATTAATACGCCTGTCATTGTCAGTTTTATGATTTTTTTTCTATGCCTTGCCTCATAAACATCGTCATAATCCTATAATAAAATTCTATATAAAGATATTCAACATAATAATACTTTCCTCATAAAATTATCTAACAGCATGTGACAACAGTGCTATCATGTAAGAACATTAATGGAAGACACACGCTTATATTAAAACAACAAACAAGTTTTAATAACAGTAAATGTATGAAGTTGCAGGGATAGACTTCGAGTCAGAGCTGAGTTTTCACTACTAACCTGGCCGAGATAAAATAAATAAAATTTTCAAGAAAAAAATGTCTATGTACTAAAACAAAAGTTTAAGAAGTCAATGGTGGCTTAGTTTTAAGCACAATCCTGATAAGTCAACATCTTAAATCTACTCGTAGTCCCGTGGTCTTCAATAACAACTTTAGTTGAAAAAACTCGAAAGATTTTCACACTTATCGAAAGAGAAGCTCCAAACTTCTTATAGTATCGTCATTCAGCTAAAATTGACAGCTTACTCAGTCTGAAATAATCAAGCAATGACCTCATTTGATTACCGAGATATTCACGAATGTCCGTGCAAAAAACCCACCATATCCACGAAAGCTCCTCAATTTATAGGCAACAACCACGTTCAATTCCTTATTACCATAACGTCGCAAAAATACACGGAGATTCTTTCACACTTGTTAAAGAAAGTTAGAATAGGTTTCTGATTTAGCCACAAATGTTTCCAACGCTAAAGAACAAAAACTCATTGGACCACTAAAGTACCCTTATCAAAGAGTTACTAAGGTATATTCCTGTTACAATTGTATCTTTGAAATCCGTTCAGTAGAAGTTAAGTATTTCCATTTTTCATGATCGGGATTACAAAATATATAGTACATGCAAATCTTTTTTTAACAAAGGAAAATAATGATGACTAACAAGGAATCTTCCACAATCTTAATACAGAGCATAACAATCGTACAATAAGCGTTTCTTTCTATGATCGGCAGGCTTTTATCATAAATGACAAGACGGTGTTAAGGCAAATCAATAAGCAACTTGGTGTCTAGAAAAAAAAAAAGAAGAAGAAGAAGAAGAAGAAGATACCAATTTATTATTTCTAAAATAGATGCTAATTCTTTTGGATACACTTTACTTTAATACTATTGCGCAATTTTATTCTCTTTCCTCTTTAATTTATGACTTATAAATTTAGTGAAACATAAATAAAAGAAGGGGAGCGATTCTTTACACAGCGAGGTTATCACATGACAAGATGATTGCTGTTTTATTTTCCCCTTAAAATAACACAGACTATTTGTGAAAAATTTCAACATTTGTCAGAAGGTAATTCTCCTAAAATAAAAGTTCATTCTCAATATGACTTTAAAAGTACTCTACGAGCAGAATTAGCATTGCTTTGCATAATTTGAAAAATTATTGCATGAGCTTCTTCGCATTTTTAACATGCGCTTATGCTCTTTTGAAAAATGAGTTAAAGTATAAATAGGGTTATTCATTTATTTTTGTTGTCTGTTTTTATCTGAGTACCGCTTTTAGGGTATAACATAGAGAAATTTGTTAATAAAAATGTTTGGACTGTGCTATAAAATTATCTATTTTAAATGGCAACTACATAAATTTTATAAGGATGATAGTGATATTAATTATTGTTGCTGGCACTTGCTTTTGTTGTTATTATTCTAGTTGAAGAAATAATAGAGATCGTAAGGCAGTAAATTAATGCTGCCGTGAAAGGATCAAAATTTGTGAAAAAAACTTCTCGTGTACACTGCAAAATTTTTTTTATATTTTATTTTACGTTATAATACTGACATCCCAGCTACCAGTATTATACCGTAAAATTAACAGTAATAAACAGTAAAATAAGCAGTAATACGCTACCTCGCATGCCCGGCAGTGTATTACTACTTATTTTACTGTTTATTACTGTTAATTTTACGGTATAATACTGGCAGCTGGGATGTCAGTATTATAACTACTAACTGAGTACTAACTGAATATAAAGTTTTATTAAATTTCGTGCATTAGTTCTTGAGATGGAGCGCCCACAAAATTTTTGTCACATACAGACAGACAGACAGTCTTAGACTCACAGACAGACATATTTTTAAAATGTTCAAATTGTGTTCAGGACCTTCTAAAACGTATAAATCCATCGAAAACCGGAAGTTGAAATTTTTCATGAATCCAATACTTTTTTCTTGTAAAGATAGAAGAAAGTAAAAATTGCAGTAAAAGCGAAATTTATTGGTCAGCTGTTGCCACCATCAATATGACGTCAGCGTTACTCACGGACATGTTTTTGCTTTATAATATAAATCTATTGAAACAACACTATATTTTAATAATAACATATGTCTATACCACTATTATGTATATGTAGATAATCTTGTATATTATCTACATACGCATATAATACATAGTATATTATCTACATATACATATAATAAAACACAGTGTAACCATGCCGGTTCCGACCACTCTGGTTTGCGAATCGACAGTAGCTAAACGCCATGTTAGGCTTAATGAAAAACATATGACAGCTAAATGATAATTTCTTCTATTTGAAATTATGCCTGTTCAGCATATTTTCGTATAAAACATATATATCATATCCAGTTATAATGTTTTAAGTTTTAAATTAAACATAACAGATTAAACATCGATTACCAGTTGTAAACAAACGAATACTGTTGCCATTCAGAAACACAAATTCCAAATCTAGAAAAAAAGAATGACTCTTTGAACGTTTCTTTAAATATTTTAAAGGATTTTTTAAATTTATTTCTGTAAGCATTATTTTCCTGTAAGCACTTTTTTCAGAAATAGCGGTGATGCCTTTCGAGGCTTTGCGATGATCTACCAGTATTTTACATTTCGTTCCAAAATACTGTTCTGGCGCCATCTATTGGCCAGAAATACAAATTATACCTTTCTGTATAAACACCTTTCTGTTGGAAAAAAATATAACATAATAATAAAGTTGTAAAATAATATAAAATTTATATAAGCATATTTTTAAAATAAGAAAAATTCAGGACGTATTGATTTATTTCAAGATCAACTTTTTTAATGATTTAAATTATTTTTATTATTAATTTTGAAAGGGAAATATTTGACTTTGTGTAAAAATCAATGCATTCTTTTAGATTTGGACTAAACTAAAAAATCGCTTTCATATTATTGAGAGCGAAAATTAATACCTATAGTTTACTTACCATAATTAATTATTGAGATCGTTATTAGGATTAAGATTTTAATTATTCAGAAAAATATTTGGAAACTTTGAGTTGAAAAACAATTATAAAGAAAAAGATTACGTTTCGTAAAATTTACCATTAACATAACTATCATTAACAGTAAAATTTACCATTAACCCTGAACTTAACGGTTCAGGTCTGTTTTCCTTATTGTCGATAAATAGTATATAAATATTTTTATCAATTATTTAAAATTTTAAGTGAAAACCCCGATTTCTACCCCCCGTTCTAGGACGGGCATTAACACTAGTATACATATAATCTCAGTCCAGTTCGGGCTCAAAAGTTTTATTTATTCACAAATTGAAATAGAGGAAAAAAAATTGCTATTTGAAGAAACAAGAATGCAGTCTAATCTCTCAAAGCGTTTTACGATCTTAATAAGGCGCTTCAAAAGAATTTATTGAACGTTTGTCTTCGTGGAAAAAAGTTTGTTTCTAATTATTCGAAATAACGCCACTAAAACTCTCTCGGCTGGCGACAGGGGTATAATTCTAAGCAAAAAGGACTATCACTATGCTGTAACATGCAGATGGCTCAAAGACAATGATATCTTAGTGGAAGAAAATGCGCATGTATCCGATTGTTGGCAGACTGAGGTTGATATAGCGGCACTGAATCGGATATTCCAGAATTGTAACGCTCTGGTGTTTTGTCCACCTTAAAAACAGTAGGTTCTACTTGTACTGACAAAACAATGCTGAAAATAAAATATGTAACTTAAATAATGTGGAAGAACTTTTGTTTCCTTTATAAATGCCTAGGCAATAGAAAATGGATGAATTCGTAATATTGAAATTAATTCTAAGATACACCCTTTTCACTAGTTTTAACTTAATTTTGTTTATTAAAGGTTAGAAAAGTTGAATGCAATGTTACAATTTACAGATTTTGTTACAATTTATAAAATTATTTTTTGCGCCAATTTTATACATAATTCGTTATCTTGACATGTCGTTTAACGAAAATAGTTAACAAAAGAACTTTATTGTGCCCACGTCCGAATGACACAAGGAATTCATGGAGATTGGCTCAGTATTGGATGAAGCAAGGAGTAGTCCAAAAAGAGTATCAGAAGAAAACGTCGACGTTTATCAGCTTGATTTCGTGCAGCCAATGATGCACATATATATAAATTTATCAATTGATGCATTGAAGACTTTAATACATACTCCTAAAATTGTACTACTTTCCATACATGTACCTGTTCATTTGTGTTTGTAGTAAAAGCTTGAAATGGTAAAGAGACTTTGTGGAACCCCCTATATTTGATTATCTTTGAACATAAATTAAACGTCTTAATGTTACTTTTGCGTCTCTAGCCTATTTAGTATATCTTTAATATGAGTGAGCGTCAATAATATAAACAATATTGATTATGCTGATTACAAATATGTAAAATTTTTATTAAAGTGACATTTTAATAAACAATTTCCTTTTAAAAATGAAGATATTTTAAGAGAAAGTAAAAAAAGCTACCGAAAATCACTTTTATAAGAATATTCCGTACCTTCTCTTTTGAAAATTAATAATAGAGAAGCAATCTAATATTAAATTTTGATGAAAAAAAAATAATTGAAAATGACAAACTGTTTTGTTTTAGCTGAAAATATGTAATTAAATGATAACTTTGAGAAGAGAGGAATTTTTTGGCAGGATGTTTGACAACTTCTATATGACAAAATAAATGCATTTCATCTTGTGACTAACAAATAGAGGTTCAACTTTTTCTTTTTAAAAAATTCCTTGTTCTTTTCTTGGATTGAGTGTCGGTTTCTAGAAGCAACAAAAGCTTGCTTGCATTGTTGTCGAATAGTTGCGGGGAAAGCGGCCAAGATCATGAGTTCAGAAAATACCGCCTTTGATGAGTAAAAAGATCAATATTTCTCTCTCTAGTAATATCTTAGTTTAAGTTAATATGATTTTTTATTTGTACTTTATGCTGTTAATGGTTTACATGCAAAGTAACAGGTCTTGAATTATATAAAGGGTGTCCGAAAAGTCTAGAAACGGTCACATAACTCGAAAAATATACATCGGATTGAAAAACGCAAAAATATGTGTTTAATATTTTAGAAAAAAGATTTTTCAAAACTATTGAACATGCATTTTTTCCGTTTTTCAATACGATGATATTTCTCGAGTTATTCAAGCGTTTCCAGGCATTGCAATGGTAACGATTCTCACAGCATTGCACTCTATTACAGCGCCATCTACAATGTTTCGAAAAAAATGTTCAGTACAAAAGTTACGTATTTTTTCCCGTATAATCCGAATCTGCAATAAAAAATGGGGGGTCATCATTTAAGATTTCAAAGTTGCCCCCCTTCCCCCCCGGGGGCAAAGTTGGGGGGGGGGTAACTTTCATATCCCTAAATAGATTTTTCAAAAATATTGAACATGCATTTTGCCGTTTTTCAATCCGATGTATATTTCTCGAGTTATTTGACCGTTTCCAGGCTTTTCGGACACCCTGTATATATATATTTCAGTAGTATACTCGTATATTCCCGTGCAGTCCGAATACATTCCCGTGCATCAGAAGGGAATTATTTTAAGGATTTAACTCCTCTCATTCATGTTTTCTTTTAGTAAAATTTTCAACCTATAGAATATTTAGAGAGTGTCAGAACTTGACAGAAAAAGTGAAAATTACTACTTCCATATATATAATTTACTTAGTTGAACTAATACATTAGTCATTTGATATAGTTTTTACTTCTTGGGAGGGTTTAAATGATAATTGTAGTTTTCTCCTCACGGTTAAGAGGCTACTTCACTCAAGCGAAAACACCCGCTCGCTAAAATGTTAATCCTATGGGGGAAATAATTTAGAATATCTCGTTCGCATTTCAATGGTTTTTTTTTTTTTTTTTTTTTTTTTTTTTTTGCAATGGATAATTGAGGTTAATCTCTATGCACGCTCCTTTGTACTTATTTTGATTACAAGTTTTTTTTTTATTAAGATACTTTCGTATTTCTACATTAATTAGGCCTTTTCTTTTCTTTTTAACAGATGACCGTGAATTTCTATGTTTTTCAAAATTTAGTATAGAGTTTAAGGTCATTTTGAGATTACAGATGACCATTGCCTTATGTTTCCATTAAAAAAAAAAAAAAAAAAAAAAAAAAAACTTTTATATCCAATACCAATATATAAAATTAATTAACATTACAAATACCAAAACTACAATACAACACGCATTATTTGTCAGTTCTACACAGTTATATTTGTTGAATAAAATTAATTATTGTTATAAGTAGTATAATGTCTACCCGCTATAGAACAAATATCCAGTGACTGTTTATAGTGGTACTATTTGCAAAATTGTAAGCTTAATCTCACAAAATCATTGAGAAAATGAAAAATAAAGAAGAAGAGTAACAAAAAGAAACAAAAATGCAGATCGCAATAGATTTGAATTAAACAACACTTTATGTATTTTAAAAGCATGTTTGAAACCATAGAATACGAATTAGAAAAATTTGCATTTCTCATTAAATCTGCAATGCTAATCACGTTACAAAGATGAAAATTTTGATAAATAGATGTGAAGTTTTGAAAAACGGAAAAGTATGTGAAATGCTTAACATACTGGAGTGATATCTACAGCCTTGGAAAAATAAAGAAATTAACATTTCACAAATAATATCACAAAAAAGATATCTGTACCAATTACTATACTAATAACATATAAAGATATTGTAACAAAAAACTTAACAAATAAAAGAGTAACATACAACATTTTTTGCAAAAATTAAGTTTTTCAAGAATTTTTTTAAGCGTTTAAAAATTGACTTATAATTACATTTAAAGTTTGTCTATGGCCATTCTATATATGTGAGTGCGTGCGGAAAAGGGGGTTCCCAAAAATTCAAATTTCATCACACTTTTTCCGCAAAAATATAATAGGTGCTCAAGCTTCACTTCAGCTTTTTATTTCAGTTTGATTTTAAAATGTGCGTATTTGTCGTGCATAGTGGATTTCTCATTTCTTTCTCTTTTAGAAAAAAACTATAGTGGATCCAACCTGGTCTTTCCGGGTTACAGAATATAGATGCAAACATTTTATTATTATTATTATTAAAAACTCTTATAGATTTTTTACACTTAATATATTTTTTAGAGTACCCACTAACAATACCTAAAATCATTTTAACATAAAAAATAGCAATTATGTGTTCAAATAAAGTTTTGAAATTTATTAAAAGCGATACTTTCGTGGTATGTAAGCCGGAAACAAATGCTGAACAATTTATATTATTTTAGGTAGAAACGGATTTATCTTTTGTAATCGTCTGCATGCGATAGAGAAATTTTTTTTTTGTTTAATCATGCTTGAAAATTATTTAAAAAACCATAAAAAAAAGAGTAAATTGTGATACATTAATATAATTGTGATACATTAAATAAATTTTGATACAGTTTTCAAATAAATCGCGATACAGTTTTCAAACAAATTGCGTTTGAAAGTATATTTTTTGCCCTACTCGAAGGTGTAAAAATTGAAAATGTGCGATGTTTAGAAGTTAAAAATTTGCATAAAAGCGAAATTTAATCGTCTGATGTTGCCAACATCACAATGACGTAAGCATTAAGCACGGACACGTTTGTCCTTTATAATATAGATACCGCTTATCACAAGAATCAAAACTTGAGAATTTAAAATTTTAGTGGCATTTAATGTAATACAACTATTTATGCGATAATAAAAACATGGGATTTCTACTAAATTAAAGTTTAGGTTCTGTAGAATTCAATGTAATTTTCTTTCTTTCTTTTCTTTCTTTGTGTATGAATACATATTTTTTTGTGAGGTATATATTTGTTTTTCTTTCTCCTTCGACTTCGTATGCATTATTTTCTGACTGATCAAAAAGAAATTCTCACCACTTATTGTGTGGTTATTGGGAGGTAGTATTAGCCAGAGGATAAAAAGCAAAGAAAGAAAAATACTGTAAAAGAAATATTTTCTTCTCATATTTATTCCTAAAAAAATATGTTCGGCTGCGAAATATTATTCTTACCGTATTTTACCGAAAATAAAACAGAGTACTACACTAAATTTTGTTACGAAAAATACATTAGGGCTTATTTTCGGGACATGTCTTATTTTATCATGTATAACAATTTACTTTTATTTACTTGCAACAATCTACATTTATTCATATAATCATGTAATTCATGTAATACATATAACCATGTACAGCTGCATTTGAAATGGAATAATTTCCATTGATTTTTCACTATCTTAGGGCCAACGGGTTGCTAAAATTTTGTTTTCTCTACTTGACAACTAAGGGGTCCTAATCATAGAATGGTAGAACGCTACTGTAAGAGGGGGGGGGGGGGGGGTGGGGTTACGTCAGATCTTTAAATAAAAACACCCATTTGTGTCATTAGCGCATATATTTAAGGAATTTATTTTTTATTCGGAAATTCCGAATCCGTGCCAGAAATTCGGAAAGAAAAATTTGCACTTTATGTAATCACGAAACGTATTCATTAAATAAAGCAAAAATTACTGTTCAGAATTTCTAGTATGAATTCGGAATTTCTGAATTAAAAAGAACCTCCTGAAATGCACGCATATTACAAGCGGGGTGCAAAAATGATAAGAACAACACAAAAACAAGAAATCAGTTCGCGTTTGCTATACAAATGCGAAAATATTTTTGTTAAAATTAAATACATGATATTCGAATTAATATTAAAGCAGTCGTTTACAAAAAATGTATATATATATATATATATATATATATATATTAAAATACAATTATAATATATAAGGTAAAGCTAGGAGAGTCTGCGCACAATTCAAAAGGATATTAATTAAAAATCTAAATATTAATTTTTTGCTAAACAATCCATGAATAATTTTTACTTCATTTGTTTTTTTTTTATGCAATTCCATTGCTATTTTGTTGTTATGTTGAAATTTAATACAACAGTTGTAATAAAACCAAACAAGTTATTTTGCGCAATCTCTCCTTACAGGGTTGGTGTGATTGCGCACATGGGTAGGAGAGATTGTTACTAATAATAACTACAATTAAATTGTTAACAATAATAATTACACTTGAATGAAATTGTTGTAAGGTGTTTGTGAACAAATATTATTGTATTAGGAGTGAATATTTCAACCTAATTATTAAAGAATAAGAAAAAGGAAATAATTTTAAAAACGATTAAAAATTTTAATTAAAGGGGAAAAAATTAAAGAATCAGGAAAAGCAAGTCCAGATACGATTACAAAATAACATTAAGTTATTTGATAACACGTTTAACTTAAAATGAGTCCATTTTAATTTTTCATTTTTTTATGCAAATTTACCAATAAGCTGCGTAATCTCTCCTCGCATAGAAACTAATGGAAACGATGCGCCATCTCACCTAAGTACACTATATTGCCAAAGGTGACCGGTCACTTGCGATTTTAGACGTTATGTTAACTATCTAGAAAGATACATGAGGAATTAACCTGAAACTGCAGGTGTGTAAACAGTATAGTATAGGTTATATATTTCCGTGAAGATTTTTTTCCGAAACCCCATAGAGGACTGTCAACAGATTGAAAAAAGAACAAATATCTTTTGGATAACCCTGTAAAAACTATTGTAACAAAAGCGTTCAAACTCGAGATTATTAATAAGCGGCTTATTGTAATACACTGTGTTCATTTTTATGAGGATAGCATGTATACTCGTAGAGAAATTAAGGTTTTTATAAAAACAGTCCGAAATTTCGCCAAGTTTTTTGCTTATAATTTGCAGAATTCTTAATATAAAAAAAAGTTATTTTGAAAAAATATGTCAAACAACATTTTACACAATACTCTGCAATCAGAATTAAAAAATAATAATAATTGGATGAAAAATGAGCAGGTTTACTAAAAAATGTTTAACTGCGCATGCGCGAATGCAATCAAAATATAATATGCATAATGTATTAGCTAAGTATATAGAGCAACTTTTGTGAAAGTCTCAAAATCATTAGCTTGAAAATTCTGAAAATTATCGTCGATAGAATAAGCTCGAAATCCGTTGTTCCCAAAAGGAAGCAAAAATATGAGGGGTTGTATCCAAATATAGTAGCACGTGCAAGATTGTGTACGCTATCTTTGCACTAATCAACAGATATTTGATACAACCCCTCATCTTTTTGCTTCTTTTTGGGAACACCGGATTTCGAGCTTATTCTATCGACTATAATTTTCAGAATTTTCAAGCTATGATTTTGAGACTTTCACAAAAGTTGCTCTATATACTTAGCTAATACATTATACATATTATATTTTGATTGCATTCGCGCATGCGCAGTGAAACATTTTTTAGTAAACTTGCTCATTTTTCATCCAATTTTTATTATTTTTTAATTCTGATTGCGGAGTATTATGTACAATGTTGTTTGTCATATTTTCTGAAAATAACTTTTTTTTTATATTAAGAACTCTGCAAATTATAAGCAAAAAACTTGGCGAAATTTGGACTGTTTTTATAAAAACCTTCATTTCTCTACGAGTATACATGCTATCCTCATAAAATTGAACACAGTATATTATAATAAGCCACTTATTAATAATCTCGAGTTTGAACGCTTTTACTACATTAGTTTTTACAGGGTTATCCGAAAGGTATTCGTTCTTTTTCAATTTGTTGACAGTCCCCTACGGTGTTTCAGGAAAAAATCTTCACGGTAATATATAACCTATACTGTACTGTTTACACACCTGCAGTTTCAGGTTAATTTCTCATGTATTTTTCTAGATAGTTAACAAAACGTCTAAAATCGCAAGTGACCGGTCACCTTTGGCAATATAGTGTAGCAGAGGCGTAAACTTCTCAATTTCGGTAGGAGAGATTGCGCGGCCTTTTATACAAACATGGCCGCTACTAAAACGAACCGTTGATGTTCACATTGTTAGTCTAGATTAGTACTTAGTAGCTTATGAGAAATCGTTTAAGTTTAAAATATTTTGTACTACTGACATTGTATAGAAATTCTGATGAATAGCTATGAAAATTCAAGGACTTACTTTGGGAAAACAAAACAAAATAGCAATGCTTTATCTCAGACGCTCAAAACAATCAACGTGCACTTTCAAGTAGACACTCCACTACTGCTGTTGTACAACTACCTGGAGTCGCTGCGCGCTCACTGTACTCCTTCTCCTCGAACCTCTATGTGCGTAATCTCTCCGACCGCGCCATCTCTCCTGGCTTTACCTTATATAATTATTATAATTATTATATATATATATATATATATATATATATTAGGCTATTTTAAAATATAGATTTTAATAAATTTCCGCTGGAGCAAAATAATGAACACCGTCAATATTTCGAAACCGCGGCTCGTGATTGGTGGATATTTTCGCATATCATTTAACAAAGCATTTAAAAGAGATTCTGAGCGCATTCGTTTAGTTTGCAAAACCTTTTGACAATGGATTGAGGAAAAATGCTTTCTGCTTTCAAAAGAGGCCAAATTCTAGCTTATAATAACATCGGAATGTCACTTCAAACAATTGTTGTAAAATTAAACGTTTAAAAACTGTCATTTTTAATTTCTTACAGAATCATCTACTTCTGGTACTTCAAAATCTGCTGGATGGCCGATAATTATTTCGAAAACGATCAGAAAGATTGATTTTTCGCATGGTCGCAAGCAAAAGAATGATAGCAAGGGAAATTAAATTGGAAACCAGATAAAGACGCCAGTATCAGTATGGACTATAAGAAGACCAATAGGAAGGTCGGGAATCCTTAAGTATGTGCCGTCGTCGATGCCTGCGTTTAATATCTGACCCGCATTCAGTTTGCCCAGAAACATCGGAAGCAATAAACAAATTGATTAAAATTATTTTCAGTGATGAAAAGAAATTTAATTTCGATGGCCCGGATGGTATATGTATTCATTCATATTGGTTTGTCATTCGAAAGGAAAAGGGCGTATTTTCCACGCGTCAACTAGGTGGAAGCTCTGTAATAGTTTGGACTGCTTTTTCCTCAGAAGGTAACCTTAGAATTGCTTCTCTAGAAGCACGATAAAATAGACATACCAATATTCACATGTTAGAACGCCACTTGTTGAACCAAGATGAAAAAATTGCCGACATCAACTATACTTTTCAACAAGACAATGCCTCGATTCATTCTGCAAAAGACACGAAGTAGTTTAAAGTTTATAAGATTCCCACACTTGAATGTTGGATGGCCCAACATTCCGGATCTAAATCCCATGGAGAATGTTTGGAGTATCATAGTGAGCAATATCGACCCAAAACAATGGTTAAATGGTCCAGTGTAATTCGAAAGCAGAATTAACATTTGCCATTTTTGAGATATGACGTGTTTTATCCCCTCGAAAATTTCGAAACCTTGTAAACTCTATGCCACAACGCAGAATTGATATCAATAAATACAAAGGGAGCAGAATTGATATGTAATATTTCTATAATTTGGAAAATTCTGTTCCTTTCTTATCAGATTACTCCTATTGCATACCAGTGTAAATGCAATTTATTATATTGTAATACTAACATTTGTTTTACAAATGTTTATATTGTTTATTTAGTTTGACAACAACATTTATATGGTTTATATGCAGATAATTATAAATATATTTATTATTTAGTCAATTAAATGATCGTTTCTAATCATTTTGCACACCGGTGTATATGCATAAAAGAGGCGTAATTTTTATGTAGCACATCATCTCACTGTTATTGAGAGTGGATCCCTAATGTCATGTGGACGAGATGCTGCCGCCAGTGAAAATCGTATTACTTTTAAAGAAACCGTCCATTTTCATAAAGTTGAAAAAAATATTAAGGGAAAAAGGGTATTTTTTTAATTTTATTCATGTTATTTGAGGAAAAAAATATATAATTGATTTTAATATAATTACTTGAAATATATATATTTCTAAATACCATTATGGTTCAGTTTTGAGTGCGCATTTAAAGTCTAGATGATATCTTAGAAATTAGAGTATGAGAAGGACTTATTTTGGGGGTAGTTCTTATATTACGAGCATCTTAAAATATCGTGCCTTAGCTAATTTTCCAATTGAGTCCCATTTTCGGGGAAGCAAACTACTCTTTATATATATAGTATATATATAATTTTGTGCTCGAAAATAAAAATATATTTTAAAGGCTTTGAATTTCTAATGTTTATAAAGGAAGTGAAATTTTATTTCTTGTTTAACCGGCCAACACGCATTGTCCCCTAAAAGTGAAGTGACGCGTCTTTGATAGGACGTCTAAGCTTAGATTTTAAGTGAATTATGTACCGTGGTGCTTTTATTGGGATCTAGAACCGGGGTTCTCAAACTTTTAGACCGACGTACCACTAGATCGAAGTTCATACTTCCGCGTACCACCAGGTAACAAACGTAAAGATAATATGGAAAAACCTGTCTAACACGAAATTACTCTCAAGTCTTTTGTATTTCTGTCATAGCAGATCTTATTGCATTTAAAAATGAATGATTACATTACTAAATTGACTGTTTTCTAATAACATTCAAGTAAAAAGTAGTATCATCGTTACACTTTAATAATGCATACAATGTCAAAATACAGTATTTTGGTATAGTAAAAAAGCCACAATACTTAATGACATATTATCGCTCGCTGATTCATATTCTGTTGTAGTAGACTAATGAAAAGGGTGGGCTTTTTTCATCAAGCACAACTTCCTCATGTCTGGATCAATTCTAGGAAGTTTGAGTCATAAGTCAGATTCGATGTTTAGTTTATTCCTGTATTTGTTTTTCATATAACAAAGGGCGGAAAAGCACATTCACAGATATATGTTGTGCTAAACACAAACAGCCTTTGACGATATTAGACAGTACTCCGATATTCTCGTCAGCGAAAATTTTGTTACATTCATCCTTTTGAATGTGGACTCCAGTAATCCATCACAGGAGAGCTGCGAGTCTCAAATGAGAAACGAATTTCTTATCCAAAGTTTAGTTAGCGTATTTAACATAGGCACAATACAACTGTATTAATAATCTGCATACCTCTAAATGCGACAATAATGACGCTGAATAAGTTCACTTATTTCCTCTCTCGTGATACCCTGTTCACATCGAATATTTAAGTTATCTTAGACCGCAATTTTTGAGGTGGTACTCTCCCGGAATTGAATACCTGTCCACACCACAAAACTCATCTAAAATAACCTACTGAACATCACCGTGTCCGAGATCTGAACAAACATAGAATGTGCGCATGCGCATATGTTTAAGGCAACCTCAACAGCCAATCGGCCTCCAGAGCCAATCAGAGTAACTGGTACTTACTGTATCTAGCAATAGAAAGTTCGAACTCACTAAGTGAGTTTCTGGAACTCCCTCAGTGTCCCAGCAGTCTAAGATATCTTAACTATGCTATCTAAACGTAGTATAAGATAGAGTGACAGGGTGTCTCAAATGAGAAATGAATTTCCAGAGCCCGGTTAAGGTCATGTGAAGCCCAAGGCCCAATACCTTTTCGAAGCCAGTCTGAAACCAAGATAATAGCTATCAGTTTTAGAGGAGTGTATTCGGTGGTTATTCTTAGATATTATGATATGGTTACCAAGTTAATCAAAATCTTTTTAACACTTTCCAACCTAGTTGAAAAGTGATTATGACTTCGGTTTGTCTGGCCGCATGTCCGTCTGCAGTCTGCCATGCTCTAACTCCCATAAATATGCTCGGATTGCCCTACAGTGTTTATATGTTATTGTCGATATCTATAGCATGTTTCCTATTTCAACTGAAGTGTGTAGCACTTATAATTTTTTTACAGGGACACTCAAAAGAATTCCGTTACATTACGGTCTATGGAGAAAAATCATTTGCGGTTTATTTTACTAATGTTACACAATTTCAAACACATTGTAATTGATATACATCACTAAGGTGCATTACAAGAAGCTTAATATGGAATAGGGTGTGCATAGCACTTATAGTTACTTTACAGGGACAGTCAAAAGAATTCTGTTACATTACGTCTATGGAGAAAAATCGTTTGCGGTTTAATTAAATAATGTTTCAATATTTTAAACGCATTGAAATTTATATATATCACTAAGGTGCATTACAAGAGGCTTACTACAGAATATTATGTGTATAGCAGTCATCGTTCACTTACAGGGACACACAAAAGAATTCTCCACAGACTGTTAACAATAATTCCTGGATGTGCGTTTTAAGTTGCTGAACGCGATTTTAAATTTTACTCACTTTTTGTCTATTACTTGGTGTGTATAAATTCTGTAGATCATATACAGGGCAGCACAAAAGTTCGCGAACACATTTCCGTTTATAGACAGAAACTGCAGAAGGAAAATTTGAAACTACGCGTTTCCTAACTAAACTAAACTTTAGCATCCTATGTAGTATATATACTAATCTATAGATCATATACAGGGCTGAATAAAAGTATTCGGATATTTTTCCGTATATTGTTTCCGATGTTGGAAATATATGTTGGAAATTCTTGAAATTACGCTTTTAAATATGTGTTTTCCAAATTGTTTACTTAGATGTTATCTTTCAGCTTATTAAATGGTAATGATTTGTAAAATTAGTTTGGAAGCGTTGGAAAGTGTTACATAATCTATGCTTGACTAATGATTTTTAATTCTTGTTTGGTTTTGGTGGAAATAATTACAAAAAACTGCATTTTTAATAAACTTTTTGTAAACAATTTTATTTATTTTGGGGCCCCACACCAGTGGTGGGCCCTAGGCCACGACCTAGTCGGCCTCTGCAATAATCAGGTCCTGTGAATTTCTTATGCAAAGCTTAGTTAGCGCATTTAACATAGGCTTAATACAACCGTATTCATAATCTGCATACTTTTAAATGCGACAATAATGTCGCTCAGTAGGCAAACACTTGAAAGTTTCTTCATACATTTATGTATATACCATCTCAATACATATGTACAATGCTTTTCCTCAAATCCGCACTGCATATGACCACAGTTTTTATTTGATTTAAATAATCTTAATCTCTTGACCATTTTAAATAACCTTACTCTCTTAAAAACTGATTTCCGTGAAATAGAAGGAAACTATAACACTTTTAGTACAAGAGAAGAAAAATATTTCAATCCACACAATGAATCAATTTATGAATTATGTTCGAAAGAAGATTTTTATTTCAACATCTCCTAAAAGCTCTTCTAGTGCAAAGAGAACAATGGGTTATAAATTACACTTAGAATGTTATTTTTTCTTTAACTCCTCCTACTCACACAAGCTCCTCCTACTTCGAAGCATTCAGACTTTACCTTCAGATAATTCAATTTATAAAGAATGTTTAAAAACAGTTCTTCCGCTAATTAAAAATACTTCATTCATTCATTAATTGTAAAATTAGGTCTTTATTAAAAAAATTCAATTTTTATTTATATAAATCTAATAATTGTGTTTTTAATTCTGGAAAACTGATTGTATCATAAGCGTTGTGTAAAAATTTCAGCAAGTCTACTATAACAAACATTTCTCGTAACAAAAAAAAAAAAAAAAAAAAAAAAAAAAAAGCGTTTACATATCTTAAATCGCGTTCCAAATTTGTTTGAAAATTTCCGAGTTATTAAAGACGATTCCATAATAATATGCTGGTTTTCGTTTTCGATTCCATAATAATATGTTGCATTTTGTATTTTATTCCACGTACCAGTATCGGACTTCTGCGTACTAGTAGCCAGATCTTCACGTACTAGTACTGCTACGCGTACCATAGTTTGAGAACCCCTGATCTAGAAGATTTTACCTAATTATAGAGAAATAAACATATCTCACGGATTTCTGATACGATAATATAACCTTCCAAAGGCAGGGCTGTCACTGGCGACTATTTTTGTGTTCTATTCACACCACTATTTAAAGAAAATAGATTTTGTAGTATGTTTCTCTTGCACACATTGCCAGAGTGTATGTGAAAAATTTTTGGTTTGAGAAAGTAATGCGACATAAAATTTAAAAATAGTCGCAAGTGGCAGCACTGCAAAGTTTTGTACCTCCTTCAAACAAGCAAGAACTTGAATTTGTCTATTTGAGGATAACAATGTCAAAAAAGCAGCAAGTCTCATATATTGTTATTTATTTTTGTTTTACATGAATGTTGAAGTTAACTAAATGATATTTGTAGGATTTCGAATGTTTGATTAATTTTTGTTGCTGTGATGTAATCTTGAATTTGTGTGTCACTTACTTGATAACATGTGTTTTTTGATAAAAAATTTGTTTTTTTATTACACTTTTTTAACGAAAATAATACAACCTATGAATTTGAAAAAAAAAAAAAAAAAAAAAAAAAAAAAAATATATATATATATATATATATATATATATATATATATATATATATATATATATATATATATATATATATATATATATAAGTTTACTTATGGGCGTTGGAGGGTTAAATGAAGTAAATCATTTTAAAAAGTTAAAATTATAATTAAGATATGGCCATCACATATGAGTGCCTTAAAAAATGTTTACAATGAAGTGCTAAGGATACCCTTGTAGCTTTTATGTATGTTTTACTTTATTTTTCGCATATCAACATACGTAAAAACTACGATGGTGTTAGGAGCATTTCACATAGAAAAAAAATCTTATTGATATAATTGAAATGAATCAAAAATTTCTAAATAAACCTGCATTTGTTATCTTTTATAAGATATTTAAACGATCTTAGAGGCAGTAAATATAGATCCCAAATTATAATAAAGCAACGAAAACATCTTAGAAAAAGAAAAAAATAATAACCCTATCAAAAAACCGAAATCATCTACAAATCTTTTTTTTTCTTATTTTACTTCTTAGAGAAATAACTGCTCCGGTTCGTTTGTTTTCTACAAAACAACATCCAGTTCATTTAAATATAAACATCTGAAAAAATCATTTTGCAAAACAGTTCTGTATGTGCGTGAGCACCAAACATATGGTGCGGCTTTCTTATTTAAAATTATTCGTATCTGATATGTAAAAAATACAGCATTAGCAATCAATAGTTTTACTCATACAAATAAAAATAAAACAAAAGTAATAAATTAAATGAAATCGTGCTATTAACATCCGTACAAATTTCGCATGCTCAAACTTTCTTCTGGCTTTTAAATTATGCCTAAAGCTAATTGTATTCATTATCCTTACCTTTTTTTCCTTGTTTTATAAATTTTCCAAATTAAATGCTCGGTGAGATTTATTAAAATTAGAAAAAAAAAAAATGCGAGGCTATATTACCTTTTTTTTCCACGCTATAATTGAAGCTGGGTGTCTCAATATTCCTAAAAAGAAATTCATAAAATTTATTTGTGAAATACAGTGGACTCTCGTTAATGCGTCATTAATGCTTATCTCCGGTTATAATACGTATCTCCGGTTAGTGAGAACAATTTCGTTTACCCCATAATCAGGGTGGCTAGTGGTCAGGGAAAAATACAGTCAAAAAAAGGGACAAACACCAGTATATTCTTATAGAAAAATTTATGTTGATTATTTGATCAAATAATGAATTTGAATTTTTCTATAAGAATATACTGGTAATTATAATTTTTTTTACTGTATTTTTCCCTGACCACTAGCCACCCTGATAATTCCCTATTTGCAATTAATGTTAAAGACAACATTTAAAGTGTACTACACATCGAATAAGACGGACAATTTTTTCACAAATTGAATGAATCGAAAACTAGTGATGGGTAGAACGATTATTTTGATTATTCGAATGAATCATTCGGGCATGCGCAGAAGCATACCTGTCAAACTTCAATTTTTTTTTATTCAATTACTAACAGATGTATATATATATTTTTTTTAAGAAGTTTCTGATTTTAATTTGAATTAGATTAGATGCCAGATAAAAATGAAAAATGTGTTTCGTGCGAAACAAATTTTTCATTTTTTTTCTGGCATCTAATCTTATTAAAAACAGAAACTTTTTTTTTCCTCAAGATTTCTGTTAGTAATTGAGTTTGACAGATATGCTTCTGCGCATGCCCGAATGATTCATTCGGATAATCAAAATAATCCTTATTCCCATCACTATCGAAACTGCTTTTGTAGATTTTTTTTTTTTCAAAAGCAACTATATGATGTAAATTTAGTTATTGAGAGATAGGGTAATTATATCAGTGACAATAATGAAGAGAAAGAAAACGCTCTAATTCTACCACCAAAAACGTAAGAGGTTCAAAAATTGCTAATATCTGTTCGTCGATATTACCAATCAATATATGATGTAACAAACCGAATTTTCGAGTGCGTCTCAAAACTGAAAAATGATGTGGTAAAAATATAATTTGTGCAAGTAACGCAAAGATAAGGGAGAGATTACTTTAATTAAAGTTAAATTACGTAAGTGCGGTAATTTTTGTTCATTAATACTTTATTATTATTATATTACTTAGTAATTAATATGTTAACAAGGCATATTTTGTTTGCCCTCCGTAATTTATTATTTTGTATTATCAAATTGTCATTAACTTGTTTTTGTCTAAAGTTACTAAATTAAAGAAAAAGTCAGATTAAGATGCATTTAAAATAGCAACCTGTCTCATTTCTATCAAAAATTAAATTCAATTTATTCAACAAAATGGATTATATTACACCATTCAAATGTTTACATCTTTAATGCAGACTTCGGTTTTTGCCGACAAAAATGCCTTTCCTTGGAAGTCCGCACTAACAGTTCACTGTATATGAAATGGTTTAGTACATTCCTGGAAAACAAAGTTATTGCCCCCTACTAATTCTGCTGTAAATTATCATGTAATAAAGATGTAGGTGCCAATCGAGTGGGAATAAAGTCTATTAAATGCACTGCATAATTTATCATTCGGTGGTCATCTACGTATTAAAAATTGTACCGACTTTTAATTTTCAAACAGTAACACACACTTTTGACATTTTATTTGAGTTCCTTGGATCAAATTAACCCGTAAAAGTATTTAGTTTTTCTTAAATTTTCATAGAATTAGATGGGGTAAAAATTTGAAAATGCTAGTGCCAAATCCATGTGATTAATTTAGATTTTTTTTTTTTCAAAACATCATCCGATTGACATTTTCCTTTCTTTCTTTCTTTTTTCATTGAACCATATCAAACATATAATCTAGGCCTCTTTTAAATTCAAAAACATAATTTTAATTATGGATCACAAATCGATTTAATTTATTTAAAATATTCCCTTATTGAATTATGATATGTTTATTTGCAAGCTGGGAGGATTTAATAAACATTTATCTCTAATACTTAAAATCATTTAAGTACAAATATCAGCAAGTTCTAAACAAATTGCATTCAGTTCTAAACAAATTTTCGACATGTGTCCCCGCTGCTAACGACACTGTATAGAAGACCTGCTGCGCACGCGCTGCAAAATCTTTTAGTACCAGTTTCCATTACCAGGGGGCGCGTTCTGTTCTAAACAAGCCTCTTACCTAACAAAACTCCGTCACTGTATAGCAGGCGTGCTGCGCACGCGCTGCAATATCTTTTAGTTCCAATTTACACCGCCAGGGGGCGCGAAATATATATCTTACTTAGTTATCTATATCTTAATAAGTTCATGTTAAAGTGAATGAACTCATTCCCTTTGAAATCGGGCCCATAGAACTCGAGAAAATAAATCCCCCCCCCCCCCCGCCCCTGGAGATTAATATTCATAAATGGCGGTAACCAAGGGGTGAAAAAATGATACCGAAGTTTATTTAGTACCTGGGAGACCTGTGAAGAATGTTAGAAAAGATTTCGTTTGAAACGGACCAATATTAAATGCAAAATATTTTAGTTTCATTTTACACCGCCAGGGTATTCTGTTCTAAACAAACCTCTTTCCGAACGAAACTCCAGCACGTGTCCCAGCTTCTTATGGCACCGTATAGCAGGCATGCTGTTCACGCGCTGAAAATTTTTTAATTCCATTTTTTACTGCCAGGAAAGCCAAATCTGTATCTTGATTAGTTATGAATATCTTAATTGGTGTTCGTGTTAAGTAGAATGAACCAATTCTTGTTGAAATCGGGACCATAGAAGCCGAGAAAATAACCTAGGGAAATTTTCTCAGTGGCAAAGGAAAAAAAATCGCCAAAACTTCAAAAATCGCTGTAAGAATTCCGAATAAACTTTATTGAAAAGAGGACAAAATTTACTAATTGGGCTAAAAGATTGGAACCGGATTCTTGTTATTAAAGTGGAAAAATTGCAGCAAAACGTGAAAAAATGCTAAAAATCACATAAAAATTTAAATAGAAATCTAGTCCAAAATTCCAAAATCGGGCGTCGAGGTCCAAAACTACATACATACAAGTATCTTTCCACCAAATTTTGTAGCTCTGCGTACCGAGGCCTCTTCAGAACATAGTCCACACACACAGAGACACACAAAATTCCTTCTTTATTATGGTTATATATATACAGGGTGACTTTTAATTAACCTACAGCTTTTAACTGAAATAACTCTTGAGTCGTTGCAGATAGCACTACAAACATTTTTTTTATTGAAAAGAACGTGGAAAAGGAATTTAATGGATAAGGTTTTCAAAGTGAGAATCTTCAGAGGTGATACAATAACGCAATTTAGTCACGCAAGTTGTCTGTAACAAAATCGAACGTTTCTTTTTTTATGCTTGAAAATGAGTCAGTTGTGAAACTTTTGAGGCTAAAAAAGTCTCTCGGCTTCTTTTTGTAAACCAAATCTTTCATACGACTCCAAAGATAGAAATCGTATGGATTCATATCTAGTGAATAAGGTAGCTAATTTTCTTATCAGATTTCTTACCAATGCTTAGATCGGTTTTTCTTACCAATGCTTAGGTAAAGGCTTAGGTCGGTTTCTGAATGTTGAAGACCACTTCCGTAGAAATAGTGTTGCATTTTCACCATGTAAATGCCAATTTTTAACAATAATAATACGATCTTCAGTTAAATATGACGCTTTGGGAGACATTTTCAAAATTACTTTAAACTGACACTAAACAAATTCCTTTTAGGCCCGCCCTCTCTCACCGCACGCATTCTTGCCGCCATCTAGCGAGGCTCTGGAAAGTTATTTCAGTTTAAAGTTGTAGGTTAATTAAAAGTCACCCTGTATATATATATATATATATATATATATATATATATAATTAGTGCTTATTTACGTCCAATTAAAGCAATACAATCGTGAGATTAACTAACGGAATTTATGTTGAAATATTTCACAATTTGATCATTTTATATTAGAAAAAAATCCTTAAAGGCTCGGCCTACAGGCACAGGTAGATTTCGAAGACGCAGACCGTGGGGTGCCTGTTTGCTGGGAATTGCGGAAGAAATAACCTTTTTGCCATGATGTGGCATTTGGAAATGCCCACTTCGAAACCTAACTTGTTTGCAGGCGGAACCGGCAGGGATTTTTTTGGTTTTTAATTTTTTAATTTTTTGCTATAAGGGTTGGTATTATAAAAAAACTTGTTAATGTAAAAGTTTTAGATAATATTAAGAGAATTTATAATAAATTTAAGCGGATTTGATATCTTCTGAATTGACGAAGTTATGATTTTTTTTCTTGTAACCCCCCCTCCCTCTCCCCCCCCTTGGGGCCATATTTAATGATATCAACAATCTGTCATCTGTTATAATTTTTTTGCCTTTTTCCTAGAAGTAATAATAACTTAAAACGGATTCGATACGTATCATAATTAAGAAATTATGGGTTTTTTTTTGTTTTTACAAAAAGCCCCCATCCCCCCCCCCCTGGTTCGATTTTGCCCATTAACAAACTTAACTGAGATTTTATGCCCCTTGATTTTATGTATCAGTTTGGTAGAGATTTGTGGAGAATTATCGTGTCCATAAAAAAGTGACATAGATAGATAGATAGATAAAGTTTTGAACTGGGGGTGGTTTTGGGTTCTGGAAGTCATAATCGGCGTAGATCTGCAAAATTTTTTCAAAATTTCCAACTTAAGCCGCTATCAGATTCACCAACTTTTCGAGCAACTTTTGAGCCAACTCTTGATTTGAGCCGATTTTCCGTGAAAAATCGTCCCAACACCCAGTGTGATAGCAAACAAGAATATCCCCAATTTATTTGCCACAGCTCTAAAAAATCGTGGCTAGGAGCGACATTTCATCCAACTTCCAACATTTCAGCCAATCAGAGGGGAACGCCTCTTTGCTATGAAATGAGATTGGCGTGATTTGGCTTGCCTAGTTTGATCGCCAATGTTTGTAAACATTACAGGGGTTGATGCAGGGTTTTTTTCTTGGGGCCCATTTTGTGAAAAGTAAAGGTTATTTTTGTGAAATTTATTATATTTTTATGAAAAATAACTTTTTGTAACGAAAGTTATCTAGTTGCTCAAATTCGAACAAAGCATTTATTAACAAAAACTTTTTAAAATCCTTTTGCCGAAGTTTTCCTCTCTGGTGAACTTGTTTGTTTACAAATTACACATTTTAAAATGTCACAATGTAATAAATAATTAATAAATAGTAAGTTTTTATGGAATAGAATTTTGTGAAAGTGCCTATTTTATTAAAAGGAATTTTGTAAAGGGGTTGTTTTGTTATAAAAAATTTTGTGAAGGTGCCCATTTTATCAAATTGATTTTTGTTTAGGGTCTTATTTTATTAAAGTGATTTTTGTGAAGGGACCTCTTTTGTTAAATAGATTTTTGTGAAGGAGCCCTAAATAGACCCCAAATTTTGCCTGGATCGATCCTTGCATTACAGGAATAGCAGAAAGTGTTCATTTTACTACTTTTGCCATGTAATGAATTCTGCATAAAAAGTATTGCTCTGTTTTGATTTTTAAAGCTTCTAGTTATGAATCTCTAAAAGGTAATCAAAGTTTTGTATGTAGTTATTAGTCCTACGATATAATTATTCTGGATGCATACAAAAACATTGTAAAATCAGTTATAGGTATCCTACTACATGTTTTTAATGTTTAATTGCTTGTTTGTATAAGGTTTTCCATATTTTCAGTAAAAAATTACATAGATTAATTTTAACTTGGAATTAAAAATCAGTTAATATATAAATAATCAGCTTAAAAAATTAGTTCAAACATCTGATCCTCAATTTAAGTATAATATTTAAATAAATTTAAAACCCATTTTCAAAATTAAAATACTTCTTTTATAAGAGAAAAATTTAGAAAAAAAAATTTTGTTCTTGTGTTTGTTGATATTTAAATTTTATCACAATTTTGTCGTTGAATGCATAAATAATTTAAAATATTTTATTAAGAAATGTAGAATAACAGTTTTTATGTTAAGTGAAGTATTTTAATTTTTAATTCTTGCTTGTAAGTTTAATAGGTTGGCTAACCTATTGAAAATATTATTCAATATCAATCAAAATATTGGATTTGTTTGATATTTTTGAAAATAGCTTGGTATTTACGTACTTTTTTACAATGGCTGTATTGCTTCATCAGTGAAAAACTTTTCAAATTTTGGCCAAACAAGCCCAAACTGCACAATTGACTAGAGACTGAAAAAGCCAATAAACTTTTATTTGTGTTTAAATATTGAGAAAAATAATAAGAATAATTTGTGTTTTTAAAATCTTGTTATTTATATATATATATATTTAAAATTTAATTCTGTGTTTTATGTTTTTCTTATTAATTGCTAAAATGGGTTTAAAATGTTTTGTTATGAACAAATATGACACTGTAGTTTTACATTAAACAAGTAATATAAAAGAAATTTTTTTAAAGTCAATTCCTACTTAGGTTATCAAAGAAAAAAATTACTTTAGTTACTTTTTATTAAATAATTACAATTAATATAAATATGTATATACATATGACAGAATCACAATATTAAGTGGCAAAATAGAAATGAAATTTAATTAATGAATTATTATTTGAAAAAACTGTATTAACATAAAGTGTCATCCACTACAAGTTTAAAAAAATGTATTTGAACTTGAGTGGATGAATAAAAAGTATTTTATTAACGATTGAAAATTTGAAAATATAAAACTAAAATTAATTAATTTAATTACAAACATAAGTGTGAAATTGTACATCAAATCTGACAAATGAGGTGCATTCGTACTATAGCTAGTTATATAAATATTCAGATCTTGATGATTTTTAATTCCGTGAAATGAATTATATCATTTGCAGATTAATTTCTGTAATAAAAAAGTATCTCGGTCGCTTGACGATTAAACCTTGGAAGCTCGTATAACAAGAAAGCACCGATTTTTTTTATAAATATAAAACTAAAATTAATTTAATTACTGAATTAATATTTGAAAAAACTGTATTAACATGAAGTGTCATCCACTACAAGTTTAAGAAAATGTATTTGAACTTGAGTGAATGAATAATAAAAAGAAAAGTGTCCAATTAAACTGATGGCATTGAGCTCACAGGCTATTCACACTAATTGTATATTATACTCTTATTTCAAAGAATAATGCCCCTTGAAAAATAAAAAGATCGACAATAAATTAAGGGGGGGAATTAGCCCCCTATTTCCCTCCTTTATACTTAACCATTGAACCCCCAAAACTAATCAGGGAAACGCCTTACCACAATTAATCTATATACAAAATTTGAAGCAAATTGGGTAATTCTGCATGAAAAACCATTTACAAAAATAAAGGGGGAAGGATTAGTCCCCCATTCCTTCCTTTATACTTAACCAATGAACCCCCAAAACTAATCAGGGAAGCGCCTTATCACTATAAACATGAAACCAAAATTTGAAGCAAAACGGATATTTCTATCAAGAGTTATCGCGTTACGTACATACATACGTACATACAGAAACGGCGGGCACATTAGCTCCCAGGCTTTGTTAGCCTGTGAGCTAAAAATATTTTATTAACGATTGAAAATTGGAACAAGATATATAAATATATAGAGTGTGTGAACTAATAGTAGGAATTGAATAAAAGATATCAGGTATTTGCAAATTCCGAGTGCATTACTTATTGTAAAAATGAATAAATATGAAAACTGCTAAAAGCATTTTAGCTATTGTATGATAGTTTTTCAAATTAATAATAGGGGAGAGGGGGGGGGGGGCACATGAGAATAATTTTTCCATTTTTTCCATTTTACAATTTACATACAACTTCTAATCCAAACTTCTCTTTTCTGTTTCTTCTTTCTGCTATCTGAATCTAATAATAAAATTGCTAAACACAACTTTTTTTTATCCTTCAACGATAAAAATTTGCTGTTTACCATATTGTCGATACAAAGATTGGAACAAAAGAAAGCAAAAACAATTTGAAGAAAACAAAACGTGTTTTGCAGCAAGTCCGATAGTACGGAGCGATTTATTTACGCCAACAAAAGAGTGATAAATAGTAACAACTGGTACTCGTAGTAACCGGTTTTTCCTCCAACTTTATCAACGACAATTGCAACCCTTCTTTCACTTTGAGCGCGAAAAAGTTGGGGTTAAATTTGGCTGAAAAATTGGTTGCTCGAAAATTTGGTGAATCTGATAGCGGCTTTAGGGGAGAATGTAATAGGTAGTATTTCTTACGCAATCTACCTAAGTAAGAGGCGTATAACTATTCATAACTAAGTGCTCTCGTGTGTAGGAGGTAATATTGAGAATAAAGTATTCGCTTTACAGACATCAAATATTTACAATAATAGAGGAGAAGGTCCAATTACCGGCTAGTAGGTGTTCTGAGAACTGAGAACAGCTTAGCCTAGCGGCGATAGGCAGAATTTGTACCTTTAATTGAGTGAAGAAAGTCACGAGCAGTACGTCGCTGAAGTCTGTCTAGTTTACAAACAGTAAGAGCAGAAGTGTCTACACGACGAAATCTGGAATATAAAAAGTTTTTCAGGCATGTGTTTCTCATTAAAAAAAAAAAAAAAAAAAAAAGTACTGATCATATATTGGCTTGAATTGACGATTAAACTGTTTTCTAGACATATTTAGCTTCTAAATGCCCCAATCACGTTATTGGTATTTTACTATATGAATGAGTAATACCGGTTTTAACTTAAACATAGCAGCGGTCCAAATACCGGCCACTCAGAGTGGTCTAAATTCTAAATACCGGCTATCCGGTGTTTGGACCTCTCTGGGTTTGCTCCGCGCTAAGGGACAGAAAATAAATTAATTTATAGAATCACGGACGATTATTGCTTTTTTGTGTCATTTGGCTGTTACACTGTATGGTTATGGTTACAATGGTTGCCAAAATCTTCCTCAATAAATGGGAAGAGAAGGAGAAAAATGACGGAGAAAAAGTTAGAAGATGCAGCCGAAAGGGGCAGAAATTGGATTTTAAAAAAAATCCCTGACGGCTCGGCCTACAGGCACAGGTAGATTTCGAAGACGCAGACCGTGGGGCACCTTTTTATTGGGAATTTTAGAAGAAAGACCTATTTACCATGATGTGGCAGTTGCGACCACCCACTTCGAAATATACCTCAGCCTGTAGGCGGAGACAGTAGGGATTTTCTTTTTTTCTTTTTTTTTTTTTTTTTTTACCGTAAGAGTTGGTCCTATAAAAACTTGTCAGTATAAAAGTTGTAGATAATATTAAGAAAATTTATAATAAATTTAAGCGGATTTGATATCTTGGGAACTGACGAAGTTATGATTTTTTTTCTTCTGAAACCCCTATCCCCCCCCTCCTTGGGGGCATTTTTAATGAAATCAAAAATCTGTCATACATAAATTTTTGGCCCTTTTCCTATAAGTAATAATAACTTTAAACGAATTCGATATGTATAAAAATTAAGAAGTTATGGGTTTTTTTCCGTTTTCACGTCTGCTTGTAGACGAAGCCAGCAGGGATTTTTTTTTTTTTTTTTAATTTTTTTTGCCATAAGAGTTGGTCCTATAAAAAACTTGTCAGTATAAAAGTTGTAGATAATTTTAAGGAGATTTACAATAAATTTAAGCGGATTTGATATCTTGGGAATTGACGAAGTTATGAATTTTTTTCTTCTAAACCCCCTCCCTCCCCCCCCCCCTTGGGCCCATTTTTAATGATATCAAAAATCTGTCATACATAAATTTTCGGCCCTTTTCCTAGAAGTAATAATAACTTTAAACGGATTCAATACATATCATAATTAAGAAATTGTGGGTTTTTTTTTCTGTTTTCACAAAAAGCCCCCCAATCCCCCCCTTGGATCGATTTTGCCCGTTAACGAACCTGATCAAGATTTTATGCCCCTTGATTTTATGTATCAGTTTGGATGAGATTTGTGCAGAATTATTGCAGTTATCGTGTCTATAAAAAAGTGACATAGAGAGATAGATAAAGTTTTCAACTGGGGGTGGTTTTGGGTTCTGGGAGTCATGATCGGCGTAGATCTGCAAAAAATTTTCAAAAATTCCAACTTAGGGGAGAATATGTAATAGGTTTATTTCTTACGAAATCTACCTAAAAGATAAAAAAAGGAAGATATTCGACAGAAGAAGTTGAAGCAATTTGTGTCTTTCTCTGCGGACAGGTATCAGAGTTTCGATGTTTGAATGGGATATGTGGGCCATAGCTACTACACCGACGCAGAGAGCGATTGCTGTGATTGCGATTTTTGTAGATAAAATAATCTACATTTCAAGCAACAAACCTTTTTTTGTTGTTGTTTGTTTAACACTTTAAAAACAAAACTAAGACCAGAATCTAAAGAAGACTGTCAGAGATAGTCGTTACGGCTTTTATTAATTTGAAAAAAGGATTGTTTATTAAAAATTCTATGTTCTTTCTGTATATATTAAATATTATTAATCAATAAAATTTATTAAAACAATGATCTTCTCTCTTAATTATCCCTATTTGTGTGATTCTTTTGAAAAATCTGAGGTAGCCGGTATTTAGACTCCATTTTCTAAACTAAAAAATTTGCAGACTTTTGAAATTTTTCTTTTATAAACAGAAAACGCTTTTTAAACTGCATTTTTTTTTTTAAACGCATGTGAAACATATCAAGGTACTCTACCACGACTTTTTGCTCCTCTAATTTTCAAAATTGTGGGATCTAGCTTGAAAATAAAAGTGGTAGCCGGTATTTTGATCTTTTCCTCTATCATTAACATGTGTCAACAAAAGAAATATTTTCTAGTTGCTTTTGATTGTACTTGTGAACGTATCACATCTTATTGTGATAAAATAAATGCAAAGGTGCCAACCTCTCATTAATATTCCTTAATATGCGGGTTAATTTAACGCAGGTTTAACACGTTTAGCACCAGAATTTTTTTTAAGAAATGAAATGAAATAAATTCCGCGTAGAAACCTGAAGTTAAATAAGTAAAGATTCATCCAATAATTTTTCTGGTTTGATATTTGTTAAACAGGGTTAAATTAACCCGCATATTACGGAATATTAATGAGAGGTTGGCACCTCTGTAAATGTAGTCAGATTCGTTCATTTCAATTCAGGACATTCCTGAAGTACATGAACACGTTGCAGCATTCTACGCAATTTTAGTTAGCTCAGCGACTGGATTGACACTATTTCTCCCTTCCTTTTCTTACTAATTTATAAAAAAAAAAAGTTCAACATACAAAACTTAAATGGTCGAGACTACAATAATGGCTCTAATATGCGCGTCCAAAAATATAGGTTTAGAATTTTTTAAGAAATTAATTTAAACATTCATGCATATTATGTTCAAGTTCAAAACATTCTCTAATCCTGACAGTTACTTACGCTGCAAATATCAATAATGAAATTATTGGTTTCGTTACTTCAATTTAGAAGAGTTGTACAGTTATTTTTCTCTTCTGTTTGTCAATGGAATATTTCAACTACTTGTTTAGCAGTTATAAACTTTAAACTGTTGTCTAAAAACCAAGTGGTGGAATGAAATTGATATCATAAAGCATGGATAACTATTTACTTGAAGTGAATGATGTACTTAAAAAGTGCAATGAATCTTAAAAACTGGGTGAACAATTCCAAAACATCAGGTAAACTTTATAGCTCATTTTTGTTTTAAACATTTATTTATTGTTAGAGTTGGATACGGTATTTTATGTAAAGTGGAAAAGTCAATAAATTTCCAATTGAGTCTATGAATTTCCAATCTATTTTAGATGCATTGAATGATCTAAACCAGTTTTTAAATGATTATAGATTTTATTTATTTCAAAAAAAAAAAAAAAACCTTTAGAAAGCTTAAATTTAATTTCAGTAAATTTTGACGCTGTAATTTTTAGTAGAAAACCACTGAGGCGGCTTAAAACGGACAACACATGAAGATGAAAATACAGTACATCATGGAATATAATTTAAAATAGATTTAATATTTGACTTTAGATGCATTGAATGATCTAAACCAGTTTTTAAATGATTATAGATTTTATTTATTTAAAAAAAAAAAAAAAAAAAAAAAAAAAAAAAAACCTTTAGAAAGCTTCAATTTAATTTCAGTAAATTTTGACGCTGTAATTTTTAGTAGAAAACCACTGAGGCGGCTTAAAACGGACAACACATGAAGATGAAAATACAGTACATCACGGAATATAATTTAAAATAGATTTAATATTTGATCAAACTTGAATGATCGATCAAACATAATCTTCTGTGCAAGAAGTATTTACTTTATCTAAAGAGCATGTAATTAATTTAAATTTTTAACACTTTCCAACCTAGTTGAAAAGTGTTTATGACTTCGGTTTGTCTGGCCGGATGGCCGTCTGGCCGTGCTCTAACTCCCGTAAATATGCTCGGATTGAGGTGAAATTTGTATATGTTATTGTCGTTATCTATTGCATGTTCCCTATTTCAACTGAAGTGTGTAGTACTTATAGTTTTTTTACAGGGACACTCAAAAGAATTCCGTTACATTACGGTCTATGGAGAAAATCATTTGCGGTTTATTTTAATGATGTTTCACAATTTCAAATACATTGAAATTGATATATATCACTAAGGTACATTACAAGTAGCTTAATATGGAATAGGGTGTGCATAGCACTTATAGTTACTTTACAGGGACAGCCAAAAGAATTCCGTTACATTACGTCTATGGAGAAAAATCGTTTGCGGTTTAATTAAATAATGTTTCACTATTTTAAACGCATTGAAATTTATATATATCACTAAGGTGCATTACAAGAGGCTTACTATAAAATATTGTGTGTATAGCAGTCATCCTTCATTTACAGGGACACACAAAAGAATTCTCTACTGTCTGTTAACAATAATTCCTGGAAGTGCGTTTTAAGTTACTGAACGGTATTTTAAATTTAACTCACTTTTTGCCTATTACTTGCTGTGTATAAATTCTGTATTTCATATACAGGGCAGCACAAAAGTTCGCGAACACATTTACGTTTATTGACAGAAACTCCAGAAGGAGAATTTTAAACTGTGCTACGTGTTTCCTAACTAAACTAAAATTTAGCATCCTATGTAGTATATATACAAATCTATAGATCATATACAGGGCTGAATAAAAGTATTTGGATATTTTTCCGAATATTGTATATGTTGGAAATTCCTGAAATTACGTTTTTAAATATGTTATAGGTTTTCCAAATTTTTTACTTAGATGTGGTGTTTCAGCTTATTAAATGGTAATGGTTTGTAAAATTATTTTGGAAGCGTTGGAAAGTGTTACATAATATATGCTTGACGCATGATTTTCGTTCTTGTTGTATTGTTATCTGCATCAGAAATTAACGAATATTTTTTATCTTGATTTAATAAATTACGATAACAATTAATCAAAGAAAGAGACATTGAAGCAGGTACTTTTGCAGAAGAAATTTAACATTGTCAACCATTTATTTCTGTTTCATAAGGAAAAAAAAAATTTCATCTGTTCATTATGACATTTATTTCTAATTTGAAAAACGATATATGTATTACCAGATGGTTCAGAATATTTATTCAAACGACTTAATTACGTCTAATTTATCTGAATTTTACAATCGCCCTTCAGATTCTCTTGTCATTACCGGTATTTGCATGATAGCCCCCATATTTTAAACGGAACGTTCCTTTTCTAAACTTAAAATTAATAAAATCTACTTATGTTCCCCAATGGTAAAATATAGACTTTTAAATCGCGCACTTATATTAATAGATTAATATATTATTTTATCAAATTTATATACATTTTATTATTAGAGAATTTTAACTAATGAAAGCGAGAAATGTTCAGTTCACTAAATGATGGGGGTTTTTCTGATTAAATATTTACATTTATAAAGAAAAAAAAAGAAAGAAAATAATAGAATATATAACGCAAACACACGTACGGCGTATTCCGTACACCAGTGTTGTTTTACCAATAAAAATAAGGAAAAATGAGGAGAAACAATTGGGAAGTGTTCTACTTTAAACAATTGTTAAACATTGAAGGGTCTTTGGGAAGAAGGTAAAAAGAAAAATATATATCTTTTGTTAGGCTTTTTTAGCTGAGAGCTAATGCGCCCGCCGGTTCTGTATGTATGTATGTATGTACGTATGTACGTAACGCGATATCTCTTGATAGAAATATCCGTTTTGGTTCAAATTTTGTTTATAGGTTCATTCTGATAAGGCGCTTCCCTGATTAGGTTTGGGGGTTCATTGGTTAACTATCAAAGGGGAACGGGGGCTAATCCCCCCCCCCCCTTAATTTAGATAAATGGGTTTTTCATGCAGAATTTTCTAATTTGATTCAAATTTTGTTTATAGGCTCATAGTGATAAGGCGCTTCCCTGATTAGTTTTAGGGGTTCATTGCTTAATTATAAAGGGGAAAACGGCGGGCTAATCCCCCCCCCCTTAATTTAGGTAAATGGGTGTTTCATGCCGAATTATCGGATTTGCTTCAAATTTTGTGTATAGGTTCATTGTGATAAGGCGCTTTCTTGATTAGTTTGGGGGGTTCATTGGTTGAGTATAAAGGGGGACGGGTGGGGGGGGTTAATCCCCCCTTAATTTATTGTCGATTTCTTTATTTTTCGAGAAGCATTATTCTTTGGAATAAGAGTATAATATACAATTAGTGTGAATAGCGTGTCAGCTCAATGCCATCAGTTTAACTGGGCACTTTTCTTTTTATTTAAATATTGGTTAAATAATAAAAATTTTTTGTTGAAGTATGTGAACAGAAATAAGGTTCTGTACATATGCTTGTTTATTCTGATGAAGGTACAACTACAGTATAAGTTTTGTACATTTTATTTTAGAATTTGCAACTCTTTGTCAATGAGTGGAGCACTCAGTAACACGCCCGTGCCTCTAAAGGTTAAGATGCTTTACTGGGTTTCCCCCCCCCCCCCCTTTGGATAAATGACAATTTTTAATGATATCCTTGTGTAATGCAATATCCAATAGTAGTCTAAATAAAACTAATATACATGAAAGTGTTAAAAAAAACTAATTTATTTAGAATTAATGTAACGCGGTCATTTTGTAGTAACATAAAGACACGGGCGGCGTACTGCATGCGCCAACGCCTTTTGAAGTCTAAATACCAACTTTTGATGCCAAAAAAAGAATAGTTTATAATGTCTTGTATTGAAATAAAAGTAACAGACGTTACATTTATTAAAAAAAAAAAAAGAAAAAAAAAAGAATATATAACGCAAACACACGTACGGCGTATTCCGTACCACAACTGGTGTTTTAGCAATAAAACTAATAAGCATGAAATTGTTAAGAATACTAATTTAATTAGAATTAATGTAACGCTTACGTTTTGTAGTAACATAAAGACATGGGCGGCGTTACTCTATGCACCTTTTGAAGCCTAAATGCCAACTTTTGATGCCAAAATAGAAGTAATTGGAAATAATGAAAAGAGCAGTTTTATTTTTATATGCTTACATTGATATTTCTCAAATGCAACCAAATTATTTATCAAGATGGAGTTGTTATGATATAAAAGTAAAATCACGCCTCTCTCTTATACGGAAGTTCGATGTAAAATCTTATTTTAAGCAAAACGATAAATATATGACGTTATTCATGAGCTGTTTCCCAAAATTCGTTGTTGGTGATCATCGTCTATCAGCCGTATTTGATATTTTTCATGACAGTTGCATCTCTCATAATATTAATGCAAATTCCATTCTAGAAGTCTTAGATATTTATTGCTAAAAATGATCTGGAAGTCTGACACTTTGTATAGATATAGCAGAAAAATATTTTACAATTAACATTTTTTTTTTCATTATGACGTGAACGTGTTTTTAAAAAATCGAGGGATGATTTTCAGGTGTTTGACTAGATACTAGAATTTTTAGTAAATATCAACAAAAGATAAAATATTGTAAACTTAAAGTATTTATTTTATTACGTAAATTAATCATATCATAATAACAGTACGAATGCACCTCACTTGTCACATTTGACGTACAATTTCCAACTTGTTAGTTGTGGTATGCATTTTTTTTTTTTATCTGAATTAAATTTTAGCCTTATATGTAGTGCGTATAAAAATCTGTAGATGGGCCGTGTGCAGGGCCCTGGGAAGAAAAAACTGCACCCGGTGTAAAGTTTCAATAAAGCACCCCTTTCCCCTTCTGTCTCCTTCTCTTTGTGATAGGTGTCACAAAATTGGCAAAGTGCAGAAACAGAAATAAATTCTATATTGAATAAATATTTCGCGTTTATTTTGGAACATTAAAAGGTTTAATTCAAAAATTCCAAACAACTAAATAATTTAAGAGAAAATTGCATTTATTTGTTAGAGGGATCATGATGTTTTGCGACAAATCTTTCAACCTTAATCTTTTTTTTTTTTTTAACCATTTTGTGTTGTTAGTTTGAGTTGGAGAAAATGGGGAAATTTGCAAGTTAAAAATCGCTGTCAACCAGACAACAAATGGCCTCTTTTAACAGATAAGTACTGAAAAAGTAAAACAAAAAACAAAACCCTGCAGAACATAATATACACGATGAAAATAAATTACAATTTCAGTACTGTAATTAAAGAAGATAATGTATACAATGTTTTAATTAACATACAATAAAAAAATATAAGATCAAGCAGATTCAATTACTTCAATTTTAATTTTCTCGATTTTAGGGTAGCAGAATCGTCTATTATTTTTCTATATCTAAAGATTGCATCACACTGAATTCAATAGAAAGTAAACTGAGGTTGTTTATAATCTATCCTGTCCCAAAGTAGATCTTAAGTAGTTTTTTACTACTTTCAGTTTACTGAAAGACCTTCCTGCTGATGTGGTAGTTACTGGAATGCTTAGAAAAATCCTGTACGATGTCTCCATGTTTTTGTAATTATCTGTTAAGTCAAAATTATGGAACAGTTTGAAGAATTTCTCAATGATCCATTTCATAAAAGTTCTCATCCAATGGTGGAAATAATGTTTTTGTGCTTAAAACCTCGTTTAACAATTCAGGTTCATTTAAGTGAGCAGTATATTTATTTTCAAGGTCCATACAATATTTACTTAACTGATTTTTGGTAACTGATTTTAGATTCGCACCAGTCAGAAGCTCAAAATTTTGTGATACATTTCACAGTTTCGTAAATCTCCAGTTCAGTTGTTCGATTATGGTGTCAATAGCCTCTATGCATTTAACACGAAATTCTTCACTTTCATTTAAATTGTTGCTTACATCCTGAGCTTCGTAGTCAAATTGTCTGCGAGATTTACGGTTTCTGCTTTGAATAAGGTTCAAATAAGTTCTTGTTCAAATAAGGGCTCTTCTCTTATTGTCTGAATTGCGCATCTCAGTGTTTCTATCAGTTTGCTAGCAGTCAAAACATTGATAGTTTTTTTTCCCCTGTAGAATAATATATACTTTTTCTATTTCATCTAAAATAGTGTGCCAAACTACTAAACCGCAAATAAAGTGAAACTTTTTTATTTGCTTAATTAAGCTTTTTGCCCTCGAGTAAGTTTCCTGATTTTTCAATATTTTGAAAAAAGGAATCTGGGAAATGGGTGTGAAAAAAATGTATCTAACAGTACAGTATAATAGTTTGTAACACTTTTGGATTCCAAGAAGAAAATCACATACTATTTTGAGAGTGTGTGTTTTTATCACAAGTACAGAAAGAAAATTCTAGATTCAGGGAAGATATGGCTAACAAAAGAGACTTACAAAAAGTTAAAACAAGTTTTAAAAAGAAAGAAGTCAGAAATTTGTTTTTGATTCTGGGGACTTTGAAAAAGAAAAATGTACGTATTTTCTTGGGGGAAACAATTCCCTATATGTGTATATATTTATGTTTTTTTACCAAAAAAAAAAAAGAATGACGAAGAGAAAATAATTTATAGACGACTAAAATAAATAAATAAATAAATAAATAAATAAAAACCAGGTCGGTAGTATAAATTTGGCACCCCTCTCAATTTCGTCGCCCAGGGTAACCAGCCCCTTTGCCCCCCTCTTCACACGAGGATGGAATATGTATTATATATACAAATCTATTGATCATATCATATACATGGCTACACAAAAGTATTCGAATACCTTTCCGACTACGGACGGTTAATTGCTGAAATTGCGCGTTATGCGTTTTCTAAATTGTTTGCTTACGATACCTACTTTCACCTTACTAAACTGTGAATTTTCGTTACAGTATTCTGGAAGTGTTGGAAAGTGTTTTAGAATCTAGGCTTGATGCATGACTTTTTTCTTTCTTGTTTAATCTCAAATTGGTATTCTTGTCCACTCTTCATCTCTGGGTCTACATTTCCCAAAAGGGCAATCAGCTTCTCCCTTCCTCGTGATGATTCTTATCAGTGTTCTTGTCTCAGATGGTTTATAAATCAGCAAATCAGGAATCTCAGGGAAGTCAGTTTCTTCGGTTAAAAATTATAACTGGCATATTTCCAAAGATATCGACGACCCTGCCACCAACAACTGTTGCCCATGGTACAAACACGCAACAAGATACTGCGTTGCATTCTAAAATGATGTTTTTCTTTCTTCACACTACTTACTTATGAATGGATTCCTATGCAATAATGAACAGGTAAATGAATTTCCGTAATACTAAGGAAAACTTACATAAGAAATGAATGAGGCCTTAATAAAATCTTTTCACGAAAGTTGCATTACCTTTAACCTTCAAAAACATTTTCAATGACTAAAGATTTTCATCGGTTAAGTCTTTCGGACCTTGTGTCCTTAATCATAGGACATATCTTTACTTTACTATTATTTTGTCTTTTCAATTACTTTTGTTATTATATGCATATAGTAATGATAGTGTGTGTATATACGTCTACTATTGTTACTTCATTTTCGGTTCAGCATTTAGTAATAAAAAGGGGGGGATGTCATTTAAAGCTGTTAGACCATTGCTGAGATTTATTTTAAACATGTGTTTCATTCTTTAAATTAAAAAATAAGTCAACTTATTCTGGCAAGTAGTGTGTATATACGTCTGTAGTGTGTATACGTTATAGTAGTGTTATATACGTTATAGTAGTGTTATAGTAGTGTGTATATAAGTGTGTATAAAGTCTAGTGTGTGTATATACGTCTACTATTGTTACTTCATTTTCGGTTCAGCATTTAGTAATAAAAAAAAGGGGGGGGGGATGTCGTTTAAAGCCATTACACCATTGCTGAGATTTATTTTAAACATGTGTTTCATTCTTTAAATTAAAAAAAGAAGTCAACTTATTCTGGTAAGTAGCCCTATGAAAATGAACATTATTTAGTATAATAATAAATAATATCATTTTAAAAGGAAAATACTGGAAAAATTTGTATATTTAATCCTGTTGTAATATGACATTTTCAAAATGTCTTCAAAAATTCTTCCATAGCCTACTGTCATATTAACGATACTCAAAATAATTATATTCGTTAACTTTCAGTAAACTTTAATTTTTGTCATTTGGAAAGCTATTTAAAAAATTTTAAACCTAAAAAAAAAAAAAAAAAAAAAAAAAATACTGATTCGAATGTTAAACAAATAATAATAATAAAAAGTGTTAAAAATTCACTTGATACAAAGCCCTTGCAATTAAAATTTTGGAAATCTATGTTAATGTTGTACTTAATTTCTAATTTTAAAAGTTCATTTTGGAAGAATTTACGCCAAAACTATCTGATATTCATAAATGCACGTTTGCTGTAAAATTGTTATGGTACAATATGGTACAACTATTTTTAGAAACGTTTTGACATCAAATATCTTAGATCATACAATAGTGACTTGAATTAAACAAGTCAAGATTATAGCAACACAAAATTTCATGCTGTCATCAAGAACTTTGTATGGTTTTGATTACTTGAATGTATAACAGAGTAGCTACTTACAGTAGTAAAATTATTGCTTAGATTTTTTTTTTAATTACATACAAAATATTAATCTCTCTATGACTTGTGACTTACTTATTTGTCTCTAAAGTTGCTGTCGCAAATCTAAAATCTTTATTTTTGTCTTCCGATACATGCTGCTTTAATAAATGCTAAATAATACGAAGTATGCGCACATGGGTACCAGCAGATTAAAATCCAAACAAAATATCCGAAGAGATGTATAGGTAGTCCTCAAACGATACCGTATTTTTTTTAATTGGCAATAGGCTAAACCAGCGGTTCTCAAACTTCATTTTTTACGACGTACCGTAAAGTTTGTTAATTTTCCGCGACCCACCTTATATATAGGTACACAGAAGTTTTTTGTGCAATAGACTTGAATCTTATGAAAACGATTTATGCTGTGGACATCAAAAAACATTTTTTTCATATTACTCTAACATAATAATTTAAATAGTACTGTTACACACCAACAATTACGAAGTAGAGTGCTTTTCTTCGAATTTAATTCTGAGTTACAGTGATCAGTGAATGAAAAAAAAAGGGCACGGTGTAACAGCGCTCCATTTTGGGTATTAAAATGCAAAATTTCCATTGCAAAACTTTCTTCTGTATTATTCTAATATATTAATTTAAATAGCATTGTTACATAGCAACAATTACAAAGTAGAGTACTTTTCTTTGAATTTAACTTTGAATTATATTGATCAGTGAATAAACAAAAAAAAAAAGGGGGGGGGGGGTGGGAATTTAACAGTTCAACAGCGACCGATATTTGCTATTCAAATACAAAATTTCTATTGCAAAACTTTCTTCTATATTATCCTAATATATTTATTAAAATAGAACTGTTACAAAACTGGACCAACACATATATTTTAAAATAACTTTTCAAAAATAAAATTTGGAGCATTTGTATCCAATATAGAAAATGAGATACCGCCATAATGTTCATCGTAAAAATATAGCATAGCAACGCCCCCCGGTCAAGTCAAAATTAAATCAACCTAACTTTTAATAAATATCTTAGAATCTAAATTTGGTGAAATTCCATTTCATTTATGGTCGTGATATAAATATCACGAAAATCGCGAAAAACACAGCATAGCCTCCATACAAGACAGTTTTTAAACATATAAACATAAAAAGCGCCACATAAATTAAAAAATTTAAAAATATGAAAAATGAGTTTCTACCGGTGACATTAAAAATTGAAGTTATAAAGAAGAAAAAGTCGAAACCCACCATTTTTAATGCTTTCCAATATGGTTAAAAAGTGTTTATGACTTTATTTTGTCTGCCTGGCTGTACGCTAACTAACGTAAATATACTCGTATTGCCATGTAATTGATATATGTTATTAAGGTTTACTATGGCATGTTCGCTATTGAAAATGAAGTGCATAGCATTTATACTTCGTTTACAGAAACACTCAAAATAATTCTGTTAGATTATGGTCTATGGGGAAAAATCGTTTGCAATGTATGTTACACCATTTCAAACATGTTGAAATAGATATGCATCACTGAGGTGCACTACAAGATGCTTACTTATAGGATATGTTGTGCATAGCATTTATCATTCATTCACAGGAGCACACAAAATAATTCGATTACCTTATGGTGAAAAATAGTTGACAGTGCTAAGTTAATAGTTGAAGATTATTCTAAGGTATTACTCTATTTAAAATGTAATGAAATTGATGTGCATTGCTAAGATGCACTACAAGATCCTTATTGTAGAATAAGGAGTGCAAAGCACTTATTTGATTATTTATATACTAACAGAGAATAGTATTAATTTACACTTCTGACTGCGAGCGATAATTCTTGAAAGTGCGTTTTCAGCTGTGATATGAATTTTTAAACTAATTTTTTGATTATTGCGTGGTGTGTATAAATTATATGGATCATACACAGGGCTGGAAGAAAGAATTCGCACACATTAGTTACTATGGACAGCAATTGCTGAAAATGGATTTTTATTGCATGTTTCTAAAATTTTTATTTAGATAACTCATTATTACATTGTACGTTATAATGAAATATTTTGACAATATTCTGATAGTGTTCGAAAATGCTTGATAATGTGATGCTTAATAATGATGATGCGATGTTAAAATATTTCAAATATTACAGGATTCACTATTACTGGATATTTATGCTTTTCGCACGTAATAATTTAATGTATTTTAAAGTTTGCTTTCTTTTTCAATATTCACGTGTAAATATATATTTCAATTGAAAATACAGTGTTTGGACGCTCATTTTTGACGTTAACTTTGGCTCTGGTCCGGATATCGGAATATTAGCTTTATGGTTTTTGCGATGAATGTTATAGTTGTATCTTATTTTCTATTGTGTAGAAATGTGCCAAACTTTGTATTTGAAATTGGTGATTAAAAATGTATATATTGGTCTAATTTTAAATTTTATTAAACAACATGGGGGAGGGCTGTTGTCCTTTATAGTTCTATATTGTACTACGCTTTATCTAGATTATAAAGCAAAAACATGTCATGAGTAACGCTGATTGATTTGATATTGACGGTGGCAATGCCTTACCAATAAATTTGGCTTTTAATGCAAGTTTTTTAACTTCTAAACATCGCACAATTTGAATTTTTACACAGCCAAATTGGAAAAAAAAAAGTTGCTTTCAATTGCAATTTGTATCTCAGTTTACTGAGTCTTGTATGGTTTTTAAAATAATTTTCAGGTATGATTTTTTTTTTAACCTATCTTTATCGCGTGCAGCCTGATTACAAAATATTAACCAGTTTGCACTTAAAACACTATAAATAGTTCAGCGTTTGTTTCCGGCTAATATTCCAGAATGAAATTAAAACTTCATGAAACAATAAATAAAATAATCTAAATAAAAGATAAATTTAACACACATGTAATCGAAATATGCGCTTAAACCGCTGAAACTATCAGAATCAAAAGGCTACTTACTGTAAGTAGCGAAATCTTTTCGATTTATCCGGTTATTAACTCCTTGAAACCCGGCTAATAGGAAAGTATCGTTTTTAATAAATTTCAAAACTTTGATTGAATCCATAATTAATATTTTTAGTATAAAAATGCTTTTTAGTATTGTTAGTTTCGCAATCTAAAAAATATATATTAAATGTAAAAAATCTATTAGAATTTTCAAAAAAAAAAAAAAAAAAAAAAAAAAAAAAAAAAAAAAAAATCCGGGTTGAATCCCCTCGTAGTATTTATAATTGTTGGTGCTATTATACTCGTAAATTCATATATTAGAAGGATTTAAAAGAAAGTTTTGTATTGTCCACAACATACCATATATATATATATATATATATATATATATATATATAAATAAAGAGGTTTTGTGCACCCCTGTTGCACTTTAAAATTATAGATAAGCCATAATGTGTAAATAAAGGGTTTCTTCTTCTTCTTCTTCTTCTTCTTCCTTTTTCTTTTCTTTTTTTATATAAAAAATAATTTGAAATGTTCAGCTCATAAATTATTTCTAAAAAATATCATGATTGATGGTTATGACTACATTTTAATAACCATTTTTAATCAACAGGCATAATTTTATTTTATTGCGTAATTAAAAAATATATGTACAGTTAGATATCCAAAATATTTTTTTTATTTTATCTATATAATTCTCAGAGTGAACACTGCATTATGATTATATTTGTCTTTAACCAACAAATTGGAAAAAGGCATTATATTTGAATATTCAGTTTTAAATAGCTTCAGTAAAAGAAAAAGAAGATGATATAAGATGAAATTTCCGAAACTAACCAACTTGAATAATAATACTTTTCACCAAAAATTTCTGTAATGAAAATTTTAATAGAATTTTATAAAACAAAATCATTTGTAATTTATTACTCAGCAACAATTGCAATACAGGATATTTAAACTTACAACACATAATTTGTATAATACTGCGAAAGGATAGTTTGTTTTTGTCTGGATATAACTAATTGTTTTCTATTAAAAAAGAAGACTTTTACGAATATCCCTGCATTTTTGGCTAGATTCCTTAGCTTATGCTTAAGTAATATCGACATTCCTTACTTTTCTGTTTCTTATGTACAGAAAAACTGGTATTGCGGCGTATAAGAAAGGACCAGTCTCGAGCTGTTCTATTTAAATCATTTGATTATGCAAAAAAACTTGATTTTGAATAAGCAGACAGACTGATGGTTATTCAAAATAAGATGAAATGGTTATTAAAAATTCGATTATGCAATGTGATTATGTTAAATATAGGTTTGGATTCATTTTGTACTTCCTTACTTCTCACCTTTTACCATTAAATGGTAAGTAATTATGCACATTTTGTACGAATACTATACTTTAAAAAGATTAAACTTTTAATTTCAGTTTTTAAAAAAATTTAACAAAGTCAGCAAAAATGAAATTCTGTTATTATGACATTTCATTATTTCGAAGTATTTTCGTGGTCCCATGACGTTCGTTCTAATGGGATTTTGCTGTCTTTTCAGTATTATTGTATATTTTTTAGGGTTTTTTTTTCACATCTTTTTTATGAAGCCCTGTAATCCAGTACAATTGCATGCAAAAATGCCCAATACTTTTTAATGTGCATTAATACACTGGAATATTCATTCAGCACGGTTGTTTCTGTATTAAAAACATCTTTGTTTTAGAAAATGGATTAAATGTGTTAATTTATAGTGTTCTAAGTTCTGTGTGGTGCTTGAAATGTGTTAATCTGGTGAGAAAGTGTTGCGTTGCAAAACACTATTGTAAGAACACATTTTCATTATAATACTACTTACCAAATTATTTTTAGAACACATTTCTCGTTAATAATACTTCTTAATAATATTCACAACAGGTTATGTGTTGCTTCAAAATGTTGTATTTGTGTTCCTTATGAAGTGTTTTAATTAACACCACCATAAAGTGTTGTTATCTTGATGACAAAAAGTGTTATTAATGTGTTTATTTTTGTGTGTGAGCATTTGCAGTTCAGAGTAAGAAAAAATAAATATTTCGTTTTAAAACCGCCGAGAAACTTTTTCTGAATGTACAAATGTATAAATTAAAAATAAATATACAAACGCAATGAAAGCGAATTTTTTTTTTAAATTCAAACTGTGTTCTGAGCTTATCTGTCTTCTTTTTAAATATTATTATAGAATAGATTTATGATGTTTATAAGCATAAGTGACCTAAGCATTTTAATTTAAGGGGACTGCCTACGTTCGGAGCACTGTTTTTTTTTTTTTTTTAAATGCGATTTTTTCGCAGAAGGAATTGATTTATACGTGAATTCTAGTATAGGTATATCTCTCACTTAGTGCGGTTTCAGTTAGTGCTATTTTCAATTAGTGCGGTAATTTTTCTTTAGATGATCAGATATTAGTGCGGGCACAATTTCAATTAGTGCTCAAAGTACAAAATGGGTGATTCTTTTTTCCCAGAAACAGGACGTCGAATTTTTTAAAATGAAATTTGCAGAAAAGGCGGAAAAAATAAATAACAATAAAAGAAATCTAAAAAGTTTCTCAAAAAATTGGAATTTATCAGATAGCATTTGATAAATATATACTAGACCCAGACATCTATGGAATCATTCAAGTACACCGTAGTGTATGAATCAAGTTCACCAAAGTGTAGCGAAAATAAAATTTTGTGTTACCGCAAGATGTATTCCAAAACTAAGAAAAAAAAAACTGTGCAATTGACAATTGATAAGTTTTCGCTTAACAATTGCCAATTTTACTTAAATAAATTAAAATGTATGGAAATTTAAAGTAATAAAATTGCGTTACAATGCGCTTTAAATAAAGCTATGTAAACTTAAAAAAAATAACCTAACGGTAAGTAAACTAACATAAAAAAAAATACCCTAAAGAGCTGTAGTAATGCAGAATTAAAATTAAAATTGTATTTTCAATGTTTCTTGACTGTTGCTTATTAAATTAGCTCACATGTTTCTATTAATGGAAATTAATGAAAATTGGATGATATTTTCTTAAAGCTTCAAATCAAGCTGTAATATATAGTTTCTAACAATAATATATTATAACAATAATATATCACAGCTAATAGGAAAGCAGGAAGCATCAGCCAATCAGTCAAAGATTAACAATTAAGTCAGAAGGATGGCGCGACACACACACACAAAAAAAAAAAAAAAAAAAAAAAAAAACGAGTAGTATAAAAATGGAATAAAAAGACAAAAGGAAAAAAGGATAAATAAAATAATAAATAAAATGTGTGTGATAATTTTGTGTAATAATTATGTCACCAAGTTCGAAATCTTCTATCACTAAGCATTCTTGGGATTCCGGCCATAGTTTTAATTTTTAAAATGCTAGAATTATCTTTAATGCCGATTGGATCTTTGAATTAGATTTTCTCGAAAAGTGTAGTTGTTTATCTTAATCGTGATATTATCTTCATTATTTTTCAAATCCAGATTTAGCTTGTAATAAAACACTATGCATTTTTGAGTGAATGTGAATAAATGTATTTTGAATTAAGTTCTATGGTGAATATTGTTTGTTCATTATTTATTGTCTTGCTGTGTACTATCACCCCCCCCCTCCCACACACACAGACACACCTTCTTTTTTTTTCTTGCAAGAGACAGAAACATGCCGTATGTTTTCATCCAAACCTTCATAAAATTTAAAGTAATATTTAATGTGTTATAATGCTTAAATATAATTTAATATATTGAGAGGATGTTTCATGTTAAAATTTTCAGTATAATTGTTAATTAACAACAGTATTCGAACATTTAACATATTAATGATTTACAATTTTTAGGCTCCTTCTTATTTATTATTCTTTAAAATGATTTACGAAACATTCACTGAATAATTCCAAGACCTAAAAATTTCTCCCACTAAAAATTATTTAACTGCAACCTGCTATTTCTAACCTTCGTAACCGTTCTTTCCCTTTCTTTCTTTTTCTCCTAAGATTACAATAAAACCCAATTGTTTTATAATAACTATTGCTTTTTCAATAGTATTACGATCTTCTTGAACATCTGGATATTCCCAGAGTCGTTCTATTTAAAACACGACTTTCGTTAGTTCCTACAAACTGTCTATTTTAAGACTTATGTGACGCTATTTAAAGGAATTTATGCGAGTTTAGGAAATTATGCTAAGATATTTTTAATTTTTATTCATTACATTTGCTCTTTTGGATTTTTCTTTTTAATCTATCATTCTTTTTGAAAGAAAAAATATTAAAACGTTTCTAAAGTACATGAACAATTTAAAAGAATATTTTTAACAGCGTATATATATTTTTTTAGCGCACATTGTCTACTGAATATAGCAATAGTATAAGTAAAATCATAGTTGTAATAATCATTTTATTTAATTTTCATTAGTACCTTTTTGAGCTATGTAAGAATTCTGAACAAATATTACACGAACGAATATAAAGTACGCCTTCATCGTTTTTATGTAGATTAAATAAAAAATGGGACAACAGGGAAACGAAAGTAGCTATCGTTAACGACAACAAACAGTAAACACTTTTTTAAATAAGATTTGGAAAAAGTAACTTAGCATTATCAAGCAGGGCGGTCGCTCTGCCAAGCCAAGCTTTAAAAAAAAAACGCCACACAAACAACGCCAAGAACTGGAATAAAGACCGCTAATCAAGCAGGGCGGTCGCTCTGCCAAGCCAAGCTATAAAAAAAAGCGCGAAACAAACAACGCCAAGAACTGGACTTACCGCTACTGCTTACTTAATGCAATCAACTTCGCAATGTTAAATCCATCAAACATGCCAGATTAAAATATCAGATATCAAATGAACCAAGCGTCATAGAAAAAAAAAACGAAAACTAAAAGAATCTATAATGAAGAAATTCTTCAATTTGAGACCAAACTCATCTTCATAAGTGATTTATAAACAGAGATATAGATTTTTTTTTAAAAACGTCGAGTTACTTAAAATGATCACTATTTTCTTCGTCAAACTTTTTTTTTTCAAACAACCTACAGAAATAAATATAGGGCAGAAATGAAAAAGGATTGCATTTTTGGACAAGTAATAACCTAATCTACGTGCTTTTATAAAATACAGTGAAAAAATAAATACATTTCTATCCTTAATTAGCAAAAAACTGTTAATTAACTTGGCAACTAAAAAATTATGCCAAAACAGAGATAAAAACCCTCTAAAGACCGTGTACCATCTGTATTATAATAGCACAAATCAGTTAAGGGTTAATCATATCAAATTTCATCTGCAAGTCAGCCATTTTTTCTGAAGATATTTTTTTTAATAAAACTTCATAATTATAAGAACACACATTTTATCAGACAATTAAATGTGACTGCAAATTGTGGTCGTTGACTGTTTCCAACAGGGATAAGAACGAGAAATTGCCGAGTTCGAAAATCGATCTGGGTGGCTTAGTGGTAAAACGTTAGCACGGTACGCTGAAGGTCCCAGGTTCGAGTCCTGGCGCAGGTAAATTTTTCACTCATGTTGGTTTAGTGCATTTAATTGTCTGATAAAATGTGTGTTCTTATAATATTGTAAAATAAAGTAATCAGACGTAGTGTTCATGCTTTTAATATACATAAAATTTATATTTTTAGAAAGATCTTTAAAAAAAAATTAATTTTGAGGGAAGGAGGTACCTTCTGAAATGTATACATTAAGAGTTATCGGCATTTAAAATTTCTTTCCAAACGTAAACAAACTTTTCGAAAAGGAATTAAATATGATTATTTCTATAAAACCACGGTAAAGGACAAGCATTTCGTTCGCAGGCTGAGATCTTTTGACGTCATTTTTCTATAAATTAATGGAATCCAGTTGTTAAATTGTTTTTGTTTTAGAAGTTAAGTTTCCATTTAAATTTATTGTAAGAGTACAGTGTTTAATTGAATAAAATAATGTAAATCTAAGAAATTGCTAAGATATTTTGCTACTTTTCACCATTAACTACGTTTTATAAAGATTCGCCAATCAATGGGATTTAATGCTAATAATAAAAGAGCATGATATCACGTTTGATTTCAAAAGCAGCGCTGACGCGCTATGTACATATTTCATTTTTACTCATCTCATGGATTAGTCAGTGATATTTTTTAACGAAGGATAACAAGTATTATAACAAGCCACATTTAGTATGTTGTTTTTAAGGGTGTAATTAGTTTAATTGAAAAATCTACTGGTATTTCCAGTTAACCCTTTAAACAATAACTGAAAGTAAAATGTAATTTTACATAACATTCTCATGTTAATTTCATAGAGTAGATTATTTATATTATGTATAATCTATTTTAAAAAAAAGAAATGATATCTACAAAAAATAACTTTTCAAAAGTAAAAAAAAACAGCCAAGCTTAAAAAAAAAAAAAAAAAAAAAAAAAAAAAACGAAAGTTGTGGCTAAAAAATGGTGTGATATCAAATTTCCAAGCTTTAATTATAGTACTTATTTAACTTTTTTCCATTAAATAAGTTATCATATATATAAGTCGAGTGCTACGTATATGTTAATAGAAATCATTTTCGCCTGTACTAAATACATCCTAACGTGTTTCTGAAAATTCAATTTTTTTCAAATTATGCATGATGGGCTTGGCGGCCATCTTTCCATATTTCTAAAGTAAAAGCGTAATATGTTTATAACAATGTCGAACTTCAGATTTTAACTACGGACAGATAAATTGAGGAAGACTGATATTTTGATAAATTGATTTTTACTACTTTGAAATGATTAATTACTCTAAAAAATAAATCATAAGATGAATCCTTAAGATAAGTCATCATTATTTTCAGACACAATTTTCAGAACATACAAGTCCATAAACGAAACGCTTAAAATATTTGCTTAAGTTACAATTTTGAACTTCGGATTTTAACTACGGTTAGGGGTGCTTAGAATTTTGTGTATAATATGGAAAGATGGCCGCCAAGCCCATCATGCATAATTTGAAAAAAATTGAATTTTCAGAAACACGTTAGGATGTATTTAGTACAGGAGAAAACGATTTCTATTAACATATACGTAGCACTCCGACTTATATATATGATAACTTATTTAATGGAAAAAAGTTAAATAAGTACTATAATAAAAGCTTGGAAATTTGATATCACACCATTTTTTAGCCACAACTTTCGTTTTTTTTTTTTTTTTTTTTTTTTTTTTTTTTTTTTTTTTTTTTTTAAGCTTGGCTGTTTTTTTACTTTTGAAAAGTTATTTTTTGTAGATGCTTATATACAGAAAGCAACTTCGCAATGTTAAATCGACAAAACATGTCAGATTAAAATATCAGATATCAAACAAACCAAGCGTCGTAGAAAAAAAAAAAAAAAACGAAAACTAGAAGAATCTAAAGAAGAATTTCTTCAATTTAAGACCAAACTCGTCTTCATAAGGGATTTATAAACAGAGATATAGCTTTTTTTTTTAAAAACGTCGAGTTACTTAAAATGATCACTTTTTTCTTCGTCAAACTTTTTTTTTCAAACAAGCTACAGGCCTTAATATTGGGCAGAATAAAAAAAGGATTACATTTTTGGACAAGTAATTACGTAATCTATGTGCTTTTATAAAATTCAGTGTAAAAAAGAATTACTTTCTATTCTTAATTAGCAAAAAACTGTTAATTAACTTTGCGATTAAAAATTATGCCAAAACAGAGATAAAACCCGCCAACGACCATGTACCATCTGTATTAAAATAGCACAAATCAGTTACAGGTTATAATATAACCACATCAAATTTCATCTGCAAGTCAGCCATTTTCTTCTGAAGATATTTTTTTAAAAATAAAACTTCATAATTATAAGAACACATATTTTATCAGACAATTAAATATGACTGCAAACTGTGCCAGATGACTGTTTCCAACATGAATAAGTATGAGAAATTGCCGCTCAAGGATATCGGTCTGGATGGTTCAGTCGCAGCGCGTCAGCACGGCATGCACAAGGTCCCAGGTTCGAGTCCTGCCGCAGGTCAACTTTTCGCTCATGTTTGTTTAGTATATTTAATTGTCTGATAAAATGCGTGTTCTTATAATATTGTAAAATAAAGTAATCAGACGTAGTGTTTATGCTTAAAAAAATAATTTAAATGTATAATTTGCGTTTTTAGAAAGATCTTTAAAAATAAATTAGTTTTTGAGGGAAGATGTACCTTCTAAAATGTATACATTAAAAGACTTATCGGCATTTAAAATTTCTTTTCAAACGTAAACAAAATTTTTGAAATGAATTAAATGGGATTCATTTATTAAAAAAAAAAAAAAAAAAAAAAAAAAAAAAAAAAAAAAAAAACCGGTAAAGGGCAGGCATTTTGTTTGCAGGAATACCTTTCACGTCATTTTCCTATAAATTAATGAAATCCAGTTGTTAAATTATTTTTGTTTTAGAAGTGAAGTTTCCATTTAAATTTATTGTACCAGTACAATGTTTAATTGAATAAAATATTGTAAATCTAAGAAATTGCTAAGAAATTCTAAACATGCACAGGGCAACGCAAAAAAAAAAAAATAAATAAATAAATAAACAAAAAATAAATAAATAGATAATAAATAAAAATCAGCTTTCAAAAATTCTAAAAATTGTTCGTATATCAAGCAGGGCGGTCGCTCTGCCAAGCCAAGCTTTAAAAAAACGCCACACAAACAACGCCAAGAACTGAACTAGACCGCTACTGCTTATTTACAGAAATCAACTTTGCAATGTTAAATCGACAAAACATGCCAGATTAAAATATCAGATATCAAATAAACGAAGCGTCGCAGAAAAAAACGAAAACTAGAAGAATCTAAGGAAGAATTTCTTCAATTTAAGACCAAACTCGTCTTCATAAGTGATTTATAAACAGAGATATAGCTTTTTTAAAAAACATCGAGTTACTTAAAATGATCACTTTTTTCTTCGTCAAACTTTTTTTTTCAAACAAGCTACAGGCCTTAATATTGGGCAGAATAAAAAAAGGTAATTACGTAATCTATGTGCTTTTATAAAATTCAGTGTAAAAAATAATTATTTTCTATTCTTAATTAGCAAAAAACTGTTAATTAACTTGGCGATTTCTTCAATTTAAGACCAAACTCATCTTCATAAGTGATTTATAAACAGAGATATAGCTTTAAAAAAAAAAAAAAACATCGAGTTACTTAAAATGATCAAGCAGGGCGGTCGCTCTGCCAAGCCAAGCTATTAAAAAAAAAAAGCTCCAAACAAACAACGTCAAGAACTGGACTTTAGACCGCTACTGCTTGCTTACAGCAATCGACTTCGCAATGTTAAATCGACCAAAAATGCCAGATTAAAATATCAGATATCAAATGAACCAAGCGTCATAGAAAAAAAAATAACTAAAAGAATCTAATGAAGAAATTCTTCAATTTGAGACCAAACTCATCTTCATAAGTGATTTATAAACAGAGATATAGATTTTTTTTAAAAACGTCGAGTTACTTAAAATGATCACTATTTTCTTCGTCAAACTTTTTTTTTTCAAACAACCTGCAGATTTAAACATGGGGCAGAAATGAAAAAGATTGCATTTTTGGACAAGTAATAACCTAATCTACGTGCTTTTATAAAATACAGTGAAAAAATAAATACATTTCTATTCTTAATTAGCAAAAAACTGTTAATTAACTTGGCAACTAAAAAAGTATGCAAAACAGAGATAAAACCCCGCCAACGACCGTGTACCATCTGTATTATAATAGCACAAGTCAACGGGTTAATCACATCAAATTTCATCTGCAAGTCAGCCATTTTTTCTGAAGATATTTTTTAAATAAAACTTCATAATTATAAGAACACACATTTAATCAGACAATTAAATGTGACTGCAAATTGGGGCCGATGACTGTTTCCAACAAGAATAAGAATGAGAAATTGCCGAGTTAGAATATCGATCTGGATAGCTTAGTGGTAAAACGTTAGGACCGTACGCTAAAGGTCCCAGGTTCGAGTCCTGGCGCAGGTCAATTTTTCACTCATGTTGGTTTAGTGCATTTAATTGTCTGATAAAATGTGTGTTCTTATAATATTGTAAAATAAATTAATCAGACGTAGTGTTCATGCTTTTAATATATATAAAATTTTCAGTTTTAGAAAGATCTTTAAAAAAATTAATTTTGAGGGATGAGGTACCTTTTAAAATGTATACATTAAGAGTTATCGGAATTTAAAATTCCTTTCCAAACGTAAACAAACAAAAGGAATTGAATATGATTAATTTATTTCTATAAAACCACGGCAAAGGACAAGCATTTCGTTCACAGGCTGAGATCCTTTGACGTCATTTTTCTATAAATTAATGGATTGCAGTTGTTAAATTGTTTTTGTTTTAGAAGTTAAGTTTCCATTTAAATTTATTGTAAGAGTACAGTGTTTAATTGAATAAAATAATGTAAATCTAAGAAACTGCTGAGATATTTTGCTACTTTTCACCATTAACTACGTTTTATAAAGATTCGCCAATCAATGGGATTTAATGCTAATAATAAAAGAGCATGATATCACGTTTGATTTCAAAAGCAGCGCTGACGCGCTATGTACATATTCCATTTTTACTCATCTCATGGATTAATCAGTGATATTTTTTAACGAAGGATAACAAGTATTATAACAAGCCACATTAGTATGTTGTTTTTAAGGGTGTAATTAGTTTAATTGAAAAATCTACTGGTATTTGTAGTTAACCCTTTAAACAATAACTGAAAGTAAAATGTAATTTTACATAACATTCTCATGTTAATTTCATAGAGTAGATTATTTATATTATGTATAATCTATTTAAAAAAAAAAGAAATGAAATCTACAAAAAATAACTTTTCAAAAGTAAAAAAAAAAACAGCCAAGCTTAAAAAAAAAAAAAAAAAAAAAAAAAAAAAAACGAAAGTTGTGGCTAAAAAATGGTGTGATATCAAATTTCCAAGCTTTTATTATAGTACTTATTTAACTTTTTTCCATTAAATAAGTTATCATATATATAAGTCGAGTGCTACGTATATGTTAATAGAAATCGTTTTCTCCTGTACTAAATACATCCTAACGTGTTTCTGAAAATTCAATTTTTTTCAAATTATGCATGATGGGCTTGGCGGCCATCTTTCCATATTTCTAAGCACCCAAATTTCTAAAGTAAAAGCGTTGTTTGCAATGTAATATGTTTATAACAATGTCGAACTTCAGATTTTAACTACGGACAGATAAATTGAGGAAGACTGATGTTTTGATAAATTGATTTTTCCTACTTTCAAATGATTAATTACTCTAAAAAGTAAATCCATAAGATGAATCCTTAAGTTAAGTCATCATTATTTTAAGACACAATTTTCAGAATATACAAGTCCTTAAACGAAACGCTTAAAATATTTGCTTAAGTTACAATTTTGAACTTCAGATTTTATCTACGGATAGGGGTGCTTAGAATTTTGTGTATAATATGGAAAGATGGCCGCCAAGCCCATCATGCATAATTTGAAAAAAATTGAATTTTCAGAAACACGTTAGGATGTATTTAGTACAGGAGAAAACGATTTCTATTAACATATACGTAGCACTCCGACTTATATATATGATAACTTATTTAATGGAAAAAAGTTAAATAAGTACTATAATAAAAGCTTGGAAATTTGATATCACACCATTCTTTAGCCACAACTTTCATTTTTTTTTTTTTTTTTTTTTTTTTTTACTTTTGAAAAGTTATTTTTTGTAGATTTATAATTTATCTAAGAAAAAAATACAGAAAATTGAATAACATAAGGATAAGTGAGCTGAAACAGTATTGATAATAACTAAAATTGCCTAAATTAAGTAAAATATTTTCATTTGTATTAGGTAAAATAGGTATACAAAAAAAAAAAAAAGCATTTAAAAATGCTAACATAATTTTTTAAAGTGTGTGCGATGTGCGTATAAATTCATATACTACATATAAGGGGTGCCTAATTGAAAAGTGAACAGCTGACATAGTGACGTTATCAAAGTTGCCGAATTGTTTTTGGTTTTTCATTTTATTTTGGTTTCGCGTAGGGTTAGCGGGGCATTTTTAGACAAAGTTGCGTCGCATCGTTTGGAAAGAAGTTTTGTGTGTGTAACTGACGGCTGAAATATAGGGTGAACAGGATGAAGCGACCAGAGTCAAGCAACGAGGCATAATACATTTTTTGGTGGCTGAAGGGGCAATGAATGCAAGCATTTTTCGCCGAATGAAGCATGTCTACGGTGAACACTGTTTAGGTTTAGGCCGTACAGCTGTGAGCAACTGGTGCAAGAGTTTCAGACAAGACAGACAGACAGTCAAGGATTCATTGAGACCAGGACAGGTCCACGCTGCCATCACTGATGCATCAGTCACCGTTGTCGATGAGATGGTACAGTTTAGACCGGTCGCCTTGTGATTTTCACATCTTCAGGCCACTTTAGAAGGCACTCCGAGGGCAACGGTTTACTTCGAACGAAATGAAAGATGGGATACGAACATTCTTCCGAGATCAGTCCCAAGAGTTCTACGCTAGACCTTCTGGTGACACGATGGGACAAATGCCTCAACAAATGCGGTGATTATTTTTAGAGTTGTAACAAAATACTTACTTTTACTTCTACACTTTGCGTCCACTTTTCATTTTGTTATCCTTTATACATATGCTTTGTATATGTGCGGTATGTGTATATAATGTATGTTTATTCATAGATTTTTAACGGATATTCCGATTTATATATATACAGTAGAACTCCAATTATCCGAACTCCGACTGTCCGAATCGCTGATTATCCGAATCACTTTCATATTTCAGAAAAAAAATTAAGACTGAAACGTACTGCGATTCGCAAAATAAGGATTCTGTCTACGCGCGCTATTGTCCTTCCCTCCGAGAATAGTGTATTCGCAGCGCGAACATTATTGGGATGATGAGTCACCCTCTCATAGTGCAGTTCGATTATTGGCTGTGATCCGTCGCCAGGTGGCCGGACCGGTCCACCTGGGTTTCAAATTCTAAATGATGATGAACTTATTGAAAGTGTGAGAGAAGAAAGTGTCGAGGAAGAAGATGACTTTAATGCGAAGTTGAAGCAGACACGGGACCATCAGCTAGTGAAGCATTTGCCGGCCTTGAAACTGCGTTGAAGTGGATGGAGCCTCAGCCTGAGTGTGACCACATGCAACTTCTCACAGTCAAGCGGATGCGCGACTTGGCTGTCCGAAAACGGACGAAGACTGTCAAGCAGCTTACTTTGACCGAGATGTTCAGCAAGCAATGACTTTTATTTATAGTACGGTACGTACATACTGTACTAATGTACAGCACTTGTAAGTACGCTTAACATGTAAAAGTGTTGCCTTTTCATTTAATTAATTAAAAGATTTTTTATTTAAAAATAGTTTTTTTCTCCCCTTTTCAACATACATACATTAATTAATTAAAATGACCCTTTTTTCGGAAAAAATCCAATTATCCGAATTTTTGATTATCCGAATAGGGTCCGGTCCCAATTGATTCGGATAATTGGAGTTCTACTGTATGTATATATATATATATTATCTATCTATCTATATAAAGAGTTAGTTTTTCCCAGCAGCTTTACGTGTGTCTGCTTGCCATCCAGGATCTAACATTTTAAAAAACAGATCAATCCCACGAAATTTGGTTATGTTCATTAAGCTATACAAAAACATATTCCTTTTTGTAAATTTATTTTTTTGTAAAGTTATTTTTTTTTTTTTATCCACATCAAAGGACTGAAATTGCTACAAATTGAAAAATGTTTTCAAATGCAGCTAAATATTTTTCCATTAAAATGATTTTTCAGTCATATACAATTTTTACAGTGTCGGTTCAAAGTAATAAAATTAATTTAATTTTTCATTTTTTCTCTACGAACTTCGCAGCTGAAACATAGTAGCAAAATACGCCAAAATTTCCGGAAATATACAGATGTCCGAAGTCACATATCCTGGGGTGCTTTTTAATTTAGTGGGGAGGGAAACCTCTTCTAACTCGGAAAAACGCAGCGATTCAATGTGGTATGGAACTATAATCTCGAGAATCATCCATAATTGCGTGCTTGCAGCAGTTTGTGGATCTTATGCACGACAGCCATTTTGATTAGATGAAATGTTTAAAAATCTCAAAAGAATTCATATCTAGTGGTCTAAGTGACTTTATAATGTGTTGAATTTTTTTCAGAAACCTCTTAAAACCAATCACGGGCAATAAGGGCACAGTAATATGGAATATTGCCTTCCAGGTACCTACCTACCTTTATTTGACAACATTACATTCATAAAGAACTGGATCTGGTCGTCGAGCAGCAGAACATAATGATTTCCAATCAATAATTTGTTCAATTTATTCGGAAGACGCTACATCGCAATAATTTCATTCAATTTGTGATATTCATTTAATTTCGAAATACGTTACTGACTTTTAAAATAAATAATACAAATTTGCTACAAACTGCAAAACAATTGTAATTGCATGAAGTTTTCAACGAGATGATCGTAAATATACAATGTAGTCTGCTCTGATCTTCCTATACTTTACGTAGCATTCCTTACAGTCGCAGAATTAACGTTGCTGTAATGCCTGTCTTCATCTCGCCCAAAATGTCCAGTATTAAAAGGACGCATGTACGACGAATCTTTTATGAACTATGGCCGTCCGACCGCAGAAATCCACATTGAACATTTGCTAATATTTTGTTTAAAGTTTTATAGGATTTCAATCATTTTGCATTTTATAGTAAAGTTGTATTGTTTACCTTAAGGTCAATAAAGTACTATTAAATCAGGTGAAGACTTTATAGAGACACACCATATTTGCCAGATGAACAATTCTCACAGCATCTCGATCGCCAGCTTTTGCAATGTCCTTTTTATTAAATGGATCCATAGTTTCAAGGGGTTTACACATCTGAACTCGATTATCATCTCGTAACAACTGGAAATGCGACTCATCCAAACACGTTAATTTCTAACTAAGTGCAATGGATATGTTTGCGAATCCCAGTGAGGTGCTGAAATCGATAATGCTCTATAAGTGAAGGCACTTAGTATGTTCTGCTGGTAATACCCTATTAATGTTAATAGGGTAAGGCCAAAAGTTGCTGCATATATTTCACAAACATGTCTTTAGTGCCCCCATCGAATGTGATTGCCTGTTCGTACAGTGTTGTTCATCTATTAGCACGGACATGACGTCTCAGATATCATTCAGAAAACGTAGCCAGACACTGCGCCGTATACTCCGAGAGATAACGACTTCCATGAGGTACTTCCCATGCATCCTTGTAGTACAAGGCATCTTAAAAGTTTCAACATTTTTCAAAATGGTACACCCCATGCGTCAATATATAACTATCATTCCAAATTTAAACTCAGTCTCGTTTGCAGCCTTTATCATGTTATTAAACGTTTTACAAGACACTGAAAGAGTCCAGCAGGCAGCAATGATAATCATTAAACCAATTACATCCTTTTTATTAGATAACAATGTATAACAATATACGCTATACATATGACATATAAACGCTTCTTGTAAATTTGTATACTGCTGTCCGATAACATTTGGCTCATCATTTTATATTATAACTAGGGGGCCTACCCCCTGCGAGCTAAGCTCGCCAACCCCCGCTCAGACTTCAAAGCCTCTAAAAACATGACAGCGTGCTTTGTTTTAAAAATATTGGTAAATCTGTAATTGGGTTGCCATGCTTTTAAAGTTTTAATGGGGCATTTTTTGATTACCATGGCCTCATACACAGCTGTTGCGACAACTGACGACTGTTTTTGGGATTGATAAGTAAAATCAATTACAACTTGAAAACCAGCTTGTATAAAATGGTTAGGTTTAAATTGTGGCTACCTCTCGGACTTTTATAACAACGATCTGTATTCTATTCTTCCTTTGCGTTTAAGGATGAGAAAAATTCCATCTGCATGTGAATAACATTAAGAACCACGGTATTGAAAAGTACTGTTATAGACATTTTTAGTAACAGGTTTTAATTTTCTCTCTATTTTAGTGCACCATCATGCATATTTTCATGTTATTTTAAATATGTAAATTATTTATTTTAATTAATATGTATATACGAATTTTCTAATAATTATTTATCATACAAAATTAATTAAATATTTTGTGCATGCATGCCCGCATTTATTCGGCATTAATTGATGACATATTTAAACAAATTTGCTATCCGCGATAATTTTACACCTTGTTATGTCACTTGAATATTGTCCATAAGAAAATCGGGTACTTTTCCAGTATAGGATCCTTTGCTTTTAGGTTTGGCGTAATTTGAGCTTCGAAAAGTGATAGATTCGTTAATATACATAGATTTGTTGCCAAAAGTTATGAAAACAACCCCAATGAGCTTTTGGTGCTTTTCTATTATAGGGGTCTTGACGCTTTTTCAAAAAGCTTGGCGCAATTCGGGCATCAGAAATTGAGATTTGGTGCCAAATGGCATAAACAGCCATGGAAACAAATTCGACGATTTTTTTGTTTATATGCGTATTTTAATTATACGTATATTATTATTGTTTTTTCTATACAAATTACTTCTGATTATATATAAAATAGGATAAATGACATTTTACGCTAAACAAATTGTATAAATATTTTTTTTGCTCCTTTCTTTTGCGTTTACATAGATGACGTCATTTGGACGAATTTATTCAAAATATTTTCAGTTTATAAATTAAATTAAATGCTGACAGACGATTGAATCCTGACGATAGAAATGTGTTTTTTTTTTTTTTTTTTCAAATTTTCCTGAAAAACATAATTTAATCACAATCTTGTCTTCATTATCGATTGAAATAAAAGATAAATTCAATTTCAATTTGAAAATGACGAATAAAAAGAAATCAATAATCCCTATCGGGATCCTTTTCAATTTTTTCCCTTTTTTGTCACAAAAAAACTGAGTAATTAGTTGCCATCATTACAGAAATGTCATTAAAATTAGAAAAAAATTAATATCTCGAAAACTAATTCCAATTTCAAAATTCTATTACCAGTTTTGACATCCGCGCATTTTTATGGACAATTGGTATTAATTTCACCATCAAGCGTTTAATATTTTATTAAAAATAGCCCTGAAACATAATCAGTCGTTTCATAAAATCGTTTCATAAATTCGTTTCATAAAATCGTTTCACAAATTTGTTTCATTAGGATTTTATATATATAGGGTAGATTTAAGGTAGCTATTGTTTGAGTAATTATTATAGTAATTAGCATTATATTTAATACGTATATCACAATATCATAATAAATATTCCTACTATGTTGTAATGATGTAATTGTAAAAATTCCAAAATATCATGGTAATAAGACTTCGAAATTTCGGATAGATGTGGATTTAAATATGTAACTGAAGTCAGTTCTGCGTTTTAAAAATAATTTCTTATTCATGAGAAATAAATTTATACAAGCAACAAAATAACAGCAATCTAGCCATATTTTATATATTATATATTTATATATTTAGTTTGTTCACCCTTGAATGAAGCACCTTCGGAGTACACGGTTTTGCTTTGACTATGTTTTGACACGATTCCTCTGTGAGTTGTTTTTATTTTCATTTTTCATAACTTTAACGTTTTTTATTGTACTGATGAGGAACTGGTGTTGGTCGAAAACGTCTACATTCTTTTAAATGTCTTTAATGTATTTTTAATGTGTATTAAATTGTTTGACTTTAGCGTTTTAGTTTTCATATATTTATTATAGCTTTTAAATATTACTCAATCATCCACAAAAACCATTCTCATCATTTTCATGTTGAGACATCTTTCCGAAAAATAAAAATAAATATATATATATATATACATATATAATCTAGATTAGAACCAAAAATTTTTAAACTGAATTTAAACTTAATAGTTTTGAGGGGAAATTGTATAAATTAAATCAAAAAATTATTTCTGCTGAAAAAGCAAAAAAATAAAATAAAATAAAATTACACAAATAGGATTGCATTGGGATCAAAACTGGAAAACATATAAATATAAAAAGTGTATAAATGAGAAATAATATAAATAATTCTTTGCTGTATTTTCATTCAATCATTTGTAAAAAATCAGTAAGAGAAAGTAGGGTAACACTGTGTAGACGGGTGAAAGTGAAATTGGATATCTCATTTTTTACTCGATTTGAGCAGCCCTCTAGCAGGTAATGGTTGAAATGCTTAGCTCTATGCAAGAAAGAGAAGCGGACACCACGGTATCATCTCCATACAAGCATCTGTATTGAAAAGTTTACTTAAATTTTTTTTTTATTTTATTGTTTGTTAGTTTTCACTTCTTAAATATGAACACATTTAAAATGGCTGAGATAATTTGTTTTATATTATTTTGTGTAACATATTTGATAGGGATTTATATACAGCAATGAAATTGATGAACAGCGTTAATGTAATCATTCTTACCACTTGCTTTCCGATCTTCATTCTCTTTAGGGTAAGATTGGATATCTTACTTGTGATAAAACCGGATATTGGAAAACAATGGTTGAAGAGCCAATAACATAAAGATATACTTGAAGAAATGGCAGTCAAAACTACAAAGACAACAGCGGTTATCATTTTTTGAAAGCTTGTGAAGAGGAGAGCTTATTTTCTGCAATTTCTCAAATTGTAATGAAGATACGAGGGGCAGTCGGAAAATAAGTTTCCCCTGGCGACTGTGGACGGAGATGTGTATGAAAGACTAAAATTATAATGAGACATTAAAGATAAAATATAACTTTATTTTTCCAGATAAGTACTAAGTACATTGAGACATTTGTCATACCGCTTTATAAGCTTCAAAAAGCCCTCCAGGAAAAATTCAGGGCTTTGCATACGGAGGAAGCGTTGAACGGCTATGGGCGAAAGACGACACAGCAGGTGAACGCGAACGTGCAAGACACCGATACTATTGGGTAGAGGTCGACCGCCAGCAAGCAGATGGTGCTGTTGCAGTGCCTGCGTAGATGGCGCTGTGGACTGGAAACAGCGCCATCTGCGCACCAAAACTATCGAAAAAAAGCGGCATCGCACCAAAACTAGTATACTGTAAGTTAACACATGTTTTGTAAAACATTTCGAACATAACTAAGGAAAAGAACCTCTTATTCGTTCTTTGTGGACTTTACAATACGGTAGTCTATCGCAAAAGACGTTTTACAAAAGAGGAACTCTCATTTCTGTGCACCAGTACTGTAAACGAGCCAGTACGGCGTGCTTGAATAATAATATGCAGGGCGTCTCCTCTTATCATTGTCCAATAACGGATTCCTAAATCGTTAGTTTTACTGGTATAGTTACTATTGCACAAATGTTTCAGATGATGATTACATCAAAAGCCCTTCATGCCGAAATAGTTATTTTCGTAAGAGTTGCAAAGTTAAAATTGTTATGCGGTTAAAAGGAAAATTGTGTTTTTAGAGCCAGAAAACGCTGAAAGTTCATAAAACTCAAAGTGGTTAATTCTGTAAGTTTGGTCGTACAAAAATTACGTTTCCACTGTTTTATATGTTAGAACTTGGAAAATGTTTACCTAAATAACTTATATAGGACCTAGGAACCATGTAAAGATTTAATTTTTTTTAATACTTTTAAAAAATATATATATTATTGTGACATGTGAGCCAAAGTTTCACAAGTGTGATTTCTCAATCCTCAGTATATCTCTCTGCATTTCTTTGTAATATAATATTTCATTTAATCTTGAAATGTTTCCCTGTCATTGTTCTACAATATTATATTATGTTACTTGTACTGTGAAAATCTGTTTTTTTTTATCTTTAAAATGGAATTAAAATATTTCAAAAGCCACTACTGTCTCCCTGTCCTCAACTCATAACTTGATCATTAAAACCATCAACAAACAATAATTATTAAAACATTTTAAAAATCCAATGCATTTATTATAAATATAAATCACACACAGCAAAATAATATAATTTTTATATGAGTGAAATGTGTGATATTTGTTTTTGTTGGGTTTAAAGTTGTGTCCCTCACTTTTTTGGCCATTACTGTCCCGGTGTATGAATTTCCTCATATTTCCACCAGATGGCAGTATGCAATCATTTTCAGTGTTGTTTCCAGTAGAGGAGCACAAGTTGTCCTTAAAATGTCGCCATTGCTTGCTGTTTGTTCATAAAGAAGATTTTCTGGATTGAAAAGAATGAGGAAAAGGTAAGCTTACCTTTATTAACCATCACTACTGTCCCCATTTTTTATTTAAATATTGATATTTATATATTAACCAATATCTAGCCATTTAATCGTACGTTTTATATTTCTTTGAAAATAGTGCATACTACATTCCAAAAGTTTCCCTTTTTAAGTAAAATGGCAAAATTGCAAAAAATGTCACTATTGTCCCAGACAATTTGTGTTTTGTCTGATAAAAAAAACTGCCATACCATATTTATTTTTCAATAAAGTTTGTGTCCATTCGCTAATTGTTATTCTGAAATATATCAGTGGTTATTAAAAATTCGAATTAAGCATTATATGAGACTTTTAAAAATCAAATATCCACGGAAAATCAGCTGAGAAAAAATCAAATATCAGCAGAAAATCAGCTGCCTAAAATAACACTTATGAGATTTCGGTTTAACACATATGATTTTTGATATGATGAAGAACAACATTTGAAACTTTTTTTAAAAAAAATTGGTTCTAAAGCTAACGGTTTATAAACTGGCTATTGGAGAACAGTAAGAGGGAACACCCTGTACGACGTGTTTGTGTGAGTGGAATGCTTTAGACAATGTAATTATCCTATTAAAATGAATATTTTGATCATTTTATCTTCATCACATGCATTTGTTTTCTTTTTAGTTCATAGAAATTCTGCAACTAAATTTATATTTCTTTAGTATTTGGTACTTCACGTGAAACATAAACGTTGGTGAAAAAGAAATTATGTATTCATTGAGAGCATAAGAAGAGTATATGTAGTGAAATGAGAGCGATGACAGAATTTCGTGCCCAAATTTCGACGGCACGCCAACAATGGAAATAAATTTCCAGACGTCCTTGGCTTTAAAAATCATGCAAGGGACATCTATTGTGGATGGCCTTCTTTTTCATCGCGTGAAAATTTACTAAACTTAATTTCATTTGCAACATATATGAAAGACAAAACAATAAATGCAACTGAACGTGTATTTTCATATATATATATATATATATATATATCCCCCCGAAAGAAAAAGGAACTAAGTACATCACCAGAAAACTAATATTATAAAATTTTATACAAAAGTACTTTAGTGCATGAAAAATGCAGTAACAACATATAAAGTTTTGAAATTTGCAACAATTAGTATAAATGTATGCCTTGCCTGCACTTGCTTTTCCATATTAAGAAATCACCCAGATGCATGTTGATGCAATACAAAGATAAATTTTATAATGGGGTAGAAAATTTTATGGTATGACAAATAGCCACGAGTGACTGAAAGACGTGACCCTATCAAAAATTCACGTGAGACTTTATATTTTTATACAAAAACAAAGTAGTGTATTCTATCATCTGTTAAAGATTTGACCATCTTTCTTGTGATACCCTGTATACAGATATGAATAGTACTTGGTTTGAAATTTATGTATACATACAATTCATACAATTGATATGAAGTTTAGTATTAGTTACTCCAGCATAATTCACTAACAATTTCTATGGATAGGTAGATGTAGAAGCCCCCCCCCCCCCCACACACACACACAGAATGATGCATGCCCCGGGAACCCCAGATAGTCTAAGTCGGGCCCTGCGATACGAACACTTATATAAATATAAAAAGTGGTGAAAGATGAACTAAGATCTTTTGGTGTGATACTGTTGGTATAATAGTAATATAAAAGTTTTTGGTTTATTTTTTTATATATATTATTAAAATGTTTACGTTCAGAAAGTAACGGTTTCTCTAGAAAGGTTTCTCCAGAAAGGTAGGTTTCTCTCATGAAAATAAATATATAAATAAATAAAAATAAAAACTTGATTAACGTTTCAGCTGGAACTGATGGTATAAGAGAGAGTTAGGTGAGAGAAAAAATACTTTTAAGTAAATCTGTAAAAAGCAAATTTAACTTATTGCTGTGACCAATTAGAAACAGATTAAAATTAAATCCTGTAGAAAAATATATTTTGTAATATAATTCCAATACAAAAATTAAAAAAGCGAACATTGGTTTTTGGTGTAATATCGGTTTTTGATTGGAACTTCCTGTCCATTTTACAGACAGGAAGTCTCATAAAACGTATGTAATTTCGTTAACAGCTGGCGAAGTCGAAAAGGGGCTGTGCATATATAACGTTATCACCTTAGAGGGGAAAGGGGGTCTGGCAATTGATATCGTAAGATATCTCTATGTTGTCTTTTGACATCGTTATCATTTTCAATCCAAATTTTCTTCTCTATTTTTTTTTTTTTTTTTTTTTTTTTTTTTTTTACATCAAAATATTTTACTTCTATTTTTATGAAAATACAGTTATTAGTAAAACCGTTAAATGATTATAAAATTATTTCATTCCAAAATGTGGAATACCCCAACATTTGACATTCTTATTCATCTGCCATATATGCATATAATCCGCTGTCCCATATACGCATATAACCCGCTGCTTGATAAAAAACCATGTGCGAAATATGTATTAAATTATACTTGCTGTGTTTACTAGAAAGAAAATAGAAAGAATGTTTTCCACCTGTTTTGTTTCTAAGAAATTCTGCTTGTCCCTCCCCGTGTAGCTGGCAAGTGCAAGAAGACAATATTACTATTGAATGCATTATGCAGCAAAAAGTTATTATCAATTACTTTTAAACAGTAACTATTTATAATAAGTATTAGATGCTATAAAGTTATTTCCTATGTGTGTCTTAAATATATTAAGTTGCAAGGGAACTAGATTGAGAAATAACATGAAATTATGTCAAAAATCTTGTGCTTTCCGTGTCAGGCCGAGAACTTATCAAACCACCCTCGTATAACAAAGATATTTTATTGACTCTTCTCTTCATTTGAATCAGTAAAGTATGCGAAAAATAAATGTAAAATCATATCTGTATATCACTATAAATATATAAAAAGAATAACAAAGAAAAAATTGCAAAAATAAATTTTTTAAACATTGATAGCAATATCACTGGCGGCGGGGGAGGGGGGAGGGGTCAATAGATGATATCGTATGATGTCGTAAGGGGTGACGGAGTCCAAAATTACCAAAAAGTTGATATCGTTACATATGTATAGTCCCAAACGTTTTGAAGATATTGAGAAGTTATTATTGCTTTGACATACTGTTGGTAAAAAATTTCACTGCCTTGTTTTTAATTGTCTGACAGGAAGAAAGTAAACAAAAAATATTCTAGGTTAATATTTAAAATTAAATTTATATATTTAAAGAAATGCCTTATATATATAGAGAGAGAGAGAGAGAAAGAGAATATTCTAGATCTAGATTAAAGAACGATTTTTCTCATTTCCAGCTCACACAACAGTTTTTCTATAGTATGTTACACAGCTGATATTACAGGAGATTTGTAATATAACTTCAGCATAACGCTTTAAAATATTATTGTACAAATTTGAAGATGAAAAATGTATTTCTATTAATAATTTCAATCAATAATGACCTAAATTCTGTTCCAAACGTGATATCTATTGAAGATTTCGAATCTCATATGAGAATTAACAATTCTTTCCTAGAAATCTGTAATATTCTTTTTATAAAATTTCAGAACAGAAGCAATAATTGATCACCTACACGACAGGAATTCGAAAATTTATATGCGTACAATATTATGAAACATAATCCAGTTTCTCATAATAATATGAAATCCTTGTACACTGTAAAAAATATGAATATTCTAAAAAGAAAAAGTATTTCCATACATGATTAGTTTTTTAACTAGAACTTTTTGAACAACTCGAAAAGACATTTGACTAGTTTTTTGAAGGTTATTAAAATTAAAGTATAGTAGATTTTTTTTTTAACTGCACGAGTTTCCATTTTTAAAAATAGTTTTTTTTTTTCCTTTTAAAATCATACACTTTTCATATAAAGTGCAAGATTTTTCTATTTAATTACCGTAATTTCTGGCGTATCAGTGGAAGATCAAATAAACATATTTTAAACCAAATATATATAATATATATAATTATAAATAAATATATATAAATATATATATATAATTAAATGTATTAAGTTGCAAGGGAACTAGATTAAGAAGTAACATGAAATTATGTCAAAAATCTTGTGCTTTCCGTGTCAGGCCGAGAACTTATGAAACCACCCTCGTATAACACAGATATTTTATTGACTTCTTCTCTTCATTTGAATCAGTAAAATATGCGAAAAATAAATGTAAAATCATATCTGTATATCACTATAAATATATAAAAAGAATAACAAAGAAAAAATTGCAAAAATAAAGAGTTTTTAAACATTGATAGCAATATCACTAAATATATATAATATATATATAATAATAATAATATATAGATAGATAGATAGATAGATAGATAGATAGATAGATAGATAGATATAGATATAGATATAATATATGTTCTAAACATTTTTTTTTTCAGCTTGTAAGCCGGAAATTGTGATACTTTAGTTTTAAAATAATACAGTTCCATTTTTTTTCCCGTACATTACTTTACTTATGGTTTTAAAAAAAAGTATATTTGATGAATTTCAAATCATAAATGACATAGTCAACTTTGTACTAGTCTAATTTGATTTATATGTAGATAGTTCACTGGTTGGTTTTAAGGTCATTTTCTGCACAATGGTCCGAGGTTTTCACAGCTAATATATTTGTTGATGGTATTAAAAGTAATTATTGCTCTGAAAAGTTTAAAGATTAATGTGAGAGAAATGTTTTAATTAAAAAAAAACAATGTGATTATTTTTAGAAACTTTTTTTTTAAAGTTTTATGTACAATTTAATATTATCATACGCACTTTAACCGCAATAATTAACTTTTTTATTCTCAGTCTGACTACCTGACTATATAGTAATTTACCAATTGAAATATTTCTTTAAGGCATTCAGTTTTTTCGTCTCTTCTGACTCCTTATGAAATTTCCATGAATATTAAAACCATTATTTACCATTGAAGTCATTTTGAAGAAGAACATGACAGTTTGAATTATGTAATGATACTGTTCAGTAAATGAAAGATGTCGCAAAAATGTAATGTAGAGTTACCTAGGAGGAGAATTATCATTCTGTATTTAGGTAGTATTTACGCTAAAAATATACAGTAATTGAATATAATAACATAATTAATAGATGTAGAAATTTATAGTTGAAGTAAAATAAGACTATTCAATTTAATTTTTTTCTATTCTTATCTTATAAAACTAATGAATTTTTATAAAGTCTTATATGAGAATGATATGTATACCACTATTAAATACTTTATTTATTTTTTACAATGTTATACATAAGAACTGATTTTACTTTTCATTATTTTTAATGTATATTCGATCTTTATTTATCTTTCGTACATTCTAATTATTTTTAATCAATGCTGCTCAATTTCAAGAAGATTCTTAAAAAAATTGATAAATAAATTTGATATATTTCATTATACTAGTATCCCTTAAACTAAAACATATATGTTAGTTTTGAACTAACTTATATCGGATGAAGATTAGATGATTAGATTAATTGTTGGATGTGTTTGCTGACTGAATCCATACAATTTTAAAAATTTTAGGAAATTCTCAGTTCTCAATATAATTTAGCTCTTTAGCTTTAAAAAAAATATGCTTCAATCTTGAATTATATTGAACTTTTTGCAAAGTTAACACTTGCAGTTAACCTGGTAATATCTTATTTCTACGATTGTTCATCATTCTAACTTTGTTTATTATAAAGTTTAGAAAATAGAGGGCAAATATTTCAAATAATTTCATAGTTAGAATTCGTTAAAATAAGGGAAATTTGTTTAATTTTGTAAAGTTCTGAAGACCATCAAAATATGTAACAATAAAAATGTAACTGTAGCTATAGTGTATAGCACACAAAAAATTAAACAACAATAATAACAATAATAATTAATCAGAACGCATTCTGTAGCTTCAGCTTTAATTTGTTGCAAGAAATAAAATTACTTTCTTTGTAAAGGGTTCATTCGTTTCTAAATATATGTGATTATTTCGTCATGAGGGTCATCTGTAAGTTAAAATTGAACCTAAAGTTTAAAAGTTCAAAAGCAACACCAAAGCTTTATAACATACTCAGCACGTAATATGCATGGAAATGCGAAATATAATTCATTTTAAATTTCGTGTTTAGAGGTATATAAATTATTAAAAATTGAAACCAAATAACGTTAACAAGAAATGCCATAAATTATACAGCGACACTGGAATAATCTATAGTGTTCATTACTTTTAATTTTATATGATCCACTTGAAACGCCCAAAAAATGTATAACTGTTTTAGATTTAACTATTTTCAGAATATTAATAATTAATTAACAATGCAATTATTAAAAATTCATAAATAAAAACTATTTTTAGCTACCATTGTTATCAGCATGGTCGAAAACCTCTCAAAACATTTTTTTTTTCATTCTCATATTTGGCTGTCACGCAAATATATAAAAACAGGAACTTTTGTTGAACGTTCGATTTTTGGGACTATAAGTGAAAAGATATTTCTTATTATATCAAATAACGACATGTTCATGGATTTAAAGATAAGTTCTATTTTGCTCTTTATAAAACATAATTGGTATATCTGTATTTTTGCTAAACATACTACTCTACCCTCAAAACATTCATTGATACTGGTATAGTCTCCAAACACAATTTAGCTTATATTTAATGTTTTTTTTTTTTTTTTTTTTTTTTTTTAAGTAGTATAGTAGTAGACAGGTTAGTGAAAGTTTATTTAGCGTAAATAAATCATGATAAATAGAACCAATGAACGAAAAAATATGGGGTTTGTATTGATGATTTCGCAATTGAAATATGAAAGATATTAAAGATATAGAAAATTATAAACAGTGCAAACTTTTTTATTCTGCTATTCTTAAAACTAGAGATATGATTTGCTTTCGAGATTTAATTTCCATATTGTGTGTAAATCAACTGGACTTCATACCGAGCCATTTCACCTGGCTGAGCCCGATTGTTAAATTATTCACTTTGGAGGTGATACAAGTGTATTTCCTTAAGACTGTTCTACTGTCTGAACTGCCTACTTTCTGATACATTCCTGAAATCATTTTTATTCTTAAATGCACGAAACTGGCAGGTATTCTCATTCGATAACTTAGAAATCGAATAGCTTTTTTCTATTTTTTCAAAAAAGTAAAAGGGATCTCTCGGGAAATGTTTTCTCGATTTTGGGGACGCAACAGCCAGAAAACAGTCATCCTGAAACAATAATTGATTACAACTGCAACTCAAGATGTACATAATTACAGTTTTCAAAAATGAATAATGCTCTTCGATTCCAGAATATTTCATTAGTTATACCTGTCAGCTTCATATTTCATGTTTAAAAATAATTCTTTGAATGTGTCAGAAAGTTTCAATTTGTTGAGTTGAGATATAATATGTTCTGTATATATATATATATATATATATATATATATATATGATATTGAGTGCACATAATCAAAAACAACCTTTAATCCTGATATTTCTTTCTCTAAAAAATTCTTAATATGTGTTTATTTATTTATTTATTTATTTATGTTATTATTTTTATTTATGTTATTATTATTTTTTTGTATGTATGAAAATTCTAATCCATCTTTATAAAACTTTGTTAAATAGTAATTAATTGTAAATCACTTCATCATTTTATTTAAGTAAATTAACAAATCACCATATTATATTTTTCTTGTGTAAGAAGTATTTTAACTTCAGTTAAATATAAATTCAGTTAAAACTGAACTGAGTTCTAAGAAACATTTTTTAATTTGATATATTTTTCAGGAAAAAACATCTTGAATTGTTTTTGTTGTTGTTGTTGTTGTTATATATATATATATATATATATATATATATATATATATAATTCTTTTTAGATAACTTTTAAAAATAAAAATCTATATAAAAATCATGGAAATTTAACATAATTACACTATTTGAAAGCCACAACACTAAAATATTTTTGTTAATAAAATAATCTTATCATAAAAAATTAATCTTATAATAAAAAAATCCCTCTTATAATAGCACACAAATCATAAAAATGTTACATTAACAATAGATGTATTCTACAAGCAAGATATTTATTTCTTAAAAGTCAAATAATAAACAATTCCGGAAATTGCAGAATTATCAATGGCTGGTATGTATTTGCACTGATCCAAGTAAAAACTAGTCGTTGGGGGCCACCGTAATACTTACCCATCATGGATATGCATAATATAAAATATGAAAGTAAAACATGTGTAAACTATTTATAAAATGCATTGCAATTCGAATAAAATCGTGGCTTGATGACGTCATAAACTTTAAATGCTCTATTACTGAATTGCGTAAGAGAGACATCCTTATAACTCTAAAAATGATAATCCTGTTAACTAACAGTTTACTGCGTTGGATTAAGTGTTTCATTTCCAATTAAAATATATCTTTGAATTGAAATTTGAATGAAATACAGGGTTATAAAAAATCGAAGAGTGTGGAAATAGGATTACAAATATCTCGGCAACTAATTATCCGATCAACTTCATTCTTTATTCAAAATTTATGTTTTTTTATTGTCTTTTACATTCACTCCTTAAAAAAACAATTTCGAAAATTTTTATGTACCTTTTATCATAACGAATATTTTGAGAGTCCAAAAAAAAAAATAGTTCCGGATAATCGAGGTTACTGAAATTCAATAAGCTTCTTCTCATGCTTACATACTAAGAACATATAAAATTTCAAGTCTCTATCTCAATTTGTTCGGGAGATAGAGCGTTTACAGACACACACAGACGGACGGCATTTTTTTTTTCTAAAAATATGTTTTTCGGAATTTTTAGTGTCTGAAACGTGTAAATCCGTTAAAAAAATGTTTTCGATTTTTAAAACAATTACAAAACTTACTCCATACTACGTATGATGGGTAAGTAATAACGATAAAAATGAATCTTCATCTTTTCTTTTTCTTAACTTCTAGTAACCTTAAATCTTTCTGAATAAGCTCTATATCGTATCAAAGAATGTCAGACAAAGAAAAGAAAAATTCCCTTGCCATATGAATTGTAAGCCCTGTCTTTTGCCATGTTTAAAAGTACGTAACTCTTGTACTTTATTCATAGCAACGGCTAATGTAAAATAATTATTCTAATTTTATTATAGGTAGTGTTATTCCAAGGTTCAAAACCCTTGACACGCTAATGATATATTAAGGGATTTGAAAAGCCTTAAATATTTCCGTTATTTTAATTAGTTTCTTGCACAGGGGGAATAAATTCACAGTCGAAAAGAAATCCATTTCCTCCTTATGACGTTAGAAACTATTGAATAAAGCAGATATGTAAAGTTTGAAGCGTAATTTGCAGACCAAAGTTTTTATCACGTAACTAAAATATTTGAATAAGCAGTTTCTAATTTGTTAAACGAAAGGAAAATAAAGTCCATGATAAGATTTTTAAAAATGGAAGGTGAAAGTAACAGGTTATAAGGTTAGAAATAGTCAGAGAAATTTTAATCGGATAAAACTGCTCTATTCCACCTTCAAAATTATTGTTTATCAAACTTTTAAAATTATTGAATTATAGAGATTTATTTCAGAAAAAAATACCAACTCTTGAATTTTGAAGGCGGAATGATAATAGAATTATATAAGAAAAATAACTTACTATCGTTAAAATAAAATACGTATGCTAAAGGTGATTATAGTAAACAGAAAGACTTGAAAGCCTTTTAATAAACAAGAAGACTAGTTTCGTACACACGGTAGCGGTGACATTCTCAAAATCTGTAATAATAAATAAACTACTTTCACATAACAATTGAAATATATTACTTGATAAACAAACACCGTGATGTTTTTTTATCAAGTACATATTCAAAATTTTATGCAAAAATAGTTTATTTATCATTACATGTCAACGTTATCATGTGTACGAAACAAGTAGGTTTGTTTATTAAAATATTTTTAAGGCTGAATGATCGTTGAATAATATCATATGCTTTCTGTTAATGAATTTTTAACAGTATATAATGTTTAATGATAATGTTTGGAGTAAGTTTAGCAGAAATGACCGCAATTGTTGATGGTTTCAAAAAATGAAGTGTGACTTTGCTAAAATTTACATACCAAATGTACATTCATATAATTTGTTTTACTTAGATACTTACAGTATGTCCGAAAACGGACTGGCAGTTTTTTAAATCCAATACGAAGTGAACGGTGAGAGTTACTGCAGTTATTCTTGCAGGAGATTAATAGGTGAAGTCGGGATATCTTTAGTACGCTTTTTAGTTTTAGTTCCAAATATCAGCGATAGGTGGCTCTGAGCTGTCTCAAACTTTTAGAACCCTCAACCTGTCAAGATTTTAATGCCTGTATTTGTATTAAAAAATTCTGTTTAGCTAAACGAAAGTGAGCAATGAAGAGCTTGCAGCAAAAAGGAGATAGCTCCATTTTTGACATTTTTGAGACTTCCAATTTCTTGTTTAAAAACAATCGCTCAGAATAGATATTTTTAAATATTATTGGTCACAAACCATGCATAGGTGAATGGACTAATGCATAAGTAGAAAAAATATTTTTGACAAAACTTTAAAATCTAAATTTTTAAAGGTTTTTCTTTTTAACCCCAATAAAGGGCAAAAATGGAGCCAGCTTCTTCTTGCTAAAACGCCTTCAATTTCTAAGTATGAAATCTGGAAAGTTTTGTATCCAACAATATTTATTTATCTTGGATAAATTGAGTTTAGAGGGTAACGTCATTATATGGGACAATTTTTTTCACTGTTGTTTTAATATAACGTATTCAGGTATAAAGGGAAAACTCTGGCCACTAAATATTGGGAGAAAAGGGCTCATTTCATCAAGATTATTTTTCTTCAAGTCTGTCACCACGAAAATTTCAAAGCACTCTTTCTTCTGTTTAAAGTTACTTGGGTTATCTAAAGTAAGTCATAAATAGCGAGCAAAGTGTTTGCTTTTCTTTAAAGCTGTGCAGACTTATTCTAAGTTCCTTTTCAAAAGATTTGGATATCATGCACTTGATATTTTGAAAATTACGGTTAAAAGAAAGGCAAAAAACTTCACATACGAGACTTCAGAACAGGAGTTAGAACTTATTTAAAAAAATTTGAGCATTTTAATTTTGTATATGCATGATAAATTCAATCAATTGACTACTTTTTATTATACATTCATAAAACAAAGAGTAATTTTTTAGTCCTTAGAAATGACTTGAAATAATTTCAAAATCATTGAAGAAGGTTTTTTATTTAGCTATATTTTAGTGGTAACTTTTGCATGTATTAAATAAAACTGTTTATAAGCAATAATAATAATAAATCCGTCATTACATTCCCTCAACAAAAAGGTTTTCTACAAAACATAAAAATTTAAATATAAAATATAAAACTAGAATTTAGGGGGAAAAAGAACTTTTTTTTTTTTTTTTTTTTTTTTTTTTTTTTTAAACCAGAAAATATAAAATACAAGTTTTATACAAATAAATTATTTTAAAAGTTAACAGTAAAGTTAATTACAAAAGTGTTAGTTTTGTAAACAATAACTCAAACTTTGTTTATTTTTCATCTTTTCTTTTTATATCTCAAATCACATAAATAAAATTTACTTTTCTGTCAACTAGTATCTAGTTGTAATGTAAAGCACTTTGTACATCCAAGAAACTTTTCAACCATTTTGTAATTTTTTTTTCTTTTTTGAGGCAAGAATCTTTCTAAATTTATTTGTTTACCAAAGCTTTCATTTAGTACTTTACTTATTATTTTTTTTTATATATAGAAGTATCAGTATTTGTACAATTTTATAGTGATAATGTCTTGACAGGTACTTTATCAAGATGTTTTAATAAATTCATAATCTATATAGATGTAATAAAATCAAATGCATGAGAAATCTTATTTATTTGTTACCAAAAAAAATTAAGTTTTTGTTCAAAAGATAAGCATTCAAAATTCTTTCAAAAATTGATCAGCTATAAACATCTGTAGATTCACAGCCTTCATTATCTTTTTTGTGCTTTTCTGTGCTATTACAGTCTGCGACATAACCATGGATAAAACAGTTGCAAAATATTTTAAAATAAGTTAAAAATATTAATTTATCAAACTAATTACAACAATGTCATCTCAGATAGCATTTAAGTGTTGTAACATAATGGTAACACGGGCATTGATAATAAAGCCATATAATGGCCAAACGGATTTGAGGCCACTTTTGTTCTGCAAATGCCATCAGGGATATTTCTCTTATGATCAATACTGTCATTTCTTCAGTTAGTGCTCTCAAGAATTAAAAAGAAAAGCAATTGATACAGATAGCTGCAATTGGGAAAGTAAAAAAAAAAAAAAAAAAAAAAAAAAAAAAAAATCATTCTTAGGCACTTGTTTTTTTAATTTTTTAAGCTTATTTGCCCTAAATAACGTATAGATTGTTTTTATCATATTCTAATTCTATCCAAAACTACAAATTCCAAACGAATAAAATTTCAATTTTGATTTAACTGAATAATTTAAATCATGTTTTTTTAATCATGAGTTTAATCAACCTGATTAAATAGTTATATATATATATATATATATATATATATATATATATATATATTAAATTACACAATTTAATCTTTTGTATGGTCCCTTTTTCCTATAGCTTATAATTAGAAAAATTTTGCCTTGCGTTTAAGAAAGACATTAAACAAAAGAAAATGTCATTTGCAAATTGCAAACGATAAAAATCAACGATAAAAACTTACTGACTTTTGATATTTTGAATTTTATGAAATTTCGGTATTTTCCGGCTCTAAAAACGAAAAGACGCGTATTTAGTGTCAGAAAATACTAAAATTTATAAAATTAAAAGTATCATAACTCACTAAGTTTTAGTTTTTAACCATCTGACAGCTTACCCTATGATTTTAACGAGCAAGGACTTTTTAGCAAAATTTACATAATACACTATTTTTGAAGCAATTTTGTTTTAAAAATTCCACAGTCAAAAGGTAAAAATGCAAATGACAAATATACTACATATTTCAAATACATGATGATTTGTTTCTAAATTTAAGTTACAGAAAAATGCATAAAAAATTAAGTTTCATATTTTAATATGTGTACAGATCCATGCAAAACAAATGCCATATCCGAAATCTATACTTTATTTGTGTATTTTTTGTAAGTTGAAACATGTTTCTATCATCAGAGTTGTTTAAGAAATAACTGTCATAAAATCGTCTGGGATACATAGTTCTAAGAAAACGTTTCATCCTTCTGAGAACCCAGTGAGAACGCCACGATGTTTTCTTGATCAGAAAACAAAATCGAGAGATTTACTTAATAGACTTGGGAAAACAAGTCTCTTTGGTAGTGCTAATTTCACTTTTACGAGCGAGAACAAAACAAAAATTTTGAGCTTTATCTATTTTTAGTTGCTCCCGGATACGAAAGATCACTTTTCTTGGCTCGCCCTATTATCGATGAAGAATAAAACACAGAGGCACAAGAGGTATTATTTCGTGCAACTGAAAAAGAAACTTTTTTTTTTTTTCATATCAGTCATTTGAACTGGTGTAAAACGTTAATTCGTACGTATGAAGATTTTAAGTTCTCTTTTTATTATTTTATCAGCATAATTTATCATTGCCATCTTCGAGGAATATCCAAACTAGGGTGTAGAATAACGAGACTTCCAATCATCGCAGGATTTCGCGAATGCTTAGACAAAATTCCGGGTTTTTAGTATTTTGGAAACAAGGATTTCCGAATGTTAATGCTTTTTCAATAACTAAATGACCTAAGTATAAAAACCGTAATGTATACAAAAATACTAAAACAATATAACGGTCATTTAATAAGCTACCCGAAAAAAATTATAAGAAACCTAAATAGCGTAAAAACGAACATTTTCTAAAAGAAACTTCAAATGTAGTTTAATAACAGGAGATGGCTCTCTTACACTGCAAAAAAAAAAAAAAAAAAAAAAAAAAATGTTGATTTTACAGTATAATACTGGCGCCGCTGGGGTGCCAATATTATACTGTAAAATCAACATTTTTTTTTTCCAGTGTAGACCGTCAAAAAGAAATCTTTCTTCCACGTTTTAAAAACTAATGATGAAAATGAACTGTGAACTCTCTCTCTCTCTCTCTCTCTCTCACACACACACACGCACGTTTTTGCCGATGCTGATTCTTTGTATGTAAAAATGTGTGTAAGTCAACTCTCATGAGTTTTTAAAAATGAATTTAGTTATAATTTTCTTAAATAAAAATATGTTTTTGAATAAAATATATAGCCTATATTAATTATGTCTAGGGTCTGGCTCTATTCACTGTTCTCATTAAAAAGAAGATATTCAATCAGATGAATCTTTGGTTAGATATAAAATAAATTAATAAATTTTGTCACGTAGGTTTAACATTAGCATTCTTAAACTTTTATCCCTTCTAACTCTATGAAAGCATAAGAAAATACATAATTTATATGTAATTTTCCTAGCTGATTTCATCCAATAAACTCAAATAAAGTATCAAAAGTTGGTGTTACTACTTGAAAATAGAAAGTTGGTATAATTTTTAATGCAAAGACCACACTTTATGCAGAAAATTAAATTAATTTTCGAAAAAAAAAAACATTATTACCAGTCTAATGACAATTTTTTTGTCATTTTATATTATGAAGGCTGGTTTTTATTGTTTTTATGAACGGTACTTAATAATGTATTTAATGCTGTTAATTTTATTAATTTTTATTAACTATCAGTATGAGATACGTTTGGGAATATATTTTCTTTTCATTTAAATACATTATGAATATGATTTAATACTATATCTATATTCTACGAAGGACATCTTCTTTTAAAGATAATCCCTTTTTATTCTTATCTTACGTTAAAAGAAGCTTTACGAGATTATTTTGTCGTTTTACATGTACATCAAGTAAAGGTTTGTTTTATTTTATTTCTTGTATTATTATCATTATGTAGGGCACGATTTAATATTTTTACATCGTGTCCTATGTAAGACGATGCATAGAACTTATATGCATCGTTCCTATTATAAGGAACGATGCCCTTATAATAGGGCATCGTTCAAGCGTTGGTGTGGAGCCCTGGTTGAAATCGTGCTGCAGGGAAACAAATAAAAGAACAAATTTATTATAAAAGAAAAAGGAGAAATATCATGCAAATAATAATCTTTCGCTACTACAGAAAAATTCATAAATGTTCACGTTTCTAAAGATAGCTTATAGAAACCAGAGTATTGGCAAATATCTCATATTATTCTCAAACTCTATTGTTCCATTATGTGTTTCCAAATGTAACCCATCTTGGGTCATTGTGGTTTTCAAAATATCGATGTAGTCATTTTCTGATATCATTTAAACAAAAATGACTGATCTTTTTTTTGTCTTTTTTTGTTTTTTTTTAACTGCCAAGAGTGCTATTATTTTTTTAATTGCATTGCTTTTCCGTTAAATATTTAGTATGTCCCTTTGTGTACAGAAGCCGAAGCTTTTCTATTGATCCGACTGTGTGTTTGTAAAGAGTTCTAAGTACTTTCACGGGCCTGTACTCGTTTAGTAAAACACTTTCTTATTGAAAGAAACAGCAGACTATTATTATTTTATTTATTTTATTTTGTTTTTTATTTTGCTAATCTAATGCCGTATAATTATTTTCTAACACAGTGTACAAAACTTTACCAGTTTAATTATAGATGAATCCATCGCCTGCTTCTGCAAATAAATGGGACATTCGGCCTGGTTTATACTAGGTTTTGTGTCTTGTAACTTATTTTTCAATTTAAAATATTTTATGTAGCTGTTTTTACTATCAAAATTTTATGAAGAAAAAGAAAAAAGATTTTTTTCAGTTAGTGTTAAAGACGACGAATAAATGAAAATTGAATATTTGGAAATTTTCCAAATGTATAGATAGCTGTTTATCTATTATATATTGTTCAAAAATGCGCACGTGATAAACAAATACCAGTAATTTGAAATATCAGATTGTTATACGACATGCAGAACAATGCAATTAATCATACTTGAAAAAAATTGTTTATAAAATTGTCAATAACATAATATTTATTCCTGGTCTTGAGTTGGTATAGTTCTGATTAATTTATTTCTTCTCTTTGATAACTTTTTTAGAATCAATAAATTTTCGATTATGCAGAATATTCTGAAAATTTCAGATTGAACATTTGTTTGATGTACTAGTTTGTTTTAACATTCTTCATTCGCATTTTCATGTAAAATATTTTATCTCTTTATTATCATACACAGTGGTCGGGAAAACTACTTTTTTTTTTTCGTTTTGTTTTTAGCAAACTTCAACTACACCTACTTTATCTAAAATGTAATTAACTGAAATTACAATTACTTGTTTTTGCAAGTAGCGACTATAAACTACTTTTTAAAGTAATCACCACTTCGTTACTTTCTGATTTTGACATAGTATTCCAATCCATGCTCGAACGAAAGGACAAGGATTAAGTATACAGTAGCCCCTCGTTGTATCGCGTCTGCTGAAATAGAATTCCCCCAATAAAAGTCTTATCGACAACCTCAACGCATTCATGGAAAACAAATCTGCAACAGTCTTAGTTGTTCGAGCGGATAACACAGCATATTAAAATTCCTTCATCCTCTTCAAACCACACTTTTTTTAATTTACTAGTTGTTTTAACATTCTTCATGTAAAATATTTTATCTCTTTATATTATCATAAACAGTGGTCGGAAAAACTATTTTTTTTTTCGTCTTTTGTAACGAACTATAACTACAACTATTTTATCTAAAATGTAATTAACTGAAACTACAATTACTTGTTTTTACAAGTAGCGACTATAAACTACTTTTCAAAGTAGTAATCACTACTTCGCTACTTTCTGATTTGAACATAGAATTCCAATCCATACTCGAACGTAAGGACAAGGATTAAGTAATACAGTAGCCCCTCGTTATATCGCGTCTGCTGAAATAGAATTCCCCAAAGTCTTATCGACAACTTCATCGCATTCATGGAAAACAAATCTGCAACAGTCTTAGTTGTTCGAGCGGATAACACAGCATATTAAAATTCCTTCATCCTCTTCAAACCACACTTTTTTTTAAAATCATTTACAAGTATCCAAGTTGGTGTCTTAGAGCGTGTCTTCATGTTTTTTACATCATTTCAAAGAATTAAAATTCCCCTACGAGATATTTTGGTGCCTTTTTTCGCTGTTATGCTTTAATATAGATGTACTTCCTATTTTATGCCCATGCACGGCTGTCTCGTATGGTTTTATACACTTTTTTGCTTGCTCCCTTACTTTTTTTTTAGCAGTGTAGTTTATTTTAACATTCCCTATTCTCAATTCCATTATATGGTGCCATGAATAACTAAATTTATGTATCAATGCAAATGTTTAAATTATTGTTTTTCTTGTAATAATTTATTTGATGTACTAGTTTAGTTAACATTCTTCATTATTAATTCAATTTAAAATATTTTGTCTTCTTATTACTATGAATAACTAAAATTATGTATCGAGGAAAATGTTTAAACCATTGTTTTTTCTTGTAATCATTTGTTTAATGTACTAGTTTATTTAACAATCTTCATGCTTATTGCAATTAAAAATGTTTTATCTTCTTATTACCAGGAATAATAGGTGTATATATGAAATGAACGTAAATGCTTAAACCATTGTTTTTCTTGTAAGCAAGTGTTCAAATGAAATTTGATTTAAGGCAGTATTAAAAAAAAATACTTTTCCACGCTCAACAACTCAAAATTTTGAGATACATTTTCAGACTCATTTTTAAAAGTAAAAACATGAAACTTGGCGGCGTGATTTATGAAGAGATTTATAAGGGCCCCATTTTTTTATTTTTCGTTCAATTAATTAGAAATTGATTTACAAACAATTATTTTCACAGTACGATATTTATTTTTTGTTTGTTTCCAGCGCTATATCTTCGGTAAATTCGGTTCAAAATGTCCACTTTGACAGCCTTTTTTGAAATATATTCTGCCTTTATCAAAAAATCGAGACAATACGGACATTATAAAGTTTCTGAATAAGAGAACCTGCCAAATGGATGCATTTTAGAGCAAAAATGAATTTAAAAATGTGTCTCAAAATAAGCAGTTTAGATTTGAATACACCCTTGAAAAAAAAACTATGTTACAAATGCTGAGTACGTTTGTTTTGTATCGAATTAATGTACAAAAAATTAATGAAAACGCACTTTTTGATTAAAAATTTGACTTAAAAATGAAATTTAGAAAAAAAATGAAAGTTGAAAATTGTCTATCGATTGTTAAAAAGCGGTAGCATTGGAACAGTCAATAAAGGAAAACTATGAACAACTTTTTTACCGCAAAATATTGAGTTATATATTAAGAAAAGTGAATGAAAATATGCCAAGATCTAATCATAATAACAGTTCTTACCGTGTGTCTACATTTGTGGATTCTTTTTTCATATTCAGATAAAAACTTTTATTATTATTATTATTATTTTAAATATTAGCAAATATTCGTAAATATTTAAAAATACAATTTAATGATTCTTTCTTGAAGATATACAGGAGATGATAATACTAATAATTATACAGATCTATTAGCCAGTAGATCTTATCTGTTTACTCCCTATATATAAGTCTAATTTTAATCCACATGTACAATTAAAACTAATTCACACGCAATCTACGATTTTCATTCTCAAAAGGGTGATTAATGATGATGCTTAATGCTACTTAGCATATTCTCAAATTGAACTTATGTTCATATATTATTATTAGATTCTTTACATTTTTGGAACAAACACAACACAGACTGATAATCCTTAACAACTCATTATTTGTCCATTCCTCTTTTTTTAGCGCCCCAAGAAAATTTACAGAACAATAAAGCTCCATAAAAAAGGAAAAATTTTCTTTTCCTTCCCTCCAAATAAAAGTAAACCTTCTAATTAATTTTTCTTTTCGAGTTTTAGTGCTAAAGCTCTCTGAGAAACATATTACATGGGCAGGTGGCCAAACTTGGCACACAAAAATTCTAATCATTTTTGTAAAGGTGTTTCACATTTGAAATACGAGGTTTTTCTTTCATGTAGGTTTTCCACAGTTACATCAAATATGTGCTTGTTAAAAAACCCTAATTATAAATTTTTAAAATATATATGGAAAATAATGATTGTTACCTTTACGTAAATAATAAATTAAGGTTGTGATAAAGTTTTTGTCTAGATATTTTTATATAAAGAAATAAAAAATTGAATTTTAATGTGTGACTCTCATATAAAAATGTAATTATATTTGTAAAATATTTCGGTTGTAATTGTACGTTATCGTACTTCTGTGTAAAAATCATGACAATTAGCGCTGTTTAAAAATTAAGTTTTTAACACTTTTAATCATTATTTGGACTCTAAACTAGGGTATTTTGTAGATATATAGTAAGTCTAAAAGAAAAAAAATTGTAGATTTTTTTAAGGAAAGCATCATTTAAGAAAATAAGTACTTATAAACTATTGTGATAATTGACTTGTGATAAATTATGCAAATAATTATGTAATTTTTACATGAATAACTCAATAAAACAAATTGTTTTGAAGAATATTTTAAAATTTACTTTGAAATATTCTGTAAATTTTATTGAATTATTTGTTAATTTCTTTTGCAACTGCTATTTAGTTATTCATGAATTATTTATATTATTTTTTATTTTCTGACATTTCGCGCTAACATCAAGTAATAACGTCTCTAAATCAATGCTTTCCAACCACTGAAAGGCATTGCTATAGGAGTCCTCCAAACGTTTTATATATATATATATGGTTAAAATTAACACAAAACATTTGTTCCAGCAAATTACTAAATTACAAAAAAACTATGTAATAACATATACTGACAAATCTCCTAATAATTATGCAATCATATGTAAAGCTTATTATCACCAACTACTTACATCCTGTATTTCTACTAACAATTCTTTTAAAAAAAACTAATGAAAATGTAATTGTAAACAATCGTAAAATTCACAGTTATTATAAATTATTAAATATTTCTTCTACTAACTTTAATTATCCTTATTTAGTTCTTATACCCAAATTTCATAAAAATCCAATTAAATTTAGGACTGTAACTATAGGATGCAATACATATAATAATATAGCCAATAAACATCTATTAAAAATTCTCAATCAAATTTATACACTGACAACATCCACTGATAATACACATTGTATAAAAAATAGCTATCAACTCGTCAATATTTTGAAAAATCTTAAATGTGTTAACAATATAATGACATATGATTTCAAAGATCTATTTAATAATATAGATTTATTAGATCTACATAATATTATAAATGCATTATTTAATAAGTATCATCATTCACTTAATTTAACAATTCATATAGATACAGCTTATTTTAAAACTTTAACAAATTTCATTATATATAATAATTATATAATGCATGATAACACGTTATATTTACAGAAAGTCGGTATACCACAAGGGGGATGTACATCTAGTATACTTTCAGACTTATACTTGTATCATTATGAACGTACTTTTATTAACAGTAATATACATTTATATCGTTATATTGATGACATAATTTTAATTGCCACTGATCACACTAATATTTCTATATTTCCAGTTGATTATCCTACTAATTTAGAATTAACGGAAAACCTCCTTTCTAACAATACTATTCACTTTTTAGATCTTAAAATTACACTTAAAGAAAACAAAACAATAATTGATCTATTTGATAAACGTAAAGAATTTAAATTTAGAGTTAATTCATTTACTAATTTTAAATCATGTCTTTATAATTCTGTATATCGTAATATAATCCATAATCATATTTATAGAATAAAAGTTTATGTTCTTCTCAACTAATTAACAACAATATCAAAAAATTTATCTATGATGCATTACAACATGGTTTTCCAAAAAAAAATGCATATATTCTTTAATATATAGTTAGTTCTTAAATGATCTTTGCAACCAAATTAACACATGCGTTAAAAAATGTATAAAAAAATCATATAATCTTATAAAAAAAAAAAATATATATATATATAATAGGACGGTTGGGTGGGTAGATAATGGATTGAGGAGGTGTGTGGCGGAGTTATATGGAAAAAACGCATGGTTTAATTTATATTTTAAAAAAAGGGGGGGGGGCATTTTGATTTACACAAACGTTTGATATTACACATTTTATAATGGACTGTGATGTGATATTTTTATATGTACATTAATTTAGTTATATTTACATATTCATTATTTAATTAATTTAAATGAATTTATATTCATTAATATTAAGAATGTTTTTGATCTAATGCATTTGGATTAATGCCTACGGTGGACAATATCATATTAACTTCTAATATACTGAATACTTTTCTAAAGTGTTAATATAATATATGTTTTAATTTTTATTAAACGTTCTACCCTTACCACTTATATTAAGAGTATATAATTTTTTAACTTTGTATGAAGAAATATTATATGTTACTAATTAATTTCAATATTTAATTAATATGAATTTTAAATCCTTTGTATCTTAATTCAAATATTTAGTATTTTATTTTAATTTAATTTATGTGATGTTGCATTTTTGGCACAGTTATTTAATAGTTGCTGTGTCATTTCATGGTACATATATTTTTATGTTGCTTTAATTATTAATTTTTCCATCTTACATCTTATTTTTAACACAGAATTATTCATTAATACATCCATTACTTTAATGTAATTGGATATTCTATTTATTAATTAATTTCGTTTATTTATTATTTAACTAATTGCTATCATCTTTAGATAGTATATGGTTTAATTTTTAAATATTAATTTTCATCCAATACTATTTTTATTCAGCGTATATTCACTTTTTACCATTATAGATGGCAGCACCAATGTTCCTGTTGCTTTACAATAATATTCATATTATTCTAAAATCTTTTCTGGCAACATTGTAAATCATTTTCTAAATCTAAATTTGGCAACATGTAATGATTTTTTTGCAATTCATTCCCTCGTTTTGGTTGTGTTCATGTGTGGTTCATGTGGTGCATAGGTATCTATTTTAATCCAAATGGATTATAGACTTTCTGACTCTATTTCATATTTTATCTGTATATTATAGGTATGGCTTCTTTCCTTTTTAATATTGTATTTATTTCTTATTTTTTCACAGGTTTGATTCAATGTTTATGAGTAGGTAGTCCCAAAATCATATTCTTTAGCAATGTTATGGCTAATATGATGATGAAACCACTCATTTTATTTGTGGTATTTAGGCATTTGGGACTTGAAAATTCTGTCTAAATTCCACAAATTTGATTTCATTCATTCAATTTCATTTATTCAATTTTTAATTTAATTTCTTATTCTTTTAAATAAGTTTTTGGTATCCATATTCAGTGTGTTGGGGAATACTTTCATTGACAACTAATTATTACATACTTAATCATTATTTCATAGTTTAAGTTGGTGTTATGGTAATGTTTCATTTATGGTTATATATATATATATATATATATATATATATATATATATATATATATATATATATATATATATATATATATATATATATATATATATATATTTAACATAAATTTATAAATATTTCCGTGTGATTCTAATAAACATTCATAAAAACTATTTAAAAGGGATTCTTTTCAACAACAGATACTGTTTGAATATTTCTGCAAGAACATGAAAATGGAACAACCTGTTCTAGACGGTGATCAAAAAGTATCCGGAATGCTTCATTAAAAATGCATCCATAGTAGATATCGTCTGCAGACTTTTATCAAACCTTTTTACAACTTCTATAAACCTCTGGAAATAGTCAGGAATTTATTTCAATTTATCGTCTGAAAATAAATTTGTTTTCAACGAAATAAGAATGTTCACTCTATTGTTTTTCCGAAATGGCGAATGTTATTGAGCAAAGAACATGCATTAAATTTTGTTTTCGCAATGAAAGTTCTGCTCCAAAAGCATTTGAAATGCTGTAAAAAGCTATTAAAGACGACTATTTATGAAAAAAAAAAAAAAACAGTATTTGATTGGTATAAATGTTTAAAGATGGTAGAGAACCCGTTGTAAAAATTAAGGTAATGTTGACTGTTTTCTTTGATTGTATTGTGCATTATGAATTCCTACCAACTGTCCAGATAGTCAATAAAAATTATTACTTGAGTGTTTAGCGCCGTTTGCGTGAAGCAATTCGTCGAAAATGACCTGAAATGTGGCGAGAAAACTCCTGGATTTTGCACCACGATAATGCACTCACAGTACAATTATTATTCGTGAGTTTTTAATCAAACATTCAACAAATACGACTCCATAAGCTCCGTATTTAACTGATATGCAACCGTACGACATTTTTATTTTATTTTCATGGTTAAAATTGACTCTTCGCGGTCGCCGTTTTGAGTCCATTAACTCGATAAAAGAAAATTCTCTAAGAACTCTGAAGGGTTTCACAAAAACGACTTTAAGGAATCTTTTGATGATTGAAAAAAAAAAAAAAAACGTTGACAGGAGTGCATTGCAGTCGGAAGAAATTACTTTGAAGGAGATGCAATAAATTCTTACCAATACATTTTTTTTTCATGGTTAAAATTGACTCTTCGCGGTCGCCGTTTTGAGTCCATTAACTTGATAAAAGAAAATTCTCTAAGAACTCTGAAGGGTTTCACAAAAACAACTTTAAGGAATCTTTTGATGATTGAAAAAAACGTTGAAAGGAGTGCATTGCAGTCGGAAAAGATTACTTTGAAAGAGGTGCAATAAATTCTTCCCAATACATTTTTTTTTTTCATGGTTAAAATTGACTCTTCGCGGTCGCCGTGTTGAGTCCATTAACTCGATAAAAGAAAATTCTCTAAGAACTCTGGAGGGTTTCACAAAAACGACTTTAAGGAATCTTTTGATGATTGAAAAAAAAAACGTTGACAGGAGTGCATTGCAGTCGGAAGAAATTACTTTGAAGGAGATGCAATAAATTCTTACCAATACATTTTTTTTTCATGGTTAAAATTGACTTTTCGCGGTCGCTGTTTTGAGTCCATTAACTCGATAAAAGAAAATTCTCTAAGAACTCTGAAGGGTTTCACAAAAACGACTTTAAGGAATCTTTTGATGATTGAAAAAAAACGTTGACAGGAGTGCATTGCAGTCGGAAGAAATTACTTTGAAGGAGATGCAATAAATTCTTACCAATACATTTTTTTTTCATGGTTAAAATTGACTTTTCGCGGTCGCTGTTTTGAGTCCATTAACTCGATAAAAGAAAATTCTCTAAGAACTCTGAAGGGTTTCACAAAAACGACTTTAAGGAATCTTTTGATGATTGAAAAAAAACGTTGAAAGGAGTGCATTGCAGTCGGAAGAGATTACTTTGAAGGAGGTGCAATAAATTCTTAACAATACATTTTTTTTCATGGTTAAAATTGACTCTTCGCGGTCGCCGTTTTGAGTCCATTAACTTGATAAAAGAAAATTCTCTAAGAACGCTGAAGGGTTTCACAAAAACAACTTTAAGGAATCTTTTGATGATTGAAAAAAACATTGAAAGGAGTGCATTGCAGTCGGAAAAGATTACTTTGAAAGAGGTGCAATAAATTCTTACCAATACATTTTTTTTTCATGGTTAAAATTGACTTTTCGCGGTCGCTGTTTTGAGTCCATTAACTCGATAAAAGAAAATTCTCTAAGAACTCTGAAGGGTTTCACAAAAACGACTTTAAGGAATCTTTTGATGATTGAAAAAAAAACGTTGAAAGGAGTGCATTGCAGTCGGAAGAGATTACTGTGAAGGAGGTGCAATAAATTCTTACCAATACATTTTTTTTCATGGTTAAAATTGACTCTTCGCGGTCGCCGTTTTGAGTCCATTAACTTGATAAAAGAAAATTCTCTAAGAACTCTGAAGGGTTTCACAAAAACGACTTTAAGGAATCTTTTGATAATTGAAAAAAAAAACGTTGACAGGAGTGCATTGCAGTCGGAAGAAATTACTTTGGAGGAGATGCAATAAATTCTTACCAATACATTTTTTTTTCATGGTTAAAATTGACTCTTCACGGTCGCTGTTTTGAGTCCATTAACTCGATAAAAGAAAATTCTCTAAGAACTCTGAAGGGTTTCACAAAAACGACTTTAAGGAATCTTTTGATGATTGAAAAAAAAACGTTGAAAGGAGTGCATTGCAGTCGGAAGAGATTACTGTGAAGGAGGTGCAATAAATTCTTACCAATACATTTTTTTTCATGGTTAAAATTGACTCTTCGCGGTCGCCGTTTTGAGTCCATTAACTTGATAAAAGAAAATTCTCTAAGAACTCTGAAGGGTTTCACAAAAACGACTTTAAGGAATCTTTTGATAATTGAAAAAAAAAACGTTGACAGGAGTGCATTGCAGTCGGAAGAAATTACTTTGGAGGAGATGCAATAAATTCTTACCAATACATTTTTTTTTCATGGTTAAAATTGACTCTTCACGGTCGCTGTTTTGAGTCCATTAACTCGATAAAAGAAAATTCTCTAAGAACTCTGAAGGGTTTCATAAAAACGACTTTAAGGAATCTTTTGATGATTGAAAAAAACGATGACAGGAGTGCATTGCAGTCGGAAGAGATTACTTTGAAGGAGGTGCAATAAATTCTTACCAATAAATTGATACCTTTTGTTGTACGCCACCATTCCGAATACTTTTTTATCACAGTTATGTGTATCTATTACTACAAACATGCATGCATATATGCATGTTAGGCCTGTACGCTATTCTGTGTGTATAATATGAATTTTTTAAAAATAACAGAAAACCTTAGTCTATATCTGATTATATATTATATATATAGATAGATAAATATAGATAGATAGGTAGATAGATAGATAGATAGACATATTAAATGTCTAATTTTTTTCCCATTTAATTGACTTAATTTCACCTTAAAATATTTTTTGTACTACTTCTCATCTCAAAATTCTATTATTCTAAATTCTATAATTCTAAATCCTAGTACCTTAGCATTCCCGTATTACAACCATTCAATTTCGAATATTCTTTTTTATTTTCATAAGCCTAGCTTTTTCATTTTTCGGAACGCGTTCTATGATGTTTACAAGCTTTTTTTTTTTTTTTGTTTTTGCCTCATATTTATAATGGGGGGCGAAGTTATTCAGCCTTTCCATCTACTGAAAATAATGAAGCTGGTCGATCAACTAGGGTGTTTAAAAATCTTGTTTTGCAGTTTATAGTTAATTCAATAAACTTTTATATTCTGTTCTTAACGTTTAAGTTTTATAGTTCAGGCTTTTGATCATTTATACACACATGCTTTTTGAATTTTTGATAGTTTTGAGTTCATACATTTATTGACGAATATTATATGTCGCATTTTTTGTGTGCTGCTTTAAGCGGCTATAAATGCAATAATTTTTCATCCGGTATTGAATAAAATATATATGTGTGTGTGTACGTGCATGTGTGTGTGCATGCGTGTGTGCGCGTGCGTGTGTGCGCGTGCGTGTGTGCGCGTGCGTGTGTGCGCGCGCCCGTGTATGTTTGTGCATACCTTTGTTTGTCTGTGCACGTGTATGTGTGTTCGCGCGTGTTTATGTGTTCGCGTGTATGTGTGCACGTGTGTGTGTATGTGCGTGTGTGTGCATGCGTGCATATATATATATATATATATATATAGCACAAAATATCCGTTGCGTATTTTACTGCAAAAAATTATATAAAATAATTTCTTTAAAAATATATTTCTGGTAATACATTTAATAAAGTTTCTTTCTAATTTTACTTAATTTCGGAGATATGTTCATGAAAACACAGGGGAAAAAAACGAACACTTCTCTTTCTCAGGCTGTTGTTCCAAATATTGCACACTACTTTAAGTTTTACTGGATAAGAATGTTATGTATAAATAACGCGCTCAAAGCCTCTAATTAATATACACAGTATGAATTTAGTAAGCTGGTATCCAACTACCGAGAAATTATATCATGCTTTCCTAGCTTTTCAGTAGAGCATATAGATAGATACACAGACAGGCAGATAGATAGCTAGATAGATACTCAGATTTGCATAATACGCACAATAATAATTTAAAAAAAACTCTGAAGCGAAAAATTACATATATAAAAATATATAAAACAACAAAGTCAATCTTCTTCGTCTTCTTTTTTTTTCTTTTTTTTTTTAAATATATATATATTTAATTTAATTTTTAGCACGCTGCAATAAAAATATATTTTTTTAAATAAATTATAAAATCAAATACTATCTCGTTAATCATAAAAACAAATGCTAGAGGAATTTTTGTTTTAGTTTGCGAAAGTAAAAAGCTAATATTATTACCAATTTTGTTTTTCCTGTGAAAATATGCGATATTACAGGACACACAAAAACTAAATTTTATATCTAACACAAAATATCCTTTGCTTATTTTACATTTTAAAAAAATATAAAAGTTAAGTTCTTGAAAATATTTCTAGTTATAAACTTAACAAAGTTTCTTTCTATCGCTATTTTTGCTTAGTTTCGTAAATTTGTTCCGGAAAACACAGAAAAAAAAGAGAGAGAGAGAGAGCACTTCTATTTCTCAGAAACACCTCGAGCTGTTAGTTCCAAATATTACACACTACTTTTAGTTTTGTTGGATTAATAATGTCGCTATTGCTATATATATAAAAAGAACGCGCGCAGAGCCCCTAATTAATTTACTCGTAGCTGCTCTACGATAAAATTGGAAAGTGTCGTGGGACATGAATTTAGTGGGCAGGTAGCCAACCGCCGAGAAATCATCTCGTGCTTTTCCTTAGCTTTTGACCAGAGCATATACTATTGCTAATGTAGCAAGAAATTTCTACTTTCCAGATGATCACGCCATCTATAAATATGCATATGAATTTGAGAATCAATGCGGTGAACACGCTTTGTTTAGCTAAAATATCTTCGAGAATTTAAGAAAGAAAATTAATTTTTATTGGTTTTTATAAAACATAATTAATGACGTTTAATTAATCTAGAGACTGAAAGGGTATTTTAATATTGTTAAAAATAATATGGGTATTTTTGATTAAGTGTTATTTTGTAATTAAAAAAATGGTTTATAATGTAGTCTAAAATCGATATAAATATTAACCGAAAATTTTTGCATTTATCGTTTATCTTTAAATTTACATTGATGAAAGCAAAATATCATTATCTATGAACATATTTTTTTAAATAAAATTATTTGTTGCAAAAATTCAGGAAATTGCTTGAAAATAATATCAAATTATCATCACGAACAATTTATAGGATGGAGAAATTCTATTAAAATCCTACCGCCCTACCCCAATTTATTTAATCTACGAAATGAACGTTACCAAATATAGTTGTATTTACTAGCAATTATTTGTGTAACGGAAAAATAAGATATGTACAATACATCCCCCTCCCCCCGCAAAAAAAAAAAAATCGTACAAGGACTATAACTAGAATTCTAATTAATGCAAAAGTAAACAAAAAGTACCGTTTTAATTAGTATGAAGTTTTTTGTAATCGTATGTGGTCTATTGTGTCTACATATTAAAACTTGCACAAACATTGATTTTTCACATGGTAACACTCAGTTTTGACACCATATTTGAGTTTCTTGGTTAAAGACTACCGGAAAACGAGTATAGTTTATATACTTTTATTTAAATCTTCATACCGTTAGAAAAGGTTTTGAAGATGCTAACATTAAATTCATGTGACAAACCTTAAATTATAACTTCCCCAAAAAGCATCCAGTTATTATTTTTTATTTTTTAATGAGATGCAATGAATAGTCCTAAACATATTCCATATTATTTTCAATTTAAAAAAATATTTTTTTTAATTAGAAAAATTACTAATAAATTCGTGTTTAAAAAATATGAATTATGACCTGCATTAATTTTTACGTAAAACAAACCACAATCGTCAAAAACATGGGTGTGTAAATTTACAGCTCATTCCTAGATATAGAGAAATTTTCCTTTTGGATACTCTAAAGTCCAAAGGGTCCATCTCAAATTATTAAAGCATCCCCAAAAAACAAAATTTTCGAATTCAACAGAGAAAATGCACTATATTTTCTTTATTTTAAAAATAAGATATATTCAGATATTTTCTATAATTTTTTAGCAACTAATTGAAAGTTCCCAGTACTTCTAATTGTAAAATAATTTGATTTATAGTCTAGATTTTTGGATAATTTGTTCTTAATTTTATTTTTCGAAATTATGGATAAAACTCTAACATATTTTCTTTATAATTCCGTGAAGATTTAAAAAAAAACATATAAACTATATTTTTTTTCCGTTTTGCCTTGATCCAAAAAAACTCAAATATGTAGACAAAATTGGGTGTTACTATTTGAAAGCATTTTTTAATATTTACACGCCCCCTTAAGACAATTTACGATTATAAAGAACATCATACGAATTAAAATGGTACTGTTGAATTATTTTTGCATTAATTAAAGCCATCGTTCAGATTTTTTGTGTTTTTTGTGGTTTTTTTTTTTTTTTTTTTTTTTTTTTTTGGGGGGGGGGGGAGTTGTTGTACAATTGTTGGTTGGAAAATTACGCATACCTCCCCCTAATTCTGCCGCAAATCCTCATTTAAAAATTATACCCTTATTAGTCGATTCGGAATAACGCTACTAATAAATGGTATACATGGATTATGGTTTCGGCGCCGTCTACATATTAAAAACTGAACTATTTTTTTTACGTACCTTTTTCTTGGGAATTACTGAAACGATTTCAGTAATCTTTTTTAAAAGCTATTTTGTAGTAGCTAAACTATAATTTGATCGTTCAGCAACAAATAAAAATAAAAAGTGCAATTGTGATTTCGCAAAGAAATCTAGGGTTTTTTTTTAAAATTAACGTTGCTAAAAATAATTGATTTAAAAAAAATCGCAATTTAGCTAATTATACAATGATAGATCAGCTAACAAAGATAGCTGTAATCCCAAACCTTATTTCCTGTCGAATTCAACATAGGTGCATTATTTTAGCACTCACATCCGAACAGTATTTATTAGCAAAATGTTGGTTCCAGATAAATATCCTAAAAGGTACAAATATACTAAAATTTTCAGAAAACGGGATTAATTTCGTCTATTTAATGAATTTTTCGAGACAAAATGAGAAAAATTATGTAAAATTTCGAAGACCTGAGACAAGTAATTATTCCCTTTACTCTCCCCGTAAAACCGCCAATGGGTTAGCCGAATCCATAATCCTTAGCCGAGTTTAATAAATAGTGAAAAAATAAATATTTGTTAGCCGAAACATACGCTAGTGAAGGTATCACTGTATGTAATACCAAAATAATAATAATAATAATAATAATAATAATAATAATAACATTAAAATAGTTTCATCAGTTCCCGAGAAAAATATACGTCAATATCATCTGTTTCCATATAGATTTTCTCACTGTTGTTGGCCCTTAAAACCTTTAAAAATAAAGACAGAAAAATCCTGCATCAAGCATAGATTCTGAAACACTTCCCAACACATTCAGCATACTGTAATAAAATTTCCCAGTTTAATAAGGTGGAATTTGATATCTAAGTACGAAATTTAGAAAACGTATAAAACATTTTAAAACCCAATTTCAAAAATTACCATGTGCAGTGAGAAAAGTATCCAAATTATTTTGTGCAGCCCTGTATATGATCTATAGATTTATGCATATGTTATACAGTATGCAAAAATTTAGTTCAGTTAGGAAACGCATAACATAGTTGAAAATTCTCCTTCAGCAATTTCGTTCAATAAGCGAAAATGTACTCGAATTTTTAAGCAGCCCTGTATATATATAATTTATACATACCGAGTAATATGCAAAAAATTGGTTAAATTTAAAACCGCACACCACAATTGAAACCGCGCTTCCAACAATTATTGCTCATAGACAGTACTGTAACCGAATTGTTTTGTGTGACCCTGTAAATGAAGGATAAATGGTATGCACACCATATTCTACAGTAAGCATTTTGTACTGCACCTAAGTGATGTATACCAATTTAAATATATTTGAAATAGTGCAATATAATTAAAATACACCGAAAACTATTTTTCCTCATTGACCATAATGTAACTGAATTCTTTTAAGTGTCCCTGTAAATGAACTCTAAATACTACACACTTCATTTTCAATACCGAACATGCCCATGGTAAACTTCAATAACATATATCAATTACACTGCAATTCGAGTATATTTACGCTAGTTAGACCGACGGCCAGACAAACTCAATTCATAAACACTTTTCAACTATGTTGGAAAGTGTTTAAAAAAAGAGCCTGAAAATACTCTTTTCACCGTTCGTGTAATCTGAAAATAATTGAAAATCTCTTTATTCTCCTCTTTAAAAGCTTCAAAAGAGGTGATAACCTTATCAAGATCTATCATGTGACTCGTTGCGTGTTTGCTTATTCTTGTAACATATTTCTCAACATGGATAGGAAAGAATGATTAAAATCAAGCTAAAGAGATTGAAAAATCTCACCTCGTACACAAAACTTGGTTGTTCTCGAAAACTCACCCGCAGAATTCCTAAACGAGGCGCTGCTAGAATTTAGAACTGGCGATTCCCACTTACCTTAATGATCCTGATGGGTCCAGAGAAATTTATCCTGTTGTTGACCCGATGGCTCCAATTAAGTATTGGTATCTAAAAGTAGGTGGCAATAAAATACATTTGTGAAGTTATATTCGGCAGCTGAAATTGGATAGGGGAAAATGAGTTGCTTTTGTTTTCATTCATGTATTGTCATCAGAGCTTATTAATATTTCTAGATAACAGAAACAGGTTGAATTAAAAATATATACATTAAAGTTGTTTTAACTCAGTGCAAAATAATGAAAGTAATAATAATAAAAAAAAAAAAATACGACGCAGTTACATAAGGACTATTTTGAACGCAAATTATTTTTTGTAACTATCTATCTTACGACAGTCACCAAAAAAATCTACATTTTCTACATTCTTTTATTTAATTTTACTTGGTTCATATATGTAAAAATGTAATTTTGCAAATGATTTTTTTACTCATTTTCCGATATACTAGAATTATAAAAATTATATACATAGGTGTGTTTCCGCTGACAATACAACATTTTAATATACAGTCGAACCTCGTTAACACGAAATCGCTTAACGCGAAATTTCGCTTAACACGAAATAATACTGAAGTCCCGTCAGATAAGTCTGAAAATCAACGTTAATTAATTCGTTTAACACGAAATAGAATTTCGGAAAATCCCGCTTAAGGAGAAAAAAATTTTTTTTGCTCCAAAGTCCAAACATGATTCTTTACGCAAAGTTTTCGATATTGCAAACTTATATGTCACATTTTCTTATTAAAAATGGTATTTTTGTCATGATTTGAAAAATAACTAAAGTGGAAACGGGTTTCATAAAATGGTGAAATTCCGAATTCCTGTCTAATCTCTGCTTTTCTTTGTCTTCTGATATGCAGAAGTTTTCCCACACTAATCATATTGGCGTATAGATCGGTCACAATGAAAGTTTGAGTGAAGGAATTTGTTTCTTCAAAATGATTGTTTCATTACTTGTTTGACTGTATTGACAGTGACATAAACCGGGTTTCCGAAATCCCCTATTTTCAGGGAAAAGAAGTGACAATCCCTACTCCACTATCTGATTACATAATTGAAACTCTTTCCGCAGTTGCTCTGTAGAATTCTATGACAGAAGAGTCAAAAATAGCAAGCTTATTTTTAGAAACCAAGCAAAATATTTTAAGCGAAGTCAGCGGTAAAGTGCTGAAAAAACCAGAAATTGCAGCAGAAAAGATTGAAGTGGGTTATGTGAGTCAATTCCAACCAGTAAAAAAACGAATGTGTACGGAAAGAATGGAGAAATTAAAATTGTTCTCTTGCTGTGGATAAAAGAGGCAAGAAACCATAACATTATTTTAACTGGTGCAGTTTTGCAAGAGAAGGCAAAGGCATTTGCTGAATCTCTTGGTGAGAGCTATTTCCCATATTCTAACGGATGACTGCTAAGATTCAAAGAGTGTCATAGAATTGTTTTAAAAAAGATATGTGGCCGGAAAACGAGGAATTCGTTCGCAAACATTGTTTTTCAGAATACATTTGCATAGATGAAGACGTGCTGACTTCAGATGTGACGACAGACGAAGAAATAATTTCTGTATTAGCTGAAAAAAGATGACAACATTGAAGTGTCAGACAAGGATGAAGAAATCGATACAAAAGTTTAGTGTCATTAAATGAATCTACCGCAGAATTGAAAACTGTACAACGTTCCATTATGGAACAAGAGGATGCTTCCCGAGCTTTGGACAAATAACATGAGATTCGCAAGTTCCTAAAAGAAGTACTCAACAAAAATTGAAGCAAAAGTCAATAACGGACTTAAAAAAAAAAAGGATTAGTAAGTAAACAAATTTATTATTGCCCAAAAAGATGATCAATTTCTTTTATTTTTTAATTAAATTTTCTATTTCTTATTAATTTCTGATTTTAAGAAAACAGATACATATTTGTAGGTTAATTTATTTAGTTTTTATATCTAACATAGAAGGACCCTATTTTGACGGTTAACACGAAATTTCGGATAACACGAAAAAAATTCACAGTTCCTTCAATTTCGTGTTAACGAGGTTCGACTGTATATGCAAAATAATGAAAGTAATAATAACAAAAAAAAAGTTAATTTTACAGTATAATACTGGCAGCTGGGATGCCAGTATGCAATGTAGCTTAAATAATGCTTTTCTTTTATTTTCTGTTGCCATATCTTAAACAAGAACGAAAAATCATGCATCATGCATAGACTATGAAACACTCTCCAGTAGTAACAAAATATTATTCAAAAGTTTTCTTTTTCATACAATGAAATGAGGTATCTAAATAAGCAATTACAATAAACCACATAACTCAGTAAAAATCCATTTTCAGCAATTGCTGTCCATATGCGATAATGTGTGCGAATTCTGTCGTACAGCCTTGTGTACGATCTATATAATTTGTACACACCACGTAAAACACTAAAAATTAGATAAGATTAAAAATGCATAACACAGAGGAAAATGCACTCTAGCAATTGTGGATCATAGTCAGTCATGTAACTGAATTTTTTTGCGCTTCTCTGTAAATGAACGATAAATGTTACACACACCGTTATCTATAGAAAACATGTTGTAGGCACCTCAGACCTTCTTTTTAATTTCATTATGTTTGAAACATCATAACATCGTTGAAATCACTGTTGATTTTCCCCTGTATATCATAATGTACACTCTAAAAACATTTTCAAAACTGAGCAAAAAATACTCAAATCTGAGTATGTCGCATAGTCAAAATAGCTTCGAATCAAAATTACTCAAGTTGGAAACATGTATATACTCATTTCTGAAAACATGCACACACTCAAGAATAAAACATCATGTGCTCATATTTGAGTGTGTCCATGTTTCAAACAACAGTGCTAGTGCTGCCATCTCTGGTTCTATTTACGATTATGGGAGGATAAACTAAATTTACGCTTTGATCAAGAGCCAGCATCGAACCCGAGTCCTACTAGTCACAGCTTCATTGCCTTATCCACTTCGCCATCCAGATCACATGAGAGGGTTATTTTAAATGCAAGTCATATAATGATTCGGACGCATGTTGATATTTTTATAGGATTCCTTAATTTGTTGCTGAGAAAATTGGAAATTTTTAACGGGATTTCGGATAGATTTGGTCAATTTCAGATGGTGGTTAAGATTGTACAACTTTATTATTTCTGTGGGGAAGGGGAGATATGAATTATACAAATTTTCAATTCGATTGTTATCAGTATATTTCTTAAATGAAAAAGCGCTCCCTGGATATTGAAATTTAACTGACCAAATTTTATTTTTGATGCATTTTAACCCATTAACACCACAATTATTTTCTCTTGAAAAATGTAAACACTGCATTTCATTCAAATGAGTATGTACTGACTTCTATGTGCTCATTTGTGAGTATTGCCATGTTTCAAAAATGAGTTTGAACTGATTCTAATCATTTTTGAGTATGTCCATTGTTTTAAAAATGAATATGAACTGACCTCTATGTGAACAGTTTTGAGTATGTCCATGTTTTAATATTCTGAGTATTTCTGATATTTCAGAATTGAAAGCATTGGGTTATTAACGGGATTTCGGATAGATTTGGTCAATTTGAGATGTGGTTAAGATTGTTTAAGTAGGATGGTTAAGAAGATATTTGAAACAAAAAGTTTCAAAACAAAACGAAAACATCGATTTACTCAAATTTGAAAGTGTCATTTTTCTCAGTGTAGTGGAATTCTTTTGTGCATCCCTGTAAACGAACTACAAATGCTTCTTATTCCACACTCCCAAGAAAGCATTTTGTGGTCCACCTCAGTGATACATATCAATCTCATTATGTTTGAAATATCGTAACATACATAACATGCGCCGTAAACATTTTCCCCATAGGCTGGAATTCTTTTAAGTGCGTAAACGAACTATAAATGCTATCTACTTCATTTTCAACACCGAACATTCTTTAGTATATCTCAATAACATATAAAAATCATATGGTAATCCGAGTACATTTCCAAGAGTTAGCACGGCCACACAGAGACAGACAGGCAAACGCAAACTGAATTTACAAAGAGAAATTTACTAAATTTCTAATAGACGATGAATTACAACTTTATTGGAAAATGTTAAAAAAGAAGCAGAGCAAAAATTATAATTATTTAAATAATTTCACTAGATCGCGTTTTCTACTAAGCGTTAATCAAAGCAATGAATTATTCATAGTCGGGGCTCAAACTAAATTAACGTATTATAACGTTTTTTTGTTTTTTTGTTTTTTTCGTTTACATGAATTGCAGTTATAAAATTAGGTATAATTTAACGAATTAATTAAAAGATAAACATTGAATACATATAAAAAAAAAATGGGGGGGTTTTTAGCCATTTTTATTTTTATACTTATTTTCTACAGTTGCAAAAAAGCTATCCTTTAATAAAATACGTCACATCTATGCGTAACATTACGTCATTTAACTCTTATTTGTGGATTTAAAAAAAATGCATCTATATCTGAGAGGGAAAAATAAGTATCACCTTGAACTGCTTTTCTGTCGGCTAACATTTATATTTACCTAGTTAAATGAATGATTGCTTTTAATGAGAACTTGTCACGCTTTATAAAAATCAACATAATTGTAGACGAAATATATTAATACCAAATGAAGTGGTTGCTTTTGAAACAATTCTGTCTGTTTTATACGGGATAATAGAATTTCGCAGTATTTTTTGTCATAAAATACCTTAAATTTAGTTATGTCTCGTAAATAAAAAGTTTATTAATAATAAATTGCAACATATTATAACAACCGATTTCGAATTCATTTAGCACTGTAAGATAGGCACAGGCTTTATATTTCATTGTCAATTAATCTTAAAAACGATGTACTTTATTATTCATATTTTCTGAAAACAACTACAAATATAACGCCAAATACATATCCATAAGAGAATATCATGTCTGTAACATTTTACGAAGGAATTTCTTACTGGTATATGCATTCTATATATATATATATATATATATATATATATATATAATGCATATATATATATATATATAATGCATATATATATATATATATATATATATATATATAATTATAATATCTATGAATTTCAAAAAACATATCAAGTTCTATTCTACTTAAATCTCCATATATATATATATATATATATATATATATAATGCATATATCTATCTATATATATATATATATATATATATATATATATATATATATATATATATATATATAATGCATATATCTATATATATATATATATATATATATATATATATATATATATAATGCATATTATATATATATATATATAACCATTAAATAAAGGTTACAACCACCAACAAAAACTGTGAAATTATGAATAAAATTAAAATAACTAATTGACAACAAAACAGATCCCCCCAACAAACTGAACATATATATACATTAATTTTGTCCTGCTAAAATACTGCATTTAAAATATATCTTCAAAATAAATCTATTGTCGAATAGAACGCAAGATATTTTTTAATTTCCGTTAATGCATAGTTGCGAACATTCTAAATATTCTTCCGTAAAACTGCGTCAAATTGACCCAAGTCGTAGAAATACGGTGTAAAACAGAAAATTTATTTAATATTTTTTCCCTGTTTCTATTGCAGTTTCGAGCGACAACTTGTGAAGCCCAGTAAATGCCTTCAACTGTTCAACCATTATTTGATTTTATTTATTAAGTAAAAATTCTGGTTCAAATCATGTCTATTTGATTTGGGTCATTACGAAAGATAACAGGAATGTTGACAACTATGTTAATGGTTAGTATTAGCTACACTCAACGATGCAAATACAAGGAGGTTGCTTGGATTTTTATCACTTAACTTGAAATAATCGGCATACAAATTTTTGTTATTGATAAAATTTTCCTTGCCTACTTTCAAATTTTACAATTTTGCAGTTATGACAAAACTTTTTTAAAAAAATGCCCAATCTTTATAATATGAATTTTAAATTAACTTTCTAATTAACTGAAATTAACTTTCAATGAAAGTTTCGAAAAAATATGACTAACAAAGAAACTTTAAATGCAAATTAATAATTGTAATTTTTTGTTAGCTAATACTCCATTTTCACATTTTTAAATACTCTATTTTATTGTTACATTTGTATTTATGAATATATTCTGCTATAAATCTATTTATTTTCTTTTTTATGTTTTTTGAATAATGAAGTTTTTTAAAAATTATGACTGAACAAAGAAACTTTAAATGAAAATTAATAATTGTAAATTTTTATTAGCTAATACTCCATTTTCACATTTTTAGATACTCTATACTATTGTTACATAATGTATTTATGAATATCTTCTGCTATAAATCTTTTTATTTTCTTTTTTATGTTTTTTGAATAATGAAGTTTTTTAAAACTTATGACTGAACAAAGAAACTTTAACCCTTCTTTGCATGAGTTTTTCTTTTACAATTGTGTTTTTTTATACATATATTAAATATTAGACACCAGAAATTTTAAGATAGATTTTTAACTTTGTTCAGCAACATAGTTCACGGGGAAATTTACTGGATTAATATTTCTATATAAATATAGTGGTGGCGAAGAAGTTGATTTATTTATTAAAAGTTAAATAAACAGTGATGGAAATTTACATCACTATGCAATTAAGGGTTAAATGAAAATTAATAATTGTAAATTTTTGTTAGCTAATACTCCATTTTCACATTTTTACATACTCTATACTATTGTTACATAATGTATTTATGAATATCTTCTGCTATAAATCTTTTTATTTTCCTTTCTATATTCTCTTAATAAGGTGGCTATTAATAAAATTACTGAATCAAAGAAAAGAGAGACTTTTATTGCATGATTTAAGCATTGTAAAACTTTCATCGCCTTCGTAAATCTTACTTTGCGTTACGTATATGACAAATATACTTTGACTCCACCATCGAGTTAGTAGATAATGGGAAAATCGATGGCGTTAAATATCTACTAAAAGTAGAACATACCTTGAAACTCTGCAACAACGCCATACATTAATTCGTAATATGAAACTGGAATGAATTCCGACAGATAAAAATGAAAAGTGAGTCCGTTATTAATTTAACTGGTTTAAGGTTTATGGCGACCTAAAAATACCTTTCAATACGTATTATGTATTCTGTCGACAGCTGTAAAAAAATGTATTTTGCATCAAATAATACAAAAGTGTAACGGGGGCGATGAATATATTTAAAAGGGGTTTTTCGTCTCATTTTCCGTATCTGCTGTCACAGTGATATTCATATTTTTTAAATTAATTTACTTTTAATGCTAGAAAATAAATCTCAAACATTTTCAGATCGTCTATTAACAGAAAAGTTCAAGTATAATTGATTGCATATAATATTTGTCTTTTTTAATAAAAATTTACCTTCTTCCATAAAACTGAATCAATTTGACCCAAGTCATATGTAAATATAGATTCAACGAGAAAATTTATTTAATATTTTTTTGGTAACATTTATTTATGTATTTATTTTTCTCGTTACAACTAAGAAGCCCATATATGTTTTCAACTGTTCAACCGTTATATAATTTTACTTATTAATTAAAAGTTCTCGTTCAAATCATGCTTTTTTGATTTTGGTCATTAGGAAAGAAATCCGGAATGTTGGCAAATATGTTAATGGTTAGCATTAGCTACACTCAACGATGCAATACATAAGGCTGCTTGAGTTTTCATCGCATAACTTGAAATAATGATAAACCAATTAATTACACAAAACTTTTCTGGTAGTTACAATAGGCACGTGTATTGTAACTGCTTTTTTTTTTTTTTTTGTCTCTTTCTTTTCAACACTCAATATAGTGGCAAAGTGTTTGTGAATTCGGTTTGTCTGTCTGTCCGTCTGTCTGTCTGTCTGTGCAGGACCGAAACTAAGAGGGGGGGGCAGAATGGGCATTCGCCCCGGATGCAAGAACGGAAGGCTGGGGGTTCGGTTTGTTGCTTGATACAAAATACATATATACGAAATTTTGGTAAACATGTTTTGCAGCTGTAAAATCTGAAATAAAAACTCAGACTGATCGGGACACTAAACAATAAGGGGTGGAAAATTCACAAAATAAAATAGTTAAGACTTAAAAGTTTTTTTTTCTTTCCTTTTTGTTCTAGGTCACTATTATAATTTTGAAAATTACCGTTAGGTTCAAGAAAGTATCTAGACATATCAGTCTATTAATAGGAAGAGAGGTATAAATGATAGTTCCATGAAACTGACTGTAAATAGCACACAAAGATATTTTACGGAATTGGAATTCATTGTTATACCTACAGAAAATCTTGCTATTTCAGTTCTTAAAACATTGTGACTTCAAACGCCTGCTCAATTGTAATGTAAAACTACAACTACAATAAAATCCGTGAAAATGAAATCTGTCCATAACGGAATCCTGTTTTAAATGAAAAAAAAATACATTTTTGCATACTACGTGGTGTGTATAAACTTTACATCTCATATAAAGGCTACACAAAAGAATTGATAAACATTACAGTGTATAGCGTGAATTTCTCAAAGGTGGATTTTAATTGAGCTATGTATTTTCCAAATGAACTATATTTTATATACTAAGAAATGTTTGTATACTATAAAAAATTCCTGACGGCTCAGGCTACAGGCACAGGTAGATTTCGAAGACGCAGACCGTGGGGCGCCTGTTTGTTAGGAATGCGGAAGAAATGACCTTTTTGCCATGATGCGGTAGTTGGAACTGGATTTCTGGTTTTGAAACTCGTTCTGCATTTTCTAAATTGTTTACTTAGGTATCTTCTTTACCATATTAAACAGTAAAGTTTTATCAAAGTATTCTGGAAGTGTTGAAAAGTGTTTCATAATCTATGGTTGACGAATGATTTTTCTGTTACTTTTCTTTCGTTTTCTTTTTTTTTTCTTTGGTAGGAGAGCATTTACACTACATTTAAATATAAAACATCTTAAAAATGCGAGATATTGACAAAACAAATACTTTATATGTTTTCACTTCTTTGTGCTTGTTGTTTTAATATCTGTCTGAAAAATTATTAAATGGGCGAATTTACTGTATCTCATTTTAATAACATTTGCAACAAAAGTCAGACTGTCTTTTATCTTTTTGAACAGTAAAACATAATTAATCTAACATCATATCATTGTTAGCTTGGAAAATACTTAACTGCTCAGAAGTGGATAAAAAGTTAAGAATAATGAAACATCTTTGTCTTTAATAAGACAATTTAAAATTGTTTTATTGAATTATTTAAAATATTTTGTAAGTGAAAGAGGTTACAAATATAAGAAAGCTTTATTAACATTATTTATATGCGAATTTTGCTTCATAAAGTTCATTAAAATGACATATGTCAAAAAAATAAGGAAAAATTCTGAATTTGCTTTGATCAACCTTAGCTATCTGGTATGACTTCTAAATAATTTTAATAAAACTTTCACTATTTTAGAAATATTACGAACAGAGCCCGCCTCCTCATTCTTTGGGTTTTGTCCAAGAAAACTTTTTGGTCCCTATTGTAATAATAATATTGATGATAATAATAATAACAATAAGTTTAATTGAGACCCCCCCCCCCCACACACACACACCAAAAAAAAGGTGAAAGTCGTGTGAAGGCCCAGATAAAAAAAAAATTATGTCGTATACAATATATATATATATAACAAACTGAAAGTACTTTATTTATTTATTTATTTTGTAATGAAAAACTAAACATGTACAAATTCCATTCCCTGTCTACAGAAAATTTAGATATGTAAAACTTACTGAATAAATAGATAAAAAATAAATAATAATAATAAAAAAACTCTCTTAAAAGCAACATCTTACATAGACCCTTGGCATTTAAAGCTGTCATCTGTATTCCAAACTATGCTAATCGTGTTTCGGATGATACGAACTAAAGTTTTCATAACTGAGAGCGAAAAAAGAAATAGAAATCTATATTTTCTGAATTTCTTTTGGAGATCATCTATGAAAAGTGACGTTTTTTATATGCTTAGGGGTTTCGAGTTTCATATTTCGTATAGGGCCCAAAATGCCTTTAGGGGGCTTCTGTGATTGATCACCCATTTGACTTCCTTTGGCGTCAGATCTCTTTAACTGTCCAGACGGGAAATCTCGAAATAATTTTTCATGAATCAAACTGAACAGATTGAGGAAATAATCTTTCATTTGCACATTATTTAAAATTTATTCAATGAAGAACGAACAATGCAAACTTGAAAATAATGGATATCTAATGAAATACTGTGTGTGGCGAAAAAGGGAAGTTATGTTTTGTAAATATGTCTGATTTTACATTGTTTCAAATGAAGAAACAATAGATTCTAGTTTTGATATTCTGGAACTGGCGCAGATGGGCCCCACTTTTTAGTAGAACAACTAAAGTTTATGATTAATAAGGAAACAACCAGTTATTTGATTTTACATTTATTTTGGAAGTGAAAACGAAAGAAGTGAGTAAATATATATATATATATATATATATATATATATATATATATATATGTGTGTAATGCGGGAAGAGGGGAAGACACGAAAATTCGTGAAGAATTCGTGCTAAAAGAAGGGAAGGGAAAAGCGAAAACTAAGGGATGACCGTGGTTTACTGAAATCGAGCTATGGTTTTCTGTGCCAGAGGTCCCAGAGTCGAAACGCAAAGACATCGTAGATACAGAGATATTCGAATTTATGTAGGATAACATTTATATTTATCAAAGATTTATAAAGGCCCTCTCACTTCTTGAAGGCCTTTCTTTCTTGAAGGCTACTCTCATCCAACCACCATTGATTCGAGAGTACTGCCAGTGACGTAAAACAACTCCAACTCCAACAGACTTCATAAAATATCAACTGTTTTTGTGCAATATATCGTCTGCTACTGATGTTTTCATTTTAACCTTGCACTTATGTGGATGAATTAACATTCACAAATTTCGAGGTAATTCGGATGCATTTGCAAAATTTAGTACACGGACAGAAAAATGGACGAAAAGGTTGAAAAGAATTTATTATAAAACAAGAAATTTTAATATTTTCCTAATTTTTAATCTACTTAAGTAACTAAAATACTTACATTAAATTTAAGACCAAATAATATCAAAATTAAAAGGAAGTAATACTTTTTTTTTAATAATTTGTTACATTTTGATAAAACATAGTATTAATATGTTTTTTTTCTTTTCATTCTTTTTCTTTTTTTTCTAAAAAATTTTGTTCATAATTTTAACTTAATATCTATTTTAACAACAGAGTTTACCATTATGCTTAAAATGTAAAAATTTGGTATTAAAAAAAAAAAAGAATTAAAAAGATATGTCTACCTCGCATGATTTAATATAAAACAATTTTCAGCTAATAATTTAGAAGAAAGCACATTCCATAGCATGCGTCTGATGACTTAACCCCGTAATTTGTGCCATGCTCATCAACACTCCATTACTCGGCCAAGAGCAAACGAAACTATTTTAAAGGCTTTATAAAAGTGAGGTGCTATCGATCATGGTCGATTGTTAGAGACCGGGATTCGTATCCCTTGGTTACTACATAGAGCTACGAGTTTGGGGCCTTGACCGATCTGCTCTGCTTACGCCACCCCCGCTATCTCCCTATACCGCATGCAGTGTGGCATAGCACCTCTAAAATAATGGTATGTCGATGTTAAACAAGGTATGAAATGAGTCATTAGGTTAATGGTTAACCACTTACATATCTCTGTATTCGAAACATAGTTGTGAACTGGATAGTTTTTGACGGAAATGTCTTTTCAAAAATTACCTTTTGGAGACGCTAGGATATACGATATGGCACACGGAGGTATAATGAATGAAATCCTAGTAATTATAAAAGGGGAAAACATTTTTTAATAATAATTTACAAATTAAGAAACCTCAACTGAACGAAATGTGGAAGGAAGATGAAAATTCGGTACTTCAGTGGGGAATATAAGAGACGACCGGTAGCTGAGAGACTAGCGCATTGCGCTGTCACACTACAAGTCCGAGGTTCACTTCCGGTTTTGCGAAAGTTTAACTCAATCATTCATTTCTTCGGGTCGATAAAATGAGTATCAGTGAGCTTGAGAACTAAACTCTAGGCTGATCATTTGTCTGGAACATATACTATACATATAGCACATCAGTGCCTGTAGTAAAAAAAAAAAAAGGTGGGCAAGGTCATGATCTTAGATAGGGTTGTAGTGCCGCAGAATTTAGTTTTTTAGTTCTAGGTTAACGATTTTTTTTTTTCATCAGAACGTTTTGGCCTAAAGGAATTTATAATACACGGTCCCATTCTTTATCCTTCAGGAATATTTTCGTTCTTATTTAAAGTGCATTAGACTAAAAGAAAGAATTTAAAATTTGAATCTGACCCCATGAACATGGAAGCTTCATTGAAAATCCACTTGGAAGAATCACATGACAAACAATTTAAGCCTGAGAGTACATGCTTAGTATACCGATGCCATCTGAATACATTGAAGCATATTACCTAATATTTAAAAATATGAATAAAAGATATAATTTTGTTTTCTCATAATGATATATATATCTATATATATATATATATATATATATATCGAATAATACTTTTACTTCACCAATAATTTTAAATTGACAAACAAATGTATTTTTGTAATTATTCCATGTATTTGACAAATAATTATATCTTCGCATAGACTAAAACGAATACCTATATCCTGCTCTTCTGGAAAAAAAATTCTCATTTAAAAAAATGCTTTTTGCATTTCATTCAACTGAAATGAAAAACTTTGAATTTAACACGATCTTGTTTTATATACAGTAATTGCATCCATTAAACTACATTTTCCAATAGAACTAGGTCAATTTGCATATGCTGTATTTATTTTTTAATTTAACATATTGACTGTTATAACAATCAATGGTTATTTACAACATTGCTGCTGTATGAAGCCGTGTGAATCTCGGATGATTCACTGAAGTTTTACATTTCAAGAGTCGCAGAGAGGAATATATTTGAGGCAAAAACCTAGCCAAAAGTACAAAAATTAAAATTTGCTCAACGATTGTAAAAACCATATTTTGTAATATCTGACTAACTGGTGCGTCGATATATGTCTATTTTAAGGCATGAGTCATATCCTGCGGCTCCTAGCCTCAGTTGAAGAGAAGGTTTCTTTGTCAGAAGACGTGCTTTTTCGTTACGTTTCAGCTTTGTTATTATGTTTAAATGTACATTTTTATATGTTTATTTAAATAGTTTTATTTTTAATGTAAAAAAAAATAATTAAAATTAAAAATGGGTTATTTTAAAGCTTTTTAGCTTTAATTTAAATATATTGAAAGCTTTTTGAAGGTGTGTCAGGGTTTGTCGGACCATTTTTTAATTATAATCGAAGTGGTTATAGTTTTGAAGGCCCATTAAAAAAATGTTCCGCATATAGATGCCATTTTTAAACATAAATGTTTTTGTGGGGACCTTGTAGTTTATTAAGGACACTCAAAAATCAGCATGTCTATACTATAGAGACTCAACTTTGCTAAATACTAAATGCAAATAATATATATATATTATATACATTGGTTTATATAAATAATTATATATAGTAAAATTAACCACATTTAATTAATCATTACTTGTAAATAAAACAAATCTATCAATAATTATACTTTCTTCTTATAAACAGCAAACAATTCAGTAAACTTTGTATTATATATATACATATATATATACATTAAATAAAAACATACATTTATGTGTATATAACATTAATTAAGTGTATTTACTAATAGTAAATCAACAACAACGGTTTAAACTGTAAAACAAATGAAAAATAATTTTGGCAAGGATTTTGCCTCAAATACTCCACTGTGAGTCGCGTGAATGATTTGATGCACATTATAAAGATTTTTAACTGTGGTGTCTACAGTTGTGGTTTAAGAAAGTTTCACCATAACCTTGATTTGGAGATTGGTTAATGCACAGGTCTCTGATAAAATACTAAGTATTATAATAATAATAATAAATCTTACGGCCATGTGATCCATTGGTGATTCAGACAGCAATGAAAACCACATTTGAGAAGAGTATCTTGAAATTAGATTATTTTTATGCTAAAAGTAAAAAGAAAACATTAAAATTAGAGAATTACCCAGGGGATCATTTTAGTAGACCTGGTTCTAGCAGCAAACGCGGTAAGAATTTGAATGAGCTCCATAAATGGATAGTGAAATGTCAAAGATTGGGGAATTTGATAATTCGCTTTTGCTTCAAACATAAATATTCAAATCACTTTGTTTTCTCATGGCTAAATAAGCGACTAGAATTTTTTTGTCCATTAATCTATCTTGTATGAACTGCGTCAAGATATCGTTACAGACAGGAATAATGCAGGATAACAAAAAAATTATCAATATGTATTATAAAAAAGTCCGAAAACGTTCCTGGGAAATAATAGTCAGCTAGTTGCCAAAAAACATTTTCCTGGAAAATTCTAGTTTTCGATTCTGAAATTTCCTGATCAAAGTTGACAACGACAGTATATGAACCAAGTTTCCAAGAAGTTTGTGACATTTTCAAGAAACTGTCATTGAAAATTTTTCGTCAACTAACTGTCCATTATTGCGCACAAACGTTCTTGGATTTTATTTATTTATTTATTTATTTTTACAGTGCGATTTTCGATCTTATTTAAGGTATTTTGGCAGTTGAATCTGCAGCGTAATTATAATCAAAGTTCAACTTTCAGAAAGCTGTAAAAAAAGAAAACACTGGTCAAAATTACCTGAAATTTTAACTGAATATACGCGAAGAATAGGAAAACGGTACGTATAAGAAAAAATAGTTTGAAATTTTTACAATAGATGGCGCTTTACTCGTCATAATATGTAAAATGAAAACGTGCCTTGCGCACCACGCATTGCCTTTGTTATAAAAATGCGGGGTATCTGTCATTTCCCTCATATTGCGTCTGAGAAGCTCGTCATGATTATCTCAATGAAGTATCGCGCTCTGCATATGAAGCTATTTTACAAGAACTGTGACTGTGCGGAAGTAGCTCTGAAGAAGTTTCAGGCAGTAAAGGGTATAAAAATAGATGTCCGATGTCTGCCAATGATCTGGAGAAAATTATTAAAAAAATCGAAGACACAGATTCATTTGAAGTGAAATCTGGCAGAGTGAGGAAAGCAATTGCTTTGACGGCAGTAGTAGATGTGGCCACAGTATTGCTGGAAAAGACGAGCTGGGAAGTATGGAAATCTGCAGTGCATGGGGAATTGCCCGTTAGATATGGCTGTGAGCACGGTGCATAAAATTTTACGAAACATCCTGCATTGCTATCTATTAAAAATTAGCCATCTTCAGGAGATGCATCCTGCTGACTTGCTAGTACGACAAACTTTTGTACTAGAATTTCTTGCTCGCATGGAAGTGGACAATGGATGACCATGGAACATTTTGTAGACAGGCGAAGCTCATTTCCTCCTCCAAGGGTATGTCAATACTCAGAATTGCAGAATATGGGTAACGGAAAATCCATTCGGGCTTGAACAAGTATCTCTTCATTCTGCAAAGGTAACTGTGCGGTGTAGGTGTACGGCATCGTTTATCGAAGGATCATACTTTTTCGAGCAGATACGTCCTACGAGTCCTGTTACCTGTACAGTCAATGGTGAACGCTATGATACTGTTTTGCACAACCAAGTCATTCCAGCACTTGGAGAGCGTGCATGTGCGGGTAGTATAATTTTTATGCAAGATGGTGCTTCTCCACACATTGCAGTGAAGCAGCTGCTCTACATGGCATTTCGGAAATGATAGAATTATCAGTCGTCATTTTCGAACAACCTGGTCGCTAAGATCACCTTGTCTTAATCCATGTTATTTGTGACTGTGGGGTTATCTGAAAAATATTGTATTCACAATATTTCTCAAAATCATAGCTTGAAAATTCTGAAAATTATCGTCGATAGAATAAGCTCGAAATCCGTTGTTCCCAAAATGAAGCAAAAATATGAGGGGTTGTATCCAAATATAGTAGTACGTGCAATATTGTGTACGCTATCTTGGCACTAATCAACAGATATTTGATACAACCCCTCATCTCTTTGCTTCTTTTTGGGAACAACGTATTTCGAGCGAAGATAATTCGACGATAATTTTCAGAATTTTCGAGCTATGATTTTGAGATTTTCACAAAAGTTGCTCTATATACTTAGCTAATACATAATGCATATTATATTTTGATTGCATTCGCGCATGCGCAGTGAGTAAACCTGCTCATTTTTCATCCAATATTTATTATTTTTTCATTCTGACTACAGAGTATTATGTAAAATGTTGTTTGTCATACTTTCTGAAAAGAACTTTTTTTTATATTAAGAACTCTGCAAATTATCAGCAAAAAACTAGGCGATTTCTCTACGAGTATACATGCTATCCTCATAAAAATGAACACAGTATATTACAATAAGCCACTTATTAATAATCTCGAGTTTGAACGCCTTTGCTACATTAATTTTTACAGGGTTATCCAAAAGATATTCGTTCTCTTTTTAATTTGTTGACAGTCCCCTATGGGATTTCGTGAAAAAATCTTCACGGAAATATATAACTTATACTATACTATTTACACACCTGCAGTTTCAGGTTAATTCCTCATGTATTTTTCTAGATAGTTAACAAAACGTCTAAAATCGCAAGTGACCGGTCACCTTTGGCAATATAGTGTATTATGTTGGTATGTTATTTTAAGACGATAACCAAAATATTTTATGCCAAATCAAACATATATTATACCAAAATATGGGTGAAAGAATGTTTAATTTTGGTTTTATGTCTATTCCTGCAGACCCCAAAACCAGGAGGCGAAAATTTTACAATTTAAGTATCATTTGGAGTCTCCAGAACCCGAAAAATTACGAGGGAATGCAAGAAAAATAAAAGTGAAAATGTTACTATTTTACCATTAATTCTGTTCTCACGGCTTCGTAAAAAGGGGGCAAACATTTTATATTTTCAGCATTATTAATTGTGCAATTTTGGGTCCTGCAGACCCGAAAAATCCAAATATTGAAATCTAAAGAAGTAAATAAAATGAAAGTTTACTATTTCAGATCCCGCTGACTTGGAAAAGAAAATGCAAAATGTTGCAATTTTGGAGTTATTCTGGGAAGAAAAACAAAGATGAAAATTTTATATTTCCTGCATTAATTTTATATTTTTTTTATGGCGGGGGGGGGGAGGGCTATACACACGAAAAAAGGGGGAGAAAATTTACAATTTCAGCATTACTCCTGGTCCCACAGACTTGAAAAATCTAAGGTAAAACAAAAAAAGGGGGGGGGGATTTTCTATTACAATGATATTTTGGGTTCTGTAGACTCCGAAAAGAGCAGAAATTTCCAATTTTCACATTACCTCGGGTTCCGCAAATCCCAAAAAACCGAGAGAAACCACTATATACTAAATATAAAATATAAACTAGATATTTCAATTAAAAAGTTTTCATATATGCTGTACACTGAGCAGTATATTGGGCCTGTTTAACCTGGGTTTCATTGTATGTATAGTCCAAATATAAAAATAATAAATCAGTTTATAAATTTAAAATTACATAGAATTGGTTTAATTTCACTTCAAACTGTATAAAAAAGAAGCTGGAATCAGTCGGCCTGTTTTTTTAGTGACTCCGACTCCGACTCTTTTACCCAAAAATAGGCCTGACTCCGACTCCGACTCCACGAATCCGATTCCGACTCCATAGCCCTGTTTTTAACACATTCCAACATAGTTGAAAAGTGTTTATGACTTCAATTTATCTGGGCGTCTGCCCATCAGTCCGTTCTCTAACTCTCGTTAATATACTCGAATTGCCCTGCAATTTTCATATGTTATTGACGTTTACTATATCGCGATCCCTATTGAGAACTAAGTGTAGCAATTATAGTTTGTTTACAAGAACAGTCAAAAGTATTTCGTTACATTACAGTCAATGGGAAAAAATCATCTCAGTTACATTTTGATGATGTTACGCATACTTTCAAACATAATGCAATTGATATACAATTATGAAGGGCACTAAAGCATGCTTTTGGTAGAATATGGAGGGATTAAGCATTTATTATTCATTTACAGGATCACACAAAAAAATTCTGTTATACAATGTTCTACGGGAAAGAATCGTTTGCAGTGTAATTTAGTGATATTGCACTATTTCAAATATAATGAAATCTATATGCATTACTGAGGTTTACTATGAATTGCTCACTGAAAAGTATGGTGTGCATTGCGCTTATCGTTCATTTACAGAGACACACAAAAGAATTATGTTACAGTCTATGTGCGATAATAACAGCCTATGCGTGATAAGTTCGTTTTCAACCTTAGTTCGCGTTTTTAAGTTTAACTAAATTTTTGCCTGGTACGTGTGGAGTATACATTTTGTTGATCATACACAGAGCTACACAGAGAAATTCGTAAATATTACTGACTATGAGAGTGAATTGCTTAAGGGTAGTTTTTAATTATGTTAAGCGTTTTTCTGCTGAACTATATTTAGTAGACTAGAATTTCGTGGAATGTAAATAAATTCATATACAGGGCTATGCAAAGAACAAGATACACTGTAGTTTATGGTCGGCAATTGCGGAAGTTCGTTTTAAGTTACGAATAAATGTGAACATCAGCAATTTTGTGTTAATTATTTCAAACTACCTAGATTAATTGGATACACTATTGTAACAAATCCCGAGAAAATGTGGTTCGTTATGGGGGTTTTACCTGAATTAAATTTTAGCTTAATATGTGGTGTGTAAAAATTTCTTTAAATAACATACAGGGCTGTACGAAAGAATTCGTGTGTATTTCCATCGATTGGCAAAAATTGCTAAATTTGAATTTTCTAACTGAATTAAATTTTATCATTCTATGTATTATATATCCAAATCTATAGATCATATACAGGGCTGCACAAAATAATTCGACTCCTTTTTTTACTATGGAAGGTAATTGCTAGAACTAGATTTTTAAATGTGTTATATGTATCCTAAACTGTTTACTTACATATCTTCTTTCACTTTATTTAACGGAAGTTTCGTTACAGTTTTCTGCATGTGATGGAAAGTGTTTCATAATCTATGCTTGACGCATGATTTTTCGTTCTTGTTTGGACATGGTTTCGAGGTGGGGTATTTTTCGACATGGTTTTGATACGCAATAAACTTTGGGCGTACAGCTGCGCCTAGAAAGCCGTTTTCTGGCTGCGGCGGCGCACGTTACGTTCAACGAGCAAAAAAGATTGTAAGGAATTGGAATATCACGAAACCGCTTTAGGGCAACAATATACACGTTTGAAAGATGCAAAAAGATGATGTAAAAAAAATCGAAAATTTGGATTCAAAGAAGTGGACCCGCCCTTCCTACACACACACCCTTAAATATTTGAAATCACAACATAATGTAATTATTTAGAAAATCTGTTAATGAATGACGATATTTTAGACTTTATTAATGTAAGGAACTGGATCAAAAGTTCTGCATTCAAATGATATCAATTACAATATATTGAGTGATGTGAAGAAAAAAAAAATCAATGAGCAAAGTTATTTCTTGAAGAAGGAAGACATCTCACGAAAAGTGGTCTTTAGAAAAACATTGGGACATATTTTAAAATTCAATTTTGTTAAAAAAAAAACTATTCAATTATTTTCTCCGCATTTATTACAATAGTATCCAATTAATCCACGTATTTTGAAATAATTAGCACAAAATTGCTGATGTTCACATTTATTCGTATCGTTATATCCGTTTCCACGCAGTTTTTTTTAAAAAAGCAACCTGCTTGTTAAATTAAATACTTAAAGATCGATAAAAAGTGCAAATTAGAAAAGTACTTTATCTAGTAAAAGAGTCATAAGAGGAAATATCTTATTCAATGGAAAGTATTTCTGTTAAATTTGGAATTTAATTCTTATAAAGCTTCTTTTCTTTATTATTTAATTATTCAATTCTGCATTAATTCCGTATTATTTATTAGATATATATATATATGTGTGTGTGTGTATGTGTAGGCATGTTCATGTTCGTATGTAGAATTTGAATACGTCATTTAAGGCAAATCAGCAGTTTTGGAAAACAACATTTCTGGAAATTATTAATTAATTCAAATAAAATTTGAATGATAACTAGTATGTTGTGGCCATCACAAAACTTTCTTCTATATAAATCTAATTAATTAATTTAAATAGCATACTCACACAGCATTAATTATGGATATGAAGTATAATGTCTTTCTTTGAATTTACCATAGAAGTACAGTGAACAATGAACAATAATAGAAAAAAAATCATGCTCTCTAAATTATATCAATTGCTTGTGGACAAGATGAGAAATCTTTCGCGATACACAGGATAAAAGTGCCCCCTGTGGATTGATCAAGGTCAAAATTGAATCAACCTCTATTTTTCTCAAAGTCTATCAGAATATGAAGTTTCGTGAAATTCCATGTATTAGTTTTCATGATATGGCCATCGCAGAAATCGTGAAAAACACATCATAGCAGAGCCACCTGTTGAGGAATATCTACCAAAATCTTATCAGCATCTATTTAAGTCAAGGTCTAATATAATATGAAGTTTTGAGAAATTCCGTGCATTAGTGCTTGAGATATCGTATTTTGGAAATCGTGAAAAATGCAGCATAGCAGTGTCACCTGTTGGCCGATATACACCAAAACTTTATCAGCATCTATCTCTGTCAAGGTCTCACATAATATGAAGTTTGATGGAATTTCGAGCAATAGTTCTGGAGATATAGCTGTTTTGATGATCGAGAAAAATGAAAAGCAGCACCGCCTGTTGGTAGATATACACCAAAACCTAGTAAGCACCAATTTATGTCAAGGTCTAAATGAATATGAAGTTTTATTAAATTCCGTGCAGTAGTTCGTGAGTTAGAGTTCCTACAAAATTTATGTCACATACATACAGACAGACATTTTCTAAAAACTGTCAAATAGTGTTCAAGACCTTCTAAAACGTATACATCCGTCGATAACTGGAAATCGAATTTTTTCATGAATCTAATGCTTTTTTTCTAGTATATAGAAGAAAGTGAAACGAAAAAATTATTGCATAAAATTGAATTAAATTAAGAAAATATAAATTTTGAAAATTGTGAAATTAACCGATATTTCTTAAATAGTAATAGGCATCGATCAACAGATATGAAATTCATACTCTCTCTCTCTCTCTCTCTAAAAAAAAAAAAAAAAAAAAAAAAAAAAAAAACAGTTATGAAAAATGTCCATAAAATATCCATAAAAGAAAATTGGAATAATTGTGGTACAACGATTGTAAAATTTCCAAGCCCAAATTACCATAGATTTCACAAAACATGTACGACATGTACATCCTTGCACGAGCTATAACAAGTACAAGATTTGGGCTATGGTACATTTAAAAGATCCATTATGATTATGTATTAAATAAGAAAAGAAATGGGACAAACAATCAACAATTGAAGTCATGTTGAGAATAAAAATTAGAACCACATGCATAATACCTGACCAACATGCATGAGCTAAAAGACTAACACAATGTTGCCAAAATGTTTCTACTCATTCAGGATAAATATAAAATGTCTGAGCAATGACTCAAGAAGATTGCATGTCTTTCAAGCAAGATATACGTATATACATTACATTGTCAAAAGTTACCGGAAACTTTTGATTATAGACGTTTTGTAGAATATCTAAAGAAATACTTAACGAATTGTTCTTGAACTTTGAGATTGTAAAGGACATTTTTTTAACCCTGATTTTTGAGTAAAGATTTAGTCACTAGGGCAATTAGGGGAACAAAAAAAAAATAGTATTTGCGATCACCCTGTATCATAAAAATCTGGAAATGTAACTGTAACAAATGATTTCATAAGCTCTGATGGAGTCTGTATAGATTTGTGAAAAAATAGCATGTATATTTCCTAAAAATGTAAACTTTCCTATACAAATTTTTAAAAAAAATGAAAGTTTTTTTTTTTTTTTTAATACCATTTTTATAAAACTCAGCAAGAAATAACATTCCGGTGTTAATAAATATATATTTTAACAGAGGAATCTCCCATAACCATAAACTTAAACTTTTGAAGTATCAATGAATGTATTTTATTGATTTGAGTAATTGTAATTCGTCATTTTTTTTCTTTTTACCTAATGCATTATTGTCTCTTTGCTTTATGCAGTTACGTATTTATGAAAGGTTAAAGACCTTCCCAGAAACTGGAATTTTTTTAATGTCTGCAATAGGAGAATAATAAAGGGTTTTCCCTGCAAATTTTATATAAACTGTACCCTTTTCTTCATGAACCAAATATAAATATCAAATACATTATTTTTGGTATTTATTTTGTCTAAATAAAACAACAGACTATAGATTTCCAATAATATGCCTCAAATAGCAATAGCTGCAAAAACACAACATTCGTGACAAATATTTACTGAAAAACACAAAATATGATAAAGTTTAAAGTATCATTAGTATACTAAAATTGTATACTTACACCGTTAGTATCGCACATTATCATTCTTTAAAACATAAAACAAGAAATGTGGTTTTGTGTAAATATAAGTAATGACAGAGCTCCACAATGCGTTTAAATTTTACCTATAAATCTTTAAAATTTATCTGTTGCTATGCTTACCTTTGTGAAACTTTCAATTTTAATGGTGTTTAAGCCAATTAGAAAACCGTAATTGTCATTTTTTCAGAATAAATCTTGTACGAGAAAATATATCAAAATCGATCATTTTCATTTTTGAATTTTAAATCATTCATGGATAAACTATTTCTTATGCCAATTATTTAATAAAAAACAAAAACTCATAGTTTCTACTTTTAAAGTTCAAAATAAATGAAGTTTGTTATTTACAATGGATACGCGTGTCAACATTTACTTCAGCGTTTCACCACTTACCATGTTACTTACAACTTAGGATGTTTTATGTAAAATTAAATACATAACATAAAACAATCACAAATATTAAACGTCATAAAACTAAAACTGTTTCTATGTAAGGGGCTGTCCATAAATGATGTCACCATTTTTTTCAATATTTTTGACCCCCTCCCCCTCTTAGTCACAAAGTGTCACACTTCACCATACCCCCCCCCCCCCTTGTCACATGTCACGCTATATTACATAGATATATACTTGCAGTTCAGAAACAAAGTACTACGTTATAGATCATAATATTTCAAATTTTATTTTTAAACTTTAACTACTATAAATTTTAATGACATTTGTCAGCATAACAATAAAAATGATTCGTGTACTTATTTTGTATGAAATAAGATTAAGGTTTACAATAAAAAACATAATTAATATAAAATAAAGTAATACAATTAGTAATAAAATATTAATATATTTTTTGAAAAGAAAGGAATATAAGTGAAAACAAATCACATGAAAGTTGTTTTAGCCCGATTAAAAAATACTCTTAAATTCTGGTAATTTCAAAATAACTTCAAAATTTAATCTGCTGATTTTAAATGATTTTATTTTAACCAAAATGTGTGATGTCACACTTCTTCTTACCCCCTCCCACCCCCTTGTCACAAACTGTGACAATTTCATGACCCCCCCCCCCTCCAAGCGTGACATCATTTGTGGACATCCCCTAAGTCATTTAATTTAAAAAAGAAAAAGAAAAAAAACGAGAAATTATCTTTTTTTTTATTTTATGAAGCTTAAAATAAACAATTTTTTTAATTATATTAGACACGTGTGTTAACATTTTCTTTCTCTTTGCACTGCTGTCCTTTTTAAAAAATCTTTCAAACAAAAATAATAAAATAAAGTAAAAGTAATTAAAAGGAAAAAAACACTCTTTTATAAGCATTCAATATTTATCTTAAAATCACGCTTAATTTCATGAGTGCAATTCATGTTATTATGGCAACAGAAAAGAAAAAAACATTATTTAAAGAATCTATTCAGGATTTCTAAAGTGTTTTCAAATCATAATCATAATTTAATATTAAACTATTAATTGATTAAAATGTATTTAAAAAATATATTACTCTTTTTTTCTACTTTTTATTGTTTAAAATTTTTCATTGTGTCTGTTTCATATCCAGGTCGCCGATTGTGTTGAGCATAGTTTTAGGCATATTGAACTCCATTGTTTTTGTAACTCGTATATAGTTGTAAGGCGGTTCATCAAGTTTATCATCCACGGCCGGCTAACAGGAAAATGCCTTAAAATTAATTTATTAATTTATAATTAAGTTCTAAAAATATTAAAATGATGTATTGTCATCGAAAACACACCTGTGTACATAATTTTTATAATTCTATCCTATCAGGAAGTGAGTTAAGAATCGATTACAAAATTCCATCTTCACGTACAAAAACCAAGTTGAGTTAAAGAGTGTAAAAAAGTCTAAATTATTTTAAACTCTTTAAAAACTTTTTCGTTATTGCAGGATGCTCCGATTCAAAGCAGGTTGATTAAAATCTTAATTTAACCCTTTGTATCACCGCGTTGCATATCTGCAACATACCCAAAAATCAATGTTACTTATTACAGTGGGATTTAAAAGACGATTTTATTTATTGCTGCTATCTTCCAATATTGCAGTTAATGTAAATTGTTTACAGAATTCACAACCAGACAGCGATACTGAGTTAATTTTTCATGCTAATGTTTCATTTATCATTTGAGCAGTTTCGCATCGTTATTGCTATGAAAAACTTCGTAAATTTTGTAAAATTAAAAAAGCTGCATTGCAAAAAGTAATTGTTGATTTTACAGTATAATACTGGCGGCAGTGCATTATTGCTTATTTTACTGTTTATTACTTTTAATTTTACGGTATAATACTGGCAGCTGGGATGCCAGTATTATACTGTAAAATCAACAATGATTTTTTTTCAGTGTGGAAGACGTCCAAAAATAGATTTTTTTACTAAAGTAAGTTCGTATACTTTACAGCTTTCTGTTAGAAAATTAACAATATTTATGAGAAATGTGTAATTTTTTTTTTTTTTTTGCAGATGTAAAAAAAGTAACCTTCAATCAATATTTTTTTATTTTTATGTTCAAAAAATTTTTTTAATTATTTTTACATTACTACACTAATTTTCTCATTATTTTTACGCGATTCTATAACATCTGAGTAAATATTTTTCAAATAGGAGTTGTTGAGTCAGAAAGGGTTAAATCACTTTCATTATATTTAAATCATTGATTTAAATAAATATTGCGATTTTATTCTTTTGAAATATGTAGTTTTGCTTTGACTTGGAATAAAATAAAATGTAAATAATCTACATGTTATTAAGATCAAATAAATTTATTTTTAGAAACATATATTTGTGCTTTCTAAATGAAACTGTTCTCTCTCTTTTTTTTCTTTTTCTTTTTTTAAGAATCTTTCATATCAAAATATATCCCTTTACCTCTATAATCGAATTTCAACAAACAGTCAGAGTGTTAAATTTTTCAGCGTATATCAACAGTTCTATTTCTCTTGGAAAGCGTGACTTTGACATTCTTTAAAAGGTTAATTCTAAAAAAGAAAAGAAACACAAGAAAAGTGTAGTCCAAAACACTTCAGAATAATATTCCAAAAACAAATGAGAAATATGAATGACTTCCGTTTTCATCTTTAGTTTTTTACCCATTGTTTTGGAAGTAACCTTAAAACAGGAACTCTACGCCGGTTCTGCGGAAGCTCTCGAGAAAATAACGGCAACCCGGAATTGAGTATAATTGATAGCTATTTAGAAAAATCTCCTTCATTTTGTCATATACTTTAGTACATTTTAACTGTACAAACCAAAAGATTCTCTTAAATAAATCTTTATTTATGTTGATGATTTATTAGCAATTATCTTCTAATGTCGTGTACAGGGTGATTCAAACAAAGATTGGGCAGATTTTAAGAGGTCGCAGTGCACGCTACAACAAACAAATTTTGTGTAGGACACTACGGTCTCAATTCCTTTATTCAGTCCAAAAAAAATTTAAAAAATACAGGGTGTCTCACTTGAATCAGAATTCGGATTTTGATTCATAACTTTAAAAATAATGAAGATATTTTAACGAAATTTGAAATACAGGGTTATTCTAAATGATGGACCCATTTTCAAAAAATTGTATTTATTAAAGAACAAATCCAAAATGAACAATCTTTATACCAATGAAAAGAGGAAGTTTCAAAGTTTTTTGTAAGACATTATAAATGTTCAATGTGTCCACCGTTTTCTGCACGGCAAATATCTACGCGATAGCCAAACTCGTCCCACGCACGAGAAAGCATATCTGCTGTTACTGAGTGCACTGCTTTCAAAGCGGTGATGGTTCCAGAGGCGGCCGGTAGAGGTCGCGTGGCAATTGGCCGCGATTTTGTTGCACTCAGTAACAGCAGATACGCTTTCTCGTGTGTGGGACGAGTTTGGCTATCGCGTAGATGTTTGCCGTGCAGAAAACGGTGGACACATTGGACATTTATAATGTCTTAAAAAAAACTTTGAAAGTTCCTCTTTTCATTGGTATAAAGATTGTTCATTCTGGATTTGTACTTTAATAAATACAATTTTTTGAAAATGGGTCCATCATTTAGAATAACCCTGTAGACTAACTTTTCTTTGTGGCTATCATCTTTATCCAAATAGCGCAATTAACGGTCAACAAAAATACTTTAATCGGTGTTAATGGCTTCTGAGAAGATGAAGAACAATACTTGAACCATTTTTGCAGTTGGAAAGTATAATCTAAAAATAAAACTAATGGTTTAAGAATTAGCTATTGGTCAACGATAAGAAGGGATGTATCAGAAGGGGTATATCAGAACTATGAATTTTCTATGGGAAATATGCGAAGTTTTAAAGGTCTTTTAAGGATTTAGGGAGAGCTGGGGCAAAGGGGAAAATAATAAAATATTATTCCATTAGAATGTTCAGTTTTCAGAAGCGCAGACAGATAACTTGTGCACCGGGAACAAAGTTTTCTAAGTGGGAAGGGGGAGAAATTTTCATAAAAAGGCGAATTTTAGAAAATTTTAATAATAATTACTAATTTTTTTTAATGAAATATGTGCTTATAACAACATGTTTTTTTAACTAATTTCATTTTTAAATCAAATTAATTTGTAATTAATAAGCATGTTTTATTATTGATTTCTATGCAGAATAACATACTATTCAAATAACAATATTCATATATAACTGTATGCTTGTGTTATGAGCTATAAAAACAAGGTAGAAGCATTTAAAACAGATGAATAAATTTATAAATTATTTTGAGCAATCTATTTTTTAATTCTCATTCTAAAAAATAAAAAATAAAAATCAGAATTTAAACTTTGAAAGTTCCGAAAAACTATTATTTTCATGTAATTGTATAAAACTTATATAGCGGGGAGCAGGGTGGGGAGGGGGGTACTTCTTAGCGTGGGCCCGGGGATTTTTACCAACCTATCTCCTTTCTACGCCACTGCCAGATTTCGAATCTTAGAAGGAAAGCAACGGATTATAATTTTTTCGCTAATATATGTAAATACATGATTGAATTAATTTTGTTGTGTATAAATACTATAAAAGTTTTTTCAGTCAATTTTTAATATTACCGAAGCTATAAAGAAGCCACCTTAAAATCTTGAAAATGAAAAAAATTCTTGGAGTAAATTGTACTAATAAATATTTTAAATTGCTTTATCAACAAAAAAATATATTTTATCTAATAAAATATATTTTAAATTGCTTTATCAACAAAAAAATATATTTTATCTAATAAAATAGTCTTATTTTAATTCAAAAAAAAAAATACCATGTAATGCGACTACAATTTTGGAAGCAATAACCAGCTCCCTTCATCACCTGGATCAGATTGTGTATACAGACACCTTTACGAGTAGAAACAAATCTGTAAGCCTTGATACCATTATTTGATTTTTTTTTAGTTTGTCCAGGATTGGATAAGTATATACCTTTCAACTTGGCATCATAATATACTTGCCTATAATAACGATATGAACAATGTGTCTTAAGTCATACTCTGGCGTAAATGTTATTGAATTTATGCTTACCCCGTTCTAACATGTTCTTATTGACTTTTGAAAATATAAAATAATTTTAAAATTAAAGAAAAAATCAATAAAGTTTGAATGAAGTACATTAATCTATTTTTTCTAGTACTGTGCAAATTGTGAGATTATACAACGCGAGAAATAAAACATGTTTTTGTTGTTGTTGTTTTTCTTTTAATTGGTTAAAACCGTCGGGTAAAACAAAAAAAAAATTCTTTGACTTTAATTTTGTTACCATCGACTTTGTTAAAATCCCAAAGTGTTCTTTGAATACTAAAATCTTTTTAAAGATCTTTTTAATATATTCAAACAATTGTTGCAATTCACAACTGAGTGAAAGCCCATCAGTTATGGCAGGTGAAAAAAATATTTGAAAATGTTAAATGCTTTTTTTTTATATTGTTCCTTTTTATAAAATGTGCAAGTATTTTGAAAATATCATACACATGAAATAAAAATATTACAAAATCTTTGTCTCTTTCACATTCATGTATTTCTTGATATCAAACAAAAATTCTTTCACTAAATTTTGATACATTAAAATATGTCTTTATGTATTTTATGATTCGTTAAATTCTACGCCAACATTTACGTTTGGCTTCAAGTGGTGCCGATTAGTGGAAAATCAAAAATACTTTATTTTTATTGCTAAGTATAAAATATAAGTGCATTAATCATTTGATTTCGGCAACGTACGTTGCCTAACGTGATTTAAAATATGCAAGTTTTGTGCGGTTTCTTAATTTTTATACCACTATTTCTGTATAGTAATGTTTAATTTATTTAATGACAGATATTCTGAAATTAAATAGCATGAAGATTATTATACCGAAATACTGGTATTAAAACGTAAAAACTAAACAAATATACTAAGCTACATAGGCACGAACCCTGACATAGTCAAGGGGTTAAACGTCATTTCTTGAGGAAAAAAGTTACAATAATTATTATTTTGTCTTTCTTTTTAAAAATTATTCTTTCTCTCGTTAAAGCTGAGGCAGAAATAATAATAATAATAATTTTTCAAAACTGCTGGTTTATTTTTTTTTTTTTCAAACTTAAACTGCAAAATAAACGATAAAATTCGAAATGTTGGTTTCTTTTCTTTTTTTTATCCCCATTGTTGAAAACGTTATGAAAACCAAAGATATCCCTTACAAATTTAACATTTTATTAGAATAGGAAGGGGGAGGGTAGCTTTTACATGTGTGTTAACATACTCGTGTCTCATTTGACAAAAATGTAAATAAAAATCTTCTTTTTAATCATATTTTTCCTACACATGCAAGTATAATTCAATGAAAATCGATTTTCAAGTTTTCCCTATAATTCATGCACCACTTCTACTATCCGGAAGTCGTTGGTAGCCGTGAATATCGATGTTGTAAATGGAAAATTTGGCAAAAGCTATATGGAAATCAAAACAATAGGAAACAGTATGTGTAATCTTAAAGCGAAAAAGCAATATTTTTACAAGGCACGCAAAGTAAAATTGTCCTAAATAACAGCTCGAAATTTTAAACTAGTGTCTAAAAACAGCAATGAGAAATCGACAAATATCGTTTTTGTAGATATTCAAAGGGAAGTTCTTCATTTTTTTTTTTAATGTAAATTTACGTTATAAAATTTTCATTATGGTTTTAATACCTTAAAATATTTTTCTGCATCACGTTTACGTTTGTGTAAGTTCATAAAAATAAAATTTTAATAATTCTATTTTTATATTATTCTTTTTGTTTGTTTGTTTGTTTGTTTCTGTTTTCGGTTTAAAATTTCAAACGATAAAAGGTAATTTGTTTAATTTTGCTATTCAAGTAGAAATTGTTAAAGGGAAAAAAATAAACAGTGATTTCAAAAACTACATAAGTCCAAGATTTAAGATTTTTCAGGAATCAATAAACACTGTGCTATACACAAATGCTAGATATTGTAGAAACTTTTCTGTGCTTTTCTTAAACCTTTAAATGTGTATGATGTACTGCAAAAAAATTGCTGATTTTGCAGTATAATACAGGTATCTCAACCAGCATTTTTTTTTCTTTGCAATGCGGTAATTGTTTACTTATTTCACAAAAGTTTAAATTAAAAAAACTTTTGGAAAACAATTGAACTTACCTTGCTTTTGCAGGTAGTGTGATTTTGTAAGCTACAAATCATACAAAAAATATATTGATCATTTTTATTAGGCTCACTATTAAAAGTGTGACTGACCTCTATGTGCTTAGTTTTGAGTATGTCCATGTTTCAATATTCTGAGTATTTCTAGTATTTCAGAATTGAAAGCATTATGTCGTCATATCTGAAACAAAAAGTTTCATAACAAAATGAAAACATCGATTTACTCAGATTTGAAAGTGTCATTTTTCTCAGTGTGTTGCTTAGTTATACGTTACTACGTTGCTCACTTATAAAATTATGAGGAAAGTTTTATAACCACGTGACCCCAATTATGAAAATTTAGCCTTTATAAAAAGATTCTGTTGAATGGATTTCGATGGAAATTGCCTTGTTAGTTAGATAATTTTTCAGGGATGGTTTTAGTACATTGCATATCAGTCTACGCTGCTTAGTTATAGAACTACGGGAAAATTTCTATAATCAGAGGAACCTAGTTATGAAAGACTAGCCTTTTTAAAAAGTTCTACAGGACGGATTTTTATGATACTTGCATTGTTAGTTAGATAATGGTTCAGGGATTGTTTTAATATATTGCATATCATTCTATCGTCTTTTACCAAGTACTACTACAAATGATCAACTAAAACAGTTGGTTCCTTGACAGCCCAAATTTTGTCTGATACATTAGAAAATATAATACCACAATGGCATTCATATCATTTTCAGCAATGCGAAAGGACGTTCCCGGTAAAGGTCCATATTACTTTAAAATACGATCAAATTCACCGATATGTTCCATTTGATTCAATGTTCGTTTGGAGAAACCGATCACCGTAAAGGGCGAAACCTGCTAGTTTAAAAATTGTTTTTAAAAAAATGTGTGTTTAAATGAGCGAAATTTTCTGTACTAAAATACTAATGGAAGTTTGCCGCTGCGGTAATTAAGTCCTGTTTACACATTTCAAGGAAAGTAAAGTGTAAATTGAAGGCAAACAGGCATTCCGGGAACATAAAAGCAAGATATTTTTTCAAAGATCTAGCCAAAATTTGCTTTTAATATTACATAGCTGCCAATTTTACGCTTTTCTGTTACCACTAAAATTTAATAAAATTGTTTGCCTTATTTAATTGCATATTTCGGTGATTAAATTTGGCGAAATTTGATATTAAATTGCAGTGGTGAACAGAAAGCATAAAAGTTGATAGCTATGACATTATTCATTCCAGAAAAATTCACTTCTCATAAATATACTGTTGAGAAGGGATTGTAATTACATATTATATATAATATATATTATATATAATAATTATATATTATATAATAATTATATATTATATATAATTATATATAAGGGTAATTGATACTATATTTATACGAAACTCTTTTAAAATTATGGAATTTTAAAAATACTTTCCAATTTACAATTTATAGAAAGCTAACAGAATCTAATATCCGCTGTTGAATTTTTTATTATAACCTAATTTCTGCAATTTCTTATTTCTATTAAATATTTTACTGCAATATTTAAATTTAATAAGGTACATTCCCATTCTGTTAAAATTAAGCCTTTTCATCAAATTTAGAGCACTTAGAGATCGTTAATAATACATTTTTTAAGTGTATTCAAAACATTAATATAAACTCACAAGAAAGGCAATTTTGTAACATAAAACTTCTTTCCAAAGTAAACTGCATGTTTTTTAATTTTGCGTGGAAGGGGTGGGGGAGATACTTGTGTTAACTCATAAAATCCTGATAGAACTTATATTTGACTCTCACTTAACATTGTGATTTAAAAGTAAACTGTGACTTTTACCGCCACTACTATCTGTAAGAGATGTTCTAATGCCAAATAACTTCTATATATCTTTGTTGATCTTCAAAAAGCCGTTTTCAAAAAATATCCTAGGAATAGGATGTGTTAATCAATTTACATTACTTAACCATTTTCTTCCTTTTCATCCAGGCAAATTAACTCTTCAAAAAATCATTAAAGACATTTCGAGGTTTAATGATATTTTACTTGGTTTTATTTTAATAATTTCTTCGTCTCATGTTTTTGAGAAAGGCTAAATGAAACGGTCATAATGTTTAATGTATTATTTAATAACCTAATATTACTAATTTTGTATTAATGATCAGATGTGGGTACCATAACTATATTAGTTTTTTTTATTTTTTTTTATTTTTAAATTTACAATTTAAAAATTAGATGAAGTAATTTCAAGAAATGCCTTATAAATAATATTAAAATTAAATAATTCGAAATATTGGATTTAAGGTATGTTAAATTTTATAAATATGAAAAACCCAAAAAAACTCAAGCTATTAAAGACTATTGTGAGTTTGGCTAATTTATCTGTGAAAACACAACTCTGTATATAAAAAAAAAGTACTATAAATATTTATTATATTTCTGCTGATCTGAGGCCTAAACCCCAGCTCTGCAATGAGCGAGCCCAAAGCCGGCCGTGTTCGACCGATGTATTCCCATGGCACTAGCGATTTTCGTTAAGTTAAAGACATCGACCAGCGGGTGCGGGGAGGCATATTCACAATGCCTACTCGGTTTAGATCTAACGTACTTCATACCCGTTCTGATTGGCTCGCCAGATGATATTGACTTTTAACGTCTTGGTAGCGGTGAATGACTGAATCATGCAAGGCTTATGTTTAATGCACACAATTTAATTATAACACAATTTAATGATGGTTCTGAAAAATTTTAAATATACATTCACAAATAATTTACATACATTTATCAAATATATATATATGTAGGATTTCAGTTTAAACACTTCACGTAAATGATCATCAAATGAACTGACACTCTATTATTATCCATGACTTTGATGCGCGAGTTGTAAATAGTTTGAATCGCGAGATTTGGCTAAGTGCCAGTCTTCTAATTTTTGTCATGAAGCAAGATATATAAAATGGATGTAGCCAGTAAAGGCACTATTAGGCCTAGTTGGATTATTGTAAGGTAAATTTGTCATATAGTTTTAACTAAAAGTGTATTAGTGAAATTAAAGTTCGTATTTTGTTGTTCATTGATTATTGGTTCAGTTAAGTGACTATTTGAATATAATCTTCTTACATTTTGGGGGCTCGGATGCCAAGATTATTAAAAGTAAAAGCCACTAATAGTGAAATGGAAACCAAACGTAAAGTGTTGTAAAACGCCAGTATCAAAAGTTGGGTTACGAATTAGCAAGGTAAAACCGTAATCGTATCACTTCAAGTACAATTTTTGAAAGATAAGCATGGGAACTCTCAATAAAGCTAAGAGAATTGATCTAATAAACCTCTGCGAAGAATGCGGAATTGAAGCACTAGAAAAACCGACAATACCTGTCCTAATAAAGCTGATCAAGAGTTGGGAGAGTTACGAAGATTTTATAAGAGATCGATTGGAAGTAGTGATAGCAAGTAGAAAAGAGAAAGAAGAAAGAGAAGAGAAAGAGAAGAAATTACAAGCAGAACTGAAAGAGAAGAAGTTACAAGCAGAGATTGAAGAAAATAGATTGAAATTGAAAATGGAAATGGAAGAGAGAAAATGGAAAATAGAATCGGAGCAAAATTTTGAAATTAAGAAATTGCAGATACAAGAAAATTCAAGAGAACACATTAATGAAAACCCAAGGACAAATCCAGGTAAGCAATTTGAATTGCTTAGATTATTAACTAAATATGATAGTTCGAATGATATTAGTTTATATTTAGCTATGTACGAAAGGCAAATGGCGAAAACGGGCATTGATAAAAAAGAATGGGTAAATTATTTAATTAATCTAATGCCGTTAGATGTGGTCAATATAATAACAAGGGAAAACGAACCTGAAGTTCACGATTATGATTACATAAAAAATATTCTGCTAAAACGCTACAAGCTATCACCAGAGGAGTTTAGGCTGAAATTTTTCTCATCCAAAAAGGAACCATCAGCCAATTGGCGAGATTTCGCTTATGAAATAAAGATGTATTTTCAACAATGGATTGAAGGGCTTCAAGTAAATAACTTTGAAGATTTAGCAGAATTAATTGTTGTTAATCAAATCAGGCATAATTTACCTACGGAAACAAAAACACATTTCATAGAGGAATTATTAGTAATAAAGAAAATTGATGACTTAGTTAATAAATTGGATATTTACGAAACAGCACGAAGGGTTTGCAATAAACAAACAGTTAGGAATACAAGCGGACATTTTGAGGACAGAAGATCGAGAGTGGCTGATTACGCCAATTTGAAAAGACGCCAAATTGACAATAGACACAGTATGAATCATGGAAGCAAAGAGTCGCATATAATCTGTTTTGCGTGTGGCAACCCTGGTCACGTGAGTGCGAAATGTGCCATGGCGAAAAATATAGAACAAGAATATTCAAATTTTTACCCACAATATAATCAAAATTGGCGAGAAACAAAATACCAAGATGAGACCCAAAACACGCAAAGAGAAATAGTTAATATGGGCAGGTTAAATGGTAAAAAAGGAAGAATCTTAGATATTAGCGGAATAAAAACAAACGTAATAATCGATACAGGAAGCGATATTTCAATCGCCAGTTCAAGATGTCATACTGCAATAAATGCGCCAAAACTAACCAGCGACAATATATACATATCAGGTATAGGTGGTGAAGAAATTAAGCCAACAGGTTTTTTCTGGCATAAAGTCTACGTGGATGAAACAGAAATCCAGGATAAATTTTACGTGGTACAAGAGACGGACTGCGATTTAATAATAGGTAGAGAAGCAGTAGAAGGCATGACGTTAAAAGTAACGGAAGATGGTGTTAGAATAATAAGCGGCAACAAAGTTCGAGTAGGATACATTAAAATTAACGAAGTACCGACAAAAATTGATGAAGCAAGTATAAACAACGATAATCGATGTTGGGACGATAAGGTTAAAATCAACTGCGTAAATGACGGGATGAATTTGACTCATGTTACAAATTTAGCAAACAGAGAGAAAATAAGAAAATTAATAAAACCATATAAGCCGAATAGGACAAAAGATACAGGATTATCCGATGAATGGAATGTTGACTATCCATCTCCAGAAGAAAATTATGAACGTAGTAGTCCTGCACATGGTAGAAAAGACTATGTGAAAGATCGCAATAGGATTTTTGATCATAAGGGAAAGAACAGAAATTTTAATAGACCATTTGATAACAGAAGCAATAATAGAGATGGCCAGAGATATTTTAAACAGTCATTTAACCATGGAAATTACAATAAATATGGATATGGGAAACAGAGTTCCGAGAATTCTTACCAAAATAAATCTGAGATTCCTGAAAACTTTGTGACTGAAAATTCTTTGATACCTCAAGACATAACAGAAAATGCTTCACCTAATTTAAAAGCAAGATATAATCCAAAATTTTCCCCTAGATACATGAATAGAGGCTACTATCATGGTCGAAATAATTATAATTATGGTGGCCGACGATCGTGTAAGGCTAGTTATAATGAACAAAGATATTCACAACCATCACATAAGAATAATTCTCATCATGGATTTAAAGGAGCTTATAGTGGACGAGATGCTTATTCAAATACTTATCATTCTAGAAGCAATAGTTATGTAGTTTCTAAAGATAGAGAGCAATATTCGGAAAGGAATCACGGAGATATTAGATATGCCGATCCTAAAGACAAAGAGCAATACTCAGAAAGAAATAAAAATCTCAAAAAAAACTGTTAGGCATAAAAAAAAAACATAACAAATCAAGATGCTGATGTCGAGACGCCATCACGTCAGGATGACCGATTTGTAGGATTTCAGTTTAAACACTTCACGTAAATGATCATCAAATGAACTGACACTGAACTGACACTCTATTATTATCCATGACTTTGATGCGCGAGTTGTAAATAGTTTGGATCGCGAGATTTGGCTAAGTGCCAGTCTTCTAATTTTTGTTATGAAGCAAGATATATAAAATGGATGTAGCCAGTAAAGGCACTATTAGGCTTAGTTGGATTATTGTAAGGTAAATTTGTCATATAGTTTTAACTAAAAGTGTATTAGTTGAAATTAAAGTTCGTATTTTGTTGTTCATTGATTATTGGTTCAGTAAAGTGACTATTTGATTATAATCTTCTTACATATATATATATATATATATATATTTATTTATTTAATTTCAACGCATGTATGAGCGCTTTGTGCTCATGAAAACAAAACAACAACAAAAATCACTGGATGCAGCAACCTCGCTGTGAAGCAATCTCAAAAACGCATGAAATCCGTTAAAGACACTATCACTATAACGCGTGTATGAGCGATTCACGCCCGTTAAAACAACAACCAAAAAAAGTTGATTCGGCTAAATCATTGTACTGGAGTCTCTAAATATAGAAAATTTGTTAAAGCCGCAATCATTAAAACGAATATTAAAAATTGCACATTATACAAATTTAACAATTATTTTTTATAACTTAATTAAATGTTGAAAAATAGACACTTTCCATTTTTTCATTCAAATTATTCATAATTTTTTATAACTTAAAAAAATATATTGAAAAATAGAAACTTTCAATTTTTTCATTCAAATTATTTTTTTATAACTAAAATAAATATTGAAAAATTAAAACTTTCCCTTTTTTTTTAACTTTTCGCTGCTAAGCTTCGAACTGTGGTATACAGAAGCGGAGACTAACGACTTATCACACAACTACTATTTACTCATTCCGAAACAGCTTAGAACAAAATTTTAATTCACCGATCCCTTCTTCCAAGACATTAAAAGTCAATATAGTCTGGATATCTGAATATGGCGAGCCAATCAGAACGGCTCTGAAATACGCTAGATCTTAACCGAGTAGGTTTTGTGAACATGCGTCCGAGTGGCCCAAATGCCACGCATGCGCGAAGTTCATTTTGCCGCCAAAGTGCTTGGCGACAGAGGTTGGTGTCAAGTAAATAACTTATTATCAAAATCAGATACAAGACAAAAACAATTTAAATCAACGTCCTAATCGGACGTTGAGTGTTTGTGAATTTGCGGCCTGGACGTTTAACACATTTTAATTAATATTTGAAACTTTCAACCCGCAGTTTCATTTCTTTCATGTCAGTATTACTGCAAATAAGTTTTCAAGAAGTTTCGGGAGAGAAATAATATTTATAAATTGTGACGTGAAATGCGATTATATACATTGATAGTTCCAGAACTATATATTTGCTCTGCTCCCCTGGAAACATCGTTGTCTCATTAATTTGCTAATCATAGCTGTAGAGAATTCAGAATCTTAAATCTTCTATCTAAAATCGTTAAAACATTCATTTTAAAATAATGTCATTTATTATTAGACAGAATGAATCATTATACTAATAAATATTTCATTAATTATTGATATTCCTATTGTTCAATCTATTTCAAAATAAATAGTTGAGCCCCTACAGCAACTTTTGAATTGGTTTCCCCAACAGGGGTTTGGGTCTTGAGGCGTCATCAGAATAGAGAACTCCAGAATTTCCATGTTTTTACAAAACTATCTTTAAATAACAATAATAAAAATGATAATAAAACAAAACTTTTAATAACAGAATGCTAGAAAATTTTGAAAGGTCAGAACTGAAATCACCTCATTTTTTAACAATATTTTTTATCCAATTACTTTTAGATGAAAACATATTTAGCACTTAAAATAAATTTTAAATGGAATTTTAAAAACAAATTATGTTAAAAAAAACATTTATTACAAAACGACCGTGATGCAACGTTTACAAGTACTAAAAAAACATTATTAAGAATTAACAAATAATTTTTTTTGTTAATTTAATAATTTTGCTTATTTATTTATTTATTTTGGGGGGTTAAACACATTTAATTTATCGCCTTACCACACAATATGAAGTAAAAACATTTTGCGTCATGTTTTGCTTTAGATCCAAGTGTAGAAATTTTTCGAAAAATCTGCTCTCGTACAGAACAGAAAAAATAAATTGTTAAAGGCGGATTTTCCAACTGAACATTCGAAAAGGAAATGATTCTGCTATCTATTGCTATATTTCACAAGCATTGTTGAACTTCATGTGACGTTCGTATGAAGAAATGTAGAATGCTCATATGTATTCGAAAGCTCTGTTATAACGAACAAATTTTGCGGTCCCTTCGCCCGTCATTATAAACACGTTCTGCTGTAATAAATAGCAGTAACTTATAATACTAATACGATAATTATTTATACTTGATATTGATCTCAAAATATGTAGCGAGCCTTCATCCCAAACCGTACGGTTCAGATTGGATTTCTTTTCTAAAATGACCGAGTTTCAAAAGAAGAAAAATTGTACAACTGTAATTATTCTTAATAGTTATTCCCAAATACTGCTTTAAAAAACTCGCGTACCCTAATACATTCAGAAATATAAATAAATAAATAAAATAAACCAAAAATGTGATAATGTGTTTAAAAATAATTAAATAGTCAAATAGTAAATCATAAATAATTTCAGAGTATTATATCAGAATTTGTATCTGAATAATTTCAGAATAATTTTCTCAAGTTGTTTTTTCGTTCCTCTGACCAGTTCTGACCTTATAAGTTCTCAACCTCTGCCATTAATAATGTAAGGAGAATATGTTTAGAATTTCAATCACATATTTTAATCCACTATAAACGCGACTTCCTCGCCAAGCACGTAATTAATGCCGCTGCATATACAAGACTCTCTGAAAAGTTTGAAACGGGCTTTAATTTTTTATCTGTGGGAGAAAAGTAGGCAATGTAAATTTCAAAAATGTTCAAAATAATAGGAAATAACCAGTGGTGGAATTCAAATAATTTAACAACCAGATCTCTGCTCTAATGACTTTTTAAAGCATAAACAAGAAAGGAAAATGATGCATTTACAAAATGTTTTTGTTATCTACAATACATAAATAAGCTATTTTTAAAATGCTTCTATAAATATTTTGAAGTTTTTTACCATTATTGTCGTAAACGTTGATTATCTTTTGTTTAAGGTCAACTGCATTATTACCGTTCGATTTCTCTCTCTCTCTTTTTTTTTTCTAATCATATCTTACAGATTTACAGTTCTATTTTGATATATGGTCTCTATTCACGATGGCCAATTTTCAATTCAGCATAAATCATTCAATTTTAAAGATACAGACATGCATAAAGTTTACTGTAATCTATATTATAAAGCAAAAGAACATATTCGTGAGTAACGCTGATCTCATATCGACGGTCGATCTAAGCAATCCCATTTCTCTTTTTTCGCAAATTTAATTACTTCTAAACATCGGATAATTTAAATTTTTACACCGTCGAGTACGGGAGAGGGGGGGGGGGGGGTTAAATGCAATGTGTTTGAAAACTGAGTCTCAAATTACTGATTTTTTTTATGGTTTTAAAATAATTTCCAAGCATGGATTGTTTAAAAATCTATCTCTGACGCATGCAACTCGATTACAGCAGATTAACAAGTTTGCAAATAAAACAATATAAATAGTTCAGCTTTTATTCCCTGTTAATAATCCGTAACAAAATTAAAACATTATCAATAAATAAATAAAACAAAACACAAGTTTAACAGATTATGCAATCGAACTACGCACTTATACACTGAAAAAATCACAATCAAAAAGGTAACTATAAATAGTGAAATCTAGGCAATATAGACTCCATACGCAATTTTTTTGCTATTAACAGCTGGCATATGCGGCTAATACGAAAATATCGTTTTTAATAAATTTCAAAATTTTAATTAAATACATAACTGATGTTTTTCCGATAAAAATGCTTTTTGGTGACGTTAGCGGGTAATTTAAATAAATAAATATATTAAATGTAAAAAAAAAAAAAAAAATTATAGTTTTCAATTAAGAATGATTTTTACCTGTGTTCTATGTAAATCAGTCGTATGTTCTCTGACCCCGGATCTGGTGATCTCAATGCAGAAAAAGGGGATGGTGGAATCTAATTGGGAAATTTTCTTGAGCGAGATTGTATAAAGATTTTGAAAGTGTTACTTAAAAAATAATGACATGACTATTTCATTAATATAATGTTGTTTCCTAACTCATTTTTTTTACTTCTTCTTCTTTTTTTTTTTACACTTTTGTAGTTTACAATGCTGAATAATCTTCAAGAGAAGAAAAGTTAAACCATGTTTCAACCTTTTAGGGACTATTCGTAGAAATAGCGCAAAAATTTAAAAGAAAATCAAAATAAAAGAAATTAAAACTATTATCTTATTTCAAGAATTTTTTATCTTTATATGTGAAAAAAAAAAAAAAAAAAAAAAAGTGATGGTTTTAATTCAATCTTATTCTGAAGGAACATGATCTATTTTGACAAATGTAGTTCAAGTGATGAATTCATAACCTTGAAGAAATTCATAGTTTTTTCAATCATATCTTCTGTAAAAATATCTTTCTTATCTTATTTCCTACTAACATAAGAAAATTATTCAGGTAGTAAAATATTGGTATAACCTCCATGAGGTCTTCGCGTTTGTCTGGAAATGATAAGATTTAATCCACATTAAAAGTGAATACCATGGAAACCACAATAACGTTTTACCTTCAAATGGACGCGTTAAGGCTCTCTCTCTCTTTTTTTTTTTTTCCTGGGCGATCATGCTCTAGAATGGCGCGTGACCGCCTAGAATAGGAAATTGCAATATTCTTTGGGTAAATTAGCGGGCGGAAAGTGTTTTTAAAATTTATGAGTTTGGCCAATTGACTCAAAACTGTGAAACGAGTTTTCTGCGGCTTGGAGTAAAAATAATTGAAAAAGATGCTTCTGAATTCAACAGTGAGCATTTTTAAGTCTAATTTTGTATTCTGGGAAAACTGTTTCGCTTAATGTAGGAAAGAACGTGCATTGTTCTACTTATACTAAATAATATCAGCACAAGAATATTATTTTCAAACATCTTTTGTTTTTGAATACAAATAACTTTAAATGCAAATTACAAATTTATGTCAATGAACATGCATGACCTACAAAATATTAAAAAGAAAAATGATATTGCTTCATTAAAATTTAGCAACTGTTGTAAAACCAGATAGTTAAAGTATTTTTCAGAACAAGATATAATTCTGAAAGACTTTTGTTATTTAATCTGAACTCTTATATTTCGGTGGTAAAATATCTTGACCTTGATGATTGAAAATTAGGGTCAGTGAATTCAACTTTTTGGTTTTTTGCGATACAGTTATACCACTTTTTTATATTGATTTTTATAAAGAGCAAATAATTTTATGAAAGGGGCTTTTATTTCATGATCCGTGTCACTAACTTTGTAATCCTATCAAATAAGAATAAACATGAATATTCAATAAAGAAAGAATTGTCCAAAAAGACATTAAAAAAATCTTTGAAAGGTACTAATCTTTGTACAATAATAAAAAATAAAAAAATGCGCTATTTTTTTAACGTTATATTTGAAGGGCTTTCACCTAGTTTATAGACATTTTAACTATTCTTTCTAAGAAGTAAAAGTACGACCAAAAACGAGCATCGGAACCGGCAGAACGAAATCAATGGAGGGACGAAATTTCGAAACAGAAATGCCTCATTCCGCATCTTAGGCCTCGTTTTACAAAACGAAGAATATAAACTTGAAATAAACTAAACTAAGGATTTTTTTTTTTTTTTTTTAATCAGAAGATCCTTCGAAAACAATTTTTAAACATGTCAATGTAAAATGCAATATATAGAAATGTAATAAATTTTAAATAATTAAAAGTAAAAAAATGTAAATTAAAAGTAAGCTTCTGTCTTTTTTTTTTTTTTTTTTTTTTTTTTTTTCAAAATGGAGAAGCGGGATAGTTTTCTTTCTTTTAAGATTGCTTTCTTCTTTTGTCACGTGGGCTCTGCTTGCCTGAACCGCCCGTTTAAGAAATTTTTTTAAACACATGAACATAAAAAGAAAGCAGAACTAAATGTTGTTTTTCATGGGGGGGGGGGGGGTTCAGGAGGGGCAGAGTTCCCTGACGAAAAATCCTTAGTTCTTTTTCCTCTATTGTGTAATAACTTTGAATCATTTTGAAAGAATAAATTTTACTCTTTAAAAACAAATCATCAGAAAAGAAAATGTAATTAATTGAATTTCAAAATTCAACGAACGACAATGGCTGTCTCCTACTTCCTGGTGCCTATGAAAAAGATAGAATATAAGATACTAGCTGCGTGACAACCCGTTGTGTTGCATTTAAATTGCATGAGGTCTTTCGATTGATTGGGGGGGGGGTATCTAGTTTTATTATGCATTTAAAGTTTCTAGCCCTAACAATTCAAATAAATCGTAATTTAGAAGGTTTTTCGCTCATTTCACCCTTTTAAATTTCGATTTTTTTTAAACCGTTTTTTGGGAACATTTACATCTTAAAAGTAACTCTCACCAGGGCCCGATTAACTTTTGGAACTGAGGGAAGCACAATATCATTTTAGGTGTCCCCTTTCATTCGGTAAAAAAATTTTTAATTCATCATACATGGAAACTCGTCAATGATACAAGCTACAAGTATTATTCACGAGAGTGACTTAGCCAAATTGATATATTTCGTTAGACAGCCTTTTTTATGTTCACTGTATTTACTTTAGGTAGAGTATTTTTGTAGTATATATAGTTTTTGTATGATCAGTTACCAGGGTGGTTTCTAATCAGCACATCAAGATGCCATGATTAATTAACAGCCTGTTGATCACATTTAGAATTTCCTGTTAGATAAATTTTCTGAAGTAGTGTGGGTATTCTATTGCATTAGGCAAACTTGTCCCGCTACAAAAATTAAAATTCAATGCAAAAAATAAAAAATGAAAATTAGAAACCTCAGTTTACAATCATTTTGGGGGCCCTATTAAAATTTAGAAAGGAAGTACGTGTATGTGCCTTTTGGGATCAGGCCTTGACTGTCAAGTTTTTAACCCCAACAGTGACATAGAAACCGCAACTTTAGAATGTTCTTGGTTCCTGCACCCTCTTAGGGAACTGTTGCACCAACATAAAATATAGCCTATGTTGGACCACATATGGTCACCAGAATTTTGCCACCGCCATTTTCTGAAATTGGCTCTCTTGTTCAAGAGATTTACCCCCTACCAACAAACATTGCTTCTTTATAATATTAGTATGCATAAAAATAACACAAAAAAAAATAAACTAGTGAAAAAATTTATTTTTTCGATGAATGCAAAAAAAGATAGAATTTATTTCATAAGTGTGATAACAAACAAAGAAGAACAAACCTTCTGTGAAAATGGCAGTTGAATGGGGAAACGAGCAGCACTAGCCGGCCCGCGGCTTCACATTGACATACATTATTCGAACAAAAGAGTTGTTGACATCTGATGAACATAATTCTTATACTGTAGTATGATTATTTTTCTTTTTTCTTTTTTCTCTTTTTGGTGATATATTTTTAGTTTCCATTTTCTTAATGATATGAAGTGCAATGTAATAAATTACAATACTAAGCATAATGTGACTCTTGGGTATCCCATTGCAGGATTCCGAAATACTTGGTTGGTCTTCTGTGTTTAACATAATAAATATTTTTCATTATAGCATTATGAAATTAACAGTTTTTTTTTCAGTTTTCTAAATAAATAATCACCAAATCTAGCCATACTCAACCTTTCTTTATTGCGGCCCGCAAACATATGTTTACTTCTTACTACGTCAGGTGATCCGCGACACACTAGCATAATAATGCAAAAAAAAAAAAAAAAAAAAAAAAAAAAAAAAAACAGAAGAAGAAAAACTAGGTATAAAATAGTAAGATAACAAAAGTAGTATAATAAAGCAATATGATTAGTATTAGCTATAAGTATAAAACGTAATATAACATAAAAATGCAGAATTTCCAAGTTCTAAAGATAGAAAATTAGGAGATTTTCTTTAATAAATCAGAATTTTAGTTAAGGCTGAAACTTTTTATCTTTATAAAATATAAAACTATATAGTGCAAATCTAATCCATTGTAAATCATGTTTGATTAGTGTTGAATATTAATAAATAGATAAATACAGCACTGTAATGCAAATAAGACTCCAGTATCTAACATGTAAAAATATCTTTTAACAAAGCAGATGGAATTTGGGATATTTTAACATAATTTTAAGGTAATTAAATAGCAGAGCATATCGTTTCTTCCCATACAAGTACATAATAGTGAAGGTCTTAAATATTCTTTTACAAACATCTTAATTTTTTATAAATATGAATGAATGATTGTGTGTTTCTGGCCACACATAAAAAGTCAGCGAGCGGCAGATTGAGTATGGCTGATCTAAATTGATATACCATAAATGTAACCTTCAATGAACCTCGCTTCAGATTATTTAAGAAACTTAACCTTGAAATTTTTACAACAGAAGTCATCATCATCATCATATATATAAAACCATTATAAGATAACATAGAATTCATCATACACAAAAGGGGAAATAAAAAGCAAAAAATGAACTCATATATATCTATATCTTTATATATATATATATTTATTTAATTTAGTAGTAGAAAAGTATTTGGCATGTTACAGTCTTCTGAATACTAGTCCTCGACTTACACAAAAATGGCGGATTTTTTTTTTCAGCGTTTGTGCGGTCCCTTGAATTTTAACATCAGCATTTTCTAAAAGTATTCTTCGCCTTATTTCATCGAAGAAAAATAAGGCGAAGAATACTTCGAATATATACTGGTATTCGAAGAAAATACTGGTATTCGAATTCCAGGGACTGTACAAAAGCTGGAAAAAAAATCCTTATACGACATCCGCCATTTTTGTGTCAGCGCATACGCCTAGTATTCAGAGCGATGTGATCAGATTTAGGACTTTTTAAAACAAAATATATAACATTTGGATGACATTCGTTTCTACGTGAGGACAACTATTTAAAGAAGAACTGGACGAAATGAATTAAAATTTTGTAAATTGCATAGGGAAAAAAAATACTTTAATGGTGTATAGTGAAGTGCTCAAAACTGAAAAATGGAAGATGTTGCTATATTAGAATTATATCTTAAGTTATTGATCTGTGATCATTTTTGCTGTAATTTCCACACTACAAGAAACTCAATTAAATGTATTTAAAATGATTAAAAATAAAAGCATTAAACAATCAAGCAAAAAAGTTCAAAGATTATTAAATCAAAGTATACTGAATTAAATTTCAGTTGATATCAAACTCAATTTGGCTAAAAGTATCGTAAGTGATTCGAGCAGCTTTCAGTAGAATCTAATAAAAATTTAATTAATAAGAAGAAAAGCGGGGAGGGGGCACATTTTTAAATGTTCTTTCAATTTCACAAGCAAAAAAATATCAAATCACATTTAAAACTTTTACAAATACACAAGAAAAATTATCAAATTGCGAAATATATCCAATGATTAAATGCTTTTTTAATTTTACAATAGAGCAGCAAGCATACAGAACCGTTCAAAAGAGACGATACACCCGTCGTTGTTCTCCAACCGTTCATAATACAATCATCTCAAAGGCATCATTGGATTTTTAAATAACTTTTTTCAAAATAGTAATGTTTTGTTAGAATAAGGGGTCATTTACATATTTATTTTGATGTCAACTTTAAATTTTCCAAAGGCAATACCTTAAATTTTTGCTGTAAAACGATTTCTAGCATAGCATTTAGTCAAATGCAAAATTTCGTGCAAATATTACCATGAATAGAGAATATATATAATTAAATATCCAAAAAATTTGACCCATAAACTTAGAAAAATAAAATTAAGGTTGCATAGGAATAAATTACATTAGGTTTTTTTTTTATTATTATTACTTTTTTTTTCTTTTATACGCTTTTTATTTTATTGCATTTCTTAAACAGAAAAGAAATCATAACAGATCAAAGAATTTTTTAATTTACGGTAACAGAAGAGGATCGCTTAAGACGAATTATCCATAGGAATGAGCTGTAGATTTACGCACCAATATTTTTTAATCTTTGTTTTTATATATTTGTGTTATTTTACGTTTAAAAAAATGTAGATCATAATGCATTTTTTTTTTAATATAAACTTATTAATAAGTCGTAATTGATTTTTTTTTTTTATCTAAAAGTTGAGATATTATGTTTGGATTATTCAATTGTTTCTTATTGAAAAAAAAAAACATTTCTATCAGATGATTTTATAAGAATGCACGTATAAATGAAAATTTGTCAAAAGTGAATTCAACAATAGCATCCTCAGTTTTTAAACACTGCTAATTTCTCGACTATTTAAGAACGCTGCATAAACTATATATTTTTAAGGCTGATTTAATTAAAAAAATTCAAATAGACTGAAATTAGGGTGTTCCCTTTAGGGGAGAAAATGTGTTTGCACACTGTTTAATATATAGATAATTCGTTATGCAAGGGAGGGGGGGGGGTGTCATACCCCGGTAAAAGAGATTATTCTGAGACTATTGACGACTTTGCTGTCATTTTAACGTATTGCAGTTCGCGTAAAGACAGGGGTGTCTATTTTTGTGAACGGGACTGTACATTGAAATTTCTTAGGTTAGAGAAAGTTTGGTGTAATTTAGCAAACAGCTCAGCTAATAAAATAGTCTTACGAAAGGAGGGTGGAGGGGGGCGGTTTGAAAGTAAATATTTCAAGCGTAACAATAAATATTACAGAAATTTTACACTGTGTAACAGTGTGGGGTTTTGGACACACTAAATAATATTCTTTCCGTTTTTATATTACCGAAAGGTTGGATTCCCCATGAATTTATACTTTTTATTCTTAAACGTAAATTTTCCATTTCTTTTAGATAATTTTGAAGTTTTATTAATTCTAGGATGCATGAACATATAGATCAACATATTAAAATACATTTGCAGCCAAGTATAAAATATCCACGTACAGCATTCTGGTATTAAAGTGATCATGTATCATACTGTCATGTAACATTTTTGGTCAACGTCAAATATCTTCTCTATTTAAGTACAGCAAGCTTTTTTACGTACAAGTACTTAAAAAAGAGAGAAAAAAAGGAATAAGCTTTTTACTAACTATATTTGAGATATAAAAAGAAACACCGCATATGCTAATAATAATTCTGTGAAGTGACAATTAAAATTACTTGGCAATTTTACTTTAAGGGGTCATGAAAGTTTTTCGGCTTCAAAAAATATTTTTTTCTCGTATTTTCTGTATCCCCAACATTTATTTAATGTTCTCATGAAGTCGTTTTTAAAAATTTAAATCTATATAGGAGAATTTTTACATACATAGGTGTCATAGGAGACATAGGTGCCAATTGCTACAATTTTTGATCACCAGTAATACTAAAAAATAATATTTGCTCTATTTAATCGTCGATTTCTGCGTTTGAATAAGTCTAAAAAGATTTTTTTTAACTACTGGTGAACAAAAATCGCAATTAATCATTTTTTCAATAAACAGAACAAATTCAGATTTTTTTTTTTGTTGTTGTTGTTGTTGAAAACAAATATATATTAAATTGTATAGTCTGAAATTTTATCAAAAATATGCAAAATTTCAAAAAAATGACGTTCAAAATAAGTAGACAAATATATAATATTAACGTGCTTTTTGCTTTACCGGTTTCAGATGAAACCACTCAGGTTAAATCTTATGGTATAACGTGCAGCACAATTCACCGTGCAACATCGAGGAAGAACAAGGTCTAAAAAAGATTTTATTTTTCAATAAAAAATATTTTTTTTTTTTTTTTGAAAGTTCAAAATGGGTGGGTTTTTTATTATTATTCAGAAACCTACATATTTCTGCCTCGTTTCTAAAACGTTAAATAAAAATTGCTTATTTTTTAAGCCGAAAAATTCCCATGTCCTCTTAAACCTTAATTCTTCATTGTTAAAATATAAGGGGGAAGAGGGTGAGCAACTACACTAATTAGAGAAATGACATAAGATTTATTTTCTTTCTTTAGCTTCATTTATAGAACTTTTTGACATCCCATATATCCGATAAGTGAACCTAATATAGAACCTCGTTTTCAAGTGTTCTTAAAAAAATAAAATAAAAACAAAAATAAAATAATGCATAAATTAGGATAAAATGTAAATATGGGGAAAAAAATAATATCTGTGTATACTTTTGTGGTAAATTGTAGGAAAACATACACTTTTAGAGCATAAAACGAGTTTCTACCGTAATTCATATTCTATTTAAAAAAATGATAATAACTAGAAAACATAATACAGTATTTTCATAAGAAAAATTATATGATTGATTTCTAAGTAGTAACAGTTACAGAGCCTATTTAGACATTTTTCAGACGATTTACATCAACTTTTTGCATAAACTTTTATTATTTTAAATGCTCTATTAATATTTGTTATTTTTAAATATCATTTATTGTATTAAGTTTTATAATGATACCAACATCTTTGCGACGAGTGTCGCGTATACGTCACATATGGGTTGCGTATAATACTTAATTATTCCTACCAGTATATTTAAATAATAATTTTTGTCTTATTTAATTACAGGCTATCCGCAATTGAACTAGGAGAAGATTTCTCTTTGAAAATACTGGTTCTAAAAGATTAAAAATTGTGAACGAGACGCTCGTCGCGAAGGGGTTAATTTAAGTGGTACTTCTAGGGTTCTTTTGTCACATTCCTGTTCCACAGCTGTCCAAAATCAATGAATGATTTAGAGGCAATGTTTATAAATATTCATTTTCAGTGTGCAAAGCATTAAACTGAAATAAGCGAAACATCTGGGGAGCTAGCAGAAATACTCATAAAGTTATTGCTTTAATGTCAGTTTTTTGTTACTTTTTTCTAAAGATGTAAGAGTTGGTTTACCATTGTAAAATGAAACAGGAACGTTTCTGGGAAATAATAGGTAGCTCGTTGCTCAAAAGCAATTTCCTGTGAAATTCTTGTTTTCTGTTCTGAAACATTCCTTATCAAAGTTTGCAACAGTAGCATGTAAACGGGGCTTCACAAAAATTTCCGATATTTTCAAGAAACTTTCCTTGAAAATTTTTGTGCAACTAGTTGCTCATTACTCCCCAAGAACGTTTCTAGAATTTATTATTATTATTATTATTATTATTATTATTATTATTATTATTTACAGTGTAGACGTATGGCTGCTCGCTTTATTCTAATGCTGCTTTATTGATTTATAGTATTGTTGACACATGAAGGAATTTCCTATTTGAATATTCGAAATAAAATATGCTTTTAACACCATGTGGCGTTAATTTATTTTTAATTTTCAATTATATGTAAAGCCACCAAAAATTACGATAATTTTAACAAAGTTTCGTGAAATTCTTTGAACCGAGTTCTAAGATTTCTCCTCTCTAACGACAATAAATTGCTATTTTTTGCTACGATAGTTTAAATACAGCTATGTTTTGCCTATTATGGCGACATTAAAAAAAAAAAAAAAAAAAAAAAAAAAAAAAAACCTAAATGTGTTATGCATATTTTGCAGTGATTTTATTTTATTTTTTACCTTTTTAAGATTTATATCGATGTTAATTATTTTCTTTACAGTTAAAACTGAATCTTTTAATAACTTTGTAAGAGTGTTTCCACATAGCGGGATCCTTTCTAAAATGAAAAAAAAAAAAAAAAAAAAAAGACATACCACATTTTTTGTAAACATAATATCAAGTACTTTCCCACTTGCAGTGAAAGTTCGAAAAATAATAATTATTATATCACTTATCGTAGTTTTAACAGTGTTGCCAACTCACCAAGATAGAAAAGAGTTAAAAGTGGCTCAAAAAAGAGCTACATTTTTATGAGGGAAAAAAAGCGTTAAAAAAAGAATTAAAATTTTGTGTCAAAAGCATCAAAGCAAATGAGTACTGGATGAATACAACAACAATTGTTATAAGTTGCATTACTTTTTCCTATTCTTATTAAGAAATTGCAGTTCTAATGTGATATTTTAATAGCATTTCATTCCAGTAATTGAACCAAATCATAAATCTCAGAAAGCCAGCATTATATTATGTTTTTTCTTTATAGAAATAGCTAATAATTAAACAAATGACATAGTAGCAATTGTACCAACAGAAGCACTTAAAAACACCAATAATAAATTTAATAATTCAAAAAGCACTTCTAAAATCACGTTTAGTATGAATGAAACACTACTGTAACTCTGCAATTCATTTTCCTTATTCACATTTCAACATTTGCTAAAAAGGTAAAAATTAAGGAAGCTAAATTCTATATATTTGTAATCAATTATAATTAAAAATGTGTCTGAAAATAACTAAACTTAGCTGGAAAAATTCAATTGAATGCTTAAAAAAGAGCTTAAAATATGGGTTTATCAAAAAGAACAAAAAAAAATGCGCAAGGGACAAACGAAATTTTGTTAGGATTAAATTAGTTGAAAAAGGATTAAATTTTTTGGTCTAAAATAAAAAGCCAACACTGATCTTCAATCATCGAAATGTCATGGTAGCTATAGCGTTTTGGAATAACTGAATAAGGACAATTTTCTTCGGAACGGGCAGAAATATTGTTTTTGTTATTTGCTAATATAAAAGTATCATTTTGAAAGTAAATAAAACTGCCAGGTAGCAAATAAGTTAAACTTTCACAACTGTATTGCTGTAAAAATAAAATTCTGTCGCAGCACACGCTTTTATTATTGTTGTTGTTGTTGTTCACCTATTCCTAAATTATGGTTCGCGGGCCTGAATGATCAATCAGTTCTTTCAAAATATATTATTAACTTTACCTGCTGCAAGAAATACAACGAATACAATACGTTATATCCTTTTAAAAATTTGTAAAGAAATTTAAGTAAGCAATTTTGTGAAATGACAATGTTTTATTAAAATTTATGTTGAGAGCTACTTGAAGCAAAAATTTAAAAAGTTTCAAACTTGATATATATAATTTCGTTGGTACAAAACAATGTTTTAAATCGCACAGATTTTTTTAAATGCATTTTTTATTAAAAAATTATTACTAAACGTATTTTTCATGCTGAGTTTATGTTATATTATTATACCACATTATTATTATTGTTCTGATTATTCACATTAGAAATACTTATTACCATTTTCGTATATATACTTTAAGAGTAAGTTCGCCTTATTCGTAGGATAGATTATACAAAAGCCTCTATACCTACATATTAGGTGGATCGCGTAAAACTTTCAAACTTTAAAGTGTTTGGCATAACAGTAAAGTTCGGGAAACACTAATTCAATTTTTCTCAACCATTTACCCCCCCCCCCCCCCTTTCCCCAACACATTTAAACTCATTTTTAAATTTCCGAGGCACACTAGAATTATGACGACGAAAAAACATAACATATATCTAAAGTATGTAAAATTCATTCAATAAGAATTTTATCTAGATTACACCCCATAACTAGTATAAACATTTCTATTGCATTTAATATTGTTATCATTTTTCCAGCTGGAGGAATAATTTTTTCTCTGGAGGTATTAACTTGGTCTAAAACATATCGGTTTTTCGGATGCTATCAATTCTCAAATAAACATTTTCAGCTGCTTAACATAATTCATACATGCAAGATAAAAACAAAATAATGTTAATTTTAATATTAATGCTTTTAATTTTAATACTAATTTAATGCTGTTAATTTAGCATGTTTCTTGAACATGAAAATGTTTACTTGAGAATTGATAGCATCCGAAAAACTGATATTTCGGAATACGAAAACTGATTACAAAAATACACTGTAAAAACTACTAGGCTAAACGCTACTGAAAATTAAGGGCAGCAAAAGAAACATTTGTTTCAGAAATGCTTCTTTAATCTTCTGATTACGGGCTAGTATAGTACTAGCGAATATTTTTATGTTCACTCGTACCACAATTTACATAAAAATTGTCTGTGGTAGAATACTTTCACACTGCAAAAAATAATTGTTGATTTTGCAGTATAAAACTGGCACCCAGCTGCCAGTATTATACCGTAAAATTAACAGTATTAAACAGTAAAATAAGCAGTAATACGCTGCCGTGCAAGCAGTAATACTGCTTATTTTACTGTTTAATACTGTTAATTTTACGGTATAATACTGGCAGCTGGGTGCCAGTTTTATACTGTAAAATCAACAATTATTTTTTGCAGTGTGAAAGTATTCTAGTATGAGTGTATGTCAGAGAATATTCATTAAAAAGTAGTGAGAATAGAATAAAGAAATAGTCGATGGTATGACATATGCCCCAACCCCGTAATCAAAGTGTTAAATCTTGTAAATCTATTGGTTTCAGTAGCTTTAGAAGATAAATGAATGCTTTTCGGAACCGTTTGTAACTCGGTAGAGGTTATATTATATTTTCCTAAACTTTAAGAAAGATAAAAGCTAGATTTAAAAATATTTGTTGTTTTTTGCAGTGTAGGGAATGATGTAAGCTAAAGTAACAAAATTTCTGTTAAATATTGTTAAAACTTAATTGGAAATTTTTAATGCACATCTAAGGTCCTCTCACGGCATATGAGAATCACTGCTCTAATTTAGCTCGTTAAAATTCGTCTAAAAAATGTCTAAAAAGGCTCTGTAGATCAAAAAATTAAATGACAATCAAAAGTAATTGGTTGTAACAAAATTATTTCTACTTTATTTCAATAAAACATTTTAGCAGATGAAGTTAGGTTATTAAAGTTTTACAATAATTTCCAATTTATTTAGTTGCATAATAAGTAATTGAGACCAGTAACAAATATAATTGTGTGAACGTTTCCGTGATGGAAATAATATTTATTAGTTATTATTTAGCTGGTTAAAATTTTATTATTTAGCTTATTAAAAACGTTCAAAAAGTGTCCGAACAGGATCTGTAAATCAAAAAATTAACAGAAAATCAAAATAATTGGTTGTAGAAAAATCATTTCTTTTGTATTTGAATAAAGCTTTTTAGCAGATGAAGTCTGGTTGTTGAAGTTTTACAATAATTTTCAATTTAATTAGTTGCATAATAAATAAATGAAACCAATAAATATAATTGTATGAATGTTTTTTTCTTGATGGAAATAATATTTATTAGTTATTATTTAGCTGATTAAAATGTTATTATTGAGCTGATTAAAATCGCTCAAAAAATCTCCAAACAGGTTCTGCAAATCAAAAAGTTAACAGAAAATCAAAATAATTGGTTGTAGAAAAATTATTTCTGCCTTTTTTTTCAATAAAGCTTTTTAGAAGATGAAGTTCGGTTATTGAAGTTTTACATTGATTTTAATTTATTTAGTTGCATAATAAGTAAATGAGACCAGCAATAAATATAATTGTATGTGGTTTTATTTCGTGATCGAAATAATATTTCAGTAGGTCAATAAATGCTTAAATTTGTTAAAGTAGTCGCTCTTTCACTCTAAACCTGAAATGCCTATAGGGAAATCGTGAAAACAGTTTCGGGGAGACTTAAAACGTCAACAAATCCGGTTGCCATGTGGCGACCAATTCGAATATATCGGGACAGAGGCAAATGTCTGCAGGTCGAATTGCGTGCATGTTGTCGGGAGAAAAAAAGGAAATGTATATAAATATATATATAAATCTCAGTTATATTGGTTCATATTTCTTTTCCCTGAATTTATTGAAATGAGATTTACTCTGATTTCCTTGAGCACGGTGATAAAAAAATTCTAGGTATGAAGTGTTTTTAAGAAAGTGCGTTTCAGAAAGCTGCGCAATAACAGCTTTACGAAAAATTTTGCAACAGAAGCACTAAATATAGAGATTTATTTGATTTTCGTCTGGTATAGTGGCCACAGGAAAAAGAATAGATTACTGAGACCATTATTTTTATCGAAAATACCTGTTTAGCATGACTTAATATTTGTGCTACTTTTAAGTGCTATTATGTTAATTTTTGGAAAGGCGACGGGAAGATACGCATTAATCAATTTTCGAATTTTTACATTAAAAAAAATTAAAATTTTTACTTAAAAAAGATTTAAAATTTTTTCCTTATCCTTCAATTTACAATAATAAGCACTGTTTTATTATTATTATTATTATTATGTTTATAAGAGTCTAATCTATAAATTTGATTTTATAATTAATTAATTAGTTTTATGAAAAAAAAAACATAAAAAGCATATATCTACTGAAAAAAACACTGATTTTGTTTCATTTTTATTTTTGTTTCTCTTCATTATATTGCGAAATTCATCCCTAATTTCATTAAGTAGATCATAATGATTGTAAAAAAAATAAACAAGACATTTGAAAAAGAATTATTGACGTTTTAGCATTTTAAATACAGCAAGTTTTCAAAAAAGATTTTTATGTTTAGAAAAAATTATTGAAAGCTGTTCTATTTTTCTTAGTACTAACTGAATGTTGCTTATAAACCTCTGAGTTACAGATGTTACAGTTGTATTGGTGAACATTTAGTGGGCGCGGCATTTAAAGGGCGGGCAATATAATAAAAAGTATTTTTAATACACTTATAATTGCCAGATTGTATCAAAACTTCTCTCAAATATATTAGCCAAAAAAAAAAATCGATTGTTTTGTCATTTTTGGCGATTTTAAGGTTACCAAATCCCTATAATATAATTTAGGATTTATATTTACTGCCTCTGTAATTTATGTTTGCTTAAATGTATTATACAAGATGAGAAACATTGTTCTATTTAGCAAATTTTAATATATTTCAGTTATATCAATTAGATTTTATTTTTCAATATTAAGCGCTTATAGCACCGTCTTAGCTTTTACATATGCTACTATGTAAAAGAAATAAAACATGTAAAAACTACAATAGTGTTATAGGCGCTTAATATCAAAGAAAATCAAATTAACACAATTCAGATACATAAAAATTTGCTAAATAAAACTATGTCTCTGATCTTGTATAACACATTTAAATGATCTTTTTAAAAAAATCAATCAAATAGTCAGTAAATATAAATCCTATGTTACATTAAAATAATCAAAACATCTTAGAAAAAAGAAGAAAAAAATACCCTATAGGGGAGGGGCAAAAATCAATGCTTATCTATCCAAAAGTTCTAATTGAAAATTCTTGATTATTTTTAACGGAAATGTGTAATAGGTCGATTTTAAAATGCTTCTTTTCATAGAATAAACCAGCGGATATTAAATTGCAGACCTCGGACGACAAGGGTCGTTTAGGGAGTTCGCAATGATTTCGCATTTAATATAAAAATTCTGTTTATCTAGAATTTGGGGCAAATCTTGCGAAAAAAGAGGGAAAGGGAAAACTAAGAACGCTGTTTAAAAATATAGTTAGTTTAATTAGTTTAGATATATCTTTATTAGTTGATGCATCCTATCCTATATTCTAAAGAAATTCAGTAATTTCAGTCTTAAACCATGGGTTAACACGAAAGCAGGGGAATACAAAAAGGGGCCTATGGTTACTAAGATATTAAGAACCGTTAGAATAAACTATTGATTCCAGACATAATAAATAAAATCAGATGATATCGGGAAGGTTGGAGCTCATCAATTTAAAAATTTTCTATGATTTTTTCTCCAAATTTTTTACGTCTGCAATAATTATAAATGTTAATTTCTATTAGACTAATATTATAATAATTATAAGTGGAAAAAAGTAAAAGCTTATATACAGAGTGTTCAATAACTAATGTTTCAAACGCAGAGGAGCATGATAGTAACTTTAAGACAAACAAATTTCGAAATGGAACCTGGGATCGTAATCCACTTATTCGATCCAAAGTACGGGATGTTCCACTCTAACCGAATTCGGGTTTCGGTTAATAACTTTGAGAAAAGTGAAAACACTGTATTAAAAATTTGAAGAGACTTTCTTTGTTTTGTTCGAATTGTAATAATATCAAAAAAGTACTGTAAAATTACAGTAATACAAAATTACAGTAATACCATATGCACTAGCAACCACATTCCAAAATGTGGAGCCTAAAATTTTCGCTTTTTCCTGAACGGATAGTGGAAATTTCTAATCCTTGTCTTGATGTGATCACATTTCGTACAAAACAACGTAAACTTTTCGAATTTTCATTGCAATATCTTCACTTTTTTCAACGTTATTAACGGTTAGAGCGATATACTCTGTAATTTTGAATGAATAAGTGATTTCTGTCTCAGGTTCAATTACCAAATTTGTTTGTCTTGGCGTGCACTATCGTCTCTCTGAGTTTATTACCGTAATAACTAAATCTCTTCTGTACAGTGTATCCCTAATTATGTTGACCAACAGCTAATTCTTAAACCGTTAGTTTTTAGAAATATTGCAAAAATGTTTCGAATGCTGCTCTTCATTACATGACGAAAGTCTACTGACGTCAAAATAATTATTTTTTAAAAAGTTGCACAAAATTTTTATTTTTATACGGTCCCTGAATTTTATAGAAATTGTATTTAAAAAAGTATATTCTTCATACAACTTTCTTCATACTCTCTAACCAGTAAAACGGTAAAAACTACATTTTTCTGCGACCAAAACTACGAGCACAAGCGGAAATACGCGTTTTTAATGCCTTGGCGAAAATTCATAAAATTAAAAATAGCATAACTCGGTGAGTTGTTTGTAGGAGATTGGGATTTTTATTGTTCTAACTATTAGATCGGGGAGAAACTTTTTCTAAATATAATCGTTTATAGATGCAACTGAAACTGTACTTCTAAATTTAACAGTTTAGTAATTAGCTATTGGTCAACGATAAAAAAAAAAAAAAAGACATCCTGGATATAATACAAATACTCAAAATACACATGAATTAAAAATATATACATATATATATAAGTGCAAATACTTTATAAATTCAATAATTGAATGAACGAAAACTCGAAAAAAATTACAAAAGGGAAAATTAAATTTTATTTGTTTAATGCATGTCTTTGTTGTTGTTGTTGTTTTTCTCTTTTTGTTTACAATGAATAAATTTAAGTACAATAACCAATCTTCTAAATATTACTTTTGCTTCAGAAAATCATGATCACTTTTAAATAAGACTCTTTTGAAATATATTCTAAGAACTTAAACAATAATATGATAATACTGTTATACTACTATATATAATATGATAATACTGTTATACTACTATATATAATATGATAATAATATATGATAATACTTAATTAAAAAATATATATATAAATTACACTATTTTTGTAGGCATACCATTTTAACCCTTTATGTCCCAAATTATGACTTAATGAACATTTCACCTTCGAAAGTTTTCTTTTCTGAATTTTTAAATATATAGATATTAGAACAGCGGTTCTTAAACACTTGGTTACCACGGACCCTTTTTCGTATTTCCAATGTTAACCTCCACGATTTAAAACTGAAGTTACTGATATTCATTAATATAAAATCAGAGTGCATATGAACCTTACTTTAAAACACCACTGTTTTCAAATTGTAATCTTCAATTTATTTAATCACAGAACTTGCAGCAATTTTCTGTGATTTAATATGGCAAAATTATTATTTTGAAATAGTGATGGTACTCAAGAATAAAGGTTTTACTCATCCTGTATATAACATACAAGATATATACAATCACAGAAATTTATATATATATATAAAAAATGACTATACAGTACATTTAAACAGCATTCTTAGCCTTTTTCCTTTCACTTCTTTCACAAGACTAAGCTCAAATTCTAGACAGCTGAAAATTTTTACATTAAACACAACGCCTTCGAGGACCGCCTGAAATCGCGCTGCGGATCTCTTGGGGACCGAGGGCCGCAGTTTAAGAACCGCTGCATTAGAAGATTTGTGCCATTATTAAATACATTTTAAAAAGATGCGTACTAAAATTAATAAACTAAATCGGTATTTATACGGTGTTTGAGAAATTTTTGCAATTTTACCCAAATTTTTTCTTTAAGATATTGTTTTAATATTTAATACACTTCGAAATTGTATAAATATAAGCCTTTACATGTAACTATAGAAATTTTTCGGAACTAGTACTATACGCGCCTCACATGTCGGGCCGCTAGCATGGTATAGGTACTATACGCGAAATGAACGCGTTAAAAAACATTTTCATCTCATAGTCACATAGCCATGCCCCCTAGTCATTACCATTCTTTTAATAAATAGGATTCTTCTTTCGTCTTAGTTTTACACGGGTTTTACTACACATTTTTATTTTTTCATAAATTTCAGGTTTTATATTTTTCATCATTTCGTAAATATGCATAAAATTCACAAAATTATAAATTTTAAAGAAAATTTCTAACTTATTAGTATTAGAAATTTTCATTAACATTTTAGAAGCCAGAAAACCGTCGCTGTATGTCGCAGGCATGTTGTTTGTGCTATTTATCATTTCTTCTTTCTATATTTAGTCTGAAAGAAGAGCTTATTTAAGAAGCAATGAAATAGCTTAACGTTATGTTTAATAGGGTCATTTGTGCCTTTTTTTGCTTTTATATACTTTTACTTTACATTTAGCATTAATAAAAAATTAATGAAAATTATAAGTATTTCAGTAAATAACATTTAGAGTTATACTGTATTGCTTAAGGGGAACTAAAAGATTTTGAATGACGAAAAAATCTATTTTTATTAAGTATCATTATTTTTATAATGTTTGAACTTTTAAAAATGTCGTGCAGTTCCTCCGATGGGGAAATTCCTAAAATTACGGTCGTACGAGCCGTAAACGTTGGGACAAACAGACCAGCAATACCTTCGAAGGTAAAACTTTAAACTCGATTATCTGGAAACTGTTCTTCAGCGGTTTCGTCACGGTAACTTTTGATACAAATTAACGGATTTATATGTTTCTTGTTTTAAAATAAAGAAAATTAAATTCTCTACGAACAATACCTAAAAAACAAACAAAAAAAATATTTGTTTTAAGCTATAGAAAAAAATGTGATCGATTTTATGGATTTTGAATTTTTTTAATATATTTTTTATTATTTGTTGCAAATTGTTTCTTATTTCTTCAAGTCGAGAGACAACATAATAAGCAGTAAAAATGATAATTGAAGACTCAAAAATATGAAACTTGGACTTCAAAATCGTGGCAAATTTAGTTTTGCAAAATTAATTTTGTTATACAATATTTAATCTTTTGTTATTGTTTTTTAATAATTTAACAAATACTTTTTATGTCTGTAAAACATAAATAAATAAATGCAAAAAGAAATAATAGACTAAATTCATTATAAGATTCCTAATCCACGATCAAATTTCAGTCCATTTTCGTTATTTCATACCTTCCTGATCTCCTTAAATATTAAAACTAGTTGAGGCAATTTAAACAATGTGCAAGCAATTTTATTTAAACATTTCGGTTATTAAATGGTAATCAAATAATTATTTAAGATAAAAAGAAGAAAAATAAATATTGCAGTGTATTACTAGGATTAGGATCGAAAAATATTTTCGATTTGTTTTTTCCTTTTGTTTTTTCGGGATTTATTTTTGTCCTGATAATGATTTTTGTGATACTAATGTTTTACGTTTATCGATAAATTATTCTAATATAGATATGGTATACTTATCTGACTGAAAAAGAGTAAAATTACATTTACAGACTGAAATTGAGAGTGTTTGAAGATGTTTAGAATTTACATTGCATGCATCATAAACCTATACATGTAATTACTTTTTTAATTACTATAATTAAAATATTTTTAAAATCAATAAATAATAAAAAAGATTAATTTTGTACTTAAACTGTTATGATATTTTTATTTATTATTTATTTTAATTTTGTTTTACTATATTGAAAATAAAAAGCATTAATTCAATTAAGTAGTGTTTTACGCAGTTTTTTAGTTGTGTAAATCTCGTATATACAAATACAGAGTTGGAATATATTGGAAACGGTTTTCATTTAAATATATATGTTATATAGATAACTAACATATTGTTTTAATCGTTTTAATTACAACCTCATTACATATAATAATTATAAAAATAATAATAACAAGAATAAATTTTGTACCAGCTTATTGACTGTGATGGGTATTTTTTTCCGTAAAAAAAGCTTCATGCATAAAATGTATCTGTAATATATATATCTATATTATTAATATGCTTAAAAAAAATTTAGCAAAGACTTAAATGACAAACTTAATTTGAGACACTTTTTTATGGTCTTTATTCCAAAAAAACTTTTTTAACTAAGTACTTAGTAATGGGCTGTTTAATAATATGCTAATACTCTTCCGTATTGTTTCTATTTCTTTAGCTTCTCACACAGAATTAGACTGAAATAAAAATTATGGTAGAAATTCTGAAGATGCATTTGCGTGTATGCATTCAAACCACCCATTGGAGTAGTATAAATCAAAATTATTTTAGCTGTATATTTATTTCAGTGATAAATTATCTAAATTCATGTTGGTACATTTAATCTTAAAAATCACGCAAAATACTGAAATCTCAGTTATTAATTATCGTTATCAATATCTAAGTATTTGACACTACGACACAGACAGTTATTAAAAAAGATTAAGAGCTTAATTCTTATCAGGATAGACGCACTTTGGATCAAGAGCTTATACTGGATTATCATAATTATTTCAGAAATATTGTGACCACATTTCTCTATTTATATAACTCGATAGAGAGCAATATTAGTGCAATTTTGATCATTTTTTTTTTATAATTGTTATTAAATGATTCCAACATAGAGTATTTTTTGTTAGCTAATAAAAATGTTACTAATTGTAAATTTTAAAATTTACTTAAAAAACAAAAAAAAAGGGGGGGGGAAACGTTACCTTATTAATTATTGAAGGGGGAAAGATACTTGAAGATTAAAATTTTTCATTTGAAAGCTCCAGAAATCATAGTAGTACCATTAAAAATAAAAATAATTTTGTACGCTTATATCTATTTTGAAGTAATAATTATATGAGCGAAAAACGAACCTTTTTCAGTTAATAATGCACAACAAAAAAGAAATATTGTATTTTCGTGCTGATAACTATTTTTGCATAAATTATCTATGTGAAAAGTGCTATTTAAGACTTGCTGTTAAATCAAATATTAAAATTTAATGTGAAACCAAATTAACTTTAAATGTAATATACGTATACAAAAGGAGAAATGCATGACATTACATGTAATATCTAATACATGTAATATCTAAAAAATGAAAAATTAAATATGTTAGATAATTTCTCTCTATCTTTCTCTCGCCCTCATTATCTATGTACCTATGTATGTATATGTATGATTTTAGTTTTTTCAAAAATATCGACTTACTAATTTACCGTGTTAAGCTAAATTATATAACTACTTACAAAAAAATTAGCATAACAGTAAAAAAAAAAGAAGGTTGCTTAGTTAATTGTAATATTTTTTAAACAACTAGCTTAAATATATTATGCATAAAAATAATTAGAGAAATCAAAATTAAACAAAAAAGAAAGGAAGAAAAAAAATGAATGAAAGAATTTCAATATAATTAAACTTATTTTAGAAGAATTGATTGGTTGTGTTATTTTAAGGCACAAATCACCAGGATGAGAGCGTAAAATTATTATTAAATAGGAGAAATTGATTTATTTAAAAGCATAATTGATATTTTGTACCTTTACAACATTTGAAAATGTCTGTATACTTTATATTTTATAACAAATCGTTCAATTATTATTTCGCTTTTGAATGAAATAAAGAGTTCTTTTTTAATGCATGTTAAGTATTTTTATTATATATGCATGTTTTTTAATATATATTTGTAAGGTTTCTTTTTAATAACGTGAATACTTAACAATTTAATGAATATTCATTATAATAAAATCTAAAGAATCTTATCTACTTAAAATAATAACAATTTTCGATTTTAAAACGGTTATATATCTCTTTTTATTTCTTAAATAATTGTATTAAGGAAGGAGAAAAAATAATTATATAGAAATAACTTGAGACCTAAACATTTCTTTATTATTATATAACTCCAAGAAAAAGTTTAATTCCTCAATATTAGCCACTGAGCTTCACAACAGAACGGAGAGCTAATTCACCGTTCCACTTACAGCCGCTACCGCATAACCGTTTTAATGAGCGAGAGTAGTGAAGCCTACTCAATTTTAAATATAATTAACGGCATTTTTTCAAACTTTTGTGGATTCTTTTAATCACTTTTGGTTATTTCTACACCGTTTTCATATTTTTATGACCAATACTTATAAAACTTTTCATGTTTCTAGTTAAGCTTACATAAGATTTTATTTTAAATGCGATAAAATTAAATATTTGTGGGGAAATTAAATAAAATATGTAGTTTTTTTTTAATTTAAAAACATAATTCAATAACAAATTTAGCATCTTCATCATATTTTCAAAAGAAAATCGAATTTGAAAATATTTATCCCATATAATTCTATGGGAGGAAATCGGTGTTTTGCCATACTTTTTCTCCCCGAATTATACGGCACTGTATTCATGGGCGGACCGGGGGGTTCAATGTAACAAAATACGAGGAGTGCTTTCCGTTCTATTTTGTAGCTCAGTGATATTAGGATCAGCATGTTTTATTTTAAACTTAATGGAACAAAAATTAAACATATAATTGTGATGATTTCTTATGATAATAAGAATCTTTACGACTGTCTTAGTATAGACTAACATAGTTATCAGAAGTTATTTTGCTTATTTTGCAATTTTACTGTGTCTCTTACGAATTTGTTTCATAAACTCTAAAAAGTGGGGCAAAGTAGGGTTTACAATATATTATTATTATTATTATTATCATACATTGACATATCAGGAGTAATACATGAACCTTCATCTGCTATTTCAAACACGTTACTGAATTATCCTATGAAAATATTCTACCTTATATTGTGAAACATTATATTTTAAGTTATATAAAATAGCCTATCGGAAAAATTAATCGGGGGGGGGGGGAAGGGGGGATATAAATTCCAACAAAGCATGCAACTTACTGAAAACGGAAAATTGCTAAACTGGCGTTAAATGAAAGATGTCATTACTGCTTAAGTGATAAAAAATTACACAAAAGGCTTAAAAATACATTTTAATGAAAAGATGACATGTTTCATGCGCTCTAACGGCGAGTTCTTCAAGATCAAAATAATAAAGAAACTATTTTTGCAAAGTTTTTGAAAATGATAAACACAAATCACGAGATCACATGCATAATGTAAAAAAGTGCTTAAATAAAGGGGATCTCGTGATTTGTGTTTATCATTTTCAAAAACTTAGAGAAAATAGTTTCTTTATCATTTTTATCTTGAAGAAGTCGCCGTTAGAGCGCATGAAACATGTCATCTTTTTATTAAAAGGTATTTTTAAACCTTTTGTATAATTTTTTATCACTTTAAGCAGTAATTACATCTTTAATTTAACGTTAACAAGTGATTTTATTATATTATTTACTAAATTGACGTTTAAAGATTGCTTGTAGCTTTAATATTATCACAAATATCAAGAATAAAATAAAAATTATTTATAAAATAATTTTAAAGATATAATTTAAACGAAACTATTCGATTAGAAAAAGTATAATACTAAAATTAATATATATTTATATATTATTTTAAATATCACTTTCCTTTCAAAATATTTTTCAATTATTTTTAAAGGCAGAATAATAGGAAATTTGATATTCTGATTTGATAACTGAAAATCCTTCTTCTGATTTTTAAAGTTAAAATTTTTTTGTTGATGATATAATTTTTCGGTATAATGTTTTATACTTTTTTTTTTCAATTAAGAATTTTCAGAATTTTATATTAGTAAAAAAAAAAAAAAAAAAATCAAACAAAAGTTTTACATTTTATTAATGAAACCATGCGTAAAAAATACTTAAAAAACCATTTAAGTTATATTTCTGTGGACTTTTTACAACATATTTTTCTATTCTTATCTCCTAATTTCTGCGAAAGAAAATTTTTAATACTGCCATATAATTTGTTTATATTATCATTTGTTCATATAATCAACTAAATCTTCATTTAGAAAAATTTCGTAGTCAATAATAGCTTTACAAATAAATATTTCGAATAGGATTTTGAAATATTATCGTTCTTTTTGAAAGAAAAATAATCTCTTATGAGTAAATCATGTTAATTAATGAAGTACTTTTTCTCTTTAGTTTTCAGAAGTAATTGTGATGTGATCACAGTTATTTCAATAAAGTCTATACCCTCTATCGTTATTTTTAAATGCTCTATAATGACGAAAGATAGAAAAATTGTTTTGATGCTATTATTGATTATCTTTTCAAATTTAACTAATCATACTAGTTTTATATAATAGTGTCGCTACTTTAAAGTTTAAAGTTAATTATTTGAACCGTTGGCTTCGTGCTAATTCAAAACGCTTTTCAAGCACTGCACAAAACACTTAATAAGTATTTAAGACAGGAATTTTTCATTTTGGGAAAAGTACTATACAGTTAAAGGGGGTATAGAATAAGTAAATGACAACACATCTCATATTATGCCTATTTAATTTTTAAAACTGTATAAAAAGTTTCGATTTTAAAATATTTTGTTTCGATTATAACTAGCTTGAGAAGACTCATTGTGGTATTTTAATAGTAGATAACGAAACTATTACTTAATTGAAAATTTTTGGATTGAAAAAGAAATTTAAAGAAAAAAAACCTAAAATAATGATTATCTAGAATCTGTTATCTGAAAAGTTATTCTTTTCTTATTTAATTAAGCTTGCCAAAGGATTTTTTCATAATTTATTTTATACGAATTTGTGTTTTTATAACAAGGCAATCAGTTACATGTATTGTATAATACAGATTTTTTAAACCTTACATATCATGATTATGTTATTTTTTACAGGCATCAAAACAAAATTTTAAAGCGTAATTTCTGAGCTCTGTCAGCTTAATGAATGATTAAACTAGCACTTATCAGTGTAAGATTTTGAACAGTGAAATTCCTTTTTTTTTTTTTTTTTTTTTTCCAAGAATTCAATGGATATTGGCTATAAATAAATTACAGATGCTATTACACGACAAATTATCAAGAAAAAGGACAAATTTTAAATTCAATTTGAATTGAATTCAATTGGATTTTCAATTTGAATTCAAAGTATATATGCATTTATGGCTTTAGAAAAGACATCTTCTTAATATGTCTTGTAATCTTCTAATATCATTTAAAAAAAAGCGTTTATTTTTTTCTAAGTATTTTACTTAATAATTTATAACAAAATACATAAATTAAATGAAAAATAAATAAATTTTCAAAAATAACCAATAATTACACGAACTTATAAGAGAAAAATGTTAAATATTACAAGGATATTTATATTCATCTAAAGGTCTTTGTTTCTTATAAATCAGGAAAATATAACGAAATATTGCAGATAAAGTATCTTCATTTTCTCTTTTCGTCAGAATCGTTTCGCATCCACAAAGCGATGGCTGAATTTATAGATTTAAAATTAAACGTTTCGCTTGTAAAAGAGTAATGCAAATTCCGGTAAACCTAAATCGCGTAGAAAAAAAATTAAAAACAATATCTTAAATTACATTATTCTGTATTAGTTATAGGTCAATGTATATCGATAAAACAATATCTTAAATTACATTATTCTATATTAGTTATAGGTCAATGTATATCGATAAAACAATATCTTAAATTACATTATTCTATATTAGTTATAGGTAAATGTATATTAATAATTTTATCATCTTTTCGACAAAATAATTTATGCATTCAAATCAACTCCTTGATATAATAAGTTATTTTAGAATACATCTTGAAAAAATAATTTTCTTTAAATAGAAAATATAACTGAAATTAATTACTCTATGAGTTGCAATCTTAATACTTATTTAATAAAGGAACTATATACATATAATAAAAATAAAAAACATTTTTGAAAATTCATTTCTACATATAAATATTATCTAATTAAATTAAAAGTAAATTTTAAGGCATCATGAATAAATTATTAATCTGCAACGTCTAAAATTAAATATTAAAGACGATTATCAATTAGGTTTTGTTTAATTGTTATTTAATACAAAATGTTTTATCTGCATACCTGCTCTGAACCAATTAATTAAATTGTAATATTCTAATAACAACAACAATTAAAAAAAAAAAGAATTGCTAAAAATATCTCAACAATGAATTTATACTAATTAAATATCGCCCACATGCAGTAGTCAAATGATTGACTACTAAATGTCAAAATAGCTAGTTTATCGAATTTTCTAATTCAAGCAGCTTCGGTTAAAGTTTTTCTGCTAATTTAGAGTCCTTTTTTTTCACAATGTGTAGAGCATTTAATTATTTTTAATAACTAAAATATTATAAATATTACAAATAACAATTCATTTTTTATGAAGAAATGGTAATTTTTCCTGCAACTTAACATATCTAGATATACTGGTATCAAAATAAACTTTTTATATTAAAAAATGTAGGAAAAAATTATATGAAAATAAAAATAGCTTTTTATATTGGAAAATATTTACCAAGATACAAGTATTTATTTTAAATACTTTAAATAATAAAGATATTGATGAAGAAATGTTTATTTTCTATCCGTTGCTTTCTTCTTCTGTATATGGAAAAAAGCTTTTTAAATTTTGAATTGGGCATATTTACATACCAAAGTTATATAGCTAGAACTTTTTATCATTAAATTGGTTTATATTTTACTGATAAATTTTAATGTTACATATTCATACTAAAATTAAAATTTTCTTGTAGTTTTTTACAGTTGCCGCATTATTAAAATCTAAGAAATTCAAAGATTTTAAAAGAAGTAAAATGTGATTTTTGAAATATGTTTGGATATAAAAAAAATTAGAAAAATACATTTACACAACATGCGATAGAAAGAGTTATTATTACATTTGCCTCTGCTCCTGAAACATTTTTTGAAAAGCTAACACATAGTTGCTGTTTAAAAATTTTTGAAAAAAATATATATATAAATGGGAATGAGATCTGCTTTAACATCACCTACTAGAACCATAAATATATTCACTCTTCTTAAATTGGAATTTTTTAAGTTATTTCTACATTCTACTTAGCAATTCTGTGTCATTATGATGAAATAGAAATCTCCGATTTCCAAAATAGATAGTTCTATGAAGAGAGAAATTTTCTCTTATAAACTATACCTCTGATTTCGAAGGCGTCTTAGGCAGTATATGTTTTGTCTCACTTTTCTGGAAAATATTCTCTAGAATTTCTAAACTTATTAAAGTATTTGAATATTTTAAGATTTCAAATTCTATTACTAATTTTCTCATATTTCACACTAAATTACTTATAATGTTTGTTGTATCGAAAATTATATACAAACTATTAAATCATGATTTGCTAAGTTACAGATGAACTAAATAGAATTAAGTCTCTTACATATGTACATGCACATATACATGTTAGAAACCATAAATAATTAAGCATTTTCTGAAAACACGATTGCATCATTCCAATAAATGGCATTAGGAACACAATCGGCTCAGATAAAATGGCTAGTATTAGATTGAACATGATAAAAAATAACCTGAAAATGTTTATACATATCAACATATTCATCTTACTCAACTTGACCGTCACTGAGGTGGAAAGATTATGAGTGCACGACTCAGTAATCCGATCTTTGGAACACTTCACCACTTTGGTCATAAACATTATTATTGTCCAAAGGCAGGTTTTTATTAGGGTGCAGATGCGCAACGGCGCAGGCATCCGCAATGGATTTGTTGTCATGCAGCCTCTTTGGGCTCTGTGGTCATTCGTTTGGCCATTTCGGCCAGCACCTCTTTGAAAATGACGGCATCGATGTTTTGTCCGAGCATGTAAATGAGAAACCAGTCGCCTATCGACCCTCTGCGAACCACAGTGTGCAGATGGTCGAGGTGCACAATCCTGAAACGCATGTTGAGCAGATAAACTCGGACTAGAGGGCAGGCACCAATTACCACACGGAAGACGAGCACCAGTCCCGTCAGCACCGAAAGGATAATAAACCAGAACCACAGGAAGATGTAGATTTTCTCGTTGATGACGTTGAGGGGCAAGACACAGAGAGCGTCGTGCATCTCGACGTTGCCTGACGAACCGTACTTGTAGAAACGGCATTTTGTAACCCTTGGAAAGATGCGAATCATGGGATCGGTGCGCGTTTCTTGGTCGCGTTCGGAGTAGGCTATAACTTCGACTCCGTAACTCAGAAATTCTCCATCGAAGAAGCGATTCATGAGGAAGAGCTGGCCTACAACGTTTGCGAAAGCCATGGTTTCGCACAGAAAGTACCGAGCTGCATACCAGTCGTGTTGTCGAAGGCTGCCCATCAAATAATCTACCAACAACTTTTTCTTTTGCTTGCGCTCGGCCTCGCCATATAGCGCTATATCCAAGTCCATCATGAGGGCCTGGATTTTGCCCCCTTCCCACATCCGCCACAGCCAGCGCGGAATGTAGAATAGGGCCGCTTGGAAGAAAAGAGTAAAGCAAACCCACTGATAGTACCTGTGGTACCGGAACTGAGAAGCGTCTTGCGTTGAGTCTATGCCCGGATGGGGCACTTCCTTGCCCACTTCCTTTCCGTAAGCAGAGGGAACAGTATAAGTGGTATGAATCCAACAAAAAGTATTTATAACGGATTCGGGTACTTCACCGCTATGAATACAGTCTATAGGTTCTCCGACGAACTGTTTGGTAGTAACAATAATACAAAAAGCTATCAACACAATCACAGTCACAGTATAGTGCAAGCGGAACACGTTATTATCAATATGGACCCTGCTGACCTTCAGCAGGCTCTTAAGGCTCCGCAGCACGTCGAGCATGCCGTAGCTCGTCGTCGTGTCGCTCGAGTCGGACCCGAGCCTCTCGCGAGCCCGCCGAGTCCTCGGGGGTCGCAGGGGCCGAGTGTCAGGAGACTGGCCGACAATGGTGGCGGCTGGGGGAGGGCACAGGCCTATTTGGACAACACCTATACGCGCCTCCCCACGGCCTCCATTGGAGGATCCGCACGGTTATTGCGAAACGTTTGTCTGCACCTCGTATTTTTTTAGAAGGATTTCTCTTCCTTCTCTCTAAAATAGCTCCTCGTTGATCTGCAGTTTCCGAGCACTCCGAAAAACTTCCACGCACACCTGATATGTTTTGTGAATAGATTTAAAACACCATCGTTTGTTCTGCGATATTTCTATAATCACTTGAAAGAGTTCTCCCTTCCAAGTTATTTAGTTTCCACACACGTCGATTCAGCTCCTGATTAGGTTCGAATTTCCAGCGAACACGTAAAGTTGCGCGCATGTCTCTCTTAAATATTGCTGTGTGCACTTCTTTCTCCTCACTTCGAATGAAAACAATTAAGTCTTCAAAACAGAAGCAATACATTGCGCATAGTTTTAATTCTTTAGAGTACAACAATCAAAAAGTATTTTTATGAGCAATTAATTCTGAAAGTTATATAAAAATTATTTAATTCTCTATTTTTTTGTTTGTTTGTTTTTTATCACCAACGATATTTGATCGATAAATAAATGGTCTATTTTAAGCCATTTTATATTCACAAAAAAAATTTTATAACATAATCCAAAAATCGCTGAAGGTATAACTTTTTTGTGATATGTTGATATTTTACAATGGAATAAAATCCCTGAAGCAAATACTACTTTTCAACAAATGAAGGCACGATGTAAGATGCAAAGTGCATATTTAGAAGTATTAAGCACTTTAATCAGCAGAGCATTTTTTTTAACATGCAGTTCATATACTTTTAACTATGTATCGGCACTTAATACACTTTATAAAACCATATATATCGCATTAAATTAGATTTCAACAAACTTTCGCATATCATTCTAATTTAAAAACTATTATTGATTAACACACATTTATAAATTTGTTCCAGCATACGTCGTAAATAATCAATTGTAAATTCTAACGCACACAGACTTTCTCTTCGCATTACTTCAAATACTATCCTAGTCCGGCGTTATCCCGCGTCTTATCCCGGACTTTCAATTGCCGGACTGCCATTCTCTTAGTCCGGTTGATCGGCCACCGAGTGCTCGAGTGAGGAAAGTGCAGGGGCTGAGTGAGCGGTCACGTGATTTCTGTACCGCCCTCTCTTGGCGGGGCGCCTGCGCCCGTAGATTTCAGTTTTGAGCGCAATTGTTTCGTACGCTTTCCCGCAGAAATTAAAAATAAAATATTTTTCAGTTAAAAAATTAAATCGCCGCTGAATATTTCAATTAACTATTTTGCTTATAAAGGGTTGGATAATTATACGAATTATTAATTGTTTTTATATCAATGAAATCATTACATACTAAAACATTATTATTCTAAAATGAAATCATTATTTAAAAAATATTATTATCCTAAAATGAAATCTATTGTATATATAAAAATCAAAGATCGTGTTGCGATTAGAAAGCTGAATTAAATAAAAATAAACTCTAATAGTTTTCATGTTAAATTGAAAAAGAATTATTTGATATAAATTCTTAGGTACAAGCATACTACAGTAGAGCGCCGATTATCCGAACCTGTCGGGACTTGTGCAAGTTCGGATAAACAAAAGTTCGGATAATTGGACAGGATCTGAACTGGACAATTCAGATAATTGTGAAATTTTAGGGATGTTCCAGACTATGCCCAAAGTGCTGATACGTTTATTTTTATTTATTTATTTATTTATTATTTTTTTATTTTTTTATTTTTTTTATCATTTTCTGAACTGGAAAATTTTAAATTGAGGTAAAAAAGCTTTGGATTGTTTTTTGCTTTAAAGAAGATATTCTTTTCAGTGCTGTCATTTTAAGAATTCTTCTTAATTACACAAGTTGAATAGGTTTGGGACGGCTCGAAAAATTCGAGTGGAAAGTTGCTCTTATGCGTTAGACTTTAATTCATCAATCCACTGATCTGGAAAACGTTTTCGATTTTGAAGGACCGTCTTGAAGAAAATTTCAGACAAAAATAGATGTGTTCGGATAATTGGACAATTCGGTTTAATTGGAGTTCGGTTAATTGACTCTCTACTGTACTTGCAAATTAATACACGATATTACATGCAAGAATGTCTTCTGTCTAGCATGAATGCCGGCAAATGGCAAGAGAAGGCCATTACCTCTGTTTGGATTTAAAAATGTAACTAACTGAATTTTCTATTCTCTAATGATTTTGTGGAAAAAATAAAGAGTTGAAAAATTTCTTCCCAAATGACTTAAAATAACTGAACACTAAGAGGACTTTCAAGGACTTTTGGCAGTCAGTAGCCGTGACAGACATAATGTTTAGTTCTTTTTCTTTTTCCTTTTACATCCATGTGTTTAAAAATTATCTTAAAGGGGTGGGGGGGTGCTCTGACAACAAAAAAATGTTTCAATCCTCCATTTTGAAAAAAGCCGATAGAAGCTTATTTTTGTATTTTTAATTATTTCTTATTTGTAACATTTCTGTAATGCTTTTTGCCTAGATATGTTTACATTTTTCTTGCACGGGGTGTTTGATAGAAAATTTCTTATTTTAACTCATTTCAAGTTTATATTCTTCATTTTAAAATACATGGCCTACGTTATAGACCTCAGGCACTTTCATTCAAAAATCCTTCCATCCCTGGATTTCGTTCTGCCGATGCCCATGCAAGATAGTCAGTTTTTATGCTGGAGAGCTACTCATACCAGTCATTAGGATATTTAACACAAACATGTAAAGACTGGTTCAGAAGTTCGCGGGTTCGAATCTGTATTGTTCAAGCACTGTAGATCTGTAACATTTTCAGGATTTCCCTAACACAAAAGTTAGAAATTATTCATTTTTCTCCCTAACACATCCTTCTGCCGTAAGTAATATAGCCATAAGCGGCGCTTCTCTAATACTAATAACCCACACGCACAATTTTGAAACTATGAGGTGAATATGGCTGTATTATAGTACAATTTATTTTTAAGGTGAACTCTTCTAGCGAGATTTTCTTTTACGCAGATGATTTTTTTTAAATAGTCGGAGCTGAAAATAGTTAACCACTAAGAGAAAGAGGAACTTAGAATTTCTCTTATGCGAAATAAAAAGTTACTGTTTCAATTCTTCTTTTTGAAATCTGCTAGTACAACTCCCCCGTGGAAATCACTTTTTAAATCCGCACTTCAATTTTCGTTCACGTATTTAAAATTTATCTCAAACGAAAGGGGGGGTCAGAGGAGCAGCCCGCCTCCCCCCTCCCCCCCCCCGATGAAAAAATAAATTACTGTTTCAGTTACCTTTTAAAAACGTATTGGTAGAAAATCGTTTTTTTAATATTTAATATTTTAAAATTGTTAAATATCAGTATTGTTTTTATATTGCTTTGTTTTAAAAATTGTCTTTCATTGAGAGTTCTGATTTTTTTTTTTCTTAATCGTAGATTAGGTTATTACATGTTTCTATTCTCTATTTTCAAAAATACGGCCAAATCTGCGGACCACAGGCGGATGTGTTCCAAAATCTTCCCCATCCCTGGATTTCGTTCTGTCACGTTGCTTTAAGAATTTAAACATATGATTTTTTTTTTTTTTTTTTTTTTTTTTTACTGTGCTTTAAAAAAGACACACATCTATCTGGATTAAAAAATATCTCCTACCGGTGCTAAAGTAATAATATATAAACTTTTTTGGACATATATTTTTTTTAAACTTTTTAATCTTTAAATAGTGTAAACATTTGTAAAAACTGCTATCAGGAGTATATTTAAGGTGGAAAGAGCAACATATTATATTTATTTTCCTTTCCCGTAGAAAATATTGAACTTTAAAATATATTAATTAATTCCTAGCTTAAATAGCTTCAGAAAAAAAATGTAAAATTCCTAAAATTTCATTTTGCTCAGAATAAAATTTCGATACTCCAGTTTAGAAAAATGCAAACTGTCATTTTTTTTTTCTACGAGTAATTTACGCATCCTGTATTAAAAATCAATTAATTAATTAAAGAGGGAAAATAAAAATAATAAATAAATAAAAATAATGAAATACTAATTTCGAGCACATTCTGATGCAACGTATTTTAACCAATTTTGCTTAATTTGACTTTAATTTTATGTTCACCATAAAATTAAAATCCGTCTTTTTGCTAACAGATTTCAGTTTAGCGCCAAAGTGCTTAATCTGATTTTATAGTTAATCTGCTTTTCTCTCTGTCTATCTCTCTGTGCAGTTAATTGTTAATTAAGGTAAATCTGTAACTCTGAGAAAAAACGTTCTAAAATTGCAATCTGTGATACTAGCGCTAGAAACATGGTGGTTACTTTTAAGATGTAAATGCTCACTACGAAGTATTTCTAAAAAATTCGAAATTTAGAAGGATGAAAAGAGCGGAAAACGTTCTAAATTACGATATCTATAGAATTGTTAGGGATAGAAACATGAAATTTTGCATGGATGTTACTTTTAAGATACAAATGCTCTCACAAAAGTTTTTTTTAATTGAAAATTAAAAGGATGCAGGAGCAAAAAAACATTCTAAAATTGCAATTTTTTTTTATACTCAAAGGGCTAAAACCTTGAAATTTGGCATGGTAGTTACTTATAAGATGTAAATGTTCACTAAGAATGATTTCTAAAAGAATTCCTAAATTAAAAGGATGAAATGAGTGGAAATCGTTCTAAAACGTTCTAAATTACAATTTATTTGGAATTGTTAGGGGTAGAAACTAGAAATTTGACGTGGCTGTTACCTTTTACAACGTAAATACTCGCACAGAACATTTTTTTTTAATCGAAATTTAAAAGGTTGCAAAAGAATAAAACTTTTTTAAATTGCTATGTTTGCCATAATGAAGAAGCTAGAAATTGGAAATGTGGCATTGTGGGTACTTTTAAGATGTAAATGCTCCCTAAGAATGGTTTCTAAAAATATCGAACTTTAAAAGGATGAAATGTAGGAAAAACATTCTAAAAAACATTCTAAATTAGGATTTATTTGCTATTGTTAAGGCTAGAAACTGGAATTTGACATGGCTGTTACTTTTAAAATGTTAATTCTAGCATGTAACAGTTTCTAATATTTCGAAATTTAAAAGGATTAAATGAGCGGTAAACGTTCTAAAACTAAAACAACGATTACTTTGGAGCTACTGAAGCGATTTAAAATCTTCTCCCATGATAATAATGATGACAGTCTCTGCTTAAAAATAGGCTATATTTTATCTCTTTGCAAACTACTCTCAAATGTGTGCAAGTGTGAAAAACGTTCTAAAATTCGGATTTAATTGATTCTGTTGATGCTAAAAAAATGAAATTTGATATGGTAGTTACTTTTAAGACGTAAATGCTTGATATTAACATTTATTAAACTATTCGAGATTTAAAAGAATGAAATGATTAGAAAACACTCTATAATAATTATTACTCGGAAATTATCGGGGTTAGAATATTTTAATTTGGCATGCAGGTTTCTAATAGTTTACCCCGAACGAAAGTTATCGAATTTCAAATGAGTGGAACGGAGGGAAAAGTTGTACAGTTTTATTTTCAGTGTGATTCCTCATAAACTCTCAGCCTATAGAGTTTAAACTTGGCATAGTGATAATTTCTAAGACGCAGAGGCGCACGAAAAGTGTGCTTTTTCTATATTTAAACTTTTTAAAAAATTAAAGAGAAAAAAAAATCAATTATTTGTCATGCCAGTATTAGATACAACTTTTCTGAGCAATAAAATAAAACGCAAATACCAGTAACTGCTTTAATGAATAAAAATAACAGTAATACAGAAATATGATTGCGAACTAAAGTAAGGAAGCACAGCATATTTAGACCTTCACGGCACAAAAATGACGGTTAAATATACTAACGATTTTTTCCAACTTATTACTTAATGGTATTTTAATTTTTATGGCGATTCAAGTTACACTAATACTTTAAAAATTAAAAACAAAAGTTTGTTTGCAGGAAATAGACTCTGAGACTACTGAACCGACTTTAAAAATTCTTTCACTGTACGATAGATGACAGAGTTCCCAAGTACACTGCATTGTATTTGCTTTTTGAAAGGGGGTGGCTGCAAATGGGTTGGAATGAAGATTTTTTCATTAATTCAAGTCGCATGTTAATCTAATGCAGTACATGAATGAGGTTTCTTAAAAATGTGACTTAATTAGTAATATTTAAATTATCCGTAGCAGTATACAATGTCCCCAAATGTAAAAAGGCACACAAATACCACTTGGCATATTTCAACAACCCCGCGTGAAAAGCCGCGGGTTTTGCTAGTGTAATATATAAACGTACTATCAGAGAAAGAAAATACGGAAATTATTTAATCAAGTTATCGAAGAAAGAGAACCAAAAAGTACCATTTAATTGGGTATTGTGTCTTCTATATATATAGGGGGAGGGGGGAGGGCAGTTTCAAGATTGAAATATGCTACTCTCAAGTTCGGATTCAACTAATTAATTTCGAAGCAAGATTAATGGGTCCTTTTGATTCAGGATATCTAAATTTCATGCAAATATCTGGAAGGAGTGGAAATTTCTCTTGAAGATATCAGAACTTAAAAATTCCGAATTTAGAAAATTGTTCGAGGCAAAATGTTATTTATTTATTATACTGACCTACAAGCTACAGTCCTGATAGTTTTTTAAGCATAATTCAAACATACTTGGAGTAATATGCTGAAATTTAGTGACCACAATAAAAACAGATTAAAGAGCTAGAAACCTAATGCCATTAAAATTTTCAGTAGTTACAATTCATATTTTATTCGATTATTATTTTCGTAAATAATATTATATAAAAGTGAAAGAAAATTAAATAATTGCGTTTCTTCAGCGTAACAAATAAATTGTACCGGAGTTATGAATGCAAATATAAAGAATTGTTTTAACATTGGGAGTCCAGAATTCTATATCTGTATGATTCTTTTTTTTTTTCGCCGAATGATTTGAATTTTGATAGCTGAATCCAAAATTTGTACTAGAAGGCAAAATATTGCCTCACATATGAACATTGCTATTAAAACTTTTAAAATTTATTTCTGTGGGGGGGGGGGGGGGGGTCAGATTAATACAGAAACTGACTGTGAGACACGAATGAACACATTACCGCACACAAGTTTCCAATGCATATTTTCTCAGTATTGTACACTGGAGTTTCTCTAGTTTGTGAGAACTGGCATTTAAAGAAAACAACGTGTTTTCACTAGAGAAAATATTTCAGGAAATTGTGAAAAATTGTGAGTTTAAGTTGTAATTTTGATTCAAAATCACGATTTTTTTTTCTCAAAACACGCTAACTTTTTAAAAAGTTAATCAAACTGAACTCAAAACTCACAGAAAATGAATCATACTCACGAGCTTCTACTCCATGAGTTCGCTCCGGCGCGGCACATCGTTGATTATAAGCATCTTGTTATAGAAAGTCGAACAAAAAGTCATTTTTTTATTATTATTTATATATATATATGTATATATATTAGAATTGCTTTGAAACTACATGATAATAGGAGGGGATTAATTTACACAGTTGTCTTTCCATTATATAAAACAAAAACGATATATTCTTATTCTTTTTTGTACAGTTCTATATCTTATATGAACCTTAACTGACTGATTCTTGCTGGTTTACATTATACAAAATAGAATATATATGTGTGTAGGCTAAGAATATCCCTTGAGTCAGTGTATATTTAGTTTTAATATGTTTGTGCGAAGAACATCTATTATTTTTCAGTGTCGCTTGAGCTCAGGTGATGTACTTGAGAACGGGTAGACAATACACATAAGACGGGCTCATCCCGAGCCCGGGCCCGACACGGGCTCGGGCTCGATTTTTATACCAGCTTTCTGGCCCGGGCGGACTCGGGCTCATTCTTTCTGAAACTGACAATTTTATTTATTCTCATACAGAAAAAATAAAAATAACTTTTTCCCCTAAAAAATTGCATATTCTATTTCACGTAATTTTAATATTATTTTGATCAGAATGAATAGAAGGGGAAACATGAATCTTATTTTTCTTTTCTAGTATTAGAATGTTACTTTAAAAGAAAATTTAGGATATTTGCGACGCGACTGACGACTGGGTGATATGGCGCCAATGCGAAGAGGCTCCAATAATATTTGTTGCTAGATTTTCGTTTGTGACATTAGGATATTTTTTTTATTGGACCGTTTATTTTATTTTATTTTTTTAGAGATCTAATGCGAAATGAATATTTTTTTTTTCATTCTTAGTCAATCAGCATTAGCTTAGGTTTGCAAATTTTTAGTCTTCTATTGTGTGCAAGTCGTACTCGCTCTTCATATGAAGACAACGTTAGTGATTATATTTTTAATTCTGAACTCTGCTGATGCTAAAGCTCTGCTCTGCATATTTACGAAGTCACTTTCATTCGTAAGTAGATATAATTGTCATATATTGTTATTCCGATAGAAAGCAATCGAAGAGTGTTTCAACTTTTCCTATAAAAACACGGGATCTTTCAGATACCGGTGTCAAATTTTTAACTTAAGCTGATTTTCAGGAAAATTAAATATTGTTTTAATTAAGGAATCAATTATAAGTTACGATATACACCTTTTACAGGAAATATAAAACGTTGTTCGATTCTTCTGCATAGAAATAGTAATTTCTGCAAATTTCATTCATTTATTCATAAAACGCACTTCGTTAATGTGTCCATCAGATTTGCTAGTTGGGAAAGAAAAATATTTACACCCTTTTAGGGAAGCATATTTTTATTTGATACCAAACTTCTCTTTTGATAAGATAGAATGTAAATTTCCATAAAATTAATTATGTGCACCGGATGAACTGTTATTTTCACGAACGAAGTTTTTTAAAAATGAGATATTACTTTTAAAACAGTTTTTAAATATTATGCAATTTTTTTCGGGATCGGGCTCGGGCGGGCTCGGGCTCTAATAACACAATTCGGGCTCGGGCGGGCTTGGATTTAAAATCATCGGGCTCGGACGGGCACGGGCTCCGAAAAGAGAGCCCGAACTCATCTCTAGTAGACAATACATAGAAATTAATGCACCAAACTTTTTTTCAATTCTTGAGGAATATCAAAGATAATATACCAAAAATACTAAATCGTTGATCTATCTAAATAAAATAAATAAATCCTTTCGATAGTAACCGGCACACTGCCAAAATAAAAAAGAAACATCTTCCACATTAAACATACTTTGTTTTCAACATCAAATTTGTGCCATCGAATATTTTAATTAAAATTTTGCATAATATCGAGAAAATTGTGGTTCTTGAACGTTATCTTATTCTACCTTGCCAAAATTTCTTGGCAAATCAGAAGCAGAAGATTTTAAGAGCTACGGAGAGCTCCATTTTCTCATTCTATAAGATTGCTATATGATACTAGACGGTGTTGATATGTATTAATAATTACGAGAGTAAATGTGTATAAACATGCAAATTAAGTACTATCATCTCTTGAACACATTGGTTAAGGATTAGTCAGGGCACTATTCTACTGAATGTCTTTACTTATTTCTATCTATAATAGAAGAAAGAATTGTAATCAAAATTTTTTTCGACTACCAATTTTCGACGGATATACACGTTTTAGGGGTTATTGCGAAAAGCATGCTTTTACAAAATATCTGCCTGTCCGTGTATCCGTGTGTGTGTCCTCTTTGTATCATCAAAAAGGGTATGAAGTTATGCATAGAATTGAACCAAATTTCATTTTTAGGTTTTTGGCTAATGTCAGCAGGTCCCAGTTGCATTTGGGAATATTCCGCCGGAAGGGGGCGCTGTGATAGCCACTTAAATAATTCAAATTCAAAAAGATTATTAGAAATTCCAAAAGTTTTTTCCGTTAAATGTTCGGCCTTGACTCAAGGATTCCGGAGCAATATTGTTTTGCCTCTATTTTAATAAATTTCTGAGATATAGCAGTTTGATAGTTTAGGGTGGCTGACATTTTGAAACAAGACAGCAGAATTCCTCCATAAAATGATTTAATTTATGAGTTTTAGTGAACATGCTTTCTAGCAAATTTTCTTTCATTGTTGTAACAATCGTTGCAACTCTTATACACTTAACACTATTTATTCATATTAGCCAGTTAAAATTATTGCCTAGCTTAGCGACACGGCGAAATACTGCCAAATTTGGCGATAGAAATAGGTTGCCATAAATGAAGCCAACTTGGCTATAGCTGACTAATTTGGCGAAATTCTCATTTAAATTCAATATTGACGAGAACTGGGAATGAATCTACTGTAATCAGGTTGTTGTTGTTGTTGTTGTATCAGATAAAGTGTCATAGCACTTATCTGAAAGAAGGGGAGCCAGAGCCTCAAGAGAGGTTGGACTTCTAGAGCTGGTCTCCTAATTTTGAACCAATTCCAGATGAGAGATCTGCACCTGGATTGACACCCCCAGAGGTATCGTATTCAAACTTGGGGGACATTGGAGCGACAAACAGATTTTACGTGCATCAGCTGCTGTAATCAGGTCCTACGCATATTAGCTTCGTGTTTTCCATTAAAGTTAGCTAAAATCTTAAAACCAAGGAAAAGGGAAGATAACTTTTCCCACTTGTACAGGCCAGAAGGACTTTTCGTAGTCGTGTGGTACAGCGGCTGCTCGTGCAACGAAGGGTGCTTCGTATCCAAGTAACCCGACGATTCACCAGCATCTGAATGGCAAGAAATTTTATTCACATGAATAAAATTCCTGCAAGAAATGTATCCGAATTTTCTCTGTAATTCAAAAATTGCAGCTGTCGTTACTAAAGAATTAATATAGAAGTTTAGGTTTTAATAGTCTGACTATCCTCTAGTTCACATTTAGCTTCATTTAATTATTATTCGTTCATGAAACTCAATTCTGAGTACCTTGTTTTATGATGATGAAGATATTAGTATAGTAATAAATTATGGTAAACAGATCACTTCGGATTACTTTATAAGGATAATGAACAGATAAGTAAATGATGTAAAATCGTAACATTTTTTTATCAAAGAACAAAAGGACTATATTGAAAAATAAGATGTTCAATTTTTCTTTAAATGTTTTAGTAGCATTCTGATCAGGAAATTCTTGGATCTATACCTACGCACATTGCTTACAAATTGATTGCAAAAAGAAAAAAGAAAAAATGGATAAGATAAATGCGTAAGAAATTGATGATTATAGATTTTTAAGACTTCTGAAGTCCCTTCTTTATTGAAAAATGAGAAGGGGGAAAACAACAGAAACAGCACACATATGAACATTTAAGACTTCTGAAGTTCCTTTTCTGCAACAGCACACATGTGAGCATGTGTGCTCCTTCTGCTTTTCTTTTTTCGCTCTTTTTAAATTTCCATTAAAGAATGAACTCCAGAAGCATTGAAAAAGCGTGTGTTTTTTCATGTTGGATTGTTACATAGTATCTTTACTCATTTTTTGGAAATTATGTAAATTGATAAAAAAATTATTTTAAACAAAAGATATCTCCTATTTTAAAGTATTTCATAATTATCATATTGACATTATTCATAATGTCTTTGCATCCTATTATCAAAAGATATTAAGAAAGCCTTTAATTTCGGAAGAGTAAAAAAATTAGAACTTTTTTTCATGATTTCGAGATTTTCCCACTTTCTTCACTGATAGTTTCTTAATCATTTTTCTACACCTTGTCAGCGATTCACATATGTCGTCTTCAAACTAGCCTGCTATCATGAAGTTTTTCTGCGATTTGCTTGCAATGAAATGATTGCTAACTGATAAGAATGGCCATTTTCTTGGCAGTTGAGCAAAACAGATAAGAATAAACCATTCTTTCCAACATGAGATAACGGTCCATGAATTTTAATGAAATAACTTACGCAATGGATGCTATAACTTTTTTTTTTTTTTTTTTAAACTAACAACATTTACGTATTTTCTCTCAACCATAGAGAATTTACAATATTTCTAAATTGACTTTTATTTTCTCTATTTTTTAACGAAACATTTTGTTCACATGAAAGGGAAAAAAAAGCGAAAGAGATTTTATTTTTATGTGGGGGAGGGGGTGGGGGAAACAAACGCGTTGAATATTTCCTTGGAAGTTTTTTGTTACTGGTCAAGAAAATTTGGCACCGTTTTCCTCTCGTCATCTGTTTTTTATTGTTTTTTGTTGAGATAGTGTTTTTTTTTATATACATACAAAAAAAAATACATATTTTCTCTTTTGATATAAATAGAAGAAATGTATTTTGTTTCTGTTAAAATACTATCTTTAAAATTTCAATGAACTTTCCTCCACATGAAAGATTACTCTAAGCTGAAGCATTACACAATAAAGCAACTGCACGCTCCACTGATCTTAAGCTCTTTATATCTATCTCAGTTGGGTGAAACCAATTTTACATGAACTTTTCATATCCACAACTTTACTTTTTTTCTTTTTCTTTATATAAAAGACAATAACATTTTTTCCTTGTCTTATCTTAGAAAAAGTAATAACTAGTTAGTTTAAATGAATTTTCTCTCCAATTTTATTTTGTTTTCGCAATTATAACCATTTCCCTCCTTTCTAGCTGTCAAATAAAGCTATCCAAATGGCTATACATGCACCTTTAACCCTTTAACGGAGATTGGTTTCCCTACGAAACCACAAAATTTCAATTGCGAAATTCAACAATGACAGCAAAATTTTAATAGAAATGTTTTCCATATATTATGTATGTGAAGTATCGCCTTATATATATATATATATATATATATATATATATATATATATATATATATATATACAAATAAATTTATTTATAATTTCCAGTGTCAATCATTTATTTCAACATTTTAGCAATTGAAGTGCTTTATCCGTTAACAGTGGCGCAGCCAAGGGGGGGGGGGGGGTTGGGGGTTAAAACACCCCCCAGAGCTAAAAAAATTACTATAATTGCCGCTTATATGAATCAAAACTACTAAAGTTAAAATTAAGTTTTTTGGCTTTTCCGCCTTGGCAGAATCCACCGCTTTTTTTAATCAAATTCTATTCAACAATGTGATTCAATTAAATGGCGAAAATTAGACTTAAAACGGTGAAAGCGCATATTACATGGTTATGTCATAGGTTATGTCAAAACTTGATTTTTGGACTGCGTCACTTTGTCGAGACATCTTATAGTACAAGATGGGTCATATACTCTCACACAGACGCTTTGAGTTATATAGTATACAGTGGTATGTTTCTTAATTGCATTTCTGTCTTTGTTCCACGTTTGAAACAATAACAGATCATCGAATTCCAGAGAAAAAAAAAACATACACTTTGTAAGTCTCTCTCAGTTTCAAGCGGCTTTTTTTGCGTTTTTTGCTCTCAGTTATATCTAAGACCAAGCTATGTGCGTACCCAGGAAAAAAATCTTTGGAAAAGTAAGAATTAAAAAAAGTACTTAAAGTCATAAAAAGCTATTTTTCGATTATGAGCAGATTTTTGCAATCTGTGTTTCTTTCGAATAATTTGTTTCGTAGGGGGTCTGTACACAAATTTAAAGACTATATTTCATTTGTTGGTAATGTAGCAACGACGTCTTGCTTATGATGGAGATTCATGTATTTATCGTTAAAATTTTATAAATTAGTTATGGTTCCTCTTTTAGCTATTTTTAATTGTATCGCGCTTCTGTGAAAAGAAAATCTCTTTCCTTCCTATTTAAAATTCAACAATTCTTAAACTCTTTTATCGCAGCTTGAAGTGATCCTTTCTCAATTAATATACATGTCTAAATTCTTTCTGTCGTATGTGCTTGCGGTTTTCATATGAGAAATGAAATCATTTTCAGTTTGGCATCTGCGTGCTTTCCTAAAGCATAAATTTGGATCACAGAATAAATAAAGAAAGATAAAATGCAACGTCTATTTCTCGATACATCTGCATGCTAAAATTCCTGCAGATGTTAAGTTCGGAAAGTTAGTTTTCTGTTGTTATAAAGATGCTGATATATGGTAATCTGGTTTGGCGGTTTGTGTTCAAAAAAATTAGAATGTCCTTCTCCCTAACGAATTTTCTTCTGTACCGTATGGGTCGACGCGGATAAATTTGTGGCATCTCAAAAAAAGGCATTCGATTTTGAGTTTTCATGATGTGAAGATATAGACGTTCTGAGTGCTGGGGGACCGCCTCATTTTTTCAATTATCTTTCTTCAAATAAAATATTTTTTTTCATGGAAGCCTCAAGTCTCCGATATGTTTCTTCACAGGATGAGAGCCTTCGGGTTCTTGCTTATAGCGTATATGTATGAGCTCCGATACTCTTTTTTCCTAGAATTTAAGACCTGCCTGTGAGTATGGATTTTGAAAAAAAAAAAAAAAAAGGCGTTAAATGCATTTTTTTAGAAAAATACTATCTATAATTACGCACAATTTTACGCTAACCATGCATTAATTTAAATTGATCAGCAATATATTAGTTGTGCATTGATTTACACTTATTACATTTTAACGAATGCATGTCATTAAAATTATACTAGCTGACCCGTCCGGCGGTGCCTGGGCTCATGATAATTACCTCAAATTTGTATGATTATATATCTTATATAAATTTTATATTTTTAAATGAAATTTTCACTAAAAAAATATTGATTATTAGACAGAAAAGCATTTTTAAAAGACGCCTTCTTGTTTGTTTGAAAAGACACCTTCTTGACCTAGTTTTTCTATCTAGCCACCAAGTTATTTAACCCGATTTTTTTTTATTATTATAATTTTTTGTACAAAAATTGACCTAAGGAATGACCATAAATGGCATTTTTTCTCATTTTCGGCATTTTTAATTAGGTAAAAATAAGTTTAACAAATGCAAATTTTAAATTAATGAAAAATAATTATTTGACTGACTTCGACACGAAAATAGGCAGAAATTGTTTTCCTGCTTCACTGTTTCATCCATGCCCCCCTCATCAGATATAGATTTTTCAGCACTCACTTATCCAGACATTTGAAACCTTCGGCAATCAGCATTTCCTGAACATACCGGTTAATGCAGCCTTTACATTTTTTTTTCATAGATAAATAATTTTGATAAATTTCATTAGAAAACTTTGTTTATACCATCTTTTTAAATGATGTAACTGTTCTAAACTATGTAACTAATAATCCTACAATAGGCTTATTATTTTTCTCAATTAATTGATAAAAAACTTTTGTGCTTTTGAAAATTAGTGACTTCGGAGGGGAGCAGGTTATATTTTTTTACTGGCTACCAGATTTTATCAAATTTGCAAAGCCATGGTTATAAATATAATGGTTTTACAGACCGTGGAAAAATATTGATATCTAGCTGTAAAAAAAATGCTTTCTTCTCACGTCTTTTTTTTTTTTTTTTTTTTTGCGACGTGTCCTTTAAAATAACAACACAAAAAAGTTACTGTCCGAACTCTCTGAAATTTTATTCGATTGCAAATATAACTGTATCCAAGCCCTCTTTAAAATTCCGTGAAAAAAGTCTAAGTTTTTGACTAAAGTCGAAGAGAACAGAGTCAGGTCAAAAAAGACTAAGTCACATTTAATACTGAAAACATGAGCCGACGCCGAACAAACCCACGCCAAAATACACAACTTTCTTTTTGCATTGTCATCGAAAAATTCTCAGATTTTTTTCAATACTTTTATTCATCAGAACGTTTCCAAAATTTTGTAGGCGCTGTAATTTTGATCTTCCAAGATGCTTTTAATGGATTGTGTCGAAATACAGACGTTTAGTTACTTTTAGCATAGAAAAAAGATCGTCTTCGAAAGGCCCGATATGACGTGAGGTTCTAAATAAATCGTAATTTAGAATGCTTTCAGCTGTTTCACACCTTTAAATTTACCATTTATAATAAATTCTTTATGCCAAGCATTTCCATCTTAAAAGTAATCTCTATACTAAATTTCAAGTTTCTAACACTAACAGTTTCAACTAAATCATAATTTAGAACACTTTTAGAAAGTTTTCAGCTCATTTCGTCCTTTTAAATTTTTAAATGTTTTTAAAAATGTTATAAAGAAGCATTTACTACATAAAAGTAATCATCATGTCAAATTCCAAGTTTTCATACCAATTGTGTCACATAAATCGCAATTTTAGAATGCTTTTTACTCTTGCATTCTTTTAAATTTCGAATTGAAAAAATAAATTCTGGGGAGCATTTACGTCTTTTAAGTAACATCCATATAAAATTTCAAGACTATAGCCCTCAAAGTTCTAAATGACTTGTTACATTTGGCAAAAAGCAAGGTAAGTAAGTCTATTGAAAATTTTGTTAAAATTGCTTCATTATTATTAAAGTTAGGAATAAGAATTCGTGATTCTCTTGTAATAAAACCTTGTGTATTTTTGATTGAACAAATGGATTCCAACTCTGTTATTTTCTATGTAAAAATTATTTTCTGTAGTGTGTTCTTCCATCTTTAAGTTTTCCCCTTATCATTTTTAAACACTTTATAAATCTAAATAGCTTTGTGTTATTTCATTGGTGCATTTTATAGTTTGTAACTCTAATATTGTAAACGCTGTTTAAATGAATCATAACCAACTTAATTGCGGAGAAAAGCATTATGATTTCATTCATTTAAAAGACTGATTCCATTAACCGATGATTCATATAACCGGCGACCATATTTATTATAAACTCAAAACCCCCCCTAGAACTGAATTCTGGCTGCGCCACTGTCCGTTAAAGGGTTAAATGGACTCTATGTTTCTAAACATCATGAGTAACACAATCTTTATCTATTTTAATCCAATTAACAGTTTTACTAGTTTAATAAATCTGTTCTTATTCATTATAATATTTGTCTTTTAATGGCATGCTATTAATTTAACATTTGACATAGAAAAATGTAACCTGTATTAATGCGTTTCCCTTTAGTAGAATAAATAATAAGAACTGTGTTCCCATGAATAAATAAGAACTTTGATCCAATACTATATTGTAGAAAACACTTTCTAGAAAACAAATCTGGTGCCATTTTGACTTTGTTCACACATGTTTCGAATCTAAAAAACATTTAGAATCAAAACTATGACCCACCGAGCTTTTACTATTTTAGAATAGAAAAAATTGCCTTATTTAATGACAGAAACCTAACGTTTAAATAAGGTGAAGATTACAACTGGAAAATTGCAGTGCCAAACAACTTTCAGGCAAAAAGGTTAGGCAGCCCTAAATTAAAACAACATCTCCATGTTTTGAGGCAAGTGTCTTTTATCTTTGTAACTCTTGTCTTTGTTAATTTTAGTCTCAAATATTATTTTTAAAATAATTTTTTTTATTATTATTATTTCTTAATTTAAAAAAAATGGGTAAATAAAATTTATATAAACAGCATATTTTGTGTAAAATGTTGTATACAAAGTTTATGCAAACAACATTTATTTGTATACAATTTATTGACGATAAAAGTAAAATATATTTATTAAATTTAACATTTGTCACATGTAACCTCCGTTACATTAATTTTACTTTTTTTTTTTTTTTTTTTTTTTTTTGCTCCAAATATAAATTTAAAAGACTGTATTTTTGTTTTAAAATTGATTTTTTAATGAGATTATAATTTTATAAATATTACATATATATTTAAACAATATTGTTGTTACTCTGTAAACTCTGTATCGTAAAAAAAAGAACGAAAAATACCTTGAAAAGCTCATGTAAAATTGGTTTCATCCAGTTATATAATCTTTGTATATTGCCTGGCTCATTTGTATTTTGATGTTGAGTTTTATGAAATTTAAACCTAGCAGTTTTCTGTTATGCATCTTTTTTCACTGTTTAATTTTTTATCCTGTTGAATATCTTACAAAAAAGATTCAAAATATTCTAACGAATCTTACCTTATTTAAAACTAGCTGTTACCCGTGACTTCGTTCCCGCAACACAAAAAGAAGAAGAAATGCATTAATTAAGCAAAATATTTCTTTCCCGATAGTTAAAAACGTAAATAATTAACTAACTCTTTATCACATTTCATAGGATTTTGACATAACTCAGTCTTAAAAAAAGAGAAATTTTGTGCCAAATAATTACGAAAATGAAATTGCAACCAATGCAAAAAGGAGGGCCAAATAAAATCGTGGAAATAGACGAATTGGGTAAAAACAAATGTCAATTTTAGCTGATAAACAATTTTACTTTTAACACCATTGTGAAACGTTTTAACAGCCAACCTTAAAAACTAATTAATTGGAAATAGCACATGCTTTTTCTTTAAATTCAATTCTACCTGTTCAATTCTGACCGTTTTTGTGACATCCTCGGATCAATGATTACTGATGTTAATTAAATCGCATTGCGTTCGATAGTCTAGGAGTAGTTGTGAAATACAAACACATGGTCAAATTTTAATATAATAGATTCGTGTTCATTTTCCTTTTCTTATGACTGTGATGTGATTTTTAGCAGAAAACTCTCATCTGGACATAAAATATACTCATACTTAATAATCAGTATAGATAACAAAATATCAAAAAATTTTCATTTTAAATATGGCGTGAAACTCGTCTACCTTCTATACTTACTGATCCTTGTATTATTAATGTACGGAATTGATTCACACTCCCTTTAAAACATATTGGAAATTTCCCGTTTAATTTCAAATATGACGTCACTTTTCCCCCAGAGAAATACCTTTTTAATGACATAATTCTTATTAATTTTCTTTTCCAGGCAATCAGGTCGTATATTTTTAGAAGAAAGCTCACATTTGTATGTAAATGATATTCAAGCTTATTATTAATCAGTATCGATAAAAAAAAAAAAAATCAGGTTTTCATCTTAAATATGACGTCTATTATATATCTACTTGCATTATATACTGATATTGATGCTCCTTGTATTATTACGAATATTTGAAAATACATAGTTTTACTTATGACGTAAAATTTGTCCAAGCCAAGGACGATCCTTTTCATAGCTCCATGGTCCAAGCGAAATCTTTTCTTAATAAAATAATTAATTGTCATTTTTCCTTCTAATTATAACACAGTCTTTGACAGAAAATGTCTTCTTAACCTAACCGATATTCATACTTCATGTATAATAACAAATACTGCATATTTGCTTTCAAATATCATGGCAATTCATCTTTTTTTTTTATTCTTTTCAATTTTCATTTTCTACGTGGAAATCATTCAATTGAAAAATAATTGTTGAGGAAAAGTTATTATTCCAGGTTTTGTATTTATTGGCAACGGTAATGCCTAGCAACGTAAAATGGTCAATTAAATTCTACAAGAAAAATAGTCATTGATTCTCTATGAAAATAATGAAAATTTTAATTATTAAGAAAATTATTTTGACCTCAAATTATTCTTTTGAATATGTTTTTGAATTGAAAAAAATTGAAACCTTGTATTATTATCAAAATCTAAAAAAAGTACATTTTATTTCTAGTAATCTTCTCTTTAATTCTTAAATTTTTTTATTTCATTTTCATTTTTCACGTGAAAAATTTTCAATTGAAACTAAACTGTTGAGTAAAAATTATTATTCCGATTTTTAATTTAGTGTTGGCAACAATAAAATGTTAGCAACGGTACAGTAAATTTAACCATTTTAAAATTTTATAAGGAAAAAATGTCCATTTATTCTCTATGAAAATAATGAAATTTTGAATTATTAGGAAAAATATTTGAATAAAATAAACAAAAACATGCCTATGTTCATTCCCGAGTTATAATCAACCTATACGCAAAAATACAAGGTAATTAAATTCTCCATTTTGACGCTGGCTTCAGCCTAACATTTGCACACAATCAGATTTATAATATTATTAGGATTTGCAAACCAAATTTAAATAAAAATCAAAGATGAAAATTAAAATTATATCAGCTGTCATACATTTTTAACCCACCTCAATGGAAATGAGAACTTATGATTTAAGAATATAAGGGCTCATTTTTGGTGATCCCGTGTCAATTTTATTTGAATCCAAAAAATAAATGTTTGTCTGTCTACCTGGGATCTGAATTTCATAAAAATAGCCGAATTATCGCGGAATTTGAATAGACTGTTGAGATTATACAAGAGGACATTATTAACATACTAACAGACCAAATCAGCTTCTACTAACAGACCAAAAAAACAATCAGAAAAAAAAGACGTTACTTTGACGCAATCATAGTAAAATCCCTCAGCTTTATAAATGAGAATGGACGTTTTCTTTGGAGCGTGTAACAAAAATATATACGATTGCCCTGTCAATGGTAATATCGTAAAAGAATTCAAAAATGGAACCAAATGGTGTAACATTTAGTGAAATTATTTTTTGCGTCTTGAAAAACAGCCTTTACTGTATAGATAATGGATATTAATTTCAGAAGAGCAAGTGGCTACTGATGATAAACATAATTTTTTAATGGAAACTTACATTTCCATTAATAAAAATTAAATCTACAATGATTACATGGAAATGGCGTTATTTCTTTGGTTTTTTTAGTTAGTGCTAATCCTAATTTTAATGTACATTATGTTTCTTCTATAAAAAGTGGGGTCATACTTAGGAGATTATTATTTTTTCCCCCTGAATTGATTCCCTTAAACAGAAATGTCTGTATTAAAATAGATGTTTTAATTCCAAATACATTTAAATGAATGTACTACGTCATTTTTACGCACTCATAGTAATTTACTTTAATTTTATATACGAAAAATGCGCATTATCTGCCTAGAGCGATTTCAATTCCGCATGCGAAAATGTAGCGAATGGGTCTGAATTTTTATTGGCTTTATATTACACGTACGTAATATAAAGTTATTCATATGCAAGGTTTAGAGTATCATAGTTGAGGTTTATTCCAACAGTTTTATTTATTTATTATTTTTTTTACATTAATTTTTACATATTTATATTAATATTTCAGTATTTATCTAGTTGAAAAAAAATTTCCTCTCTTCGTTATCCGTATGATTACCGTAATTTAACATAGAAGCTAAGTAAATAATCCAAATAGCCACGTGTTTCAATATTGCCCATACGCAGTTTCTTTTTATGCACTGCAGAAAAAAAAGTTTGATTTTGCGGTATAATACTAGCATCCCAGCTGCTAGTATTATGCTAGTTAAAATCAATTTGAAGTGTGGTGTAGCAACAGGAAAGAAAAAAATTGCATTTAAAATTTTAAAAAAAAATTGTATAAAGATAAATTATGGTAGGTGGTTGTAAAAAGGGTTAAGGCGTGGTCCTTTAAATTTGTGAAGTAGCCAGTATTTTTTGCAGGGTTCTGAAATATATGCACACTCTATGGCCAAAAGTCACCGGGAACTTTCGATTTTATATATGGGTCGCCCAAATGAAAGTGGCACTACAGTCGCTTTGAGAAATGGTTTAATGGTATTAATATAAATTAGTATACAAAAGAAAGAAGTAATACAGACGTAAGAGATAGGCTAAACAAAGTCACCTTGTAGGTTGAAACAAGTGTCCCAGCGGTCAACGAGACGATGGATACCCTGGGTGAAGAAACTCCGAGGTTGGTTGTGGAACCAATTTTCAACGGCAGCTTGGACCTCATTATCGTCGGCAAATCGCAGTCCCTTCAAAGCTTTCTTGAGTGGACCAAAGCTGTGGTAGTCACACGGCGAGAGGTCTGGGCTGTAAGGACGATGTTGGAGAACCTCCCAGCGGAATTGCCGTAACAATGTTTGGAACGCCACAGCCACATGAGGACAAACATTATCATGCAAGAGGGCATTTTGCATTCTACGATAGATTTCACTAGCACTCACATTTTCCGATGTTAAAAATTGCACGACCGCGCGTTGACACCGTTAGGAGGCATTCATGATGCGAACGATGCTTTTTAACATGCTTCCATGCTATCACACACGCATCTGGCGGGATCTGACGATATCGCATGCATTCCCAGCACTCTGCGCCCTCTATAAGAACATGCGTAGTCATCTTTCTCATCAAATGGCGGAGTTATTACAGCAATGCCACTTTCATTTGGGCGACCCTTATACATTTTGTCTAATATCTAGAAAAATATTTGGCAAATTCTTCTGGAATTTCAGGAATGCAAAGAACATGTTTGAAATCCTTTTTTTTTTTTTTTTTTTTTTTTGCGAAGGTTTAATTACGTAGGCAGTTAGTGAACCCAAAACAACTTGAATTTAAAAAAAATATTTGATCAATAAAATAAAATATTCTAAATGACTTGTAGCTGTAGCACATAACTATGTTAGATCTTAAACATTAGTGTTTATTTGTGTAAGCATAAGTATATGCATGAAGATTATAAAGGTTTCGTTAAAAAGTTCAAAAAATTCTCGCGGTTTTTTTTTTTAATTTATTTATAACATGCAGAGTTTTCAAAGAAAACTAACACCACTTTCAAGAAACTTGATAAAGTACAGTAGAAACAACATATTACAATTAAAATATAAATATATTAATTAGTTGATGCAATATTAGCATTTGTTAAATAATTTTTAACTGTGCATGCGCGAACGATAACAAAAAAATTGTTGTATAATTTAGTAGTTAACTATGTAGGGCAACTCATATAAAAATACCAGTTGAATGTCATCAAAATCTAGCAAGATATCGGTGATATATAACGATTGCCGATGAATTGAATTACAGTTGATTTTTAAAAGTAGTTGTGTAATAAGGGATTTTCCAAAAATTGTCATTCTTTATTAACTGACTTCCAACAAAGGAGGAGCTAGTATAACATATGTTTACAAATAGCTTTGGACAAATGCTTCGTTTTTTTTTTTTTTTCGTTTTTTTTTTTTTTTTTCTTTTTTTCTTTTTTTTTTTTTTTGATGATTTTTGCATGGCGAACTAAAGTATGCGAAAATATCCTGAAATTTTTATAGAAACCTTTATATATCCATTAATACACGTGTTATTCTTACACAAATGTACAAGATTCACTTAGTCATGTGCTACAGTTGCTGATCATTTCGAGTTTTCAGTTTCTTTTAAAGGGTGATCACTAATATTATTATTTTTAATCAATTTGTTGTTGCCCCCCTAACTGCCCTCGTGATCAAACCTTCACTGAAAAATATGAAGTCAAACATGTTCTTTATATTCCTATAAGTTTCACAAGAATTTATCATGTATTTCTTTAGATATTCGGTGTTTAAAATTGAAAGTGTCTGGTGACTAGGCTGTATAGTGTATGTTGTGTTTCATAAAAATCGGCCAAAAATTGTAGATTTGTATAAGGAACATACACACAAACTTTGATTTATATATATATTAGATAGATAGATAGATAGATAGATAGATTACAAGAAATTAATCGTCATCGTTAATCTAAAGATCATCATAAAAACCAATAGCAATTTTTGAGGTACAACAAACAAATAACAACTTATAAATAAGAGCATCGATACTATTTTCTAACGGCACATTTGTTTTGCAAAAGTATTTCACAGTAGTATGTAAGGAGCGAGCTGTGTTACTTCACTTAGATTTTTGTGTGATTTACGAAGAACAGTTAAGATGTCGCAGTTTATCAGTTTAGACTAGAACTTCTAGACAAAATATATTCTTTAGTTAAAGTGCACAACCGAAAATGCGCATTATTTTGGCAAATGTTTCGATAAGTTCATATCAGTGACGTACGGGGGGCCAAGGAGTGGTTGCCACGGGCTTTAAATTTTTAGGGGCGCAAAAAAAATTGTTGCATAAAAAAGCATGATAGCTACAAAGAAGGGGGGTGCAATGTTCTGAATTGCCCCAAGTGTTCAAAACCCACTCTATGCCACTGTTTCGTATCCTCCGTAGCTAAAATTAAAATCTCATAGTTTTATAACTTAACGTTATCTAAAATTCCATAATGTGTTTAAAAAATGTATTCATGGAGGAATTCTGAAAATGACTCTAGCAAAAGCATTTTTTCTGAATTCATCAAAATAATGTTATTTGCAATTTTTATCGAAATTTAAACTATCCATTAAAAGATTCAGAATAGGACCTCTTTTAGAACAACACTGTAGTGTGTTACTTAAACAAACATTGTATCGTTCCTGACCCTCCCTCCGTAGTCTTTCATTTATCTGATATAATAACATACCGTTCTCATCATTCTACTTATGTTTTATTGTGTTCATTCTTGAAGTCCATAGAAATCGTAATTTCCCTTCCCCTTCTCCTCTCTCCGTGCCAATTTGATTTAAGTTTCTAAAAACGCGTTTCGAATATTCCACCCCACCCCCCTCTAATTTTGGAATGATTTATGCATTATGGTACTTCAACACGACCGAAGAGCAAATTTTGGATTTTTGCCCGCTGATTTTTTCTCCCTTCTTATGCGCGCTCGCCAACTCCACGGGCTTTTAGAAGATTACTCATTTATTTGGCGAGAGTGAAACCAAAGGAGAGAAGTAAAAAAAGACAACGAAGCGCTAAAATTGATAACTATGTTAATGATCACGAGAAATTTTTGAATCCCCCCCCCCCTTTTCTTTCTCCAGAGATATCCTTGCTTTTGTCTCCCATTTACTAGCAGAAAATCGTACGGTCTAAATTTCCAAACCCAAATGACAAATGCTGATTACGCTCGTATGAATTGATCATTAAAGGAGTGCGAAATTAAAAGATTCATACATTCAATTCACCATCACGTTGGTTAATTAAAATGCTATTGAAAATAAGATCAAAATATTTCGCAACGTGTAAAAAATTATATAAACAGTTATAATAAAAATATTATGCCTATTCCGGTTATGTTTATTTGTTAAACTTATATGATAATATAAAAAGTTAAATTTGAAAAAAAAAATACATTCTATTAATTATTTATAATTGACTTTTTTATTATTTTTTTTTTATATAGAATTCCCATTTAAATGTAATTTTAAACACACATTCCAGAAAAATATCAGTAAATGAAATATTTGATTCGATGCAGCTAATATAAATTAAAAATATGTGATTGAGGTATAGACACCTGAATCATAGAATTCATCTTTTCCTTGCAAAGATTTAGACCTTATGCGATTCATTAGAGACCGAAGAAATAAAGTCGTTGAACAATGAGAGATACGCTTATTATATCAAATTTAATTTCGTGCATGCATTCTTAAGTATTGTATTTTATATAAAATAATAAATACACGGGCTTTTAGAAGATTACTTATTTCTTTGGAAGTGAAACCAAAGGAGAGAAGAAAAAAGGTAATGAACCGCTGAAATTCATAATTATGTTACAGATGATAAATATTTTAATACCACCCCTCCTCCCTCTTTTTCCAGAGATAGTCTTGCCCCTTTTTTCCCCCATTTAATCGCACGGTCTAAATTTCTAAGCCTAAATAACAAATACTGAATACACTGAAAAAAAATTGTTGATTTTACAGTATAATACTGACATCCCAGCTGCCAGTATTATACCGTAAAATTAACAGTAATAAGTAGTAATACGCTGCCGCGCATGCGCGGTAGGCTGGCCCGCCGACAACTTATATGTGGCCCGCGAAGCCTTTGGTATTTTACCCAGTTTCATTTAGTTGTTAGAACACTCATGCCTAAATTACACTTTGCACAAACACAGAAAGATATGTAATATCAGTATTAACAGTTTGGCGGGCTATTTTTTTCATTCAGAATGCTACCACTATTTTTGAATAGTAATATTTGTCTTATTTATTCTGTCATTAAATATGGGAATATTTTTCTTCAGAATGTGGTAGCATTCTAAATAAAAAAAAATTCCTACTTATCTGGCAACAGTGATGTACAAAAGAATTGTAAATACAAAGATAACCGCAATCGGAAGGTAGCAAAGCGCAAGATCTTGAGTCTGAAAGTTAAAATATTCGTAAAATTTTAAAAGTATTATATTTATAACTTTTATTTGTTTTATATCGAAACTAATATTTCATTTTACTACTCTCTCGATTTTACACCACTTTACAAAATAATATTCTGTATTTATTAAATACTAAGAAATGAATTGTAAAATTAATACAATTTGTCACTAATTAAGAACAGTTAATTTTTTTTAAATAATCAAAATATAAATTTGAATAGCTTTAAATGAGTCGCTTTGAAAATGGCACAAATTATCACTTATGTGCTTGACACAAAAACCCTGAATGTGCCATCCAGGTTCTTCACTTGGGCTTTTGTCGATTATATGGATTGTGGATTTAAGCTTTTTAATTGTTTTCATTACTTAGGTAAGTGATTGTACATTATCTTTCTGGAATCCTGCGTGATATTTATCCATTCTTTCATTTTTTATTGATATACATACATTTTATTGACCTATCCCAGGATTTATATATAAAAAAAAAAAAAAAAAAAAAAAAAAAAAATGTGCTAAAGCTCCTTACCACTATGAATAAATATGATAAACTGAAGATGAACATCGCAGATATTTTTAAAGATGATTTACAACACAATTACATTCAAAATAAAACTGAAATTTTGTGTTTTTATATGTAGACACTGTTGGAGTTTGGAAAGAATGTAACATTAATAGGTGCTACAGCACAAAGTATAAAGAAAATTCACAAAAATCTGGCTAGACATCGGAAAAATAAACTGTCATAATTAAAATTGATACTTCTTAAAATAGAATCAAAGTGTTTTCACTAAGTCTATTGAATAAAATACATTTGCTTTAAAAAACTAATTATTGCCTTTATTACACTGAATGTCCAGCAAATCGAAATCATTCACTGCGAAATTGAAGAAATGATTTCTTAGAGCAGTTAAAAAAGTTTGAAAATACATAAGCAAAAGTACCATTGCTAGAGAGATTTGTGTATAACGGATAGATTTATAAAAACCGTATATGTGCTTAAAAACTTATAGTGCTTATACACTTATGTACGCACATGCTTAATCATCGTCAATCTAGAAAATTTCTTGGAAATATGGGTAGTGACGACAAACAGATCTATCTCTTTTGGCAGATATTTGATGACTTTCCATCAAAAGAATTTAACTGTTAATTTCCCACTGTTAAAAAGTTTACAATTTTCATTTTAAATTGACAAATTATGAATGTGGATTATTAAAAGACCAGCAATATACAAAGTATTTGGAGTTTTCATTTGAAATTACAAAGTACCTGAGTAAACTTCAACTTCATGGCAAATTGAATAATGCTATCTTGTTATGTGATAAGTATTAGCGTTTTCAAATAGAATTTATTACATTGATTAAACTATTTTCAAAAAGAAAATGTATTTCAATTTAAATGTTGCCAGGCAATATTACAAAACTCACAGAAGTGGGAATTTTAGAATATACTAAAAATATATTTAAAAATGTATAAAAAAGAAGATTTTTGAATTTTAAGAAATATGAAAATTAGTTTAATCTATTTACTTCAACTCTAATGATTGGAGTTGAAATTATTCTTCCCAATTTATTACTACCGTTAATCAAAATTCAGTGCGCTTCCATATTGGAGCGAAAATAATGGATATGGGGTTTCCAAATTTCTCTAATTATTCCTCAATCGACCAATTTTAATGTGCAATTAGGCATATTTTAGCTATGCTTTATACATATTTGCGTAGCTGTCAGCCTTTTGTTATCTTTCAAGTAAAATAAAACATAATTTGTACCAGAAAATGCATTTAATAGAAAAAAATCAAATAAGTAGCTCATAAATACAAAACACAGTCTATTAAATAAAAAAATTTTGTTTCAAAATATGTTTATTTTTATTTTTTACTTGAAGAAAACAAGGAAGATTATCTACGCCTTTGCTAGATCAAAATTAACAAACTATAGCATGAGCAGTCAATTTTTAAAATAAATGCAATTTAGAAATTTCAATTAAATTTTATAGATTTGGTTGATAAAAAGTAATTTGGGGTAATTATATATATATATATATATATATATATATATATATATATATATATATATATATATATATAGGATGAAATAAACTATGTATAATAATAACTTTGGATGGAACTTTGCATGAATATTTCTTTAACATGTCTGTGTTTTGTATGTACAAATTTTATCCTCTGAAATGGTAATAATATTATCTACTTTTTTTAACGTGGCCCACGATTTTGTATATAATATTTAATTTGACCCGTGGCGATAAACGAGTTTGACATGCCTGATTTAGTTAGAGCATGATAAAAACAAAAACTCAATAAACAAAAACTCTGAAAAATTATTAATAATACTTAATGGTAAACCAATTTTTAAACATATGTAGATTTTAGGGAAGACTTCATAAAGTTTGTTTTGCGCAAAAGCTAAAAAAAATACCCAAAAGCTGTAACCTAGATTTTTTCTTGGATATATTTCAGGAAGTAGGAGATTTCATCAGAAAATTAATCTTCGAAGTATTTTTTTATTTGATACAACTTTTGTAAACGTTTATAGTGTATCAGCATTAATATTTAAAAAATTGGATAGAAATCTAAAGAAACTGTATACAGATTTGCATTCCATCAGGCAATTACCTAATTGCATCAATAAATTATCTAAAATGCGCATATATTTATTTAGAAATTACTAAAAGGGGTGATTTTATTTTCTTCAGTATTTTCATCAAATACACTGCAAAGAAAAAAAAAATTGTTGATTTTACGGTATAATACTGGCACCCCAGCTGCTAGTATTATACCGTAAAATTAATTAACAGTAATAAACAGTAAAATAAGCAGTGATACACTGCCGCGCATGCTCGGTAGCGTATTACTGCTTATTTTTCTGTTTATTACTGTTAATTGTATACTGTATTAAGCCTCATATAAAGTCATAACTATTTGTACAGGTGAAACTTTAATTTTCTTCAGGAATTTTGGTTCAATATTGAAAGTTTAATATGCTAAATATTATAAATTGAAACATTGAATCATTATAACGGGGACCCCTTAGTTCGTGTGGAAAGAATTTCGTTTAAAAATATAAGGCAGAGAGGACCCCAACCTTGAGTTCGTTAGGAAATATTTTTGTTTAAAAATGTAAATTCAAAACAGATCGTATATACGCGATCGTATATACACGCGGCTGAAGGCAGTGAGACCCCCAACTCAGGTTCGTTTGGATAGATTTTCCTTAGCAAATAAAAAATCATACAAATTTGAGGGTGTACGCTGCCAAAGGCATTGAGTCCCCCATCATTAGGTTTGTTTGGAAAGATTTTCCTTTAAAAATATAAATTCAAAACAGACAGGTGCATGCGTTGCAGGCCCGGTATGCATGGCTGAAGGCAGTTGAGCTCCTAACTCTAGGTTCGTTTGGCTAGATTTTCATTTAAAATTATAAAAATATACAAATTCGAAGTTGTACGTTGCCGAAGGCAGTGGAGATCCCCACATCAGGTTCGTTTGGGAAGATTTTCATTTAAAAATATAAAATCATTCAACATTAATTTTAGGTATATTGAATGTTATTATCAAGAACTCGGCAACACTGGGCGGGTCACCCATTGGTAGAACAATGTGTGTATGAACTTGTTGTTGAACAAAAGTTGTGCATAAACTTTTTTTTTTTTTTTTTTTTTTTTTGTATTATACAATCTTGACACAAAAATAGGTTTTCACAATTACCCCGTAGTCTTTGGGGAAATTGTAGAAAGACAATTTTAAGTATTCAATTAACATCCCATCATAGCACCAATAACTAATTGTAATTAAAGTATAGGGAGTGAAACAATAGTTTTATGGTGGTTTAATAAGGATTTTCATGGATTATATGCTCCTTGTGGTTAAAGTGGTCAGTATTTTAAACTAGCTATTTTTTGTTCGCAATTACCCCAAACGACCCTACTAAATGTTTTCTAACTTATTACTTAACAGTATTTTTTTTTTTATGGGGATTCAAGTTATACCAATACTGTAAAAAGAAACAATTGTTTGTTTGTAGGAAATGGACTCTGAAACTACTGAAGTGATTATAGAAAGTCTTTCACTGTACGATAGCTGATAAACAGAGTTCCGAAGTAGGATACATACACTGCAAAAAATAATTGTTGATTTTACAGTATAAAACTGGCACCCAGCTGCCAGTATTATACCGTAAAATTAACAGTATTAAACAGTAAAATAAGCAGTAATACGCTGCCGTGCAAGCAGTAATACGCTACCGCGCATGCGCGGTAGCGTATTACTGCTTGCACGGCAGCGTATTACTGCTTATTTTACTGTTTAATACTGTTAATTTTACGGTATAATACTGGCAGCTGGGTGCCAGTTTTATACTGTAAAATCAACAATTATTTTTTGCAGCGTAATATCTGTTTTTTGGAAAGGGATAACAGCAAATGGATTCGAAGGAAGATTTCTCATTAATACAAGTTTTATGTTAGCCAAATGCTGTAGAAGAATGAAGTTTCTTTAAAACGTGTCTTCATTAGTAATATTTGAAGTATCCGTAGTTGTATAATTTCAGTTTATGTAAATAGGTACACAAATATCACTTGGCATATTTTTAAAATCACGCGTGCAAAGCCGCGGATTTTGGCAGTCATACATATCTTATAAACATGGTATAACCATCAAACTAATTATTCTTAGCATTAAATAATGAAAAAATAAATTTACCTACAAGCAATAAAAGCAGAAATAACTTTAAAAAAATATTTTAGAATTAAAGAAAATAACGAAATTGCCTTGTTAAATGATAAAGCTGGAAATTCTTACAATTGTTTCTGACCATTCAAAAATAAAATTCTATATTGAAAATTGTTAAGTTTTAGCATTAGTGATTATAAGTCATTATCAAACTACATCATTTGGTTTTAATCGAAACTAGATTATTTTTTTAATGCATTAATTAATTGTACTATTTTCATAGTACAATAGATGGATCTTTATAGCAGAATTTTGATTTATGCAGTTTTTGAAAATTTTCGTACAATTATATGCAAATTTAAGGCATATAGCATTATCAGACTGGATTTTTTTGTTTTATGTTATAATTACTGGACAGTTTACTTTACAAAAATGTTGTGTCCGAGATTATACTGACATGACTGTGACTGTGAAATATTGTGCCTAATTTACATTTTTTTTTCTAATAACTTTTCTTGACGTCCAACTATTTCTGCCACATGAGTACGTTAATATGTTTCTAAACCATTTTTTTACGCTGATTTCAAATCTGGTATCCGTTTTCTTCTATCACATCCAGTTTTTTAAAAAAGCGAAATTTTATTTTTTGGTCAAAAAAAAAAAGCCATAAAATGCTTTTTATGCTACTGTGTGATGTACTTTAGCTAATTAGGATAGATTCTACTACTTTTTTCAATTGTTTTTCAATTATAACCATTGGTGATTATGTCTCTGATAGGAATCTAACACTGTTCACCTTTTGACAATGAGGTACACACCCCTAAAAAGCATTTTATATCAAACGTGTGCCAGTACAATACAAAAGTAGAAATTCATTTTACTCAAAATCTAGACGTGATATAAAGAAACTGATTGCAGATTCGAAATCAACATAAAAATCTAGTCTAGAAAATATTACGTCAATTCTGTGGTAACTACTTTAAAGTTGAAAGTAAATATAAACATTACACTATTGAAAAATACGCATATTAAGCTTAGTAACTGACACGTTAAGAATATACAGAATGTGACATTTATCTGAATCAAATAGTCCAGTAATCATAATCTAAAAAAGGCAATTCAATCTGACAATATGACATTAATTGTACCTAAAATTTCCATAAAATGGCACAAAAAAGCTTAAATTTGCATAAACTTAAATATGCAAAATTCTCAAAAACTGGACGACCTAGAGGAAAGCGGAAAGTATATTCGGAATCAACGCAAAAAAAAAACGGATCTAGGATCAACTAATTTCAGTTCTGGGACAGAACCATTGTTGTCCAGTGAATTAACTCCATTGTTGTTGTAACTCGCGTACAGTTAGAATATTCGACCATAAAGAATATTCGGCCATTTATCACCTGCGCCCGGCTAATGGAAAAATGCTTTAAAACTAATTTAATCATTTCTAATTATGTTTTTAAAATATCAAAATGTTGTATTGTCATCGATAACACACCTGTGTATACAATTTTTATAATTTTAGCATACCAGGACGTGAGTGAAAAATCGATTACAAAATTCTATCTTTATGTACATGAGCCAAGTTAAATTAAATAAAGGAGTGTAAATACGGGAACTATTATGTGAAAATATAAAGCATAAAAATACGCATCATTAAATTTTTAAGATTTATTTTTTTTTATGCCTGAAATATGCTTTTAGGGGTGTTAAAGACATATCTGTGTGTATGTGTGTGTTATACCTTTTATAAATACCAAGTTTTTAAAAAGAAAACTTTCTTTCTTTCTTTCTACAGCTGCCCAGTCGATCTGTCGATTTCTGACAAAGTGTACGTGGACGATCAGAGCCGCACTACTGGAGATTATTACCTATACGTACCTTTTCGTGTATTCCGGTTCCTGGACGGCTCGAAAGTGATGTTTTCTTGCAATGTCATCGTATGTCAGCATGACTGCCCTTGGGTAAGTTAACAATACTAAATTATTATCAGTTTCTTCAAATTAAATGAGATATTTTTTTAAAACACATTAATAATTTTAAAACACACAATTTTTAAACTGCTTAAGCTTAATGACTTGTAATTTTAGACACTAAAGAAAATATTTAAAGTATATTTTTAAAGTAAGCAAAATTCAAAATTTAAAGATGAATTGATATGTGTGTGTAATTGCTAATTAATAGCTTGTAACATTCGACACGGAAGAAAATTTTTGGAGCATATTTTATTAAGACTTTTTTTTTTTAATTACATTAAAAAAGAAAAAGAAAATATTTTTAAAAAAATGTAACAGAAATAAGAATAGAAATTGTTTAAAAAGATGTATTGTAAAAAATTGTAAAATGATACAGGTTGTTCATAATTAAAGATGAAATGTTTGAAGGTCCATGATTTGAATATAACTGAGAATAATACCAAATTCAGCAGGTATGTCTTTTAGATCAAAGGAGTCCAATTGTGAAAAAATAAGTTGCAAAAATCAACAAGTGTCTCGCCACCAGTAGCTCATCGTCACGTGAAATTGTTTAGGTATCTCTTTTAGATCAAAGAAGTCCAATTGTGGAAAAAAGAAGTTGCAAAAATCACCAAGTGTCTCGCCACCAGTAGCTCATCGTCATGTGAAATTGTTTAGGTATCTCTTTTAGTTCAAAGGAGTCCAATTGTGAAAAAAATAAGTTGCAAAAATCACCAAGTGTCTCGCCACCAGTAGCTCATCGTCATGTGAAATTGTTTAGGTATGGCTTTTAGATCAAAGGAGTCCAATTGTGAAAGAAATAAGTTGCTAAAATCCCCAAGTGTCTCGCCACCAATAGCTCATCTTCATGCGAAATTATTTAGCCTCCACAAGTGACACACCATAAAGATAGTATAGCAAGTACTACTCATTGATATTGAATAATTAGCAAATGATTTCCTACCATGCGCCATTCGATTCCTATAATCACACTTCATTTGACTTTCGCTGTGGGAGGAATTTAAAAGTTTGATTTTCTGAAATATGTCGATTATTTATTAAGAACCAAAAATAAAAGAGGCACATCACGCAGACAGACCTGGGGTGACATGTTGCAGTCTCAGTTCTAAGAACTGCGCTGTCCAGTTTTTAAATATGTTCAAAGATATTATATTGAACCTTATTTTTAAGTTGGTAAATTTTTTTTTTCGATTGTCACCGGTCATTTTCATTTATATTACTCAATAACTCTTTGTGCAGCAACTTACCGCGCCACATGAATTTAGTATTTACATTTTTTTTTTCACAATAAATTTCCTCTAAATTAAAACGGATGTTTGTAAAATTTTGTTGTTGATCCAGTCGTTTCCGAATAATGAGTCTCCAAAAATCTAATCTTTAATTATTATCACCCTAATTATTTTCCTGAATTTAATAATTTGTAGAAATACGAGAATATTATCACAATACAAATGAAAAAAAAAAGAAAGAAAGAAAAGAAACATTTTTTGCAAACAAAATTTTGCTGATCCCTTCTTTACAGTATTTTTTTTTTTTTTTTTTTTTTTAGTACGGGAAATGTATGTTACATAAAAGTGTATTCTCAAACAAATTTCATTAAATTAACATTTTTTTAAATACTTGCCTATTTATGTGATAGAATTTGTTAGCTGAAATGCTTTCAGCTAGATGTACCTTTACTTCTTATGGAACGATGAAAATTTCGAGATAAAAAATAAAAATGAGATTTTCTACTCAGAAATATTTGACACTGAACATACTCCATAAAACTTACGTGTTCTGTACCCATTAAGTTAGCCTACATGTGTACGATTGATACTAACAGCTTTTAAAAAGTTTTTTATCGTCCATGAAAGCTTATATTGAGATTATATACGCGAAACTAAAGTATACTAAAAAGTGATTTGCGCCATTTAACCCATTACGGCAAAATGTTGTGACGACAAACTTTTAAAATCTTCATCAGACTTATTTATTTATTTATTTTTACGATGATGTTTTTTCTTTGGTGGACAGGCAGAAAATATGAGTGATAGCCAAGATTTGTTTACAAATGGGACAGTTTCATCAATTGTAATCCTATTTGTGATGTGAAACTCTTGGCGTGATTCCACGCGTCACGCCCATTCTAAGACACAGGGTCAATTCAGAATTTCAAGTGGAGAAAAACTTTTCCCTCATAAGAGAGTTTTTTTAATTAATATTTTGATTTAAAAATCTTCAATAGTTCGCAACTGATTTCTGATATGGAGCTTTAAAAAGAGCAAATTCATTTCCAACTTATGATCAGAATGAGGGAATTGCATATGTGAAATAAATTGCATTAAAATATTAATTATAAAAATGTATAGTAAAAGATAAAATATAAAGAAATTTGCATAAAAAGGAAACAAATTAAATATGTAAATGCAAGAACATGTGAGGAAAACTGCTTTCTCATTTGTAAAGATGAATTGTAAAAATGAATATATGTTTATGGGAACGTCTTACAGAGTGAGGTTGAGGTAGGTGACTAGAGTTTGTAGCTGCTATGTGGTGGTAATTTGAGAAAAATGTCTCCTATTTATGAGCGCCCCTGTCTCAAAGACATAAAAGCATATTTAACATATAATGCATATTATTCGTTATAAAATAAATATAATTTTAATGCTACTCAGTTAGACATCCTTTCACTGTATACCAGCGTTCCGTGTCTCACTGTGTACCACGTCGATTTGTTGAAAAAATGGTTACATACTTCTTCCTTCGGCATTGTTGGAGTTAAATACTTGATATTAAATGAAGAAATAGTGCAGTGTGCAGCATAGATATGATATTCGAACTGAAATACCACATACAATCAGACTGAAGATATATGATCTGTAACAGATTTAAATAAATAACTTTCAGGTCCTAAAAAGTACTTTCGTAACTTTCAAACGAAACAGCATCCACACTTGAAATATGGTCGACGAACACTTAAACAAGATATCACTGGACAGCCTTACACCTAGCGGAACAAATACAAACTATTCATTTAAAAAACGTCTCTCTTTCACTGTGTACATGTCTCACTGTGTACGACTCTACCCTATTTACTTTCACATATTTATAAGTTATATAAATATCTTGACCCATAAAATTTAATTGATCTTAGTTCTTTTCAAGCACTTATCTTTTGAATATCTAGAACATGTTTGTACATGGTATTCAACAGAAAAAAAAATTACAAAACAGTTTTTTAAAAGAATTAGTGAACAAGGGAAAACAAATTAGTTTTCCGTTGAATAACAGTTCCAATGCATCTTGATATGGAAATTGAAGCTTCTACAAGTGTGAATACCTAATGTATAAAAATCAGTGTAAAAGAGGCAAAAATAATCATACGTAATAAACCAGCATTTTGTTGTTTCAACACTTCCACCAATCTTTTTTTTAATACTAGGGGGGGAGGGGGTTCCCCCTATGAGCTACACTCGCCAACCCGCGTTAAGACACCACAGACTCTAAAAATATGCTAATTTGATCTGCTTTAAAACGATTACAGGAGATTGAATTATAATTAAACGACCAATGGCGATCTCCTGTAATCGGGTTTCCATTGATTTCCCTTCGACTGAGGGATTTTAAGGCCAAATCAACTGCTGTCGAGACAGCTAACGACTGTTTTCGTAATTAATTAAATAAGATCAATTAAACATTTGAAAATCAACTTGTATAAAATGGATAAATAAACAATGTCGCTGCTTCGCGGAATTTTACAACTACGGTATAAGAAATTGTTTTAAGTAAAACGTAAATGTCTCGTTTCCAATTGGAAATAATTTTCACCAAAGTTTTCTTCCTATTTTTAATATTAACGTAAAAATCAGTTTTAAATTGAAAGGAAATATTATTATTTGCGCTGTTTTAAAATTTGTAACAATAGATAACAAGATTTTTTCAAAATAAATGAATCTCTCGTGTAAATATATTTTTAAATTGAAACTCTTTGGAAATATTATTTGAGCATTTTAAATATGGCATAATTTTCCCCATTTACTGCTTTTAGCGCGTACTAGTTTAATTATTATTTTAAAGTTTTATTTCTGTTTTTAATAGACACCTGTAAATACATTTTTTTAAATGAAAGGGCATATTATTATTTTCAAAATGAACAATATAAAAATGGTCTTTTCGAAACAGGAAATAAATCTCTATCTAAATAATGAAAACTTAAATAAAAAATTTAAAAAAAAAAAACTCAAAATAAATTAGTCAAATAAAGCAAAATATTGCCTATTGCACACCGCAAGCTTGTCAACTACGTCCTTGCAAAATATGGTTAAGTTACTACACGTAGTTTTTTTTTCCTATAAAACTTTTCTAGCGTAACTATTTTGACCGACTTCGACATCATATAGTTCTTCAAATAATTCTTCTATTTAAAAGATGTCTGCTTCAGCGTGTTCATCGAACATTTCTCTATAAAACTACCAATTTTTATAGTTTTCTATGCAATAATTTTCTTAATATTAGCCTAGAAAGATCTCCGGACATTATTTACAGTGGTAACAGCGTTAGAGTTGCTTTTTTTTTTTTTTTTTTTTTTTTAAGAATAGAGAGAAATATGAAAAGAGCGTAAAAACAGCAGAATTTGTATATTCGCTCAAAGTAGAGGTCAAAATAGCCTCTTATTTGTACATCTTTGTATTGCTGTTAATCTTGCATTGATTCGTATAAAATTGAAATTTCCTGTTGCCAGTACTCTAGCTAAAAATACATTTGGGAAATGGCAAAATGGTTTGATATCGAAAATATAATGGCATGGTAATTTTATGATGTCATTTTATCGAGACTATAATAAAATCGCCTTTAACGACATGGTTTCATAAAATAAATTAATTGATTACGGCCACACCTTATACACTGCAAAAAATAACTGTTGATTTTACAGTATAAAACTGGCAGCCGAGATAATAACAATCTCAGTGCAAGGCGTTAACCCCCTCCCTCCCCATACCCGCAAATATAATGAATAATTTGTTCAAGAAAACCACCGTCAGCTACATTAAGGCGATCATTAAAAAAATAATTACATTTTTCTGACAATTAGAACATAACGAAGACACTACGCTAAAATAGCCGGCAGATGACACCCCTTCCCGACCTCAATTTCAAATCTATATCTTAATTAGTTACCTAAATTTTTGTTCATTAGTAAAAATTGGCAATTATTTCCTTTCATTTTCGCAAACTAAATGGAGGGATTTGCCCTTTGATGTAGTTCAGTTTTTAATGAAAGCCGATCCCTGTCTGAAAATTTCTCGGATCGTTTTCACTGGCGCCGGCAGATTTTTAACAGTTTTTTGCGTAAATTAAGAAAAATTACCGGCCGAATTTTTCAAAAATTGCATGGACGGATGCAGATTTTTTTTTTTTTTTACATATGCTCAGAAATTTTCAAATTGATATCTTAATTAGTTTTCTTAAAATTCGCTAATTAGTAAAATAATTTCGAATTCGTTCATTTCCGCTTCCAAATCCACAACAACAGTTCTTTTCTTTAGCCATTTTGATTTAAAAAATGGCATTTTCAATGCGATGTTTAATGATATTCTAATTAATATCTAGAGTAATTATCAAAATATTAAAATTCTGAGACTCAGGTGTACATGATCAGACCTTGGACTATCCACACCTAAATTTCCAGACTTCTAGGTGGGCTAGATTTTGCTAGCCATCGCCAACAGAACAGAACAGAACACACACACACACACACACAGAGAGAGAGAGAGAGCGAAACTTTCTTTTATTAGTATAGATTTCTTTACAACAATTAGTGAATCTACATAAATAAGTTTTAAGCAATATTTTCCAAAATCTGTTACGCTTCTTTATTACCTCATCTTTGACAATATGCATATTCAGTAGCGGGTCGTGGGTTATTTAAACGGGTGTTCACAATACATAAATTGCGAAAATAAAATCAGCCAATGAAACTTAATGTACAGTAGAGCTTGAAATACATTTGAATTTTAAAAAGTTAAAATAAGACAATGCAACTAAAACAAATAACAAACACTTAGTAAAAATATAACATTTTAGAAAGGGGAAAAGGAGCAACGTTAATAGTACCAGAAATTTCGATTTTCAATGCATACTAGTTTCGGTAGCATTTAGCATACCGTTCTCGGTGCAAAGAATGGCGGAAATTTGTTCAGATATATAGGAGAGGTGCGGATTCAAGCGAAAGGTTTACTGACCAATTGGAAAACAGGAGACTCCGGACAACAGTCAACAGGACAACAGCAAAGGGAATGGAACAGATTCAAGTACAAGGTTTGTTGACAAATAGGAAAAACAGGAGACTCCGGGCAACAGCCAACAGGAAAATTTCATAACTATAATAACGAATATAAGGATGAAATAAGTTACATGTTCATAAAGTAGCTCATAAATTTTGTATACGGAAATGTGGCAATAGTTCAACTTTTCATTAATAGATGACGCTGTGATGTTTCAGCCAATAACACAGCTTAAATTAACATCGAAACTTCCAATTAATCTGCAAAGATTTTTTTTTTCCATTTCAGTATCTAAAAGTAATGAACTAAGTGTTCTTTGACACATCTTTATACGTTAGTTTAACCAGTCTTTCTTACAGGTTGAGGCAGTACAACGCCATCTATTGATGAAACTTTGGGCTATTTTTTTTTAATTATTTCTGTATCGAAAATTTATGAATTACTTTATGAATGTGTCCTTTATTCCATCCTTGCCACTATCCTTATTTTTACTTACTATGGTTAATGAATTACTGAATTTTTAATTTAGGAAGTCCTTTATGAAACACCCTGTAGGCTAAATGGAATATATAAAACTAGATAAAATACCAATGATAAACTAAATAACAACGTCCAAAAATCTTTTATCCGCACTGATAACGACATATGCTTCCTACTCTAAGTAAAACGGTATGCATTTTTTATGCTCTATAGATATTTTAAACGTCGCTATTTAATTTATTATTCACACGGAATGGGGTCGATAGAATTATGTTACTATGATCCATGGTAACCATAATACGGAAGAAAATCTTCGGCACCTAATCTATAGCACAATAGAAAAAGATTACACAAGAAACTGAAAAATGGATGACTAAAAAATAAATAAATAAGCATGTGCTTTAACATGTTATTGTAAAAAGGAATTAAATATCTAAACAGAAAAAAATAACAGAAAATATTTATTAAGAAATTGAAAAATATTTAAAGAAACGTGATAGCATTATCTGCAAACATTTCTGGCCAAAATTATAAAAACTTTAAAAAAAAAAAAAAAAAAAAAAAAAAAAACGATAATTACAAGCAACGTAGAGAAAAATTGTGATAGTTATAAATGCAAAATTTCTGTAAGTTTCACGAATTTAGAAAAAAAAATAAACTGATGACACTTTATTTTATACATAATTTTAATAAAAGAGCATAATTTTAACGTGCTTAAAATTATAAGGATAGCAAATTTAATCAGTTATTTAAAAAACTTGAAAAAAAAATCTAAAAACTAGATTTATGCTAATTAGGAGAAACTTCAGACTGGAATATTATCAAACGCCAGGAAAATAGATGCAAAATAAAGAGCTCAGATTGTCAAAAAAAAAAAAAAAAAAAAAAAAAAAAAAAAAAAAAAATGTCTTATAGAGATTGCCGACGAGTTCTGCGTCTGGCAACAATAAATATGGTGTCATTGAAAAACCTAAACAGAAGATTTTGCTGGGTCTTCTCTCCTCACGCGAAAACACCCGATCACTAATGTTAATCCTATGGGACAGTTATTTTACAATATCTTGTTTGCATTTCAATATTTTTAAATGATTCTTTTGTTTGCATTGGATAGCTGAGATCGATCTCTACAGCGCCTCCTTTTTACTTTTTTGATTTTGTTTGAGGATTTTTTTTTTTTTTTTATGAGGCTACTTTCACTTTCTAAACCGGTTCCGAAAGTAAAAGTATCTTCGCTAAAAAAAAAAAAAAAATCGAAAAAGTTAAAAGGAGGCGCTGTAGAGATCAATCTCGGCTTATCAATGCAAAAAAAAAAAAAAAAAAAAAAAAAAAAAAATGAAAAACCATGCGTCAAGCATAGATTATGTAACACTTTCCAACGCTTCCAAAATAATTTTACAAATCATACCGTTTAATAAGCTAAAAGATAACATCCAAGTAAACAGTTTGGAAAACGCATAACATATTTAAAAACATAATTTCAGGAATTTCCAACATATACAATATTCGGAAAAATATCCGAATACTTTTATTCAGTCCTGTATAGGATCTATAAATTTGTATACATACTACATAGGATGCTAAATTTCAGTTCAGTTAGGAAACTCTGTCTGGAGTTTATGTCAATAAACGGAAGTGTGTTCGCGAAATTTTGTGCTTCCCTGTATAGGATCTACAGAATTTATGCACACCACGTAATAAGACAAAAGGCGAGTTAAAATTAAAATCGCGTTCAGTAACTTAAAACGCACTTCCAGGAATTATTGTTAACAGACAGTAGAGAATTCTTTTGTGTGTCCCTGTAAATGAACGATGACTGCTATACACACAATATTCTGTAGTAAGCCTCTTGTCATGCACCTTAGTGATATATATAAATTTCATTGCGTTTAAAATAGTGAAACATTAATTAAATAAACCGCAGACGATTTTTCTCCATAGACCGCAATGTAACGGAATTCTTTTGAGTGTCCCTGTAAAAAAACTATAAGTGCTATGCACACCCTATTCCATATTAAGCTTCTTCTAATGCACCTTAGTGATATATATAAATTTCAATGCGTTTAAAATAGTAAAACATTATTTAAATAAACCGCAAATGATTTTTCCCCATAGACCGCAATGTAACGGAATTCTTTTGAGTGCCCCTGTAAAAAAACTATAAGTGCTACACACTTCCGTTGAAATAGGGAACTTGCTATAGATAACGACAATAACATATAAAAATTGCAGAGCAATCCGAGCATATTTACGGGAGTTAGAGCACGGACAGACGGCCATACGGCAGACAGCCATCCAGCCAGACAAACCGAAGTCATAAACACTTTTCAACTAGGTTGGAAAGTGTTAAAAAGGGAAAAAAAATCGTTTAAAAATATTGAAATGCAAACCAGGTAGGACCCTTAAAAAGCGGTATTCAAAAAAAGCACCGATTGGGAGACCTGAATAACGTCGTATTGTCGCATGAAAAACTTTTCTGGTCAATTTTGTGAAAAAATAAAGACTTTGCATGAAGTCAGTGGCGCACCTACACGGGGAACTAAGAGGTTAAACTCCCCCCCCCCCCAGACCTCGAGACTAGACTAACGGTTTAAAATTTCCTAAAATTACGAAAAGTTTACATTTTTCTAAGGACCTCTTTAAAAAATATATTAATTTTGGGAAATCTTGATTTTGTTTCAGAATTTCTCATGTTTTAAAATTTCCTTTTAAACTAAAAATATGAATACGTTTAATATATCCCAGTTAAAATATTTTAAATATTTAACATGTTGCAATTAAAGAAAGCACTTTTGTAGGTAAACAAATTCATCTTTCTCACACTCATAACTGCCATAACATGAAGCAGGCTGGTCGAGTAATTTCCTCGATTAAATATAGTAAAGGGACACTTCACCGATACAGTTTTTCCCCTCGCCGATTGCGAAATCCCATGTGAACCAATAGGAAAATTTATATAGGTGATTACTCATTGCTGGAGCCCAGATTCCATGTACTAAAAAAAAACAAAATATGTATTAAAAACTTTTAAATGTGCAAAAAAAATGCATTCAAAATTTATAAAATATGCACTAAAACCTTTTTAATTATACAAATATAGGAATTACATTAACGTTTAACATTGAAACATTGAACATTGAAACGATGAACATTTAAATTTTCATTTACCTCTAATTTTCACAGAAAATCAGGTACTTTCACCGAAAATATTTTCCTTTATCGGGAACAATTTTCGTTACAGTATGTAATAATATAGTTTTCCAAATCACACAAAGTGAAATTTTGTCTTCGATCATTGTTTTGTAACGAGAAAAATGTTCTTTCAACAACCACTGGTGTAATAAGGCAATATAGCAGGGCGCGAAATTTCCGCTCGCCAGCTCGCCACTGGCGAATAAATATTTAAGGTTGGCGAAAAAGTTTCGTCTTTTAAAATGTTGTGCTTCAAATCAAACTATATACGCTCAGAATATCGTGCCTCAATCCAGCGACACGCGGAAGTGTTTTAAAATCAATTGACGGCATTTGTCTTCTAAAAGTTGAAAAAATGCGGCGTCACCCACTTCTATTTCTCTCCTACGGAGGAACGAATTACCCCCGTCTGCATTCGTTCCCGGACTCGCACCGCGCAAGCACCAAGGCCGCTTTTTTCACTTCCGAGGTCGAATCTTCACTCCTTCGCGAAGTGAATCAGGTTTCGCCACCGAAACACAGTAAAAATTATTATAGTCCTTCCAAATTCTTTATTTCTTTTGGTTTAGAGTTTTTCTTGGTTCTGTGGTAGTTGGCGGTGATTAAAGTGGCTTTTTAGTTTATTTTTTTTATTTATTGCCATGGAGAAAAGACAAAGCAATAATATAGAGTCATTTTTTACTAAAGGTAATAAATACATCAAACGAAAAATGCGATAAAGATGCGGTCACAAATATTGAAAGTGAACACGTGCATCCTCAAGCAATTTTTCAATTTCTACATTCTTTTATGATTTCGGTTACCAGAAATTTCATCACACTATATCAGTTAACATTTTTGAAAATTGCTCATATTTTTCATTAATGTAAAATATTCTGGATTTAACAGACAGTTCCTTCTAACAATGGTCAATTTAAATTCGGTTTGTCAGAAATAGTTCATTTTCTGGGCAGGTGTGGTGGCCGACGTTGCTGTCTGAATGAATATAAAATAGTGGCGAGCAAAAATTTTAATCTGACTAGTACCATTTCAACTGAAATTTCATTCCCTGCAATATAGTATTATACAATAGATATTGTTTATCTAGTAGGTCAATTCCCTCCCCGTTAATGAAGTTATTTATCTATCTATGCTTAAAAAAGGTTGAATTTTTGTTTAACACTTTGTTAATTTTGTCTTGTAATTTGTGTCTCATTTTTTTCTGTGGGGGATGATATATATCTCTAACTTTCTCTATTTCTCTAATTGCATCATTGAGAGCCATATCACGTATTTGTAATTTTTTTAACATCTTAGGTAATCAAGAAAAATGATTCCCAATCATAATTAACATTTTCTGAACATTATTGTAAAATATTCTTAGCTAAAAAAATTGCAAGAAGGTCTGAACTGTTAAATGTTTTAAACACATTCTGTATAGCTGTCGTTTACAGAAGTCTCGTCAAAATTATCTAACTTTAAAATTTCGTAACTTCATTTTTTTTTAATGTAATGGTGCACTATCTGGTATCAATAGACTCTGTATTAAATCACAAAGCTAAATACAGTAAAACCTCCATAACGGACACTCCCGAATAGCGGACACCTCTATTTAACGGACACTTTTCAAATCCCCACTCCCAAAATCTAAATTTTTGTATGTTTAACCTCTGAATAGCGGACATTCCGAATAGCGGACAGTAGTTTTGGCGATCAAGGATGAAAAATGTTTTTTAACGAGAAAATGAAAAAAAAGTAAAAAGCCTCGGAATTTATCAAGGGAATGTGTCACAAATTTTTTGACCACAGATAAATGTAAGGGGTGGTCTCTGGAAAATTCTCAATGGTCTGGGGAATCTTCCAATATCGTATGTATTTTGTATCGATTACTGTTTGATTCTTCAGATTTAATTGACATACAATATTCAAAGCTTTAAAATATGTTAAAACCATTTTTATCGTTTTCTGAATATATTGAGTTCTGCGTATTCTGAATTTAGTGTCTTGTTTATGATTAATGCTTCGAGAATGACCTCAAAACGAAAGCGATTAACTTAATTTTTTTTTGAAATTGTAAATGTAAGTAAATCTGAAAAACAGAAATAGAGTTTACGGATACCTGCCTAATGTTTTAAAATACGTAAAACACAAGTGGGAGAGATTTTACGAAATAAAGAATTTGTGGATTATCATCTCTAACGAGAAACACCAAAAAGGTGAAACTGAGGTATTCCATTTAAATTAATTCTATATTTCTGAAATGGCTTACTTCACTTCGTTCAAAAAAATTCCTATCAGTGGGCCTTTGATTCAGAAAAAGGCTTTAAAAGTCGCCAAAGAACTCGGATTACATGATTTTAAGAGTTTGGGTAGATGGCTGGAAAAGTTCTTGTCTCGGCACAACATCTTTTAGAAGACAATATGTGGAAAAGCAAAATCTGTAGCTCTGAAAAGAGGGGAGGATTAGCATGAATAACTGCAATCAATTTGTGAAGGTTATGAGGAGAGAAACATTTTTAATGTCGAGGAAAGCGGACTCTTTTTCAGAATTTTTTCGAATAAGACTGTGCTTTAAAAAGGATGGCTGTATGGGCGAAAAAATGACAAAAGAGCGAATCACTATTTTATTATGTTGCGATGTATTAGGGGAATTTTAAATTCCTCTTATAGTTCAAAAATCTCTGAAACCCGCATGTTTCTGAAAGAACATCCAATTTAAAAAATTTGGCGTTATATAGAGCTAATAAAAAAGCTTGGATAACCAGATTTTTAGTGATTAAATGGTTAACTACCTTTGATAATAGGATGAAAAAAACAAAGAAAAGTTTTCTTGTTTTTGGACAGTGCAACTTCTCATCCAAAACATTTTAAATTGGACAATGTTAAAACTGTGTTTCCTCCCCCCCACCCCCCACCACAAAAAAAAAAAACTTTCATATGCCATCCCCTTGATCAAGGCGTTATACACAATTGTAAAGCCTGATGGAGAAAGCTTTTATTAAGCCATATTCTTTCGAAGTTTTATTCTATGAATACAGTTGAGAACAGCCTAAAATTAGTTAATGTTCCCGATGCTTTCAAATTCGGATTTCTTCAGCTGTAAAAAAACATATAACCGGAATGCGTACGACAATGTTCCAGAAAAGCAGGCTTTATATTAAAAGAAAATGAAACACTTATTTCTGATAGAAATGAAGAACTATCGCAATAAGTGAATTAATGAAATGTATCAGGAGTGAAGAAATGCCAAAATGTTCATTAACATTGATGATGACCTACTGAAAAAGAATCAGTTGACGTAGGCGATTATATTCCTTCAGAATCTTCGACAAAAGCTGACTCTATTAGTGATATGAATAAGATACTGAAACCAGGGGATGTTTCCTGCAATATCGAGAATTTCCAAGAAGCGACAAAACACAGTGAGCAGTTACATATTATTATTTTTCTTTTTTCCAAAAAAGATGATTCAGAAGGATTAAAACTACTGATAGCATTAAAACGTCGTATAGAAAAACTAACTACATGTAATCGCAAGCAAAAGCAATCTTTTGTAACAGATTGTTTCTTTAAGAATGTAATAAACAGTGGGAAAATGTATGTACAATTTCATTTCAGTTTTATTGCTTAAAAAAGTAATTTTAATTTCGGATTAATCATATAATAGAAGTTCTCGGACATACAAAAGCCAATTAATGAAACGTTAAGCATTTCTTAGCGATTTTGTGAATCTCTGAAGTTTTCTCAATAGCGGACACCTCCGAATAGCGGACAATTTCTGCGCTCCCGAGGTGTCCGTTATTTAGAGGTTTTACTGCATATACATAGTGCATAACTTTTGATAAATTTATAAAGATTTTATATATATATATTTTTTTTTATTTAAACGGATCGTTAATTTTTAAATGGGCTCCTACTCTCTCCAAATGAAATCATAAAATTCGCCTATCTAACCCTCTTGGCTCCATTTTGGACAGTCAACACAAAGAAGAATTTATACCTTTCACCCCTTTTTACGATGCTTTTAAAAATTTTATTAATATAGGAATCGCACCAATCTCCCCCACTTTTGTGAGGAATTCAGGCCTCCATGGCCTGAACACCCGATTGGATCCTATATCCAGTGATAAAAAATATATACAGTGTTCCAAAATTCGACCGCCAAATTAAGATAGATGATAGAAGGCATGAAGAGGATGAAAACTTACTATAGAACATGGAGTCTCAAACCACGTTTAGTGGGAGAAAATCGCAAAAATAGTTATGAAGGGTGTGACGTCGAGTGCAACAAAAAGGGCCATAATTATATGACGTCAAGCATTATTACAATGCATAACGTCAGAAAGAAGACGACGACACATTTTTATAGAAATTGTTCGAAGTTGCGTCCATGAAGGTCATTGCACAGCTGACACCGACGGACGAAGGATTGCCGGACGCGTTTAAACATATTCCTAAAAAAATGTCTCGTAGTCTCCTTTCTGACGTTGAACTGTAATGCACTAGGGTGGTCATCCCTTGTCATCCCTTGTATCATAATTAAGAAGTTAGGGTTTTTTTTTTTTTTCACAAAAAAAAAAAACATTTCCATCCCCATCATTTTGAATGTAGCGTTTTATATTTTGAAAGGTACTTATTTTGTATTAAAGCTTTAAAATTTTTGTAGATTATATAAAATATGTATCCGATGACCGTGTATAATTTTGGTGCAGAAATATTGATATTTAGAGTATAAAAAGCCTGTTAAAAAAAAAAAAAAAAAAAAAAAAAAAAAAAAAAAAAGAGCTCACTTTTTTTTCTCTTTCATTCGACAAATCGTATTTTTTTGTTTTCAAATAACTTGAAATTGTGGTACATCTTTGAAATTTTATAAATCATTCTTAGATACAATGTTAAATTTTGGTGTATTTACAATGATTGCTAGGGTAGAAAGGACTCAGTTAAATGTTTTCATTAGTTTTTTTTCCCCACTTTTGACAAATTTATACAACTTGGTTTGGATAAAAGTTAAGTTTTGATCACTGCCCCCCTTCAAACTCCGCTAGCCAACCCCCGTCCAAACCCCGCAGGTTCTAAAAACAAACTAATTGGCTCTGTTTAAAAAAAAAAAAAAAAAAAAAAAAAGATTATTTGATTACCTAATTATTGGTGGAGTTAGCGTACAAATATAACACTTCCGGATACCGGTATGAGATTTTGCACAATTCTTATATACAACGGCATAACCATGACTGAGCTTAAATAAGTCCTATCTTTGAAACAAACTTATTGTGTTTTTATGTTTGCAAAACACAATTTTTGCTCTCGTTATAAAGCGTGTTTGCAACATGCAATTTAAATAAATAACATTATTTTATTTTAAAATTGTTTAAATTGCAGCAAAAAAAAAAAAAAAAAAAAAAAAAATACACAGAGATATATTGATGCATTTAGTCCCAGTTTTTATATTTTAAATCTGACTTTATTTAGCGAAGGTAAACCAGTGTGTTGTTAGACATTACAAAACTCTCTTCTATCAGCAACCAAAACTAAATGACAATCATTTCGTTCTTGAGACACCTTTTTGGTAGTATACACCCAAACCTAATAAGGATCTATTTATATCAAGGTCTAACAAAATATGAAGTTTGGTTAAATTCCATGCATTAGTTTTTGAGACATAACTACCACGGGAATCGTGGAAAATGCAGCATAGCAGAGCTTTCTGTTGGGCGATTTACACCAAAACCTAATCAGCGTCTATTTATGTCAAGTTCTAACAGACTATGAAGTCTGATGAAATTCCGTGCATTAGTTCTTGAAATATACGTATGTCAGAAATAGTAAACAAGGAGGCATAGCAGCGCCACCTGTTGGACGATTTACACCAAAACCTAATCAGCACCAATTTGCGTCAAGGTCTAACTGAGTCTGAAGTTTTATTAAATCCCTTGCATTAGTTCTTGGGATAGAGCACCCACAATATTTATGTCACATACATACAGGCACACAGACAGACAGACATTTTTTTAAAACTGTCAAATCGTGTTCCGAACCTTCTAAAAATCCGTCGAAAACAGCAGTTCGAAATTTTTCATGAATCCGATATTTTCTTCTTGTAAAGACAGAAAGAAGAAAGCAAAAATGAAACGTAAAAAGTGTCCCAAGGTAAAACACCTTCCTCTAAATAAAATAGCGTTTAGGGCATGAAAAATATTCATTAAATTTTACATACCAGTTTCGGTAGAATTCAGCGTTGAGAAAATCAATGCCTTTGATTTTGGCATGGCATATTAAGGAAATGTGTCTTTTCTTTTCTAATATTACATGGTTGACTATTCAAGCTGCTTTCAGGTTTAAAATAAATACACTATATCACCTCTTTGTCTCGACAAATGAGCTCCTTCTAAATGAATACTTTACTTATTCTTAACTCGCTGGTACTTGTCTGCAAACAATTTCCACTAATAATATTATTGATCATTTCAAGCAACTGTGATGAAAATTTGTTTGAACTAATGTTAATATGAAATAAAACCTTTTCATCTTTTTTTTTCTTTCTCTTTTACCATTTCAAAAAAATCGCTTTGAATATATCATACTTATAAAAATAGAAAGTTGTTTTTCGTAGTTCAGTGTATCAAATACATTAATTCTCCATCTCATTCAAATAAGTGATAGGCGTCATTATTGCTTTTCTGTACCGAGAAAAGTGAATAGTTTTCCAAAACATGAGTTGCATACAGATTTTCCTTTGGCTAATATTTTATTTAAAAAAGTGTTTCCGCTGCCAAATGTTTTATCTAAGTTATGACTTATTCCATTTTACGACCGTTTATTTATTTCAATGTTTTCTATGAAAAGTATGTTTCGGCAAATTCAAATAATGTTTCAACCCTATTTTTGAAGAACAACAGACGAGGGATGCTTTCGTGCTTTATCCATTTATAAGATAAAATCGTAAAAGCGAAAGCTATATAAAAGGTTTTCTCATAAAAGGGGGGGGGGGGGGGATAGAGGAAGCGGAATGTATGAAAATTTGAATTTTATTTTAGGATCAAAAGATTGGTCAGGAAAATGTTATATAAAATGTAATTTCAATGTTTCCGCAGGAAGTAGAATTGTATTTTTCACTGACTGTTCTTGATAGGTGTAACATATGTACTATGAAGCGATACTTTGTAAGCAAACAAAATTCAGGAAACCGTATTTGTTTCCATCGGCGAACTTAAAAATGACTTCTGTACACTGAAAAAAAAATTGTAGATTTCACGGTATACGAAGAATATTACGGTTGCGCAGCAGCGTATTACTGCTTATTTTACTGTTTATCACTGTTAATTTTACGGTATAATACTGGCAGCTAGAATTCCATTATTATAACGTAAAATCAACTTTTTTTTTTATATATAAAGTATAAATGCGTATAATACTGATTGTTTCAAAGAGTATGTAAAAGACAGATTTATTTGTTAAATAAATTATTGTGTTGCAATTTCTATTTAATTTTTACGGAAAAATAGTACAATTTTTTATGTTCACCAAAAATGTCCTCCCGATAAAAATAATGATAGCTTATGATTATTATTATTATTATTTTCAATAAATGTACGCTTTGAGTTTCTAAGAATGTAATGAACTACAATCTAATACGTAATATAGAAGCTTCCGTAGATATACCCAATTAAAATTATCACTAGAATGCTTTTTCATACATTTTTTGTGTGATATTTTATAAATAAATCATAACAATAATAAAGCTGTGAAATCCATGCTTCATTACATTTGCAACATTTCATAAATTGTAGGCGATCAGACTTATATAAATATAAGGACAATTTTTGGTGACAGAATGTCTTACGTAACTGGTTGTTCATAAAAATTATGTTTTTCAGAAAACGCGTATAAAGATTTTATTTTTGAAAATCTATCATAAATATTCACTTCAATTTCGCAAAATTTATCTGTTGTATCTTAATCTTAATATTAAATAGTCTTTTTTTTTTCTTTCCGAACCCTTTTAACCCTTTTGGGTCTTTTTTTTTTTTTGGGGGGGGGGGAATTTACCTTTATTTTAATAATATTAAAAGTAGCTATCCAAATCACAAAAGTTAAACTTTACTGAAATTTAACGATTATGTCATTTACGTCATCCACGATTATGTCATATAACAAAAATAATTATTTTGCGTACTATTCATGTGACAATAGACTAAGGAAGAAATTTTGAAGACGTTTGGGAAAATGTCGTATTGCAACAGTATTAAACATGCATAAAATATTTCTAATATTTTTTTTATATTTCATCACAACTTATCTGTTTGGAAAAGTAGCCCCAATTTTAAATTTATAGGGTGGAACATATGTTTGAAACAAAAGAATCGCCAACGGTGCAAAGATAATTAAGCAAACTATTATTATTTTTATTATTACTGAATGCAGAAACATAAAAAGAGATAATAATAATCAATGTAGGGACATATACTACTATTATTACAGACATATAATAACGAAAATAATTGTTAGGACGAAATAATACTCATTGGAAAGACATATACTATTAATAGTACACCAGACCCGAAAGGGTTAAACAACAATTTCCGGTTACTTAAATATACACTACCAACTTCAGAGCTGAAACAAAAACAGCCATAACAACACTTCAAACGATCGTAAGAAGAACAGAAAATATATTTTGAATTGCTGAATTTACAAACTTTCAAATTAAACAATAAAAAATTACATTTGCTCAAAATTCGTTATTTAAATGCCGTGGATACGTTAATATAAACAATAAAAAATTAATTAAAAATTAATTACAGATAAGCACTTAAAAACGTTCATGCCTATATTTCTTATTTATAAAATATTTTATAAATAATTGTAATGAAAAAGATTATAATATAACCGATTCGATCGACAAAATAACTAACTTGTTCAATCTTTGCTCATACGTAGTGTACATTTTAAATGGCTTTTGATTATCTTCGAATAAGAAAATGGAATTTCTAAAGAAATAATTACAGCCATTGTTCTGAAGATTTAATCAAAGGATTCAATCATAGTAAGCATAGTGGTATAATTTTATTAGTCCTTAATAGTGCTAAGCAATGCAGTAGACATGCTTACTGTTTGCTAAATAATTCTAATATGTGGCACGTCGAAACCGTATATGTGACGAGTATTTCATTATTAATATAATTAAATAAATTAATAATATTAATCCAGTTAGTAAAAGTGTTTTCATTTGACAAACAGTATTTTTACAAATTATTTTCAGTCAAAAATTTGCCTTCGTCTCATCGGCTTCATGAGAATTTGTTATTGGGCAATCCAATCAATATATATATATATATATATATATATATATATATATATATATATATATATATAGTATATATATATATATATAACTGTTACAGTTATGGTTTTTTTTTTTTTTTTTTTTAATAAAGCAATTTGTTATTGACATTTTTTTTATTGTTTTTAAACTTAATTACAAGAAGCAGCTGAAACAGAAATACTTTACTGACAAAACTTAGCTAAAATATGGGTAATTATATTCAGTGTTAAATTCAGACATTTTTCTCCGGGAGAGATTTCTGCAGCTCCGGAAGGAACAGTGTGGAGTTCCTAAGAGGATTTGCACTTCTTGACCCTTAATAAGCAGAAAACCCCAAATCTTGCGTGGGGGGGGGGGGGTCTTTCTCCCGAGCTATCCCTTGATTTTAACACTGATTATTGGGCCAGTTTCATTCAATATTATGCGAACAGAATGACATTCGCATTTTGGAAATACACCGACTGATTTAAAATGGATTGCAATGCTCTTACTTCTTAAACCGCTGATGATGGAAACGTGCTTCCAATTGCCAAATAGCATCGAAATCAAGTATATATTTTATCTGTGACATTTTGCTTTACAAGGAGCTGTATACATATTAAAATACGAAATTTATTTATATATCGCCCTTCTCTTTCCCTAGGACATATCTTTAGAAAAATGTTGTCCTGCTTCTAAGAGGGATATTTTTTTTAAATCCCATTTCATATACGACCAAACCTTACCCAGTTATGATACTTTGAATTTTTTGAAATTTCAGAGCTTTCCGACACTAAAAAGAGAAAAGTTGTGCGCAAACAGACTTCCTTTCGCTAATATAGATTATTTTAATTAATTAGACATAAATTTGATTAATCGTGTATAAACTAATTTTTATACGTAATTAATTTATAATAAATTTCTTACAAAAATGGAGTTTTTTATTATTATTACGCGTGAATTATTGTTTTATTTGGATTAAAAAATCATACGTTCTAAAGGATTGTCTCAAATGGATCATTCTTCGGGATACAAAAAAGTTCGAAATACTCAATTAATCTCTATTGTTTTTAACAGTCATATTAAGTCAACACGATGTCTGAAATTCATTTGTTACATGGGAGATAGCAGAAATAAATCCAGGGAGGGGCAAAATTTCTAAAAGGTAATGCCTGTGGTTCTCGGTAACGACGCGTTTTAAAAATAAGAAAATATAAATATGAAACAAACTAAACTAAGATTTTTTTGTTATAACACACCATATGACATATTTCTTTTAAGCATATTAACATGAAGATGAACACAGAAATGTAACAGTTAAGAAATACTAAATGTACAAAAAAAAAAGTGTCTTACTAGCATTTTTCAAATTGGAGAATTGAAATACTACTTTCTTTTTTTGGTCAGGAGAAGAGACCTGCCCCTTGAACCCTGTTTTTAAAGTTAGGCAGGGGTCCTTTGTTTTCAAAGGGGCACAGCCTCTTTGACGAAAAATTCTTAGTTAGACTTTCTCTTAGCGTTTAATTATTTTAAATCATTTGAAAAGAATAAATTTTATTCTTAATCATCAGAGAGAAAAAAAATAATTAACTAACTTTCAAGATCGAAAGACTGACAATGGCCCCTCCCCCTTTCCGGCGTCTATGCTTGTTTGCCTTATGTAACAGCTAGAGATTATCACTCTCCCATTGCCATTTACTTAAACGCGAGTCTCCTGTAAGTGTGTCTTTATAGCGTTGCGATGTTAACGGCAGGGGAGCAAACAATTAATAGAAGTGCAACAGGATGTTAGTTCCGGTCGTCGACCATCACGAAAATAAACGTTCTAACAGAAGCACTGGGGGCGTTCGACTTATTTCTTATCCGCTTCTTTCTTTTTTGTTAGGATATCTTTGATTTCAAAACGCTTTTAAAAATTAATTCATCATCATTCTTTTTTTAACTTTAATATGATTGAAATCTATCTATCTATCTATCTATCTATATATTTATATATCAATAATAAATTTTAAATGCGTCCGAATGCAATAATGTGCATATCCGATGATTCGGTTTCGACTCGAAAAACTTGTTTTGGTCGTACACTATTTTCGATAGCACCAATCTACAAACTGAAAAATAATTTTCCGAACAGAAACCGCAATAATTGAATTGTCTTTTGTTGTTGATGATGTTGTTTGTTTGTATTTTTATGCTAAATCTGAAAATGAAATCAATTTTTCTCCAGCTTTCATCACATTTTTATTATGCAACTTTGAGAAATTGTTGCAAAAGTATAAAATTTGCAAAGTGACCAAGTTCATCAGTATATGAAATTATAAAAAATGAAGTACACTAAACTTGCATAACTCGAAGAAGTATTAGTTACTGAACTCACAAAACAGGATTACCACACCCGCCAATGGCTTTAGCTGCACTGACAGAGTGCGTGATTTCAAAAACATGACACCGGGAATGAATCTTTGTTTAAAGTTTATTAGTTCTGGGTGGATGACTAATTGTTTTCAAGATAGTACGTATTATGTGCCAAATATGACATAATAGGGTACTTTAAAGTTGTATAAATAGAAAACGTGATGTGATAGAGGAATTTTGATTACATTTTCTATTTCAGTGTTAAATATACTTTATAAAACATTCATTGGCTTATCTGTTCCGAAAATCGATGAACACGAACAGAAAGATTACCAATGAAGTCATCTTCAGATCTTAATAAAATTTAAGATAGAACATCTTAAAAAAAAAAAAAAAAAAAAAAATATATATATATATATATATATATATATATATATATATATATATATATATATATATATATATATACTAGGGGGCCTACCACCTGCGAGCTACGCTCGCCAACCCCCGCTCAGACTTTGAGGCCTCTAAAAACATGACAGCGTGTTTTATTTTTAAAATATTGGTAAATCTGTAATTAGGTAGGCCATGCTTTTGACGTTTTAATGGGGCATTTTTTGATTACCATGGTCTCATACACAGCTGTTGCGACAACTGACGACTGTTTTCGGGATTGATAAGTAAAATCAATTACAACTTGAAAACCAGCTTGTATAAAATGGTTAGGTTTAAATTGTGGCTACCTCTCGGACTTTTATAACAACGATCTGTATTCTATTCTTCCTTTGCGTTTAAAGATGAGAAAAATTCCATCTGCTTGTGAATAACATTAAGAACCACGGTATTGAAAAGTACTATGTTATACACATTTTCATTAACAGGTTTTAATTTTCTCTCTATTTTAGTGCACCATCATGCATATTTTCATGTTATTTTAAATACGTAAATTATTTATTTTAATTAATATGTATATACGAATTTTCTAATAATTATGTATCATACAAAATTAATTAAATATTTTGTGTATGCATGCCTGCATTTATTCGGCATCAATTGATGAGATATTTAAACAAATTTGCTATCCGCGATAATTTTACACCATGTTATGTCACTTGAATATTGTCCATAAGAAAATCGGGTACTTTTCCAGTATAGGATCCTTTGCTTTTAGGTTTGGCGTAATTCGAGCTTCAAAAAGGGATATATTCGTTAATATATATAGATTTGTTGCCAAAAGTTATGAAAACAAACCCAATGAACTTTTGGTGCTTTTCTATTATAGGGGTCTTTGACGCTTTTTTAAAAAGCTTGGCGGAAAAAACCAAGCAGGATATTTTATTCTCCTTCCGTTCAGTTGGGCAATTATTATTTTATATATTCGTTTCAAATATCCGAATTAGTGATTTTATAAATTCGTTTAATTAAATTTTACAAAAAAATAACAAAATGATATCAATAAATATTAATTACTATTAATTCCTTTCCCCCCCCCCCTTTCTTTTGCGTTTACATAAATGACGTCATTTGGACGAATTTATTCAAAATATTTTCAGTTTATAAATTAAATTAAATGCTGACAGACGATTGAATCCTGACGATAGAAATGTGATTTTTTTTTTCAAATTTTCCTGAAAAACATAATTTAATCACAATCTTGTCTTCATTATCGATTGAAATAAAAGATAAATTCAATTTCAATTTGAAAATGACGAATAAAAAGAAATCAATAATCCCTATCGGGATCCTTTTCAATTTTTTTCCCTTTTTTGTCACAAAAAAACTGAGTAATTAGTTGCCATCATTACAGAAATGTCATTAAAATTAGAAAAAAATTAATATCTCGAAAACTAATTCCAATTTCAAAATTCTATTACCAGTTTTGACATTCGCGGATTTTTATGGACAATTGGTATTAATTTCACCATCAAGCGTTTAATATTTTATTAAAAATAGCCCTGAAACATAATCAGTCGTTTCATAAAATCGTTTCATAAATTCGTTTCATAAAATCGTTTCACAAATTCGTTTCATTAGGATTTTATATATATAGGGTAGATATATATTGAAACATAATCAAATTGAAATTCATATTGAAACATAATCAAAATGTAAGCTTTTCAAGCTAATATTGCTGATAAAACTAATAAAATGAAAAGTTTATAAAGTTTTTCTTCTTAATTTAAACATTTGTGTGTTTATTGATAATGAAATAAAGATTTTTAGATTTATTTAATTTTTTTCGCTTAGCCCATATTTTACATAATATACAACTGTGGAGAAAAAAAATAGGGGTGAAATTTAAATATTTAATACGCTATAGTATTTGATGTAATTTATGTCATTTCTACGCAATGAAACACACTTTAAAAATATTTATTATGACAAACATTCGACAAAAAATTGCGTAGTTTTATTTTTATGTATTTTTAATCATATTTGTTCAGAAAGATAGCTGGGAAAAAAAGATAAGGACAGCGTAGAATTCTGGTAAAATAAAACTAATAATTTTAAAAAAACTACCAATATTTTTAATCAGTTTTACATGTCAGATGGTCTTTAATGCGTGTCTTTGGAAATATTTTTCCAGGATAATTTGGTAGGAGATTTTCATTCGTCGTTATTTGCATAGCGCTTACCTTTTGCGTAAATATCTCTCACCAATGTTCTCTACAGGTTTTCCACTGGATTTATGTCAAGGCTGTGTAATGTCCAGTCCAGAAATGAGACCTCACACTGCAAAAAATAATTGTTGATTTTACAGTATAAAACTGGCATCCCAGTTGCCAGTATTATACCGTAAAATTAACAGTATTAAACAGTAAAATAAGCAGTAATACGCTGCCGCGCAAGCAGCAATACGCTACCGCGCGGCAGCGTATTACTGCTTATTTTACTGTTTAATACTGTTAATTTTACGGTATAATACTGTAAAATCAACAATTGTTTTTTGCAGTGCATTTGCTTCAAACCATAAATTTCATGATGATGAGACATGGATTGAGCTGAAAAATATATTATTCAGATTTCAGATATAATAAGATATGCGTCTTAAAATAAATGTTTAGTTCTTTGATGTCCCTTAAAATAGGTTTTATTATTTTAAAATATTATTGGAGTTGCTTCCCTACATTCAAAACTATTCAAACCAAGTCACTTTCTTCTAATCGAGTACAATTTTCTAAAATGCATATGGTATATAAAGCACGAAGGATTTTTCTCGGCCGAGAAGAAGTTTTGTTATTACTGGCATGATTTTCATTTGAAAAATCAGTATTCTGTAAACGGCAGGCAGTACGGAGAAGGAAGTGTGTTTGTTTGAGGGCGGTTTTGCATATAAATAGAAAACTTCAATAGAATTTTTAAATCATAAAATTAATTCTAAAGTATATCAAGATATCCTTTCTGACAATTTATTGCCAGATGCCCCACATGCGAATACATTTTCCAACAGGATAATGCCTCAATCCATGTATCATCATTATCATCAAAATCACAGTTTAAAACAAATGGGGTCTCATTGCTCGACATGCCTTCAAAGAGCATTGGCATAAATCCAGTAGAAAACCGATGGGCAGGGCCTGATTATCTCAGGGGCACACGGGGCATGTGCCCCAAGTCCACATTTTTAAGGGGCCCAAAATGCATTTTGTCCACTCTCTGAAAATACAATTTAATGCAAATTTCCATTTATAGTTCTTAGAAAAAATTAATTTTTGCATTCATATAAACTACCTCAGTGTCCTTTACTAACGACAATGACATGTAATGTAAACTTCGAAATTACGAAAAGAACGGATATTACATCAAACATGTTTCATTCAATCCTTTAGGTTTAGAGTTTTACTCTCTCTAAATAGCATTTTACGCAGATAATTTTGCCTTCCTATAATTTTTAACGCATTTTTACATCTGTCTATACTATATTCTTTCTTCATAAAGTTATGGTTTAAATTTAAAACTACACATAAAGATGTTTGCCATGTTTGAAATGCAGTTTTCTTAAAAAAGGGCGCCCCAACATGACCTCTGTGACCCGGGTCCCCCATAGAGTTGATCTGGCTCTGTGGTGTAATATTAGTGAGAGATACAAAACACAAGTGCTATGCCAATAAAAACGAAATAAAATCAGCTATCAAAATATCCTGGAAAAAAAAGTTTTCTAGCATACTCTTAAAAAGATTATCTGATACTCTGACATCTAGAATGATAAAACTGATTAAAAGTAATTGGTAATTTTTTTTTTAAATGCTATCTTTATTTTTCCAGAATTCTACGCTGTGTCCTTATCTTTTTTTTTTTACCACGTTTCTTCCTGTAAAATGAAATTAAAAAATATATATAAATAAAACTACTTAATATTTTGCTGAAGGTTTCACATAACAAAGATTATTAAGTGTATTTATTTTTACAGAAATGGAATAATTTACATCAAATACTGTATTGCTTTAAACATAGCAATTTAAATTTTTTCCCTATCTTTTTTTTACACCATTGTGTGTTTAACCAGTTATGATGACAGCATATAAATGGTGTGTATTTCGTCCCATTTTTGACTACGTTTTCTGCAATACCACAACTTGTTGCCTTACTAGCAGCAAAACTTTTTAAGCATTCTCCGTGAAAAAAGTATCGGAAACCAAGCAAAATGTGCATTATAATCCAGATTAGCAAACATAAAAATCAATAAGGGATGTGGAGAAGAAAAATGGATAGTCCTTATCTCAGTACCGCTGTGGAAAGAAAGAGTATCAGATTTTTAAAAAAATTGTATGAGATATTCCAAACATGTGAAGCTCTAGTATTTATTTTAAAGAATTTTCCTAACATTTTCAACATTTATTAATATTATTATCAATTTTTGTCCAGTTACTTTAACAACTATAGTCTTCGTGCAACATTAGGAAAATAAAGGCAAAAAATTTCTAAAAAACACCATAAAATTACAGAATGCGCTTTGCCTTTCTTTTTCAGGCGCAAAGAATACGTACCACTTGGAAGCAGGAGCAAACTGAAAGGAAAGAAAGGGATATGTTATATCGCACCAGTTTGTTTGATAATAGTATTTTACAAAGCCTCGATCAGCTTTTTTGTTTTGTTATTGTTGTCTTAGTTTTCATTCCGGTTTAGTTAAAACGTAATATTTCGTTTCGATTCCAGTTTTCGTTCCATGAAAAATAAATGTATTTCGGTTAGATTTCGATTTCCGACTTGATTCCGAAACTCGGTTCGTTGGTTCATTTGTAAAAATGAACCAACTTTTATTTTTTACTTTCCAGAAACATATAGTGCAAGGAAAGTATTGTAATTGTAATTTAAAAAACGAGTGTGAAATTTTGGTGTTTTGGGTTCACTTGAAACCACTTTCGCTATTGTTACGACTATTCTATATGTATGTCCGTATGTATGTGTATATTTCTTTATGTTTTCAGCTCCCCTGAATCCGTTTTTGGTGTTTTTAAGATTATGTATATAATGTGCACAGTGTGCAGGTGAGTGAACACGATAGCGCCTAAATGGTGTTTTCGAATGAGTTCAAATTGGGCAGATATCGTATGGTCCACTGTCGATATAACTGTAAGGATTTTTAAGACAAATCTGCAAACGAGTTTGATATCAAACCGGTTTTTTTTTTTACTATTTTATGACCAGAAATAACCGACAAGTACCGTTTATATGGGGGGGGGTGGAGCATCCCCCAGGAAATCTGACCGAAGATAACCGATAAATATTGTTTTATATTGGCACAAATTACAAATGCTACCCAAGAATGAAATTTAAAAAACTCGAATTCTCTAGAAATAATTGTTCTAGACACTTTAAAATCAATAAGTAGGTCACTTGTAACGTGTACAATATAAGAAAGTATTTGTAAAAATGCGAATTTAAAACGGATGAAGTACGGAGAGAACGTTCTAAATTGACGGTTTCATTGCGATTTCTGTGGAACTATTTAAGCATGGACTTAAATATGGCACACAGGTTACTTTCAGAATGCACATGCTCGCTAAGAATGTCCTGATATCTGTCCTCTGGTATTTTTAAAGCAATTTTTTTTTCTCTTAAAAGAAATGAGCAAAAGAAATATATTTTAATTCTTGTTTGTTTAGCCATCTAAACTGCTAAGTATAGAGTGCCACCACTCTTGTCAAGAACATATTTAATCTAAAGCAATATGCGGCTCATTTGAGCTTCTCCAAGAATGAGAAAGTGCTCTAGTATATGTATATCGTCAAAGAGATGCAGCCATGCAAATCTTATCTATGGCTCGATGGTCAGTAGGGGTTGCCATAATATTGAAAGCATATCTCTTATCTGTATATCAATTTCATATCACCAAGTTATCGAATTAATGTATACATTTTTTTTTTCATTGTAATTTAGAATATCGACACATCATCGACGGCATCACAATGTTTGCTTTAAGAAAAATGTACATGGAATAATATATATATATATATATATATATATATATATATATATATATATATATATATTTAATATTAAAGAATTTCTTCGGAACATTTTTGTGTACTATCATTTCCGAATATTCGTTTTATTTAATTACAGAAATTCTGTGATTAAATAAGGCAAAGATTAATATTCGGAAATAGTGGTACTGAAAAATAAAATATACTGAACGCTTGTCCCCGAAGGAGTTAACATATTCAATAAGTAATTAAATAACTTTGTTTGTATCTCAGAGTAATCGTTAGAAAACAGATCGTAAGCAAACATTAATTTTGAAATAAGCCAGAAATTTTTAATAAGAAAAACATTTAAATGAAATAAGATGACACCCTGCTATATTGGCGAATTGGTGCGATTTTAATAAAAGTAGCGTTGTACTGCGAAGAGGGAGTGCAAAATTGATAATGAGCGTAATTGCCCATTGCAAAAAATGATACAAATGAAGAAAAATCAAAAGCTGAAGCAAGGATGGTTCCAAGGAGAGGACCATGGGGACCTTGACCTTGACCACCTCCTGAACGAAAATAAACTTCTGTAAAACAGTACATTTTTGCGCATGAAAATACATAAAAAAAAAAATTAAACCCGTTCCATTAACATTATTTTTACGGATGTCAAATGACATTTTTTAAAAGATTCCGATTTATAGTTATTTTATTTGTAACTTTTTATATTAAAACAATCACAAATTATTTTTAATACATTGAAGATTATTTTTATAATTATTAGCTTTAAAAATTACAAGTAAAATAAACATAAATCAAAACTTTAAAAGGCATCATTTGACACAGATGGAAATAGTGTTAAGCGGTGTAACCTCAAACTAGATGGGATATGACCGCTTCTAAATCAAGAAGTGGATCCGTTTTTGAGCTGAAATATAGTTCTATGACTAGACAAGGCCCTATAGAAGTCCTGTAGATAAGAGCAGACCAGGTCCCACTTCATTTGAAATTACTTTGTATTTTAAATTATGTAAATGTATTCTATCAATAAACTTATTCTACTTAACTGAAGTTGGAATTACTTGTAAATTTATACCTTAAATTGGGGAAAAAAGATAATTTCGAAATGCACAGGAAACCTTATTTTTATATGTCAGACTCTTCCTTAGGGAAAGATTTTGGTCCCTATAAAGTTAAAAAATTACGAATGTAATATTTCAAGCAGTTTAATATTTTAAAAAATGAAATTCAAATTTAACAATATTTTTTTCGGAGTTTCTAATGAAACCAATTAAATTTACTTACAACAAAATTATGTATTTTTTATGCAAATACAATTTTTATCATATTGCAATACTCATCTTCTTGTCTTTCGAATCCAATTAAATTTTTTAAGCATGAGAGAACTACAAATTACTAATGCCTAATAAAGTTATTATTATTATTATTAACATGTTATGCTGACTAAAATGAAAACATAGTTAATTAAATAAATTGTGCGTGTATCTGTGTGCATGCATATGCGTGCGTGCGTGTATTGTGTGTGGGGGGAGGGGCAGTTGAATTTGAACATTTTTTGAACTACTTGGATTAACTATTTCATGTAATTCTTCGGAAAAGAAACTGAAATGTATGCAGTAAACCAAACCAATTGCGGTAAATTCGATAGGAATGAATGACGCAAACTGTGAAACACTACTAAAGCTCCAACAGAGTGTAGTTTGTCCGGAACACGGAAATATTCTTTATTTCGCTAAGAGAACACTGCTTGAAGCCAGGAGGCGAACGATTGAATTGGCGGGATTCCAATCACTATACTTTGGAATGAAAAGGTAAAAAAAAATATTTAAAAAAATGGCAGAATAAAAAATGAGAAGGGTTACCTGAAAGTGCGGTTAGATAATGAGGTTTCGAAGCGGGAGACAGTCAGTCAATGATCACGGTAGTTTTTCTCTATTTATATACATTCGACCCTCGTTATAACGACTGTTTCGTCGCACAGAAAAAGTTCATTATAATAGGAGGTCGCTATAATGGAAAGTTAACTGAGGAATGAAAACTATGTTTTTATGCATTACGATACATTTAAGAATTTTAAAACAATTACATATAGATCATGATATCAAATTATTTTACGTTTTATTAAAATCAGGCAATCCAACCCGGGCTACCTGGGTTTAAACATGCCCATACATTACCCGGAATACAGAACATAGATAAAAATGCTTTTTAATTTAAAACGCTGATAAATTTTTATATTTAGTATATTGTCTTAGATTGTCCAACAACTACAGCAAAAAGAATTTTTGGTACGTGCGTATTAGTTGCATGCCAGTGTTCAATCGCGAAATATTTCACTATTTATAGCAATTCTTGTGTTTCTGATTATTTCAGTGTTTAAGCGCATAGTTCGATTACATATTTCTTAAATTCGTGTTTTATTTGCTCATTTATAACGTTTTGATTTCGTTTGGAAATTTAGTAATAATTACACGGAAACAGACAAATACTAAATTATATACATTGTTTTAAGTTCAAATGGCTCAATTTTTTGACAATCGGGCTGCACGCGATAGATATATATAAAGGGCATTCAAATGAAAAGGAGACTTTTGCTGTAGCGACGTTGTTTCTAATTGCAGTGGGTTAATGTGTCTGCCGATAGATGACGTGGCATTTTTCCCAGTTGCGAATCTGTAGTGAACGGCTTTGCCTCAGTTTATTCATTCTTGAAAAGTTGTTTTATGCGATCGGATGAATTATGAATTCCTCCAGATTAGCGCAACACGTTGCTGAGGCTCAAACAGCCCATCAAAAATAATCCCACAGGCAAGCTCACTAAAGGAATTGTTGTACTGCAGGATAATGCTAGGCCATATGGGGCCAGTAAAACTGTCGACCTGCTGGCAAATTTTCGGTGGGAGGTTTTTAAACATCCTCCATACAGCCCCAATGTCTCCTCATGTGAGTCTTATATTTTAGGCCCCTTAAAAAGGTCACTGAAAGGTCAACGATTCACATATTATAAGGAAGTGCAAGACATCGTGGAAAACTAGATCCACCAGCAACCCCGGAGTTTCTACACTGAAGGCCTTCCTTCGTGCTGGGATCAATGCATCAATGGCAATAGCAATGGCAATTATATTTAGTTGGAATGTTACACACGATACACAAACTGTAATTACAATATTCTGTAATTAAATTATTCTGAAATTAAAAATGCTTTAAATGTAACCATATGTCTCCTTTTCATTTGAACGCCCCATAGAGATTTAAATAAAATTCCTGCTTGAAAATTATTTTTAAAAACCACAAAAAAATCAGTACATTCAGATACAGTTTTCAAACAAATTGCGTTTGAAAGTACTTTTTTTAAAACTTCCAAAATAGTTGAAAAGTGTTTATGATTTCGGTTTGTCTGGCCATGCTCTAATTAGCGTAAATATCCTCGGATTGTCATGTAATGGATATATGTTATTGAGGTTTACTATGAGATGTTCCCAATTGAAAATGTAATGTGGAGCACATATAGTTCGTTTGTACACTCAAAAGAATTCCGTTGAATTATGGTGTGTGGGGTAAAATCGTTTGCGATTTATTTTAAGTATGTTACATTATTTCAAACATGTTGAAATAGGCATCGTCCATTTACAAGGACACACAAAATAATTCAGTACTGTCTATGAGTGATAATTGGTGGAAGTTCATTTTCAGTTGCAGTATGCGTTTTAAACTTTAACGATTTTATTACTTGTTAAAAAATAAAGTAATAAACCTTTCAAAAAGGAATATTTATTTCTTCACTCCATGATATTTAAATAATGTACTGTCGATATAAACTCTTCATTCATTTATTTATTTCTGCGTGTGTGTGTGTGTGCACGCGCATGTTTCGCGAAGCGGGGTCAACTTTAAATGTGTATTGAAATAACGTATGTACACTGTTTCAATATAGTTTAAATATAAGCTTACTTTTAGAATATTTATTTTATTAAAATCTATGCAGTGACTAAATCAAGTACATTGAAAACTATCTTTAAAAAAAAAATAAATATTTAATGTACCATTTTCATAATGTCATAAGTGTGAGATTGGTTTCAATCCAATTCATCCAATCATCTCAAGTTCTAAACCTTCACTAAGTAAATAATGAATTAAATTATATTTATCATAAAGTCCATTTTATTATTAATTTATGTAATAAGTATAACAAGATACACCGTATTTTATCATATTAATCCATCAAATTACCATTCCATTAGTGATAATGATATATTCTGTACAAATTACTTATTTACGGAATGAAAAATTTTTAATTAATAACACGTCTTTTATTTCTTCTTATTCTTATTCTTCTTTTTCTTATGCATAAAAACGAAGGGGAAAATATAAATCATCTCTTTTCTAAAATCTACCAAAAAAAAATATCTGCAAAAGCATCACTAGCTATACATAACGTAGTAATATTCATAATTCTGTCCGACTTTTTAATAATTAAATGAATGATTCTCAATGGCTGAATCCCCGTGGCATTTTGCCACCATTGCCATTGTTATTTTTCCCAAGTGTCCAGTCAGAGGTTTGACCTGATAAATTCCAGTCCAAAAACAGGTTTTGTTTTCAAAAAAATTCTGCATTAATTATTTAAAATAAGAGCAACCGATAAAACATGCTAAAAATACTTAATTAAGAGCAAAAACATAAACTGTATTAGTTAGATAAATTAACAATATCGCAGCTACTTTATCTTGTATCGAACTGAATTTTATCATAATTCTCTTATAACCATGAGCGCCGCCAAGAGGATGGGAGTGAGTAAGGGGAGGGTCATTACCCCTCAGATGCAAGATTCTAATCTACAGCCATTTTAATTCCCTTTGTTCCAAATATCGTTGATTTTGACACACAGTAGACGACGATATATTAAATTTTTTTACATTCCCCTGCCAAAAAAAAAAAAAAAAAAAAAAAAAGCTAGCACAATAAAACGACTGTTTTAAAAACGTAAAACGTGTATCGTAATACCATATTAAAATTCCGTGATGATTGGTCAATTTTTGCAAAAGTTAAAGCCTATACATCAAATTAAAAAAATAATAATAATTTTTTTAAAAAAATTAAAAAAGACAAGAAAACAGACGGACAAATATATTTTTACACTCTTTTCTTTAACCCAACTTGGTTTTTGCATCTAAAGATGAAATTTTGTAATCGATTTTTTATTCACTCCCTAATATGCTAGAATTATATATGTGTGTGTGTGTTTACGATGGCAATACAACATTTTAATACAGTTAGAACTTAATTATAAATTAATTTTAAGGCATCTATCTTTCCATTAGCCCACTACAGGCGATAAATCGCTAAATTTTCGTTATGGTTATAATACAAGTTACAATAACAGTGGATTTAATTTTTGCCAAACCACGGTCGCCAATATAGGCTGACTTGCTGTGAAACTGCAACAACGAAAGATTTTAAACACTAAAAAATAGAAAATATAAATAAAAAATTAACCATGGGTAAAAAAAATGGTAGATTTTCTTTAATCGCTTTCGGTATAAACGCGAAATTAACGAACTGTAACGAATTTTTTTTTGGAAAAATCATGAATTGCAGTCATAAATTTAGGCGTGATATTCAAAATAAATATTGAATGTCTATAAAAATATGCCATTAAGAAAAAAAAAAAAAAAAAAATCCTATTTTTTTATTTTTAACTTATTGTTTGGTGATATTGAAACGGAACCACCAGCAAAATAAAACTTTTCCATCAGAATAAAAATTAAAAATCGAAACGTCCGCTCAAAAACTATGCGTTTTAAAAGTTTTTTTTTTTTTTTTTTTTTTTTTTTTTTTTTTTTCAAATGATTACTTTCATTTTAAAAGAAGAACAAGGACATCGGTTCACCCGTTGCTAAGATATTTCTGGTACCGATTTAAAAAACATTGTTTCGGGAAATTTTTATTTAAAATATCCTTATAATCACTGCTTACATGGAGAACAATTGATTTATTTTTAGTCATAATAGCGTGGTATAGAAATTTCTTTGTGCGATTTGTTTTAACGGGATATTCAACTGGAAACCTTTGGAACAATCATTTTGTTTTCCTTTTGCATTTTGAAACATTAAATTGTCTAAAATATGCTTTTAAAACCGTTTTCTGTTCCACCCAAAATTTAAGTCGTGACAACCAGTTTAACGGATCGGTGTCATGGCTGACAAAAGAGCGCGCGAAAACTTTCAACGCGTTTTTCTTGAAACAATTTTTTTTTTTTTTTAATTAGTGTAGAAACCGTTCAAGCTGTAGATGTTTTGTTTATAACAAATTAAACTAGACATTTTTTATAATTGGAGGACAAACCTTTAAAAAATTAAAATTTGTAATACTTAAGTTTTTTTTTTTAACAGTTTCGAAAATGAAAAATTAGGGCCAAAAATTGACCTCAAACTTCAAACATACGCCATTTTATGAAATTTTGATTTATATTACAAATTTTAGATAATATTCCAATCAATTAAATATTTTAAGAATCCTTATGAATTTTGCTACATCGATTTACTGTTCTTATTCTTCTGCACGCCGTGCATAGTGAATTTTGGTAGAGTTTAGATTAATTAAAATATCAACATTTTTATCTGAAAATACAATAAATTCATTGTCAAAACTCAAAAGCCATTTTACCCCTATAAGTATTATTTTAACAAAAAAAAAAAATCCTGAAAATGTTTTATAAATCAATCCGTATCGGTTGAACCTCTCTCTATAATGGCAAAAACATATTGTTCTTTCATATATTGCTTTTTTTCTATTAATTGAATCTTTTTTTTTTAAGATTAAAATTCCCGCGCCCTTTTAATAACAATTATAAACAATTCGTTAGATTAAATAACATTCGATATTATACCATTAAAATAAAATAAAATAAAATCCTGAAAGTACCCTAAAAATCAAACCGTATCGGTTAACCCCCCCCCCCCCTCCCTTAAAATGCCAAAAAAATATTGTTCTTTCATATATTGTGTTTTCTAAAAATCGAGTCTTTTGACGATTAAAAACCCCATGCCTTTTAATAAGCATATAAGCATTTCATTTCAGTAAATATTATTTGATATTATGCTATTTTAACGGGGGAATAAAATCCCGAAAATACCCTAAAAATAAAACCGTATCGATTAAACCTCCCCTTAAAAAGCCAAAAAGAATTTTTTTTTCTTTCATATATTGTTTTATCTAAAAATATAATTTTTTTGAAGATTAAAATCCCCAAGACCCCTTATTAATAATTATAAACATTTAATTTCAGTAAATAATATTCAGTATTATAATATTTTGCTTAAAACTAGTTAAAACAGCAAATAAGAGATTAAAATCGAATGGTCGATTTACGAATACCCATCATTTATTTCTCATTTATAAAATGCCTTTTATAAATCTCCAAGCGTTCACACAAGTTTTTCACCCTCTAAAAGCGTTTTTTCATTAGTAAATCTATCGAGACAGTGAAGGCAGTTTTACAGGCAAACCAACACAATCGTTTGCGCTAGAGGAAACGGGGAGGGAAAGAAAAATTAATACAGCTAAACATCTCAAAACAGAACCTATATATAATGGAATCGTGTCTTAAACGGAAACATTTCATGGACCCAGCGAAAAGAATACAATACGATTATAATAGACGGTGTACCTGCATAGACGAAAACCTGTCAAAAATGAGATTTTTCTCCGATTTCTTGCGATTTTGTTTTAGCAGGTATTATTAACATTGTACTAACATTAGTGATATCAGTCATGGAAAGACTGATTTCCAAAGTACACCCCCACCCCCACCCCCACCCCCCCACCCCAAAAAAAAAAAAAAAAAAAAAAAAAAGAGGAACGAAACAGAAAACAAAGTAATGCAAGATTTTCATGTAGTTAATCATTTATTTAGAAGAAAAATATTCTATAAAAAATTGTATTTTAATGCAAACATTTATGGTGATACATACTTGATATCAGAAAGATTAACGTGTATTTTAGAAAATAGGGAGGCTATTGGATATTTTTTAATTCCCCATTAAAATTACGAAAAAAAAAATCTATCTGTTTTAAAGCCAAGGCTATATTTTCTATATTCAATGTTTGATCATTCTTACAAATTGTTATTCATTATTTTTATAACATGTAAATCGGCAGATCTGGTCATTAAACATCTGCTCTTTCAGTTGGAAATAATATTTATTTAATATTTCAAACTCAAAACCCTCAATTTCATTTCTATCATATCAGCATTACTAAGCAGTTTCAGAAGATTTCTCTTGTAATATGGGATGCAATTATATCCAGGGCTGTTTAATTTCTGTGAAAAAAATATACTATCGAAAACCAATGTAATGATTCTTTAAAATTTATTATTATATATATATATATATATATATATATATATATAATGGTAAATTTTCAAAGAATTATTCGTTCAGATTTTTTCGCGGAAAGTTAATATCAGCTTCAGTTAAGACAAACATGTTACTCTATAATCTCATACGCTATTGAAATTAGAAGCATCAGCAAGAGTAATTCTTAAACCTTCGTAACCTAATATCATGAACAATATTCATCCTCACGAAACAAAACAGCTGAATTTCTAGCTCTGCTATGCATGTTGCTAATTTTATTATGACTGTAACTGCCTTTTACAATTAATGCTGTGTGTCATTAGCGTATGTTAAACTAAGTTCGTTTCAAGTTGACCCTTAAGTTTAGAAAATTAAATAACATTCTGAATTAATAATTTTTCCATAAAAATGAAAAAAAAAGGGGGAAAGTAAAAATGAAGAGAAATAAATCGACAAGTATTTTTTACCTTTCTTTTGGGTGTGTCTCATGCTTGAAAACTAGTTTTCAAGATTTAATTTTTACATAATAAAATCAAATTAATTAATACTCTTTTATTTCAGTTTCTAATTTCCATACTATTAGTATGTTCCCGTCTCTTGTGCCTGAATTATAAGGCAGCCAAAAATCTACATAAATCAATCGATTTTATCAATTGTATTTATACAGAATCATTATTACTTACCCATCATACGTAGTAATAGGGTAAGTCTTGTAATCGTTTTGAAAATCGAAAAAAAAAAATGACGGATTTACACGTTTCAGACACTGCAGATTCAGAAAAACATATTTTTAGAAAAAAAAAATTGCCGTCCGTCTGTATGTCTGTAAACACTCTATCTCCCGAAAAAAATGAGATAGAGACTTGAAATTTGGTATATACTTAGTATGTAATAATGGGAAGAAGCTTATTGAATTTCAGTAACCTCGATTATTCGGAACTATTTTTTTCGGACTTTCGAAATATTCGTTCTGATAATAAAAATTTTCGAAATTATTTATTTTAAAGAGTGAATATAAAAGACAATAAAAAAAAAAAACATAAATTTTGCATAAAGCATCAAGTCAATCGGATAATGAGTTGCCGAGATATTTGCAATCCTATTTTCCCCACTCTTCGATTTTTCATGACCCCATATTTCAACCAAATTTCAATTCAAAGATATATTTTAATTGAAAATGAGACGCTTAATCAGATTCAATAAACCATTAGTTAATAGGATTATTGTTTTTGGAGTTATAAGGATGTTTCTTTCAAGCACTTCAGTAATCGAGCCTTTAAAGTTCATGACGTCATCAAGCCACGATTTTATTCAAATTGCAATGCATTTTATAAGTAGTTTACACATTTTTTTATTTTATTTTAATATTTTATATTATGCATATCCATGATGGGTAAGTATTGCGGTGGCCGCCAACGACTAGTTTGTATTAGAATTAATAATTGCTTTAGATCAAAGTAGGCTGTGACATAAATAATTCTATTGATGGTATGGAATAAATCAATTGCCGTAATAATATTATTATTTTAATGGATGGAAGAATAGGGATCGTATAGTGAACTTTTAAATATTTTAAATTATTGCAGTTGTGATTTAAATATGCAATTAACCCTGCACAATTTGTGCATGTGTTCTTTAGGTGAATAATTCTTAAGAAGAGAAACAATCATAATAATAAAATGAATTAAACGGTCTTACTTGATCTTTGTTGAAAAATAAGAGACTCATACTACTTGAAATAAGAACTCGTTTAGGTTAGGATCCAATAATGTTTATTACATTTTCTTGAAGAAGTAGGAAGGATGAGATGAAAGCTGCACATCAAGTCTTTAAAAAGTACTGGCTCAAATTTCGTAAAATTCGAAGAATCTTTGAAATATACCTTCTGGCCGCGTCCATGAAGAATTATAGAATTAATTCAGAAGTCAATTAAATTACCAGTTGATTTAAAACTTTTAAAATATTAAACTTAAAATTTACAACAGCATTTTTATAGAATAATTAAAAACTGAAAACGCGAAATTGATCTCCAAAGAATCAGCGCATGGCGATTCTAGGATACGAGCGCTGGCACAGGCCAGCAGGCCTCCAGATCAGACGACGTTTAGCATAAAATTACAGCATCATTTTTATTAAAATTCTGTTGGAAAAATGCGCAACATTAGTATAAATACCCATAACAGAGGTGCACAAATGTGAGAGCAAGATTAATTTAAACTAATTTGTTGATTAGAAATTACGTGAAAATTAAAAGAGCAAATCAGAAACAAATTAACATTTAATAATTAAAAGAACGATTCTAATTTGTATTTGAAAGACACGCCCCTTTCGGCCGCAGCGCCAAAACAAAACAGCTCCCGAAAACATACCGAACAAGAGCGGCGGTGACGCATGCGCACAACACACGCGTGCGGAGTGAGAGCCGCTGAATGACGATGACGTCACAGCTCAGCGCCGATTGAAATGAACTCAAAGCGCGAAGATGCCTCGCAGAGAAAACAACATCGCCGATTCAACGAACGCAAAGCACAATGAGCGGGGAGACGGCCTTGCCAAAAAAGCAACGTACAAGGTGCGCGACTGCCGATAAATAGCTTTTAAGGAATGGCAAATTAAACTGGAAAGGCTATAAAATAGAAATACGTTGAGCTAAAATAAAAATAATTAAAAAAAGATAAAACTGTGATATATCTTTATCACAATACCCCCATTCACCGACAAAAATTTTGACTGACCAGAAGGAGAAAAAGGGTTAAAAACAGTAAAGTCTTTTTCGACACAGGGAAGACAAAATTTTTAAATGCCAAAGTAAAAATGACAAAATTACATAAATTTAGAGCCAAGAAAAGTAAATTAATTATTAATTAATGAAATTTGATGTGATGTGCAGCGACCAAAAAGAAAAAGAGAAAGAATATACATCATTGTAGTACATTCAAAAATCTCATCACAAATTATACAAAATGTTATAGTATACATATAACAGAGTATACAGAAGCCCCATTGCATTTTTTTTTTTTTAAACAAAGAAAGGCATACCTTCCATTAATCTTGATCTCTAAACAAATATCATCATGTATATAAAAAAAAAGCTAATATTCAATTTAAATTAGCAATAAGATCATATCAAAATAGTTGCAACAGTAAAGCAACATAAAAAGAGTCGGTAATATCTTTCTTCTTCCGACTTGTCTAGACATAAATATTTAAATTATAATAAGTTGCAATTTTAAAGCAACAAAAAGTCAAGAATACTTTAAATTCTGACTGATGCCTAGGACTTTTAAAAATATAGAGCATATAAAATTAACTCTAAATAGCATAAATGTGCACAAAAACAATCCATTGTAAGGATTTTAAATTCATTCAAAAAGGCCTTGCATGAGTAATAATCCAAATCATATAAAATTAAGTATTTAACATAATGCACATAATACTGATATCAACAAGTATATAATAGTGCATAAGAATTATTACCCAAAATTTATATGAAAATTGTATAAAATTATGACCCAAAATTTATATGAAAATTGTATAAAATTATGTTGCAACAAAATTTAAATTCCTTTGTCATAAATAAGTAAATTCATCACAATAGTTGGATTTATAAATATATAAGTTTTTAACCAACAATAAATGACACATTTCTTTAGTAACATACTTCATACTTAATATACTTGCAAGTACTCAATAAAAAAATTTCTGTAAATATTCAGTAAAAAATAATTTTTCATGAAATACTCAATAAAATTCTTTCTGAAATATTCAACAAAATTCTTTCAAATATACTCAATTCATTTTTCTCTAGTATACACAATAAATTTTCTTTTAATATACCATGTTTTTTTTTGTTTTTTTTTTTGCAAAAATGAGAGAAGGTGAGGATCCTCAAAAAAAATAATTTAACCATTAACTTTCATAATGAAAGACAAGTTAAAAACAAATGACACATTTTATGAGAGTATAAAAACAAACACAGTGCACCGTTATGTAAAGCATGTTATTATTATAAATTTATATAATATTAATGAAAAGGATAAATATCCTATAGAAAAATCAGCTATTGACAATATGTGAATTATTTGGGTGGTATTTACAAAACTTACCAAAAGTGTTAATGGCCTCCCTTCGGTCATGAGACCATTATCAAACCAGTAAATCAAATAAATATAAACTATTAATATGTATTCATTACAATTCACAAAACACTAATAGCCCCCTTATAAACCATCAGTAGATCTGTAAATTGAACAAACACAAAACTTACAAGATTGTCAAAGGCGATCTCCAAAACCGATGACGAATCTGCAAATCAAATAAGCATAAAACATAATATAAATTCATCAAAACTTACAAAAATGCTAATAGCGATCCGTTAAACCATTAGCAAGTATGTAAACCAGATAAAAACATACAACATTCTTGCTAAAACTATTGTAAATTAACAGATGAATATTGCTAATAAAATGCTTGCAGGAAAAAAAAATTGTTTGTTTACAGATGAAGGATCATAAACGTTCTGCTTTTACATAACAAATAATCAGATGTAATACCTTTAAAAGTTCTAAAATCAGTTTTTGATTTTAAAAAGATGATTACACTGAGAAAAAAAGTAACTACTTGCTGAAAAGTTTGCAAGTTAAGTGGCACACTGGTTGGTTGATTGACACAATGGCAGTGTAGCAGCAAATTGGCCTTTTTGCCTGAAACACACACCACTAAAATAAAATTGAAGACTTTATCAGGAGATTTTAGCACTAAACAATGATGAGCATTTGAAGACACATCACGTAAGAGCATTTGAAGACACAGCAGGTAAGAGCATTTGAAGACACATCAGGTAATTAGCAGACATAAATCATGAACTGTGGTTCCATGATGTTGAGGAATAATATGACGAAGTGGCACTTAGAATAAAATAATACAAAGAGCACAAGACTCTTGTTGAGAGGCGCTGGAAAGTCTAAGTTGCCTATATACATTTTTTGTAAAGGTGTATTCAAGCAGGCAGAAATTGCAGATTTGAGGCAATACAACACTACTTGCACACTTTAGAGACAAAATTGGGATTGGTGACATTTGAGAAAGTCACTAAGACTATAAAAGCATTTTAGATTCTTAGAAGAAAATAATATTCACCAAAATTATTTCACAAGTGGTAGAATATTTCTTTATAATGCGCTGGAAAGTTCTAAGAATAATATTGCTTTGCATGTAAATTTGCAATATAATTTAATGCAACAAAAATTTTCTTCATTTATAAAATAATTTTCTTCATTTATAAAATAATTTTCTTTAAGTGAGGCATATGGTAAAAATGATTTAGAAAACATTGGGTTATGAAATAATACTAGAATAACAAGGCACTATAATTTAAGCATTATAAAAATTTTCAAATAATCATCATAATAATAATAATAAATTTTTCCAAATTTGAGAAGTTCCATTTGAGGAAGCAGCAATTTCTGTAAATGCTGGGAAACTGAATTTTAAAATAAATGACAGTACACTTCCATAATCGGGTTTTGCAACAGAGGGTAGAAAAAGATAGAAAACTATTGCAAATAGGCACAGGTATAAACTTGTAATACTTTAGATCCATAAAAATGAGTAATATTGATGAGGGAGAAACAAGTTCTACAAGATGAAGAGGACTGACGAGGAGCAATCACACGGATATATTTGCCTTATATGAATGGCGACCATCAACAGTCACTTCAACTCGCAAAAGAGTGCAGGTAAGTAATTTTTGTACTATCAGGAACCATCATATTTGCAAACAGCAGAGAAAATCAGCCAACAATGGATATAACACATTCTGAAGATTTTTCCACCAGGTAAGCAAAGTCAGATGATAAAAATAACCAGTTTATTGAAGTTGTTAGTATATATTCAGATTGTAGAATGTTGAAAATGCAGCATGGGTAGACAGTAACTATTTCAGGAACAAGAATATGCAGCAGTTAGTAATGGCTATAACTTCTCAAAAAAGAAAAAAATAATAATACCAGTCTCCTTTTTGTGATTATGGTATGAGAATTTCAATAAAAAGATGGAGATGCTGTGTAATATAAAATTGATATTAGGATGAAGCAACAATTCTTTGAAATTCAAAACACAGAGTTCTCAAAATGTAGAACAGAAAATGCAAAATATTGTGTAATATTTTCAAAATATAAATACAGTTCTTGAATTTTAATTTCTAGAAAGAACACAGACTGCTTGCACATCATAATCATACTAAATATTTGTAGGAAAATGGCGAGAGTCAATGAACTTGTAGTGTTATTGCAATAAGTAATTTAACTTTTGTAGAAGCAACCAAGAACTCAAAAAAATTTATGTATGATAAAACAACTACAAAATCACATGAAAACTTGAGCTTCTATGAAGGCATTTCATTCATATTGAGAATAAGTGCAGGAAAATTAGTAATATGATGAGAACATAAACTTCAATAATTTTAATTCCAATAAAATTTGCTTCAATATATTTTTTTTTATTATTATTTAATTTCATTCTTCATGAAAATTTGCATAAAATATTCAATAAATCTCGTGGAAAAATACCAGAATAAAAATTAATTTCTGTTAGAATATCATTTTTCAATTAAAAATAATTTATTAAATATATGCAAGCCAGTTAAGAACAAAAGTTCCGAAATTAATGATGTATTGCAAACATCGATCTTCTGTGGAAAATTTCTTTAATTTCAGCAGCACAAGAATATTTTTTAAACTTCTAAAAATTTAATAAAAATCAGTAATTCTTCAAATAATATTTCATTTTTAATATAAATTAATTAATAGAGCATCAAATCTTCAAATATATTCTATTTTATAAGTTTCAAATTTTCAGAATAATTTTTAAGAACAAAAAATTTTCAACTTTTCTCTTCATAAAAGAATAAACGGCGACAAATGTGACATGATAAAATTATTTGCAAGTGCCGTTATAATATTATTTATTTTAATGGATGGAAGAATAGGGATCGTATAGTGAACTTTTAAATATTTTAAATTATTGCAGTTGTGATTTAAATATGCAATTAACCCTGCACAATTTGTGCATCTGTTCTTTAGGTCAATAATTCTTAAGAAGAGAAACAATCATAATAATAAAATGAATTAAACGGTCTTACTTGATCTTTGTTGAAAAATAAGAGACTCATACTACTTGAAATAAGAACTCGTTTAGGTTAGGATCCAATAATGTTTATTACATTTTCTTGAAGAAGTAGGAAGGATGAGATGAAAGCTGCACATCAAGTCTTTAAAAAGTACTGGCTCAAATTTCGTAAAATTCGAAGAATCTTTGAAATATACCTTCTGGCCGCGTCCATGAAGAATTATAGAATTAATTCAGAAGTCAATTAAATTACCAGTTGATTTAAAACTTTTAAAATATTAAACTTAAAATTTACAACAGCATTTTTATAGAATAATTAAAAACTGAAAACGCGAAATTGATCTCCAAAGAATCAGCGCATGGCGATTCTAGGATACGAGCGCTGGCACAGGCCAGCAGGCCTCCAGATCAGACGACGTTTAGCATAAAATTACAGCATCATTTTTATTAAAATTCTGTTGGAAAAATGCGCAACATTAGTATAAATACCCATAACAGGGGTGCACAAATGTGAGAGCAAGATTAATTTAAACTAATTTGTTGATTAGGAATTACGTGAAAATTAAAAGAGCAAATCAGAAACAAATTAACATTTAATAATTAAAAGAACGATTCTAATTAGTATTTGAAAGACACGCCCCTTTCGGCCGCAGCGCCAAAACAAAACAGCTCCCGAAAACATACCGAACAAGAGCGGCGGTGACGCATGCGCACAACACACGCGTGCGGAGTGAGAGCCGCTGAATGACGATGACGTCACAGCTCAGCGCCGATTGAAATGAACTCAAAGCGCGAAGATGCCTCGCAGAGAAAACAACATCGCCGATTCAACGAACGCAAAGCACAATGAGGGGGGAGACGGCCTTGCCAAAAAAGCAACGTACAAGGTGCGCGACTGCCGATAAATAGCTTTTAAGGAATGGCAAATTAAACTGGAAAGGCTATAAAATAGAAATACGTTGAGCTAAAATAAAAATAATTAAAAAAAGATAAAACTGTGATATATCTTTATCAAACTATTATGGTTAAACTATTACTGTTTATACTATTATTATTATTAAATATCTACTATTACCTTAAGATTAGAAATAAGTTTTATAACGTAGATACGCACAACCATGTTTTTTTTTTTTTTTTTTAAATATAAAATATTTAAAAATTCAAAAGCGAAGAAAAAAAATGTCATGCCAATATTATTACAAACAGGCGTTTCTTCTTTATAATATATATTTAAATAAAGAAAGAAAGAAAGTATTGAATTCGTAAAAATTTTGAAATTTCGGACTTTGATGGATTTACACGTTTTGGGATGTTCTGAATACGATCTTACTATTTTTGGAAAACGTCTGTCTGTCTGTTGCACAAATTTTATGGCCTCTCTATCTTAAAAACTAGTACACGAAATTTAATTAAACATCATATTTAGTTAGACTTTTACAGAAATTCACGTTTATTCTCAATATTAATTTAGTTTTTTAATTCATACCTATGTTTAGTTATATATAATGATGTAAAATATTAAGCAGCAATTGCTCTCATGGATGTTTCAAATTAGAATTGCTAGCACAATTCAAGATTTAAATTCATGAAATCTAGCTTGGTATTTATAAATGAGCAAATTCAAGACAAAAGAAGAAATGAGTCTTCATTAAATAAAAGCATGATATCAAATTTGCTACTTTTAGAAATTTTTTTGATTAAGTGCATGAAAAAAAAAATAATTAAAAGAGTTTACTAAAAAGTTTTATTCAGATATTTTAAAAAGAGCTTCACGACTTTCAAAAATTATCCTAGATCCAGGTACTAATCCAAACTAGTCGTTGGGGGCCACCGTAATACTTACCCATCATGGATATGCATAATATAAAATATGAAAATAAAACATGTGTAAACTATTTATAAAATGCATTGTAATTCGAATAAAATCATGGCTTGATGACGTCATAAACTTTAAAAGCTCTATTACTGAATTGCGTAAAAGAAACATCCTTATAACTCCAAAATTGATAATCCTATTAACTAACGGTTTACTGCGTCGGATTAAGCGTCTCATTTCCAATTAAAATATATCTTTGAATTGAAATTTGAATGGACAAGGTCGTGAAAAATCGAAGAGTGTGGAAAATATAACTACAAATATCTCTGCAACTAAATGTCCGATCGACTTCATTCTTTATGCAAAATGTATGTTTTTTTATTGTCTTTTATAGCCACTCCTTAAAATAGACAATTTCGAAAAATTTTATATACCTTTTATCAGAACGAATATTTCGAGAGTCCGAAAAAAATAGTTCCGGATAATCGAGGTTACTGAAATTCAATAAGCTTCTTCCCATTATTACATACTAAGTACATACCAAATTTCAAGTCTCTATCTCAATTTGTTCTGGAGATAGAGCGTTTACAGTCACACACACAGATACACAGACGGCAATTTTTTTTATTTATTTATTTTTTCTAAAAATATGTTTTTCGGAATCTCCAGTGTCTGAAACGTGTAAATCCGTCAAAAATGTTTTTTTCGATTTTCAAAACGACTACAAGACTTACCCTATACTACGTATGATGGGTAAGTAACAAGAACGAAAAACCATGCATCCGGCATAGATTATGAAACGCTTTACAACACTAACACAATACTTATTAATAAATATAATTTTTTCATACGATGAAATGAGATAATTTAAATGAGCACTTTAAAAAATACATAACTCAATGAAAATTTATTTTCAGCAATTGCTGCTCATATTAGAAGTATTTCGTGCAGCCCTGTATATGATCTACAGAATTTGTAAACAACACGTAATACACTAAAAATTACATAAAATTGCATACCACAGCGGAAAAAGCAATTCCAGCAATTACCGATCATAGCCATTGTTTTAAATTCTTTTGTGCGTCTCTGTACATGAACGATAAATCCTACGCACTCCATAATCTATAGAAAATAAGTTGTAATAAACGTTAGTGATCCTTTTTAATTTCGTTATGTTTCAAGTATTATAACATGTTCAAAATTCACAGCAAACTATTTTCCCCATAGATTATAATGTAAAGGAATTATTTTGTACGCCCCTATAATTGAACTATAAATACTACTAAATATATACTCCAGTGAAAGCATGCTGTAGTCCACCTCAGTAGTACATATTAATTTCATTATGTTTGAAATATCGTAACAGCAATAAAATGCGCCGCAAACGATTTTTCCCCCATGGACCATAATGTAATGGAATTATTTTATGTGTCCCTGTAAATGAACTATTCATACTACACACTTCATTTTCCATACTGAACGTTCTATAGTAAAGTTCAATAATGTATAAAAAATTTCATGACAATCCGAGTATATTTAAGAGAGTTAGAACATGGACAGACAGGCAGGCAGACAAACCGAATTCATAAACCCTGTTCAAATATGTTGGAAAGTGTTAAAAACTGAAATTAAGGGGAAAACACTTATTGAAATGCGAGTTCATGTATCGTTTGTAAAAATTTTATTCCCTTAAAATGCCTATTTAAACCAACGCAAAAAAAAAAAAAAAAAAAAATAGATAGATTTAATTGGAATTTTAAGGTATATACCTGCGTTATAAAGCAAAAACATGTCCATGAGTAACGCTGACGTCATATCGACGGTGGCAAATACCAGACCAATCTATTTCGAATTTTTGCTAATTTATTAACTTCTAATCATCGCACAATGTGAATTTTTACATCGTCCAATAAGATAAAAACTGTACTTTCAAATGCAATTTGTCTGAATTTACTGATTTTTTTTTATAGTTTTTATAATAATTTTCAAGCATTTGTGTCAGGTTAATATTCTATAACGAAATTAAAATGTCTAAATGTAAGTAAATACCGTGCATTTTTCCAACTTTATTGTCTGTATAGTAAAAGCGATCTTATTAAAAGCTGGGCCTTATTAAGCTGAAGGCCTACCTAAAACCTACCTTTTTAAAAACCAAAAGCGTTTTAGAAAAATATTTCTCAACATAGCCCTTTTTGTGTGTGTGTGATTTATCCAATTATCGGAATTTCTGAATATCCAGATTACGTCCAGAACACATTATTAATCTGGATTATTGGAGTTCCAGTGTATACTGAATACGAAGTTTCTCTGAAAAAAAGTTTTAGAGTTTTCCTTGTACAAAATCAAGAATTCGGAACTACTGTCCTTCGTAAAGTTCATTATAAGGGCACATGTCTAATAATACAACTTCTCCTCATTAAAAAAAAAAAAAAAAAAAAAGTTAATCATTTGTTCCATATTGAATTACAAAAAAATTAAGAAAAGAATCCTGTTCGAAAACATGCAAATATAAGTATAAAATAAATTTTAAAAATGTTATGTCTAAAACATTCGAAATCTAATTTAGATTTATACTCTAAAAGACTTTAATTTTAAATCGGTAAAATTTGAGTACTCATTTATAGTTACACCTCCCCTCAGCCCTTCAAAAAAAAGTATGCTATTTTATTTAAAAATTAATATATTGACATGTTTTTCTCAATCATAATATTATTGAGCTTCTAATTAAACAACAGTTTAAATTTATTTTTAAAACAATAATTTTGTTTTAAAAGGAGGGGAGTAGCAGGCACAAGAAGTTACATATTGCTTGCTGATGCAAGATACAGTTATAAAAATAATGATTCTTTATTTTAGAAACAATAACTGAGAATAATCATAATATTTTTATGTTGCAGGCTGACTGTGGTGATTACTTAGGCATGTCTTATGGTAGAAGAAAGCGTTCTGCCCCAGCATCTGAAAATACCAAAACACTCAGAGTAACGAATGAAGTTGTAGTAATGGATGAGGATCACAGAATACCAAGATCAGCAGGTGAGAATTCCAGAAAGTAATTCCCAGACTCATAATGCAAACAGCAATGAATATTGATATTGAATTTCCATAAACAATAATTTTAAAATGATCGAACAAAAAAAAAATCGTGAGTATTTTAAGGGGAGAAGGGGGGGGGGGGATCTGTGATGACATATATTAAAATGACATTAAAATCCTTCAAATTCTTGCAATTTTCAGAAAAATATTTAAAGAATCGAAATTTGAGTTCAATAAAAGAATAGACTTTGAAAATGATAAAATATCACTTTCAGTCAATAAGGGTATTTTTTTTCTTATTGTTTTACCATCACTAATGATAAGCATGTTAGTAATAACAATAACTTATATATAACGATAAGGCATATAGAAGTTGAATTTAAAAAAAAAAAAAGTATATCAAGACCAGATTAAGAGCAAAGTTTACTATAAAAATTATAAAGCTTCATATTAGAGGCTTTAATATGCTTTATACCAGACTATTTTCTTGTCTGCCCAGTGAAGATTCTCTTAATACTTTATCAGTCTTGAATACCGTTAAATTATTAAATTGCATGAAGTCATACAATTAGAATGCATGATTTAAACATTATTGAAACCACCTTTTTCACTCTGTCCCCAAGAAGAATCCTTGTATAGACCCAGAGTTCGCTAATAAAAACTTATTTTTTTAAAATTACATGAAGAAATTTAAATTTAGTCATATCTTTCAAACTCATGGGGAAAAAAACATTTTACAACCTGAATCAAATACTGGGTAACTTCTGTAACAGCTACTGACTTAAAAATTCTAAAAGTAGTATGTGTTAATAGATTACTGTTTTCAAAGAAAATTTCACAAACAAATAAGTAACAAATTCTAAGCAATGAAAATTTTTATTTATATACTGTATTTATAAATACATATAAATCTGAAATCTTTCATCAGTCATGATACTTGTCATTACACACAATAAGGGGGGAAAAAAGATAGATTGGATGATGAAGTAAATCAGACAAATGCTTATTAGGGGTCATCCATTAATTATTTCACACAAATTTTGAAGCTTTTCGGCCCCTTCCTGGCCCTGTGTCATAAGTTGTCACACTCCATTGATATGTCTGTTATGACGTCACATTTTTGCAACTATTAATTTAGAGCTAATTTTATGTAAAAAAAAAAAAGTTATTTATTATGCATTACCAACTGATATACACACTGTAAAACTGTCAAAATATTACCTGCTTTGATATCAAGCTGCTGCAATTCAAAGAAAATATACCTAGTGAGTAAAATTTAAAAGTTTGTATAAATTTTACTATTTTGAATCTAATTGCAAATGAGTCCTACATATTTTATTATTTGACATATGTTGTCACAACCCGTCCCCTCCTCTGTAACACTTTATGGACCTCCCCTCCTCATCTCCACTTTTGAAATGTGATGTAATTAAGGGCTGATCCCTTATATATAGAAGGTGATTCAAAATCAAGTTTATGGCAATTATCTCTTAATTGCACAGTCCCAGAAACATACTTCCAGTTCTAAAACATATTCAAATCAAATATAGCTGATAGATATGGCATTTCTTTTACACAAAGAGCTGTATGTGCATTAAAAAAGTCCTTCCGGCCTGTACCGGGAGGAAAAGGTAGCTTTCCTATACCTTCGTTTTAAAATTTTAGCTAATGTTACACGAAAACAGCAAGTTAAAATGCAAAAAAAGTTTACAAAAGATTCCTTAATACTGAATTTGAATAAGAAATTCGCCAAATTATTGAGCAATAGCCAAATTGGCTTCATTTATGAAGACTTATTTTGGTCGCCAAATTTGGCGATATTTCGCCAAATGTCGCCAAGTTTGGCGAGAATTTGGCGCTAACGGATATGAATATATAGTTTTATGCGTATGATTGGGAAAATTATTACAACAATGAAAGAAAATAATTTGCGAGTAATCGCGTTAATGTGCTGTTTTGTTTCAAAATGTCAGCTACCCTAGAATTTCAAACTGCTCTATCTCAGCCATTTTTTAAGATAGAGGTAAACCAAAAAATGCTCTGGATTCCTCGTATCAAGGCCTAACACTAAATTAAAAAATAAATTTGAATTTTTAACTTTTTTGTATATTTATTTTAGTTTTAAATTTTTAAGTGGCCGCCATCTTGAAACAAAATGGCGGAGCAAGCTGGCCAACGAACTCGGTCGAGACATTGGTGAGCTTAATACACACAATTAGTTTCATCAAAATTGATTTATAAATACGACCGTTATCGTATGACATAGGTCAGATATAGATATATATATATATAAATCAACATTTGAACGGAGGGTGGTTTTGGGGTCTGGGGGTCATGATCGGTGAAAATATATCGAAATTTTCCGGAACTGCTTTCCTCCGAACGGCTGCAATAGGTAGCTTTATACTTTTTTGTATTGAAAGCTACCTAATAGAAATTTTAAAGAAAAATCCCTGATGGCTCGGCCTACAGGCACAGGTAGATTTCGAAGATGCAGACCGTGGGGCACCTGTTTGTTGGGAATTGCGGAAGAAATGACCTTTTTGCCTTGATACGGCAGATGGGAACCGCCCACTTCGAAATGTAATTTGATTGCAGGCGGAGCCGGCGGGGATTTTTTTGTTTAATTTTTAGGTAGCTTTCAATACAAAAAAGTATAAAGCTACCTATTGCAGCCGTTCGGAGGAAAGCAGTTCCGGAAAATTTGGTTGGTCATATATATATATATCTGACCTATGTCATACGATAACGCTCGTATTTATAAATCAATTTTGATGAAACTAATTGTGTGTATTAAGGTCACCAATGTCTCGACCGAGTTCGTTGGCCAGCTTGGTCCGCCATTTTGTTTCAAGATGGCGGCCATTTAAAAATTTAAAACTAAAATAAATATACAAAAAAGTTAAAAATTCAAATTTATTTTTTAATTAAGTGTTAGGCCTTGATACGAGGATTCCATAGCATTTTTTGGTTTACCTCTATCTTAAAAAATGGCTGAGATAGAGCAGTTTGAAATTCTAGGGTGGCTGACATTTTGAAACAAGACATCACATTACAAAAAATTTCATTGTTGTAATAATTTTCCCAATCATACGCATAAAACTATATATTCATATCTGTTAGCACCAAATTCTCACCAAACTTGGCGACGTTTGGCGAAATATCGCCAAATTTGGCGAGCAAAATAAGTCTTCATAAATGAAGCCAATTTGGCTATTGTTCCATAATTTGGCGAATTTCTTATTCAAATTCAGTATTAACGAATCTTTTGTAAACATTTTCTTTGCATTTTAACTTGCTGTGTTTGTGTAGCATTAGCTAAAATTTTAAAACAAAGATATAGGAAAGCTACTTTTTCCTCCCGGTACAGGCCGGAAGGACTTATTTTTGCTATAAGGGTTGGTCCTATAAAAAACTTGTCAATATAAAATTTATTGTTTTATTTATTTACTTTTTTAAGCAAGTGTACAACATTTAAACCGCAAAGTCTCAGTTACATTGCAATTTAATTTGTAGAGAAATTTTCAATATGCATGAGATTTTATGAAAACAGTATGGCAGTCGTGTTAAGGAGATAACTAATGTGGATCACAATACTTAGTAAAGTACATTGATTGATTAACCTTGAGTATTGAATGTTATGTGTAACAAATCAGCGCATACTTATATTCATAGCCATATAAAAGTGATAACTAATGTGAATTACTGATTTATTAGTTCCGTGTTCACAGAATAAATCATTATGTGAGAAACAAAAAATCAAATATATCCTTTTTGGATTGAATGAAAGTTCAACATATCAAAGTACAATCTAACAGAGAATAGCATTAGTGTAAGGTTTGTATCATGTGGGTAAAACTCAACTGATTCAACAATAACATTTTATAAAAGAGATGGATATCATGATGAATCTGTTAATTATACTTTCTTACACTGCTCTCTGAATATTAGGCCTGCTCGCTGACACAAAAATGGCGGCTGTCGCAGACAGACTTTTTTCAGTGTTTGTATGGTTCCTCGAATTTGAACACTAATAATTTCTAAAAATTTTCTTCAGAGATGAAATAAACCAAAGAAAACTTTTAAAAATTACTGGTGTGTAAATTCAGACGACTATACAAATGTTTAAAAAAATCCACCTACAACAACTGCCATTTTTGTGTCAGCGCTCAGGCCTAGTATTTAGGGAATGGTGCTTTTTTAACATATTTGTGATACTGACACTGTAGTCTTTAAAATGCACATTAATGTTAATTACAAAAATGACATTGAATTACAAAAATTCTGAAATTATAAAATTTTTAACATATTTTAATGATACTTAAAAACAAAGCAGTTTGAAAAATTCTACCAGTTTTAAACTTCTCTACACAATTTAATGATCTCATATTGAAAGTAAGCAAAATGCATAACATCCAGAATAGTTAGTATATGTTTTCAGTTTCAATACACCTTATCTACAACAATGATCGAGTATGGCTTTATGTGTAATGGGTTAATATATCGCAACAATCAAAGATGCATAGTTAAAAATTATTTTCGATGCAAACATAGTATTTTTAATAAAACCTGAATAAAACACATTTTGTCTTATTTATAGGTACTGGTATAGTTGAAGAAGAATATCCACTTCCAAAAGATCCACCATCGCAATCTACATCTAACACCAAAAAGGGTCTCTTACCCATTCCTTTAGAGTATTTAATAGGAGGAGCGGCATTAGTGATTTCATTGTTAGTGTCAGTTTGTGTTAATATTTATCTACTGATATTTATCAGAAGAAAAATGGACAGAACAAGTGACGATGAGAGTGCAGATGAGCCTTCAGTGCAAGAATCACCTTTTGTATATCGAAATAGCTTTTATGAACGAAGTAGCATATATGATCGATATAGCCCCAAAACAGATTGGAAATACGAATCCAGAGAAATACTTTATCCACCTATGCCTATCAGACATGCTAAATCAACTCGAAGATCTCACAGTTTTAGGTATTAGAATAATGAGAATCATCTGACAACATAAGACAATTTTGTTGTGTGGAAAGTGATGCCATTATCTAATATTTTCTGTCATAAAAAAAAATATTTTCATGAAAATTGCATCATCAATGACACATAATTTGCATGTTGTCAGACTAGGACTCAAAAATGTATGTTTTTTTTATACCGGGATGGAATGAATGGTGTCCTTTGTTTATATTAAACCTGTCCATAATTTATAAGGTTATCAGCTAATACAATACCTAAATAACAACTTCAGGGGTTAAATAAACAGCATATCTATTAAAGAATTTAAAGGGTAATTAAATGTAACTTTTAATAAGATTCAAGAACTTCTGAGGTTCAAAGCAATAAATATGGGTTTTTCATGAGTTTTTATTTTATTTAATGTAAAAATATTTTTTTTTTATTACAAAAAAGAGAAATTTTAATGCAAGTATACTAATACATTATATGAATCACTAATACATGATCATTATTTAGTGCAAGGTGATTACTTAATAATTATATATTAAGTACAGTGAATATTAAGTATATATATATATATATATTTTTTTAGATTATAGGATAACCTAATATAAAGGACATATTAGGTACATATAGATTTACTCACATGAGAAGCTTTTTGATACATGTATTAGGATCAGCTAGGGGATTCTGACTGTGGGATATATACTAGGGATGCACAAAATAGTAAGGTATGTATTCGACATACTACTGAACATTCAGTTGGACAAAATATCAAAATATTCCACCAAATAGAATACATAAAAAAACTTTTCATTTTTTTTTTTTCTGACATAACTGTTATTTTTTACTGTCAGTAAATAAAAATATTAATTCAGAATAATTAAGTAATTGAATCCAGGGGCGCCATTTCAGTACTTTCTTGGGGGGGGCAAAGTTTTTTTAAGGTAGTGGTATAGCCAAGGTGGGGTTCGGGGGGCTGCACCCTCCCCCTCGCAACCTCTCCGAACGAGAAACGTTTACTGAATCATATATACAGAGACAGCAATACTTCTAATACGGAATCTAAAGTGACCTCTGAAAATTTCCGTTTTAGACAGGTTTTCGTCTTAACAAGTAGAATTTTAAAATATTATGAAAGTTTTCAGTTATAGACAGGTACCCTTTTTTTTTCATGTATTCTTTAAGACTGTTAAAACCTCCTTTCTATAAAGCACTTCTGAAGAGCATAGATGTATTATAGTGAAACGTTTCTAAGCGAAACCTATCTATAACATAATTATTTCTCAAACGGGTAAAAAAAATCAAGTTTCGATGAAAAAAACGCCATACAATTATACTTGCTAAGATGGAGACCTGTCTAAAATGGAGCTTTTTTACAGTCCTTTTCAACTCCTTCTGTGCAGATTTTACTGCAGGGGCGCCATTTCATGAGTTTCTTGGGGAAGGGGGGGGGGGACAAAGTTTTTTTTTATAGACAGGGGTTTAAAAATCGTGCAGGAATGCACAAAATAGAGCAACACCCTAAAATAATAAATGCAGTGTGAGATTTTGCCTTCTTATCTTAACTTCTTTCACAAACATGTGATTCTTCAGCAAATATATTTTTAATTTTAGTGGTAGTCCGCGAATTTTTCTTCTTTTTTTACGCAAAAGCAATTCGTCTACCGATCGCGGTAAACATCGCGAATTTTACGAATTGAAATTAGAAAAAATAGTTAATTGGTCATGGAAAAAATCGTTAATTTTTTCAAACGACCGTGGAAAAATATTGCGATTTTCCCCAAAAATCACTGAAACAAATAGAGATTTTCGCCAATCGGTTGCGGAAAAAAATCGCGAATTTAGTATAACTATTGCGGAAAAATATCGCGAAATTCGTCAAAAGATTGAACAAAAAAACAAAACAAAAATCACGAATTTAGTCAAAGAATCGCGCAAAAAAATATCTACTTTTCTCAGTCGGTTGCGTAAAATCACTTCCGAATTTCAACAAACGATCGTAGAAAAGAATCGCGAATTGCGTCAAAAGATTGCGAAAATAAATAGCGAATTTCGTCGATCAGTTGCCAAAAAAAAATGTCGTGAATTTCGACAAATGGTGGAAAAAAATTCGTCAACGATCATAATTTCGTCAAAGATTGCGCAAAAAAATAGCAATTTTTGTCAGTCGGTTTCGGAAAAAGACTCCCGAATTTCAACAAACGATCGTAGAAAAGAGTCGAGAATTTCGTCAAAAGATGACGAAAACAAATAGCGAATTTCGTCGATCAGTTGACAAAAAATGTCGCGAATTTAAACAAATGGTCGAAAAAATCAATTCCATCAATGATTCACAGAAAATAGCGATTTTGGAAAATGATCACAAAAAAAAAAGAAACAATCACGAAAAAAGTTGTGAAATTCAATCGGTCACGAGATAATCAGCACACGAACACCATCAAGAAGTTACGAAATTTGCAAATGTTGTAATCCATAGGTATAAGAAAATTTTCATTAATGATTTTCTGTGAGTAAACATTTTCCGCAATCATTTTCTGCCATCCTCTTCAGACTATGATCTAAATTCCGTACAATTCAGAAATCTGCAAAACCCTTGGTCTCAGGTCCCTTGCTCCAGCATTGAGTGAGGCAACACGACCCAATCCGCAGTACGGATCGGGCGGGTTGACGTGACTTATTTTCATTGTGGGTCAGGTTGACTTGGAACATTTGACTACGATAGGGAAATATATGTCCCAGTGGACTATTTTTTATTCTATTAGTACGACTTTTTGAAATCTGTCATATTAGGATATTTTCAAGAGAAATCTGTCACAAGGATTTTTTTTTTTTTTGGAAATTCTAGAACGATTGAATGCAAAATTAGTAGTCAATCCTGGCCCGTTATCAAAAGATTAATTGTTTCGGGTTCAAGTTGGGTTTTCACTATTTTGAGTCGGGTTCGTATTGCCCGAGTTTTCAAAGAAATCCTAAATATATTCAGATGGAAAAAAAAATAATTTTCCTACATAAAAGATAAAATTGTTATTAGAGATATAATTGTAGTCTACTTTTCCAAATCATATTGGAATATGGATTAATTTTCTTTCATTTCGGCTGGGGTTGGGGTCAATGAAAATTTTTTGGACATTTCCGGTTTACTGGAAATTACAGTCCTGCATCGGCTACCCGAAATGCATTTCGTTTTGGGTTTGGTTGATTCATTTTTTTTTTTCGAGTCGAGTAAACTTTATACTCTTTGGGTTATGCTTTGACTCTTTCGAATCGGGTTCGAGATGAACCGATTATACAAAAGAAGGTTCTGAATAACTTTCAAATGAAAAAACTATAGTATATTTGAATATTAATGGGTGTATATATGTGTTATTTTTTGTACATAAACGGTAAACTTGTAGATTACTTTCCCATAAATGTATTAAAATATACATTCATTTTCTTTCACTTCTGGTTCAGGTATGATTATTTCGGATTCGGCTTGAAGTCTGTCGAGTTAAAGTCAGGATTCGGGTCGGTTACAACCAATTCTGGACAGGACTCTAGTGTCAGGCTGTGGAGATTTTTAAGAGCATACTGTATAATATATATAATATCATTTAATAAAGCAAATGATTTAATAGCATTATAATGAATGGAGTAAATATAACGTGGCACTAATAAAACAAAATTAACAAATCATATAATTAGGAAATTGAATACACCTCCCCCATACCACCACCACCCCTCCCCCCGAAAAAAAATTTCTCCATAAATTTTTGGCTAAAGAGAGAATTTATCACTAAAATTCTAGCTTTGGGGGTGACGAGTTTTCTTTTAATCATGCTGTACATAGCTCAAAAGCAATTCATAGAGTTTTTTCTCACATATATTTATAAAACTAGCCAAAATACTCAATAATGATAAATGTCTCACTTATAGAATGTTGCAATAGCAAGGCTTTAGAAAACATTTCAATGTTTAAAGTGTTTATTAAACGTTTATTACTTTCTTCTATCTTTACAAGAAAAAGGTATTGGATTTATGAATATTTACCACTTCCGGTTTTCGACGGATTTGTACGTTTTAGAAGGTCCTGAACACAACAGGACTATTTTTAGAAAATGTGTGTCTCAGTGTCTGAATGTGACAAAAATTTTGTGGACGCTGTATCTCAAGAACTAATGCACAGAATTTGATAAAACTTTATATTCAGTTAGACATTGATATAAATGGGTGGTGATTAGTTTTTTATGTAACTCGCCCAACAGATGGCGCTGCTATGGTACATTTTCCATGATTTTTACGATAGCTATATCTCAAGAACTAATTCACAGAAGTTCACCAAACTTCAGATTCCGTTAGACCTTGACAAAAATAGACGTTAATTACGATTTGGTATAAATAGCCTACCAGGTGGCGCTGCTATGCTACATTTTGCACGATTTTCACAATAGCTATATCTCCAGAACTAACGCAGATAGTTTAATAAAACTTTAGATTCAGTTAGACCTTAATATAAATTGATGCTGATTTGTTTTTGGTGCATGTGAAACCTGTATGAGATAAAAGAAAGTTTTGTGATTGGCACATCAGACTAGTTTTTTTTATTGTAATCAAATCTGTGAAATCTGATGTTATTTTAGCTTTTGATCATATTTAGATTTTTTTTTTGTCTAACCTATGATAACTGATAAATTTTCTGAAATTTCAAATTCCTTGGGGGGGGGGGCGGTTGCCCCCCCCAGCCCCCCCGAAAAGGCGCCCCTGATTGAATCATATTTAAAAGAAATTGCTTTAACATTCTTTATTTTGTTGTTTGAAAAGTAACACTTAACAAAATTAATTATGATATTCGTGGGAATTAATGATGCATAAATGCAAGTTCCTGAATTTGTCTAGTAACAATCTGTTTCTTTCTTTTTCACGTGCTGGGTGTTTCTAAATTAAATTAAACTTTCAGTGGTGGTATTATTGTACATAATCGCAATCCACTTATTCAGCCACAGTTACAGTGTATCTCACTTCAAGTCTAACTCTGAATTTCATTTGTAACTTTAACAATAATGCAGATATTGTTATAATATTTTCAACAGACTTACTTTGTTTTCTGAAAATATGACGCTATTATGAGAAGAACTGGAATTGGCCACCTTTCACATTCTAACAACATTGAGCTAAATACTCTATTATTTGAAATACAGCTAACAATATATAGTGTGACTGACCAAAATTCAGTATACTTTCAGCACTTTCCCTGATGTCATCACATTTCATATAAAGCAAAGTTAATCTGATGAAAATTTGTTCTAAAATTTTAGAAACCCCTGTATATTTCCAACCTCTGAAAATAATCACTCACTCCAGATATTGCTTGTGGTACACCTATAAACTTCCTTCTTAAATCAATAGGAGCAAAAAAATTATTTTTGGTGAGTTGCCACCATTTGAATAGATTGTTTTTCTTCACTTTAGTCCCTTTCTGACAAATATACTCTATATGACTGTAAAATTTTCCTTGCAACTCCTTCTAGTCACTCATAATTAGTTTAAAGAAAATTGAGAAAGGGGGAAATGACTCATAAAAACTATAATAGATTTGAAAAAAAACAAAATTTTTCTTTGATTTTAAAATATTTATTTTAGAATATAAGAAGATTTTATTCATTTAATTTACAGAGGAGGCCATGAAATTTAATTAATTAAAGTTTTAAAATAATCCTCTTAAATAATAACACAAAGCACAGTTTTTTTTTTAGTGCAAAGTTTACTTGTGAAAAGGACCTGTTCATCCAAATGAAAGTATTTGCGATATATGATGTAAAATTACTTTAAAAATTAACTGTCTTAAATTACTTTAAACATTGAATATATAGGAGTTTTCATCCAGTCAAATATTTGGTATTCAGCCTAATAGTTACTATTTGGCTGGCTGAATATTCAGTATTCGAAAAAAAGCAATATTTGGTGCATTTCTAGTATTATATGACCATCTTAATTATCAACTAATCTAGACTAAAATGAAAAAAAAAAAAAAAAAATCCAATTTCATGTTTTATGCTTTAGAAATATTGACTGTTAGCAGCATCAAGTACTGTCTAATATAACAATTATAATTTGTAGTAGTCTGAAAATTTTTGAAAAACAGTTTGATTTCTTAAGAGCCTACACTAGTCACAGGAAGAAGCAGACATTTTCAGTTTTGGAACTGGTTCGGAAAGTGAAAGTACCCTTCTATTAAAAAACTGGAACCAAAATCAAAAAAGTAAAAATTAACGACGTTAGAGATCGATCTCAGCTATCCTATGCAAAAAAATCATTTAAAAATATTAAAATGTGAGCAAGAAATCTGTAAAGAATCTTTCCATAGACTTAACATTAGCGTTTGAGTTTCTTCCGATAACTAGCATAGGCTCTTAAGAGCCTAGACTAGTCATGCGAAAAAGCACACAAGCTAATGTTAAGTCTATAGGAAAATTACTATCAAATTTCTCGCTCGCATTTTAATACTTTTAAATGATTTTTTTGCATAGGATAGCTGAGATCGATCTCTAACCTTGTTAATTTTCGATTTTTGTTGCAGTTTTTTTATAAGCAGACATTTTCAATTTTGGAACCAGTTCTGACAGTGAAAGTACCCTTATATAAAAAAACTGGAAACAAAATTGAAAAAGTAAAAACTAACAATGTTAAAGATCGACCTCAGTTATCCTATGCAAAAAAAAATCATTTAAAAATATTAAAATGTGAGAAAGAAATCTGCAAAGAACCTTCCCATAAACTTAACATTAGCGTGCATGTTTTTTCGCACTTTTCTTCGTGCATGTCCTTTGGCTCTTAAGAGGTTCCACATAAGCTACATGAAAAAACTTGCATGTTAATGTTAAACCTATGGAAGCATTCTTTTCAAGTTTTTTGCTTTCATTTTAATATTTTTTAATGATCTCTTTGCATAAAATAGCTGACGTCGATCTTTAACCGGGTTAATTTTTACTTTTTTGATTTTGGTTGCAATTTTTTTTTTTTTAAATTGGGCTACTTTCACTGGCAGAACCGGTTACGAAAGTAAAAGTAACTTTATTTAAAAAATCTGCAACTAAAATCAAAAAAGTAAAACCTGCTAAACTAGACTGGTTACAGAGATCAACCTCAGCTCAAAAAAATAATTTTAAAATATTAAAATACAAACGAGAAATGTGAACAGAAAGGTCGCATAGGTTTAACATTAGCTTGCGAGTTTCTTTGTGTGACTAGTGTAGGTTCTTAACACTCAAAAGTGAAATATCTGCTCAAATAATTTATTTAAAGTTGGCATTTTTATGGGAAATATATTTTTTGAGTTCCTTTTTTAAAAAATTAAGTACAATTAATTGCAAGCAATCTGAATTTATATCAAATCTTATTCTAGAGTTGTTATTGTACTAAACTTTTGTGAAATATAGAATAGGTCCAGTAATTTTTTTTATTCATTCAAGTCGCATAAGCATTAGAATGTGATTAGAAGAAAAAAAAACTAGTATGTTGTGACCATCACAAAACTTTCTTATATATCATTCTAACACAGCAACTTAACCCATTAACACCCCAAATTAATTCTAATTGAAATATTTTATTTCTTGTCATATATTTTAGTAAATAAATAATTCTAAGTAACTTAATACACAATACATATATTTTTACAGGTAATGTGATGATGAGAATTAAAGTAAATTAAATCCAAAGTATTTATAATAAACATATATATGTTTGGCATGAAATATAGGAAAGCAAGGGATGCATAGTGTTACATTGTATTTTTACACAATAGGTACAATATTTAGCATTACAGCCTTCCTGTTGACATCATCTTTGCTTATCTCTTTTACAAACAAAATGACCATTTTTATTGTAGCATACACCTTGGACAATTTTTGTTGAAGATGACAGGGTGATTGGAGTACTTTGGTACGAATACTTTCTCCAATTTTTAAATAGGCACTACGATTTTGCGGCGGAAGTCCTTTAATAATTTTTTTTTTTTATATTCTTCGTGAGTTAATTTATACAACAAATATGAGTTTATAATAGACATGACAATCATTCTAGTAAAGAGGCACCAAAGCCATTCCTTTTCCCCCCAATTGATATTGGGTGTTTTTCTAAATATCAGTCATGCTGATTGACTCCTCCCATATATGTATTGTAAGCATACACTATAGATGGTTGTGGATCAGAAATTGCTTCTTTCTTTATCCTAAACCAACACTACTCTTGCACCACTGAATCTATTTTCTAAAAGTAAATTCCTATTGTGACAGCTTTGGTGTCTATCTACCTGTAAGAATGTCATTTTCTTTATTGAATCAATAGTCGTAATATCCCCTAGCTTCTTTTTCTACTTCGTTCATGGATTTTAATGAGCACTTTGCAGTTCTACTGTCTCAGATAGTACCACAAGCCCTTTATCCACAACTTTTGAACATAATCAATAGTTCATAGCTACTAAATAAGTTATCAAAAATATGACATGATTTGAATGGTTTTGTAATTATATATAAACTGTGTGTGGTGTCAGGTGCTGCCATCCGAAAAATCTACAAGAGACCACGCCACTTCTTCCGGTCAAGAGTCCATTCTTCTTCCAGACCCCTATCCCTCATGGCTTTTTTTATATCATCCATCCAGGTCTTTCGTGGTCTTCCTCGTTTCATCATTTGACTTGTTCTGTAATTAGATGCTATGATGTGGTTATTGGCTAGAGTACGGGTTGATACTATGTGATCGTAATGTACTTAAAAATCACCGTAATAGAAGTAGTTGCGCAATAACTCGGGAACGTTTCCTGTAAGAAGTCAGCATAAATGTAAACAAGAATAGAGAAGAGTCCACAGCTGCTTGCAAGGTTTTTTATTTATTAGGGACTTGACTGTGATGGTAAAGTTTGGGAGGTGGTCTTTTTTTACATCAATAGCAACAACCTCTTTTAACGGAGGTTAAGAGAAGTCTGAACTACTTTCAGAGGTGTACATGTGTGCCAGAAGTCATCCCAATATCGCCAGATTACACGTGCATTAATTTTTATCACCATTCGGAATTTTAAGATGGTTTAGAATATATCAATGTTAGTTTTGTGTGGGAGATAGAGAACAGCGATGCAATGATAGGCGCGTTATCAAAATATAGGTTTTAACGGAGCAACCCTGCGGCTTGTCCTGGGAAAGCGGAACTTATACTTTAGGATGAATAAAGTGTTATTAATAACAAAATGCAAACAAGCAGTTGAAAAGAATCTAGATTTGCATTCCAGATGGAACAGACAATCGAAGGCTGGCAGAATAAAGGCACCGTGATGCAAAACATGAGTGAATTTTAATAGATTTGTGGAGCGGATATTTCTAATAAAATAATACTAGTGTATCAACGTATATGCGAAATAACCGTCGTCACATTCTTAATTTAGAAGAGAAATACTTTTATGCGGTTAACGAAAGCTGCAGAATAAATGAAAGATTACGCATACATGATTAAATAGCATTTATCGTGGAATAGATATGACTTTGCTTTAGAATGAATAGAATTTAAATAAAGATATAAATTAACTTTTTGAAAAATTAAGAAATTATAAATTTTGAATAAAATTACAAATATATATGATCTCTACATCATATATATATGATTTTGGGTAGTCTCTCGTCACTCATTCTTTTAACATGGCCATACCAGTTAAATTGTTTCTTTTGGAGATTGTCTAATATGGTTCCCTTTATTTTCATCATTTCTTTTATTCTTTCATTTCTTATTCTCTCTATTCTTGATATCCTGCATGATCTTCTTAGGGCATCCATTTCCACTGCTGCTAATTTCTTTCTTTCGATCTCCATAATTCTCCATCCCTCTGCTCCATATAACAAAATGCTCTTTACTATAGAATTATACAGATTATATTTTCTTTTCCTGGAGATCTCCTCACTCCACCAAATAGAGTTTAAAAGTTTAACAGCCTTTCTTCCTTGGCAGATTCTGTATTTTATTTCCTGTGAGTCTGTGCCTTCTCTATTAATGTCTACACCAAGGTATCTATAATACTCACAGCTTCCTATTTTTATGTTACTATTTAAATTCAGTTCAGTCTCATTGCCTCCTACATATAGGTATAAAAAAGAATGAGGCAATATCTAAAGGGGGAAAAATCTATTTACAGTAACAAACATATTAATGGACATTATGGTGTTTTAAATGCAGGAAGTAGTATCATCTTTATTTTTCCTAATCTACATATAATAAATGTAAGCCCCCACCTAATACTAGCAGAAATATCAGAATGGAAAATAAACAACTGTTATATATTTGAAAGCTAGTAGAATATAAAAGGCTGTATTAATTCATCATATATCATATGCAATCATTTATTATTTATATTGTCATCTTATATAATCACCAATGTAAAAAAAAAAATAACAATAAAATTGTTGTTGTATAAATACAGTTGTTGTGTTTTTGCTTGATTTTCAAAAGATCTAATAAATATTTATGACATGAAGAGCATGGGGAAAAAAATTAAAACCTGAAAGAAAGAATGAAAAATCTTTCTTTCAACCTTAAAAATATATTCAATGGGATACAAAATGGGATTTAATTCATAGATAACATTAGCATGAATCCATCAGTTTTTATGATTATTTTTTGTTTAAAAAAGAATGTTTCTTGAATGACACAACTAAATTTTAATTTGATGATGACAAATTTATATGTCTACCTTTGACAAAAGACTGAATATAACATTGAGGCTTGGGTCAGAGTGTTTTAGTTTGAAAACCTAACACAGAAAAAAAAATTTATTTGGATTGTTGTTTCTTAATATGTAGCACAATTTTAATGATACCAAACTAAGCACTTTCCTCAAACAATTGCTTGATTAGGAATGGTAAGAAAGAGACTATATTAGCCACACATATATATAAAAATTATTACGCTTTTCACAATTTACTAATGCCAATACCAGTTTTTTTTTTTTTAATTTAAATCGGCAACAACACGTGAAATCGTTTGGAAAACAGCTGATATTAAAGTACCATTTTCTAAGGAACTACTGGAGAAATTTCTATATTTTTTTTAAAAAAATAGTTATGGCAATAGTTAAACTGTAAATTGTTCATTTAGCAAGAAATAAAAACAAAAAAGCAATAGTTATGCAATCTAAAATATAAAGTTTCTTAACTGAAAAGGAATTGATTTTTCAGAAAAACAAAATGATCAAAATATATCTAATTGTAATAGTTGAAAAAAATAAAGATTACTGAAATGGCTTTGGTAGTGCCTGAGAAATTAATACCAGCTGTGTTGTATAAGATTTGGTTGTTGTTACCCCTTTAAGAAATTTTTTAAGTAACTCTTGTTTCTAGATTATTGTTACACTAAATGTTTTGATACAACAATTTTCCACTGATAAAAGAAATTGTAAGAGAGATTGGTTACTACTTTTCAGACTATGGACACAACATTTTAGTACAAGCTCTAAACTTTGTTATGGAATGCAACTTAAAATATGTAACTAAACAAATTCATGGGCCTATGCAATGCAAGTCTTTCACACAACAATCTTTGAGATTAGAAAACGATAATTTTTTTCATTAATTTTTAATTCACTGTAATGTTTAAACATCTTTTAACAAAATATGAGTACTATGTCAAAAGCCTGCTCAAAAACCCTTTCGTACAATACATCATTCATTGTTGTGCATTTTGTATGTGCATAGGAAAAGATATGTTGATTTCAGAAACAATATATATGATAACTGGCAAAATAATGCAGGGGTCGATTTTTCTCCGAGTCCCATTTTGTAACCCTCTTACCTTTAAAAAAAAGTTATAACAAAATAACTGCCTTTCCCTAAATGAAACAACGTATAGATGGCGCTATTGCCACTTTTAGCAGATATTTTGCCAAGTCCGAACTGAACTGAAGAGAGCGAGTAACTTTTCGCGGTTCTGTAACTCTGTAGATGTAGTTGAGTTGTAACAGTTAGTTTCGAGAATGGATCTCTATAACAAAATAACTGCCTTTCCCTAAATGAAACAACGTATAGATGGCGCTATTGCCACTTTTAGCAGATATTTTGCCAAGTCCGAACTGAACTGAAGAGAGCGAGTAACTTTTCGCGGTTCTGTAACTCTGTAGATGTAGTTGAGTTGTAACAGTTAGTTTCGAGAATGGATCTCGTCCCGAGACCAAATGTTGATTTTCTATTGTGTTTTGTGGTTTTGTGCTGTATATTATTAAAATTGTGATGTCTTAAGATGTGTGTGTCCTTGACAAAACCCACACCAGACCAGAACAAACATTACAAAGTTATTTTTGTGAAAATAAAATTTTGCAATCACAGTTCAAATCAAGTTTACTCAAAATTGAAATTAAGTATTTATTAATACCAACTTTTTCAAGTCTTCCTGCTAAAGTTTTCCTTCATCATGAACTTGCTTTGTCAGCAAATTACACATTACAAATCCTAAATATAATATATATATGTGTGTGTGTGTGTGTGTGTGCGCACGTGTGTGTATACTAGAATCATAATATTTTTGAACAAAATTTAAAAAAGAGCTTTTAGGTAGCTTTCAATACAAAAAAGTATAAAGCTACCTATTGCAGCCGTTCAGAGGAAAGCAGTTCCGGAAAATTTCGATATATTTTCACCGATCATGACCCCCAGACCCCAAAACCACCCTCCGTTCAAATGTTGATTTATATATATATATATATATATATCTGAGCTATGTCATACGATAACACTCATATTTATAAATCAATTTTGATGAAACTAATTGTGTGTATTAAGTTCACCAATGTCTCGACCGAGTTCGTTGGCCAGCTTGGTCCACCATTTTGTTTCAAGATGGCGGCCACTTAAAAATTTAAAACTAAAATAAATATACAAAAAAGTTAAAAATTCAAATTTATTTTTTAATTACGTGTTAGGCCTTGATACAAGGATTCCAGAGCATTTTTTGGTTTACCTCTATCTTAAAAAATGGCTGAGATAGAGCAGTTTGAAATTCTAGGGTGGCTGACATTTTGAAACAAAACAGCACATTAACACGATTACTCGCAAATTATTTTCTTTCATTGTTGTAATAATTTTCCCAATCATACGCATAAAACTATATATTCATATCCGTTAGCACCAAATTATCGCCAAAATTGGCGACATTTGGTGCAATATCGCCAAATTTGGCAACCAAAATAAGTCTTCATAAATGAAGCCAATTTGGCTATTGCTCAATAATTTGGCGAATTTCTTATTCAAATTCAGTATTAACGAATCTTTTGTAAACATTTCTTTGCATTTTAACTTGCTGTTTTCGTGTAACATTAGTTAAAATTTTAAAACGAAGATATAGGAAAGCTACCTTTTTCTCCCGGTACAGGCCGGAAGGACTTTTTAAAAAATACCAAGAATTAAATAAATATATTTATTTCCATTTTTATCATATATATTTTTAACTGATAAAAAAGAATAAGAAATATGTGGCAAACTGAATAAGCAAAACTTTTCAGATAAATTACAGAAATAAAATTTGATAATAGCAAAATATATCTAATATTTTAATTCATTATTTTGAAAAATTACACTAATTATCTTATCTTTATATATTTTAGTCAGTGAATAGTGAAATCTTTTAAAAATACTCTAAAATCACCCGAAGTTTAATTTGTAGATTCATCTTTGGATCTTACAGACACAACATGCAAACTTTTTCAATATTTTAACTTGCATACCACAAACACACATATAAACACACAAAAAGAAAATCTAATGAGTCACATTATTTGAGAAAGTTTTCATTTAATATATTCCAATTTACATGATACAAACATTTTGTATGAGAATTTATTTTTTATAAACATATTTTTAGCTTTTCTATAAGAATAGTCACTGACTTATACAATTTAAATATATCCATACAATATACTTAATATCAGCATACTGGAGACGAAATTATTTGAAAATATGCATTGAAATATATTGCAACTTCAAAATTTTAAATTAAGAGGAACCAGGAACAGAAATCAGCATAGGACCAACAAGAGAAGAGGCCTTTTCCTTACCAAGTAAGCATTCTACAATGGCAAGAGCAAATTCAAAGGCAGTACCAGGACCACGACTAGTAATAAGTTGCTCTGCTACAACAACACGGTTTTCAAGATACTGATATTCTCCTGAAAGTAATTTTTATTAAATATTACTGTTTAATAAAATTTTACAACATTATGCATGCTTACAAATTTATTTAGATTACACAATAGCACTAAAATATGAGACTTTTCTAATTTTATACATTTTCAAAAAAAAAAAAATTAATTAATTAATTGAACAGCTTGACAGTATATCCTGAAACAGAACATACTCAAGAGCAAATTCGTAGGTAAACATAGGTCCTAATATACAAATCATAATATTTTTTCTTGTTACAATAGAAATTTAGAATTATCTACATAAATTGTTATTTTTTTTTTATGTGAAACTATTAATATGTAATAAAATGCTTCATTTTCAGCTGATTATGTCAGGTGTGGGTGTTTTTCAGGTAACATTGGTTATTTTTGGGAAAAGTGATTTTTAATTGTTGCTTAATAATATATAGTAATTTTATAAAGTAATATATAAAGTTTTATAAAGTAATATATAGTAATTTTATATATTTTATAAGACCAAAATATATAAAAATAAAAACATAGGTCCACTATATCGCAATACACTGAAAATACCTATGCTTATGTTTTCCATATCAGTATAGTAATTAGATAATATGTGTAATGGACATAAAATAATTTACATGTATAATCAAACATAAATTTTGTTATACAAAAGAAAAAAAAAAGAATGAAAAATCATGTGTTAAGGATAGATTGTGAAATACTTTCTAACACACTCAGAATACAGCAACAAAACTTCACAGTTACTAAGTAAACAATTTAGAAAATGCATAACAGATTTGAATTTCAGCAATTACTACCAATAGTCAAACAAAATACCCAAATTCTTTTGTGCAGCCCTGTACATATGATCTATAGATGTATACTACACAGTATGCTAAAATTTACTTTAGTTAAGAAACACAATAAACACACATAACACATAACACAAATGAAAATTCCCCTTCAGCAATTTCTGTCAATAAATGGAAATATATGTAAGATTTTTTGAGCAGCCCTGTATTGTGCTGTCCTCTAACAAAAATCCATTTTTTGAAATTTTCTCCATATAAAGTCTAATAAAGAATTTTAATAAATTAAACATGTCTAAATTCTCACAGCTTGTTCTGACCAAGATTTTAATGTTGAGCATTTTTTATTTTATCACTTTATTACAAAATGGCAGCCAATTAAGCAACAATTTAAAAAAAAAAAAAAAAAACCACTTTTCCAAAAATAACCAATGTTACCTGAAAAACACCCACACCTGACATAATCAGCTGAAAATGAAGCATTTTATTACATATTAATAGTTTCACATTAAAAAAAAAATAACAATTTATGTAGATAATTCTAAATTTCTATTGTAACAAGAAAATCTGTAAAAATAAAGCTTGTGTTTGCCAGAATTCTGCAATTGGTAGTTTAAATTATTTTAAAATTAAATAAGCACTCCTTAGGTGTTTTTAGCTATTTTTATTATTCTAATTGGTGCATAAAAACAGAACAAAACAAACAAAAAAAACGACTTTAGCGAAATATTTAATGTAGTAATAGGGTGGGGTTTTTTTAGGAAACATTTCACTGTGGGTTTTTTTTAGAGGATAGCACAATATATGATCTATAGAATTTATATACACCAATTATTATGCAAAAAATTAGTTACATTTAAAAACACATACCACAACTGAAAACGAGCTACCAGCAATTATTGTCAGTACTGTAACTAACACTGTATGTGATTTATAGATTTGTAAGAATACTATACAGTATGCTAAAATTCACTTCAGTTAAGAATTCCTTTTGAGTGTCCCTGTAAATGAACAATACATTCTATGCATAGCATATTCTACTGTAAGCACCTTGTAGTGCCCCTCGGTGATATGTATGAATTTGAATATGTTTAAAATGGTGCAAGATCATTAAAATATGCCGCAAACGATTTTTGCCCATAGACCGTAATGTAACGGAATTCTTTTGTGTCCCTGTAAAGGAACCATAAGTGCTACACACTTCATTTTCAATACCAAACAAACCATAGTAAACCCCAAAAAGCATATATCAATTTCATGACAATCTGAGTATATTTATGCAAGTTAGAACACAGACAGGCAGCAGACATATAGACAGACAAACCGAATTCATAAACACTTTTCAACTATGTGGAAAAGTGTTTAAAAAAAAGCAGAGCAACAAATTAAAACAAACATTTGAGGGGAAAATGATAAAACGTATACTTACATTAATTTTATTTTAAAACCTTATTATACTGGTTTAAATTTTAAAATAATGTATGTAAGTGAAAATTATCAAAGTTGATTTTGAACTAATGCTACAAAATTATTATTGAACAAAAACCACTACACAGGTAATTATGAGAATAAGAGAAGAATAAAAGAATTTTCTTATTTCCATAAGAAAAAAGTTTTAGAAGTCACTGATTCAGAATAAAAATTCAAAAGTTGGAACAAAGTTTGTTTTTTTAAGGGGGAAAAGGGAGAGATAAATAACAAATAATAAAAATCTTAGATAAGTACATTTCATGGAGTTTTTGCAGAACCCTGCAGAATGGATAAATGGATAACCACCCACATGATAAAACGTATACTTATATTAATTTTATTTTAAAACCCTATTATACTGGTTTAAATTTTAAAATAATGTATGTAAGTGAAAATTATCAAAGTTGATTTTGAACTAATGCTACTAAATTATTATTGAACAAAAACCACTACACAGGTAATTATGAGAATAAGAGAAGAATAAAAGAATTTTCTTATTTCCATAAGAAAAAAATTTTAGAAGTCACTGATTCAGAATAAAAATTTAAAAGTTGGAACAAAGTTTGTTTTTTAGGGGGGGGGGGGGAGATAAATAACAAATAATAAAAATCTTAGATAAGTACATTTCATGGAGTTTTTGCAGAACCCTGCAGAATGGATAAATGGATAACCACCCCGGGAAGTTAAGCTATATTACAGTCAAATATATCACAATCGCAGAGTATTCATCATTTGGTGATTGCCAAATTGAGTAGTCCATATTAAATTTTAAACATGAAAGAAAAATTATTCGTCCTTCATAGTTTATGTAATACTTTCCAACACATTCAGAATAGTGTAACAAAACTTCACTGTTTAATAAGGTGAAAGATGATGCCTAAGTAAACAATTCGGAAAACACATAACACATTTGAAAACACAATTTCAGCAATTAGCATCTATAGTTGGAAAAATATCTGAATTCTTTTATGCAGGTCTGTATAGGATCAATAGATTTGCATATATACTACATAGTATGCAAAAATTTAGTTCAGTGAAGAAATGCAGTTGAAAAATCTCCTTCAGCAGCTTCCGTCAATAAGTGGAAATGTACTCTAATTCTTTTGTGCAGCCTTGTATAGGATCTATGGAATTTATACACATCAAATATTGTTCAAAAAATTAGTTAAATTTAAAAATACATACCACAACTGAAAACACACTTTTAGCAATTATTGCTCATAGACAGCACTGTAACAGTTATTTTGTGTCCCGGTAAATGAAGAATAAATGCTATGCACACCACATTCTACAGCAAGCATCTTGGAGTGCACCTTAGTGCTGTATATCAGTTTCAATATATTTGAAATAATGAAACATTGAAATACATTGTAAGAATTTTTCCCCATAGACCATAATATAATGAAATTTTTAGTTTCCTTGTAAACAAACTATAGATGCTACCCTTCATTTTCAATAACAAACATGCCATAGTAAACCTCAATAACATATTTCAATTACACAGCAATCAGAGTATATTTATATGGGTTAGAGCATGGACAGACAAACTAAAGTCAAACACTTTTCAACCTGTTGGAGAGTGTTAAAAATAAATAAATAAACTAATAGAAAAACAAACATTGAATGAAAAATTATTTCTATACATGTGCTTAATAACAGGGTTACTAGACTACACTTATCAAAGTGAAATAATAAGCAATTTGGCACTTTGCTGCAAAATTACAAGTGATGTTCATCTAATGGAAAAGTACCCTGTATTTTGTACCCTACCATTTTTGGGAACGAGAAAACAATTGGACTAGGTCACATGTTTGAGAAAATTTGATTAGTGGGTCATTTTTGAGTCACTACGGGTCAAGCTAATTTGATCTAAAAAAATGGCTTTAACGATTTGGACTAAATTTTGTATCCTACCATTTTGGGATACAAGAATACCATTGGACTGGGTCATATGTTCGAGAAAATTCGATTAGTGGATCATTTTCATGTCATCATGGGTCAAGCTAATTTTATCTAAAAAATGGCTCTAACAATTTTGACTAAATTTTATATCCTACCGTTTTGAGATACAATGTCAAAATGAAACTGGTTAAAGACCAAGGAAATTTTCATTAATGTTCTTGAAACAAAAACTTAAATATTTATTACTAAAAAATGAAAAAAATCACAAATACAAACCAGTAGACAATTCTGCTTGCTTGCAAGGATGAGAGGTAATGGCTTTCCCAGTACCAATAGAATGACTCTTGAGAGCAATAGGAGCTATAAAAACAAATAAATTACTTTTTTAAATACTGCTAAAATACATATGTGTGTGTATGCAGGTATGTTTATATACATACGGATACATACACACACACGTGTGTGTATATATATATATATTTTTTTATATTATTATTATTTTATTTATTTATTTATTTATATATAATTTTCTCTCTCTCCTTTTAAATATTCTTCATATTTTCAGTATTTTTGGCCAATTACCATTGAAGCACAAGCTATGGTAAAATTATGATTGCACTTGTTAATTTATTAACTATGTGGTATTCTGTCTACACATTATTATTAATTATCTCTTTGGAGATTTAATTAGATTAATTAGATTGTTACAAGAACTTGATATGTTTTTTGAAATTCAAATATATTATAATTATATATTATATATATACAGGTTGATTTACAGGTAATATTTTTTTCTGCGCACCTATTAATTTCAAAATAATGATTTTTTACAATTCTGAAAACGGTTAATAATTCGCAGACTTCTATCCCCCCCTCCCCCCCTCCAACCTTCAAAAAATCAAACAAATATTAAATTAAACCAATTTGCAAAAAAATGCATGCCTCTTATAATTTCTATAAATGATAATCTGCAAAACACAACAACAGATAGAAGAATGTGTCATTTATTTTTTAAATGGTTATTTGATAAGATTTGAAACTTTCTAAAAAATGTTCCTAAAACTGTGGTTGAATGTGACCAAAGACAAAAAATAACTAATACAACTAATAAGAAATTGAATACATCTGGAAAGAAATGTTTAAAATATAAAGTTGTAAATCCCCCATTGCTTCTAGGATCTACTAATTCAGAGTTATTGTACAAAAACAATATCAGAAGAAAAATAAAATAAAGGTGAGCTAATTACTAAATATTTTCAAAAGTATGGTTTTAATAAACCTGATACTGATTTGGATAGAGATTTAAAATCTTTTATAAGTTTGATTAAAAAAAGCCAGATTTATGAGCTCATTTGCTAAGATTATTCTCTGACAAATGAAAATATGGTAACAGTAGATTAAATTATAGAAATATCTTATGTTAAATGTATAACAGAATCATCTAAACAGGAAAACTATATAAAACAGCAATTTTCAACCTCTAATGCTACAACACAGGGGTGTGCAATGAGAGGATTTTAAAGATCATTAATTAAGTTATCTTCTCCTATAAGGTTGAATTTTGAAATACATCAATAATAAATAAAAATAAGATACTACTTGTTCCACTTCTAACAGCATATTTGTCTGAAGCAAGCTTTTCTGCAATGAAACTATCAAAAACTAAAATCAACCACAGTTAGGACTCTTTGAAAAAGATTTAAGAACATGCCAGTCTAAAAATTCTACTTTTCAAAGAAGATTTAAAGCACCAAGATCAAATTATAAAGTTTATTTATCAAATTAAAACTTAAATTCTAATAAACAGAAAAATAAATAACAGATAAGTTCTCAAAAGTTTTAATTACAACTATCTTTATTAAAAATGACACTATTTTTTTCCATTGTTATGTGGATTTTGTTACTGTTAATATTTAAATGAAAAAAATATATATGTATTTTATTTATCTTCTGAATATTACTCAATTTTAATACACTCTTTACTCAATAAATACATATTTCAAAGGAATAATATTTAATTTTATAACAATATTACGAAGGCACTTGCTAAAGGCTACCTCTGGTTACAGATCCATATTGCTCCATACAGATCCATAATGAATTTCATTCAACTTTACAATTACACTAAATTGATGCACACAATATCAAACAATTAATAAAGTACATGCAGTAAACAATAAATCAACAAAGAAAATAAATTACAAAGAAATGATAATACAATAAATCAACAAAGAAAAATTTACAAAGAAATGATAATACAATAAATCAACAAAGAAAAATTTACAAAGAAATGATAATACAATAAGTTTTCTATGGATAGGAGACAAATTTTAGTAATTGGTCTTTTAAAAATTCCTCTCTGTGTTTTTAAATTTACTACTCTAATTCTTCCATCAATACCCGAAAATAACTTCACAATTCTACCTAGAGGCGAACTGCAAATAGCAGTATTGTCCTCATTAAAAATCACTTAGTCATTTATTTGAACAATGTCTTTCGCAAATATCCATTTTTCTCTTTGTTGTAAGGAACTCAAATAATCTTTGGACAATTTTTTCCAGATAATTCGAACCATTTTTGTAATTCTTTAAAAAAGAAAAAAAAGAAAGAAAAGAAAAGGGATTATTTTACCACCTTTTCATACTGGCTGCAATACTGAAAGTGTTAAACAAACAAAACAAATTTTTAAAAATATGTGACAACTAATTCTCACATTGCCCTGTTAAGCAATCAGGATTATTTTTACATTATAAATGCATTGATTGGAGTGGAAATAATGTTTTATACCAAGTTATCTGGCATGTAGAGTTATCCGGATTACACTGTATATGTCTTTTATTAACACTTTACCGACCGGTAGCGGTTTGAACATACTATGCCCTTTCACCGCCCGGTCAGCCGCAGATCGTCCGAGACACCAGCTTGGTTTCGGCCTAGACTGACGCGCGGGAATATATGCACTTTTCTTAAACTCTGGTAAAATTGTACAATTCGTGTTATTCTAGGGTAACGAAATTTAATAAAATCTTTTACTTTAACCCCTTGGGGACAAGCAGCACGTATACGTGACGCATAAGATGCTCAGAATCCTCGATTATTCCCACCAGTTATTTTTTAATGTAAGATTTGCCTCATTAAATCTTAGCATTTCTGGGATTCAATTAGGTGAAATTTTCTGTTTTGAAAAACCGGTGGTAAAAGGTTAAAAATTCTGTAAAGGACGCTCGTCGTGAAGGGTTTAATCATATTAGTGTTAAACAATATTTATTTTATCTATTCAGTTTATTATTTACATAAAATATACCACAATCCATATAACAATATTTGTCGAAAAAAGAAGTTGTTTAATATTTTTTTAAACTATGATAACACTCGAAACAGTCACCTTTGTGTAATGGGACGTTGCAGTATTTACAAGCGAAACCTGTTCTAAAGGGCTAAAGCTTATAAGAAAGCACCAATTATCTGAATAAAGAATGCTTGCTGCTTGCTACTTGTCAATCTAACCTAACCAAATCTAACAGAAAGATCAAAAGTCGATTAATCGACGAACGGTCGATAAACGCTGGGGAGCAAACGTCAAATAATCGACGGCCACTCGGTAAGCGCTGGGGAGCAAACGTTGAATAATCGACGGCCGGTCGGAAAGCACTGGGGAGCAAACGTTGATTAATCGACGGCCGGTCGGTAAAGTGTTAATACAAAGAACTAAATTTGTCATTCAGCTTGGAATAATTTATTTTTACAGCACTTTCAATTTTATATTTGAAAAATCAGTATTCAAGAGACTTTCATAATTATATTATTTTGTCAAATGGCAAATATTCAAAGCTACAAAAATGTGTTTTTCATTAACATAATAGCAACATATTACAATTACATGCATCATGAAAAATTCCAATAGATATTTAGTGTCCCGAGTAAGACTAAGACTCGGGCACTTCTAAAACTTATTTATTTATTTTAAAATATAAAATAAGTTCTTTCTCTATAGGTGATAAGACAAATTCAACAGATTTTTAATATAGTATATATCTATTTTAAGATATTACAAATATATATATTCCTTTGAAGAGAAAAATTATGCAACCAAAAAAGATATGTTGCTATCTTTTGAGAAGGGGGGGGGGGGGGAACTTTTCTCTGATTTTTTGTATAAATATATAAGTTGTTACAAATCTACAACACCATTAATGCAAAAGAAATGTAACAAAGTATATTTTAAAATTTAAAAAAAAATTAAATATCAGAACAGAAATTGAAGTACAGCATTAAAAACAAAGAAAAAAAATGTCAATACTTAAAAAAAAAAAAACACACACACACAATATATTATATATATATTCAGGTTGAATTTTCCTGATATTTTTTCGTTAGTATTTAGTGTTTGGTTATATTCGTATTATAGTTTAATTGGTTATATTTTAGTATTCAGTTGATATATTGTTATTTGTTTTTGGCTATATAGTGTGGTTAGTGTAAATTTATAATTGTATTTTAGTATATATATATATATATATATTAACATATACAAAGAACATAAGTACAAAATTCAAAGTTCAAATTTCCAAAATAAATCATCATATTTGAAACTATATTAAAATTCATAGTACGAAAATACTAGACTAGACACAAAAATAAACTATGATTAAAATACAATGGAATGGTTCATTTAGAATATTTTAACAATCAAAACAATTAATTCAACTTTTGCATTTAAATCTAATTTTAATGGCAGCCAAAATTTTGCATTTCAAATCTAAATAACAAATCATTAAAATTTATAAAACTTGATAAAATAAACAAGAAATAAATTAAATATATAAAACTTGTGATTTATTTTACTAAAATGGTGCTAAAATACGTAAAAGGTTTTAAAAACATAAAAACAATCAAAAGATATTAAAGCTTTCAACTCTTACAAAACAGCCGTCATCAAAGGAATTTCAGAGTTTGGTTTCTTTATTAATGAATGTTCGTTGGTTAAATAGTTGAAGACAAGTCTATTTCAAAGGAGGGGAAGAGGAGGGTGAGAGAAAAAATGCGACAGTTAATCAAAACAAGTCTTACATATCTCATTTAATAATGACTTTCCGTCTGAAAATTATAGTTAAACTATATTTTTATAATAAACAAGAAATAATTTACAAATCATTTATATCTATTAAAACATAGATTCTGAAACTGTTAGCATCAATTTTTACAAATAAATACTTATAATAAGCTATATTTTAATTTGTCAATAGTTTCATTTCTATTATGTGCAGTCTCTTGCTTGCTCTATTTGTCTATTTATCAATTTTTTTATTTTATTTGCGACATTTCTTTTATTATTATAATTACTATATTGGTTTGGAATAAATATTTGCCTTTACAGGGTTCCCAGCAAATCAAGTCTGGCAATTTCACTGACTTTCCATGATTTTCCCTGACCAAATCCAAAAAAATTCCATGACCAAACGGGCATATACAAAATCTGCTTTAAATAACACAAAATAACAAGGAGCAAAAAATATATATATAAATCAGAAATTTATATCGTAGTAACAGGGTTCATACTCTTTTCCCAGTAGAAAATTCAAGCACCTTTCAAGAAAATTGGAAAATGAAATTCTATAAAATACTATAATGCAAAAAAACTTTACCCTTTGCCAGTTTTCAAATGAATGCTACACAACAAAGTCTAGAATGTGAAATGTCATGAAAGAGTCTGAAAAATGTACTAACACTTTTGTTCATATTATGGTTTTTCTGCATTGCATTTGGAGAAAATTCTCGATCTTTAAACGCACAAGAGTCTAGAGATTTTTCAGAGGCACCATGTAGCGAGAAATACAGTAACACTTTTCTAAAAAAAAAATGATTTCAAATTCAAATTTTTCCCCCCTCCCCCAGACCTTTCCATGACTTTTTAGGGAATATTTGTAAATTCCCTTACTTTTCTTATATATTTTTAAATTTCCATGACTTTCCCTGACTACTTTGAAATTCCCTGACTTTCCAGATTTTCCATGACTTTCCATGTTGCTGGGAACCCTGCTTTATAAAAATCCTAACTTCAGGGTTGGTAAAAGAAAATTAAAGGATAAATAGTTGCTATGATAGCCTAAAATCACTAAAATAGGGTTCTACATCAATTCGTTGTGATGTTTTTGAAGGCAATGATAAAAGTAAAGTTAATTTAATAAAATCAGTTAATGATAATTTATTTAATTTTTTTTCAGAAATAGAGAGTTTTAACTAGCATTTTATAGGCTGATTTTAGATACAGATTAAAATATTCATATAGATATATATCTCCTTCTATTGCTTTAGAGCTTTAGACTAAAAATATCAATCATTAAAATAGAAAGGATTTTTTATATGTAGTTTTTGGAAAGTTCCCAATAAAAGAGTATTTAATGCACTAGTCTAGAACAAGTGATTTCTTATTTAAATTACAGACAGATGGAGTAGATATTGCTTCTGATCACCGGAAAAATGGAGTGAGATTTAAGATAGAAGTACAAAGATGATGAAAGAAAATTCAAAGAATAATGCTAGAAAAATTGCAAAAAATATACCTGCATCTAAGATCGGCTTGTACAATGTTAGTTATAATTCTCTATATCTGAAAAACGAATTATCATTAAATAATTTTACAAAATGAACTTTACTTTTATTATCATCGCCTTCAAAAACATTTTCGTTACGAGAAATTGATGCAACACCTTAAAATAGTTGTCTAAATCGTAGCTTAAATGTTGAAAATAGTTGCAATAGTAGTAGCCTACAAACAGTCAAAATTGTTATCTCCACTTATATAACATAGAATTTAACTACCCCACAAACAGAAAATTTCGAAGCAAAGCATTTAGATTACAAATATAAAAATAATGAAAACTTTTTGGGGATATTGATGACTGTAGAGAATCAGATTTTTAAAAAATCATGCTTAAAAACAAAACTGAAATGTTATTGTCAAGAACTTTTTTTTAAAAAAGACGAGAAGGAAAGGATTTTCAAGTATTTTTGAAAGAAAATTTCAAGGGAAGTACCAAAAAGTCACTCAAAAAATTGTATTGGCATGAGAGTTGTTTTTTCTGAATATGAAGCTTTAAAAGTTACTACAGTTATCTTACGCTGAAAATAGTTACAAATAGTTACTAGCACTGGGCGATGCATCGATACATTGCGAAAAATCGATTTAAATCATAAATCGTCAAACCGGCTTCTTTATCTTTCGTTTAGCGATGCATCACGCACACCAGATCGATGATGAACGAGGGCAAAGCTTTCTCCCGCGATCTTCAAAATGGATAAACAACGCATGCGTGAACTAGACCGGTGTCAGAGATCGTCATCTCCTCCGATTCTCCTCCGATTTGATATGCGTAACGACGCATGCGCAAGCGAAACCGGTGGGGAAAGGGCGATTTCGCTTCTCCTGTGGTTTTGCGTTTCAAAAGTGGATAAACAATGCTCCTGTGAAGCATCGTTGAGAGATCGCATCGTTGATTTCCAAAATCAATGCCGATCGCAAATAACTGCATGCCCAATTACAAGTCTGTTTTTCTAGCTGCATAAATGATCAGTGAGCAGCACCACGATGTTCATTTGAGAAAAAACGGCGATGCGATTTGTGAAGTATATATATTTCTAAGAATTAGTCACTTAGAACATGTGCGATAAGCATTCAAAGCTTGTTGAATTTTCAACTGGGGGGGGGGAACCAGTTTGCGAATTATTTCACATTTTTTAAGTTTAAGAGATATAATAGTGCTAAGGGGAATTTGCCTCATGAATTTTCAATTTAGGTATTCATCTGAAATAAAAATGATTTTCTTTTTATTGGTTATAGTGCTTGTTCTATTATTTAGAATTTCTTTAGGAACTAGTTATTGGTCATCTAAATATCATATATTAATACTTGGCCAGTTCGGAAAATCGGGCTTCGCCTGCAAATCAATAAATTCGTTACTATTGAAGATAGTTGCTTAAAAGTTTGAGAAAATCTATTAAAATATCAAATTAAATTTTAGCCAGTACAGGAAGTGGTCTACACCCTCAAATTGATAAAATTGGTAATATTAAAGATCATTGCATAAAAATATGAGGATGAATAGTTAAGTTTAACCTATTTAAATATCAGAAATTGATTTTTGGCAGTACAGAAACGCGGGCTTCACCCGAAAATCAATAAAATTGTTAATATTAAAGATAGTTGCTTAAAATTTGAGAGTGGAACAGTTAAGTGTAATACATTAAAAAATAAAAAATTCAATTTTGGCCAGTACAGGAGGCGGGCTACGCCTGCAAATTGATAAAATCGTTAATATTAAAGATAATTGAATAAAAACATGAACGTTAAAAGTTAAGTGTAACCTATCTAAATATCAGAAATTGAATTTTGGGCAGTGCAGAAACGAGGGCTTCGCCCGCAAATAATCAATAAAATCGTTAATATGAATGATAATTGCTTAAAACTTGAAAGTGAATAGTTAAGTGTAATACATTAAAATATCAGAAATTAAATATTGGCCAATACAAGAGGCAAGCTATGCCCGCAAATTGATAAAATCGTTAATATTAAAGATAATTGCATAAAAATCTGAGGGTGAATAGTTAAGTATTACCTATCTAATTATCAGAAATTAAATTTTGGGCAGTATAGAAATGCAGGCTTCGCCTGCAAATAAATAAAATCATTAATATTAAACATAATTGCATGAAAATTTCAGTGTGAATAGTTACGTGTCATTTATTTCAGTATCAGAAATTAAATTTTGGCCAGTACAGGAGACGGGCTACGCCCGCAAATTAATACAGTCGTTCATATTAAAGATAATTCCATAAAAATATGAAGGTTGAATAGTTAAGTGAAATATATCTAAATATCAAATTCTGGTTTTTGATATTATTTTAAGAATTAAAGCTCATTTTAAAAAAGATTCTTCAAATTAATTATAACATATTTTTTTCAAATTTTTATTTATTTTTTGCAGCAAGTTTTATTGTATTTTGCATTTTTGTTTGTAAACATAAGCCTAAAGAAAAAAGGTTTTTAAAACATAATATAAGTTTAATGTGTATGTATAATAAATACTCTTAAATTTTACATTAAAATTACGACCATGTTTGTAATACTAAAAGTCTAATATCATGATGCATCGCGATATCGCGATTTAGCCTGTATGATGTATCATGATGTAGAAATCCTAATATCGCCCAGTCCTAATAGTTACCTATGCATGTCCTATAGTTGGTTGTAGAAATCTTTTATATTTATAAACATCTTAGCCTTTTTTTTCCTTTTTTGAAAATTTCAAAAAATTTCAGCCTTCTAAATGTTGTTGTCTTAGACAGCCAATTATGTATAATGGATGATAAAATTCTTATTCTGAATCTGAAGATGCTTAATATTTATGGACATATACAGATACTTACCAGCACAGATTGCAGCAATAAGACGGCCATTCTTTTCTTGAGTCTGCAGAATATTTTTTACTACATCACTCTAAAAAAGAAAGGTTTATTTTTAAATGGGTAAAACTTTCTGAAAATAAAGGTTAAATAATAAAATAAATTACAGTGAAATATGTTATATATAAATAATGTAAAGAACAAGTTTTGCAAGGAGTACACAAATCAAAATACAAGAATGATGAGAATAGTAAAATAATTTTTGAAGTCGTCAATACTTTAAAATGCTAATTGTCTTATGACTGAAAAAGAAGGTGAAGGAAAGAAACAAGGATATAAGAAAACAAAAATAAAGGCAAAGATAATGTCTCCATTGCATAAAAATAACAAGTGGCAAGCAAATTAAAGCTAAGAAAAATATAGATAAAAAGAAAAAAATTTAAAAAAGAGAGAAAACTACAAAAATGTTTTAAAATAATGTTTAGAAATAAAAAAATTAAACAAGATATTCCTTCACTCCCCCCACCCCCCAAAAAAAAAGCAATTACTGTTCATAAAATAGCATATTTATTAAAAAATTATTCTTCTTTTAATACCAGCCTTGTGTTTTTTTAAAACCGTGTTGACATGATTCAGATTTTTAAAAATGTAATTAGTTTTCAAATATTATAATAAACAGCCAAGAAAATGAATCTGACATCAGAAAAGAGTTGGATATTAATCATTTTAAATTTCATAAAATTATTGGATAGCATTTTAAATTATAAATTTAAAAGTGCAGTTCCTTTTTATAGCGGCCTTGACATAACTCAGGTCTAAGTAAATGTGATTTTTCGCCAACAAAAATGACAAAATTTCAAATCTACACAGTTTATGTTCCTTCATTTTGTTTGAAGCCTAAATAGTGTGAAAATTGGGTATTTCCTTGTTATAGCAAGCCCTGAGATGTATTGGCAAGTTGTATGACATATATGAGTTATGACTTGTATGACATTATGATGAATATGACCAAATTAGTCATATGAGGTATATATATGACATGTATATAAGACAGGGCATGAAATTTCAGTTGAAAAGGTACTCGCCAGACTAAAAATTTTTCTCGCCACTATTTTACATTCATTCGGACAGTAGTGTTGGCCGCCACACCTGCCCAGAAAATGAACTAATTATGACAAACTGAATTGAAATTGACCATTGTTAGAAAAAAGCTGTCTGTTAAATCCAAAATATTTTACATAAATGAAAAACGTGAACAATTTTTTAAAATGTTAAAAATTGGGGAGCAACTGAGCTTAGGTGGCGAAACCTGATTCACTTTGCGCAGGAGTGAAGAGTGATCAGATTCAGCCTCGGAAGCAAAATAAGCAGCGAGCGATGCGAAAGCCAGGGCGGGCGGGGGGGGGGGTCGTTCTTCTGTATGAGAGAAATGGAAGTGGGTGACGCCGCAATTTTTCTTCTTTTGGAAGATAAATGCCGTCGCTTGATTTTAAAACATTTTCGCGTGTCGCTAGATTTAGGCACGATATTCTAACTGTATACAGTTTTATTTGAAGCCCAAGATTTCAAAAGACGAAACTTACTCGCCAACCTTAAATATTTACATGCCAATGACGAGCTGGCGAGCGGAAATTTCGTGCCCTGAAACATATAAAATATATATCACCAGTGGTGTAGTCGAGGGGGGACGCAGGGGGACGGCGTCCCCTCACTTTTTCATTTTATGTCAAGCGTCCCCTTACTTTTTATTTTCAAGGGGTACGCTAGAGACGCGAGAGGACGCCATCTTTTCAAACTTACTAATTTTTTTAAATTATGAGCACACCAATAAATCAACAATTTTAAGAAATAAGGCATTGATTTTTAATACTTTTCAACAACATGGAAAGTGTTTACGGTGTCAGATCGCTTGTCTGTCTCCATCTGTTCGCATTCTACTTGTAACTTCCAAAAGTTTGCTTGAATTTCGACAAAATTTTATGTATATTTTTTCAATGTAGCCCTATCACTATTGTGAATTATGTGTATCAGTATTTCGTTTATGAGTGATCAAAAAAGAGTTCTTTCATATTACTGTTTACTGGGCGGAGATTGTTTGAAATACACATAAATGAAGTAATGCCATATGGTATTGAAATTCGTTACAACATATTTCCTATCAAAAAATAGCATTTATCGTTTGTTTACAGGGACGTTAAAAAATATTTCGAAACACCAAAACACCATGAGCTATTAACAGTAATTGTTTGCAATGCATGGAAAACGGTGCACGAAACATTTATAGTTATTTTACAAGGCCAATGAATCCGGACACATTGTCAGACGTGGGTTCACTTGCTCGAAACGTGTTTTCGATTATATTTTGTATTTTTCAGCTGAAGAAAATATCCATTTGCTCAGTGATACGTAAATGATATTCGTATACAGGGCCACACAAAAATAATCCAAATACACTACCGTCATGGCCGGATATTTCTTGAAATGCGTTTTGCAGCTGGTTTAAATTTTAGTGTGTTATGTGATGAGCATAGGATCATTAATTTCTATACATGACCACTTAAAATAATTCGAATGAATACGTTACCATTTATAGGTAATTATTGCTTGGTATGTGTTTGAACTGAACGAAATTATATTTTCGATTAAAAAAAAACGCTAGACATGCTTTTCCTTCACACATTGTTGCACCAAATTAATTTTACAAACATTTGTGTGTAATGAATATAATATATATTGGCCGGAGTGTGTCTGTGTATTATAAAAGTTGACACGCACTTTAATTTGTTACCTGCTGGAGATAAGTAGATAACATAAATTATAAAAAAGTTTAAAATAAAGTAAAAAAATAATATTGAAATAATATTGTCAATTAAATAATTATCTTGTTAATTTTCAAACATTTATACAATAACTCTTTATGCGACTCTTCTATTCAAAATTTGTCAGTCAGAAAAATTTTCCTTTTTGCTGCAATAAAATCATTAAAAATCTGCATATCTATATATTTAAAATTAAATTTTAAAAATGAAGAAAGAAAGCTGACTTATAAAACCTTTTCGAACCATTTAAATATTACTTTATCAGTGAAAATGGTCCTGTGCACATATTGGCAAAAGCATTTTTAGAACAAAATTAAATATTAATAAGTGTAAAAAGGAAAAAAAATGCATCGCAAGTGTATCTAAATAAAAAGCTGCACGGGCAGAAATCATGTAAAGAGACAGTGTAGTTTTAAAACTTACAAATAAAAGAACATAAGAAGAATTGGCTAAGCATGCTCTATGTATTTTCCGTCAGCTGCAGTACATAACTGGTGGTTAACCGCACATGTTTATTATCATCCATGTTACTGTTACCTTCTTGTAATACCTCATAGCTTTTCTAATTTGATATATAGTCGTTGTTCCCTTCCTCTCCCCCCCCCCCCCCCTGCATATTTCCTACCTTATTTTAAACTTTTTTGCATCTTACGTTGACTACTTATCTTCAAGTTTAAATTTTTTCGGACGCCCTGTAAAAGTCGACCTTAGCTCAAACTTGAAGACTTTGTCAAAAAATGCAATACTTTGATAGCAACGTAGTTCAAAGTGGTTTTTAGTGACAAAACTTGATGCTTTTAATCAGGGCCGTAGCGAAAGAAAATTTTTGGGGGGGCAAAAGGCAAGATTGGCCGACTCAAAAATGTTTCAAATCCGACTAATATAAAATAGTCAATCTGTCGCATTATTTCTTAATTAATAGTTTTTACAATTAATTTTAACTGATTAATTATAACTGATAGTTAAAAATAAAATATATGATTTTGTATTACTAAAACGTTTCTTTGATGTAACTCAGTAATTATTTAAAAGATTTACCAAGAACTTTACTGGAAAAAAAAAGAATATGTATTGATAAGAAAAAATCCTACAGTTATATTTGTGAAAAACACATTTGTTTAGAATGATAGAATGAAGTGATAGTTTATTAAATAGAACGTAGTGATTTTCAAAATAAAAGCTAAATAAAAATGTGATCTCTTAGTTCTAAAAATTATGATAATGTAATGAATGGGAAGTACTTTCAATATTTTATTAGCATGCGATAGAAAATAATTTTAACTTTATATTCCAATTAGAGATAATATCGTATGGAATTAACAACCTACACTTTCAGTAATTCTAATTGTAAAACTAAAAAATGCACACTATAGGGGTACTGAAAATATTTGGAGGGGCCTCAAAATTTAATTGCGCCTGGGGCCTCTTGAGTGCTTAATCACCACTGATTGTGTTTTATAGGAATGTCAAGGGACCGACAGAAAGATTTGAATTATCCACGATTTCGAATTATACACGTTCGAATTATTCAAGTTTGGCTGTACTATTTTTACATGAATTACACATCACACTGAATAAAGCAAACCATTCATACCTTTCTTATCACCATTCCCTGTCGAGTGGTTTCCACTGTCCAGCCATGTTGATAACTTCTTCGAACTTTTTGCAGCCTCCAAGTTTCTTCTTTTTAGAGTCTGTCTTTTTTTATTTCCACTTGGTTGGTGCCGAATTTGTTTCATAATATAAACTATTATCTCAACACAAACAAAGTAAGATTAACCCCTTGGGGACGAGCGACACGTATACGTGACGCATAAGATGCTCAGAATCCTCGATTATTCCCACCAGTTAATTTTTATTGTAAGCTATGCCTTATTTAATGACAGCATTTCTGCGATTCAATTAAGCGAAAATTTCTGTTTTGAAAAACCGGTGGTAAAAGATTAAAAATTCCGTAAAAGACGCTCGTCACGAAGGGGTTAAGTAATAAACTATCGTACTATCACTACTATGCGACTCTCAACTGCTCTGACAGTCCGATATTGCTGAGCAGTTAGTAAACGAATGACTCATCATGAATAGCACTAGCTCACTGCACGTCCTAGCCTGCACTTGACTCATCACTCGGCAGGCACCTGGCGAGACATGACACATTCGACTCGACATTCTGCTGTCTGCTCTAGAGATGCTTTTGCATGCGAAGCGTATGGAGTAATTGGACGGACACGCAAAAACATTTACTCTAGCACTTTTATGGATTTTTTTTTATTATTAACTTTTAGCTAGGTGCTGGGTATTTTATAGGAAATTAGATTAGATATTAAAATACAACAATTTTTTAACCATCAGTTTGGGGCCCCGGGGGTAGTTACGGGCCTGAAATGCTGAACTATTTATATTGTTTTAAGTGCAAACGTGTTAATGTTCCGCAATCGCTTCAAGTTTTTTTTTTTTTTTTTTACCATAAAACTACTTTTAATAATTTAATTTTTCCTGAAATCCTCTACTTTTTGAATCCTTTATTAAAAAAATGATTCCTGTTACGTATGATTTAGATTTAAAAAAAAAAATAATCGCTAACACGTACCGTAATTTCCGGCGTATAATCCGCGGATCAAACAATTATGTTTAGACCCAGAAATTTTATTTAATAATTGAAGTAAAATATTTACAGCGATCTAGTATGTTCCAATATATAAAATAAAATTTCTGGGTCGAAACATAATTGTTTGATCCGCGGATTATACGCCGGAAATTACGGTAATCAGGGTATACAATAAATATTAAGTAATTAATAAAGGCTCCAATTCTAATTTTTATAATAACAAGTGAAAAATCAGTGAAAATTATATAATTATGTTATGTTGGCACAAGCATATAAAGTTAGTTTTAGTTTTATCAAAAAAAAAAGTAAGAAGTTTTTTAGGCAGTCAGTTCGTCGACAATCATTTCGTCGACATATCATTTCTTCGACACCACTTCGTCGACAGGTACACTTCGTCGACATATCATTTCGTCGACATGTACACTTCGTCGACATATCATTTCGCCGACATGTACACTTCGTCGACATATCATTTCGCCGACATGTACACTTCGTCGACATATCATTTCGTCGACATATATTTCTGATATGTATTGCACATCAGTATTAACGTATTAATCACTAGATGGCGCTGGTTTAGTCATTTCAGTCATGAACAACCTACAAAAATAGATAATCTACCCTATATATATAAAATCCTAATGAAACGAATTTGTGAAACGATTTTATCTACCTATATATATAAAATCCTAATGAAACGAATTTGTGAAACGATTTTATGAAACGAACTTATGAAAAGATTTTATGAAACGACTGATCATGTTTCAGGGCTATTTTTAATAAAATATTAAACGCTTGATGGTGAAATTAATATTAATTGTCCATAAAAATCCGCGGATGTCAAAACTGGTAATAGAATTTTTAAATTGGAATTAGTTTTCGAGATATTAATTTTTTTCTAATTTTAATGACATTTCTGTAATGATGGCAACTAATTACTCAGTTTTGTTTGTGACAAAAAAGGGAAAAAAATCGAAAAGGATCCCGATAGGGATTATTGATTTCTTTTTATTCGTCATTTTAAAATTTAAATTGAATTTATTTTTTATTCAATCGATAATGAAGACAAGATTGTGATTAAATTACGTTTTTCAGGAAAATTTGAAAAAAACATCACATTTCTATCGTCAGGATTCAATCGTCTGTCAGCATTTAATTTAATTTATAAACTGAAAATATTTTGAATAAATTCGTCCAAATGACGTTATTTATGTAAACGCAAAAGAAAGGGTGGGAAAGGAATTAATAGTAATTATTATTTATTGATATCATTTTGTTATTTTTTTGTAAAATTTAATTAAACGAATTTATAAAATCACTAATTCGGATATTTGAAACGAATATATAAAATGATAATTGCCCAACTGAACGCAAGGAAAATAAAATATCCTGCTTAGTTTTCTTTCCAATTTGAATGAGAATATGACTTCAATTATGGTAAAATGACATTTACTCCTTTCTCTCTTTTATTGGCAGCAAGGAAAAAATGCTCCCTATATATTAGAGAAATGCTATTAAAGTTTCCTTCTATATATAAAAAAAAGTAATGGTTTGGAAATGGACCAATGAAAATCTGCGTAGATACCGCGAAACGTATCTGATTGGTCAGAGCTTTCTGACTTTTCTTAGGGGGAATTAACATAAAAGAAGAAAATTTAGATAGGATGGACGCTATTAGGGGGGGGGGGCACCCAACCTGGAGCCCAGCCGTAAGGCTGATGGGCGTACCACCAGGCGGAAATTCCCATCCACCATCCAAATCCACCCAGCCACAGGGGCAGACTAAGTCAACGAGCGTTAATTAAAACAATAATCAAACTCAAAAGCAAAAATGGCGACATCGCCAATGAATCCAGTTGATTCATTCTACTAAACTAAAATATATAAACTAATCCTAACATAAAAAAATAGCAAGGTTACACACAACCTCCTTATGCTAAAAACTAAATAAAAATTAACTACAAACAAAACAATAAATGAAACAAAATTTTAAGACCAGTATGGTTACACAAGTCTAAATATTATGGAAATAATAGGTGTCTAATGCAACTGTGCTCATCATTATATAAGACAGACTATATTGAAAAAGTTCATAACAGTTCATAGTCTATAAAAGTTCATAGTCTAATTTGAAAAAGTTCATAACAGTTCATAGTCTATAACAGTTTATAGTCTATTTTGAAAAAGTTCATAAGTAGTCATACCAATTTAACTCCAATATATGTACGTCAATAAATAAATGGGAAGTTTTCTTGAGCAGTAAAAGAAAATTATCAATTTAAAAGCGATATCTGATAAAAGAATAAAGATCATTTAAAATATTGTAATTGTCAGCCAGTTTTTTATAATTAGCGGGATTATTCAAAGTTTTGAAAAATTCTGTCTAAGAGTCAAGCTTGAATTGAATTTGAAATGATGCATCATTAAATTACACCTGCCATAAATATAATGTACCACGTCTCCTCTACTACCGCATTCACAAAGATCATTTTCTCTCTTTCCAATCTTATATAGAAAGTGAGGAAAACTGCCATGTCCAGTGAAAAAGTATTGTGCCACCTGTGAGCTGCACAAATAATCTGTTTTTACCTCCTTAATTATGTTGTACGTGTCTCGACCAACTGTAGAAGATTGCCATTCCAACTGCCAGGTCTTTAACACTTCTCTCCTACAATACAACTTTATGGCCGAGACAGGTACCGGCAATTCTATGCGTATATCCGCCTGACCATTAATGATCACACTTTTGGCTAATTCATCTGCTCTCTCATTTCCCGATATACCGATGTGTGCCTTAATCCAGCCAATGTTCACCACCTTATCTGGATTTTGATATAATAGATCAAATATATCTCTAACTATGATATTTGCAGGAAAAATCTGCTGGAGAACTAGGACCGAAGATTGACTGTCTGAAAATATTTTCACTGATTTAAAATTTAATTGTACAAACCACTTTATTGCCTGCTTAATTGCCTCCAATTCAGCCTGATAAATTGAGTTCCATTTTGATAAACTGACTTTATAATCAAATATATAATTTCCTTGGTGGTATACAGTAAAAGCTGCAGAGGTACCGTTGGCCATTTTAGAACCGTCTGTAAAAATAATTGGGTTAACTGAAAAAGGTGGACTGTCGCGCAATGGGTTCATAAAAACTAAATTCTTTATCATATTATAATTTGGATATTCATACTGCTTAATGTTAGTCATAAAATCTTTGCCGCGAAGCTCTTTCCCTCACATTTGTATTGCAGACTTCCCTTTTAAAACATTGTATTGCAATGCATCATACTTCAGTTTGATACCAATTGGAGGGACTCCCGCTAAAACACACAGTGCCTCCGTTGAGACATTCCTATAAGACTTTATAATTGTCCTCAAACCCACTCTTTGACAGGAGCTGAGCTTACGCAGCGCATGGTTTTTCAAATCATCATACCAAATTTCGTGACCATATGCAATTTGCTTTTCCATTACGGTCAAATACCAAGTCTTCAAAATCTCATGACGAATACCTTTATCTCTATAACCTGTCTTTGCTATATTAAGTACAAAGTTTCTTAGATTTGACCTCACAGTGTCCAAATGAACAAGCCATGTGAATTTACTATCAAGATTGAAGCCCAGGTATCTGAATGAATCAACAATATCAATTGTGATGTTGTTTAATTTGAAAATCGGATGTCTATTTTCCATAAGATTTGAACCAAATAACATTGCTACTGATTTATAAATACTAAGATTTAAGTGAAAGTTTTGACATCCAATCACAAACCTGTTAAAAGATTTGTTCATAACTGTCTCCAATTCTCTTCTTGTATCAGAACCGTTTACTATAAGGAAATCATCTGCGTAGGAGACTATGAGTGCATGTTCAGCCTTATAAAATTTAATTAAAGCGTCCGCAATTAACAACCACAACAGTGGGCCAATGCAAGAGCCCTGCCGGCAACCCTTGTGTAACAGAAACCATCTGATGCCATCTGAATATTGAAAACCTATTTTTCTTTCAGAAAGGTAATTTTTTAGGATTGATTTTAAATAGCTTGGAATTGGAGTAGAATCAATGATCTCCGCCAGAATAAACCAGTCTGTACTATCAAATGCACCCTGGATATCCAGTGACGCAACTGCACAATATTTGAAGTTAGATAAAACGTTTCTAACCATGCCTCTAAAATAAGACATAGCAGACAATGTGCTCCTTCCTTCACGGAATCCAAGTTGATCAACGTCAAGGTAATTATCTTTTTCCAGCTTTATCATAACTCTTGTTTTAATTACTCTTTCTAAAAGTTTACCCAATATCGATAACAGAGTAATAGGACGATATCCCCTAGCAGAACTAGGGTCTTTATTCCTTTTTCGGAAAAAGATTACAATTCCCGATTTCCAAATTCGTGGAAAATGTCCAAAGATCAAGCACTTGTTTAGGATCGCTTTTATAATTTCAGGAAACTTCTTGCATAAGTTTCTAACCACCAAGGCATCTATTTTATCTGAGCCCAGAGCCTTCGAAAGTCCTTGCTGGGCAACCACAAATTTTAATTCCCTCGTAGTCACAGATGAACAATCCCCATCGGCAGAAAAAGATTTATCTGAAGAGTATGAAAAGATGTTATTCGGAGTGTCATTTATATTAAAATGTTCACTCATTAATTCTGAGGCAACTTCATCATACGAAGAAAAAGGAGCCGAATTTTCCAAATACGTAAAAATTAAATCTGTATGTTTCAATTTCTTGTTTGATATAAATCTATATAAATTACCATAATTTTCATTTGTTCTCTTACAATAGTCAAGCCATGCTGTTTTTTTAGCATTCTTTACCATCTTTTTATATTTATTCCTTTCTTCAATATAAACATTTCTATAGCTCTGATTATCCAAATTTTTAGTACTTCTTTTATACAAAGCATTTACTCTATTCCTGTATATTTTCAGATCTTTAGTGTACCATGTAATAGTAGGTTTGTAAGATAATACACCTTTTGTAAAACATTTGTCCATAACATCAGTAATCAAAACCTGAAATTGTTCCATCCAATCATCTAGTGTTGTCACGTCATTTACGCTCAACCAATTCCTCTTAATTCCTTCAATTATATTGTTAAATTTAACAAATGATTTATTTTTAGTTTTGTATCTTTTCTTATCCATAATTACTGGAGCACAGTTTAAAGCAAATGTTATATATCGGTGATCACTGTAGGAAAACGTGTCAGCATCAACTTTCCAACTGTCAACATAGTTACAAATTTCATAACCACTCAACGTTAAGTCCGGACGTCCATGTAAATCACCTTGATTAAAAGAATGTGGTGCCTCTAAGTCATTCAAAATACACAAATTATTCTGCATAATGTAATCTAATAGAGTTTCTGTTCTGTCATTTTCACGTGAATAACCAAGTGATCGTAATGGAACATTAAAGTCTCCACCTATTACTATATTATCAAAATCTGGAAATAAACCAGACCATTCCGCCATGTCTTCTTCCAAGTTTCCCGACGGGGCTGAATATTGTGAACCAATATATATAATTCTATCACTCATGTTTAAAGAGATAAACACACTATTATTCAGAGTAAGGCACTGTATACAAGTATAATCCTTGTTAGTTATATAAATAGCAGCATTATAATTAAAAGAATAAAAAGAAGGCCAGTGTGATGGAACACCCAAAGCAACTTTATTAAAGACATAAGGATCCTGGACCAAAACCACATCAATTCCTTTCTCCAATACATAGATCCCCAATGCATCATTGGCAGCTCGACAATGATTCAAATTAACTTGCAAAAACTTAAGACCCAAAAAGATGTCCAAATTACCTACGGAGCCCTTAGCTCCGTTTAGGAATAGCCTTTAATCTCACCTGCTGATATACCTGACAATCAGGACTATCTGCCCTGTGATCACACGCACCCGATGCCGATTCAAAATAGCAATTGTAACATTTAACATGTGTTTCTTTACAGTCTTTTATGTCATGTTCACCAGCACACTTGACACAATGTTGAGTTCCCTTACAACCACTAGCATAATGGCCGAATTCTTGACAACGGAAGCACCGAGTGATGGAAACAAATTCCACCACTCTGTGTCTCTCGAAGTCTATACATATTTTCTTTCTGTCAAGTAACCATTGTTTACTATTCGCATCGACATCAAGTAACCAGTTAAATTTCTCATTTCTTGTCTTTATCCTCTTAACTATGGTGAAGTCAGGACGAATTTCATCATATAAAGTTTCCAATGCCTCTTTTGCCGCACCATCTAAGTCAGGATCCCTCAATTTCCTGGAGATTTCCCTAGTCATATTTTCATTACTGACAGAATCATCCAGTAGCTTCTGTACTGAGCCCTTTACCATTTCTTCATCCACTGCCGAATCTACACTCAATATAAGTACTCTCTCTCTTTTTCTCTGTGGAACCGAAATCTTGATTTTATTCTTTATTGACTCAGCCTGAATCACCTTTTCTCTCATTTTCTCTGTATCCCTTCTATTTCCCATCTTTAATATAACCTGTTTATTCTTTGTGACAATTACATCTCCAGGAATAGGAATACTAACGTCTGATCGGCAAAGAGTCTTAATTTCACTCTTGATCAAATCCACATCCTCGTCCTCCTTATTCATTGTAATAATAATCGCGTGATCATCTCTTTTACTTTTTGATTCAGTTACTGTAGGCCTCTGCAGTTCATCAGCAAAGCTCACCGATTGTCTACTTATTCTTCCCGCTATATCCTCTAATCTCTTATTGTATTCGCCGTAAGCTTCAATCTTTGTTTCCATCTGCACAATATTTTTGAAGACATCAATGGCTTTCATCACAATATGATCCAAAACACGTTTAGCCGTTAATGCAGTTGGTCCACTTATCTTATCCTGTTTACTTCTCTTATGCTCCAGAAATGAATACAACTTCGAACTCAAAGTCTGTATCATCGGCAAAAATTCAGAATCCTTAACTTCGTCAAACCAGCTATCCGGATCGTCCATATTGAAATAAGCCTAACCAAGACCTAAACCAGAATTACAACTAATCCAAACTCCAAAAACACCTTATCCAAAATATAAGACCAAAGATATACAACAAAAATCAAATAAATCAGCAAACCGCCAAGGGGCCTTCACACACGGAACTAACTTTCAGCATATATGTGGACCAACCTATGGTTGGAACCACCTGAAGTAATCCAATTTCACAAGAAACAAAACCAGCAACGCTATGAATAATCAATCATATGCCTCAGCTATGACCGAAAATGAAGCACCGGAAATGATAGTATAACAGAATAAAATCACAAAATTTATCAAAATCCAAACACAACCTGCCCAGAAATCAAAATATCACAAAGGCAATCTAATCACCTTGACAACCAATAACAATACAAAACAGCCGTAAATATTTAAAGACAAATCTTCAATTACTATGAATTACAAAAATCAAAATAAACAAACAATAACTGTTGCCTAGCAACCCAGGAATCAAACACCAATAACTTGAACTCCTCCAATACACAAGCACACCAAAAACTGAGTGACCGCACAGATCGCTAGCTCTTTACGCAACACGAAAACTAAATCCACAAATTACCAAACAGCAGCAAAATACAACTCCTCTTAACTCCAACACAAAATGGATGACAACAACGAGCGCTGAAACGCCCACCTTGGAGCCATCGAAATACAAAAACTACAATAACTCAAGAAATACAAGTCAAAAATAAAAAACAACTTAGCGGTTAGATACAGCAAAGAGGTACCCGAACAATACTTCAATTCATAAAAATTAATAAATTAATAAGAAAAGTTAGTAAAATATAAATCTGAAAGACAGAATCAATGGCGAATCGCCATGAAAAATTTTACAAGTCCATTTAACATAAAAATAGATTAAATAAAGCAATAATATTATACAAAATAGAAACTAGAAAAGATATAGAGTAGGATTATACTGTATATTAAGGATTTGAACAAAAATTTACCAAATTATGAACTTAGTTGTCGGAGCTCCAAAAATTGCACGCAACACATGACGTAGTAGATAGGGATCTATTAGGGGGGTTACCAAGGGGAAGGGACCCGGGTCTGTCGCCAAGTTTGGCGTCAATTTGGCGATATATAGCCAAATTTGGCTGCCAAAAGTGGCGCTAACTTGGCGCTATATCCAGTATTTCGCCAAATTTCCATAGACTCCCATTGAAATCCAATAGCGTTTACTCGCTTGCAAAAAATCAACAAATTGAGATATTGCAATGCAACAAAAATTAATATTAGGTTATGAATAGAGCTTAATTGAACTATTTACATTATTTTTAAGCACAAACTCTAACTATTTACAATATTCGTAACACTATATATACAAATTATATATTTCCAAATTAGTAATTGATCTTACTTATCAAGCCCCAAAACAACCGTAAGCTGTCGCGACAGAGGTAGGTAAGGCCATGGTAACCGAAAAATACCCCATTTAAAAGAAAAAGCATTATAACCTGATTACAGAAGATAGCCGCCGTTTGTGATATCATCATCATCTTTTTAAAACAGGATACATTACCAGGTTTTAAGAGGCTGCGAAATCAGAACGGGGGTTGGTGAGCGTAGCGAGCAGGGGGCAGAGCCCCCTAGTTGTTAATATAATTTTATTTAGAATCGACACTTAATGAAAGCATACTAATGAAACAAAATAGGGAGTTTCAAATAAATTTAACAATTGGTATATCAATAACTAATAAAATATTTATCAAATTAATTAATTATTTAAGCTAATTCTTAATTGCTTTTTCATAGGATTAATATTTTAATTATTTTAGATGGGTTATTTAAGATGGGCGATTATTTAAGATGTGCGATTTTTATGCGTTTACGAATAAGAATGAAATGAGGAATGTGTCAATAAATATCCAATTTGAATTTGAGAACAGCCTCTACATTATTGTTTCCTATTTGAATTAATTATCATTTTTTTTTATCTTTGAGACTATCGCAAACATTCTTTATAAAAATACATTTAAATTTTGAATGGTTCTGTTATTGATGAAAATTATTTAAAATTATTGTTTTGCAACCCAAATTTATCCTCCGTTTGGCTCATAATTGCAAAAATTTCATTTGATAGAAAATCAGGAACAAAGGGAAACTGAATCAGAAATAGAAAATATTATACGGGGTGAACCGCCACAGAAAAAACGAAATGCAGAAAAAAACAAAGTACAGAGAATCCAAAACGTCTTGGAAAATAGAACAAATCTGTCTAATTTAGATTTTCTACGAGGAATGGCACATAATATCTCATTATAAATTTATTTTTACTGCAATTTTAATATGTTTTAATTTATATATATTTTTTTAATGTATTTTAAACAATAAAAATCAAAAATCAAAATCAAATTATCGACGAAAGGTAAATTACATACAATGTGTAGACGAAATGCTATGTCGACTAAGTGTACTTGTCGACGAAATGATATGTCGACTAAGTGTACCTGTCGACGAAATAATATGTCGACTAAGTGTACCTGTCGACGAAATAATATGTCGTCGAAGTGTACCTGTCGACGAAGTGGTGTCGACGAAATGATATGTCGACGAAGTGTACCACTTCCAGTCGGTCTGTCGATAGATAGGTTATGAGTAAAAACAGTAATGGTTTCAATAGATCTATCTGGTCAACCGGTATGAAAGTCACGTGTTCTGTCACATTTTCGAATCACATAAATAGCTAGTCGGCCTACCCACTGAAAAAGATTTATCATGTATAAATTTTGTCTGCAGAGCCGGAAATGTTGGACATATACTATACCTTACCCACACATGGAAAGGAATTTTTTCAGTGGGTAGGCCGACTAACTATTTATGTGATTCGAAAATGTGACAGAACACGTGACTTTCATACCGGTTGACCAGATAGATCTATTGAAACCATTACTGTTTTTACTCATAACCTATCTATCGACAGACCGACTATATTTTGCCGTATGATTGTAAGGGTGTAGTGAAATGCATTCTGAAGACTTAAAGTCCTGCCAACCAGAATATTTCCGAATTGTTTTTTTTAATTGGCCTACTGACATACTACAGAGACACTAATTAAATCTGCTGATAAGCCGACTGAATCTTTTTACCAAACATTGGGGGGGCAGCTGCCCCCCCCTGCCCCCCCGCTCGCTACGCCCCTGCTTTTAATTTATAATAGTAATTTAACATTAATGAATAATAATATGTTTAATCTTCTAATTCTAATCTTTAACGATTCATCCTTATCTAAGTGAAAACCACAGCCTTACTCAAAATTTGGAAAGCGGTAAATCATAGAATGGCTACTGATACAAAATCTTGAAAATATAAAGAGGTGATTTTTTTTTTTTTTTTTTTTTTTTGAAAATAAGTATTTTTGTAAAGTTCATTGAAAGAGGGAAAATAATACATATTATTAAACTGTGAGAGAATTAAATATATTGCTGTTGTTTACAACCCATTTCCCCCTTTTATTTAAACATTTAATAAATAAAAGAAATTAATTTGAGCCACTTTTTTACCCGCTTTCTTTTATCTTACATTTCTGTATGTATGTCACTTCCTGTTGATGTAGAGCTTTGAAATTTGGAATATATATATATATACCTGAGGAAAATACATGAATTGGACATTCATTTTCAGAAGAATAACAACTTAAAAAAGTTTTCGGCTTATTTCAGCACTTAAAATTTCGAATATTTTAAAAGCCATTCTTCGTGAGCATCTGCATGTTAATAGCTACCAGAATAAATCGTGATGAAACGAGTTTAGAAGATTTACTTAACAATCAGGGCTCCCAAATGGTCCGCCTTTTGAATACCAGTATTTTCTTAGAAAAATTTTATTTTTAGATTTTTCTTGTAAATTTTGCAGAAACAACCTTCGACTTTTTTGCAGAAAAGTTTTAGAAACGTACTAAGAAATTTTCTGTTAAAAAATATTGGTATTCAGTTGGCAAACCATTTGGGAGCTCTGGACAATTCATTCATTTAAAATGTAAATTAAAAAAATAATAAATAAGATTTTACTAGCATGTAAGTCCTGAAAGTATATGTGTGCCAAGTATTAAGTCAGTTGCTCTTGCTCGAATATTTCCACACAAATCATGATGAAACCAATATTTTTGAACGTCTTTCTCCATTTCATCCCGAAAAAATTCAATACTTACAGATTAGAAGTAATCTAGTTACTGATTTAAAGAGTTACTAATTCTACAAAAATCTTGATGAAACGCGATTTTCAGAAATTTTCTTTATAAGGATACTGGTCTATTTCACCCCTTTCAAATTCGTATTGGGATGTTCAGAAAGTTCCTTCCATTTGGGAAAACTAATTCATACCGGAAAATTCTGCTCGTCAATTGACATTAGATATTGAAATTAATGTCTAATAATTAAATGATAGAATTTTCCGGTACGAATTGGTTTTCCCAAACGGAAGAAACTTTCCAAACAACCCAATATTTTTACACGTTGTTCAAAATTTTGTACAGAGTTTGGGCAGTGGCATATATAATCTAGAATGTTAAATAATATTTTCATCAAATATAACATACCTGCGAAATTTAATCTCAGCCGAAAACACCGTTTAAATGCTACCCTGCTCAGACACATACACATATTGACTCATTGCAAAATCACCAAACACAGACTTTGGGAATCTTAAAGAAAGTACCGACTCGCACACATGCATACGCAGATACATAGAGAATGGTTACAGAAATAGAAAAGCGGACTCAGGGAACCTATAAAAGTAAAGTCTTTTTTCTTGTCATGATTACAATATTTTCCTTACACTATACGTGTCCGTAATGTAAAAATGCAATAATTTTCAATGCTCTTAGTATACAATAGTTATTCTACGACTATCTCAAAAATAAACAATGTCTAACAAAAGTCTCGTTGCGTGGATTAGTGTTATTAAATTACGAATTCTTTCAAATACGTATTTTCACACATGAAATAAGGTTAACAATATTTTAATTTATGGGAAGCTATGAACGACCAACAGATAAAAAACTTTAATTAATTTAATTTAAATAAATTTTAATTTAAAATTTAAAATTTAATTTTTCAATTACTTTTCTCTGCAATTCAAAATGAAAAGCAAGATTCATAATAAAGTTTGCCCTATGGATGATACATAGGGCTGGGCGATATCTCAATTTCAATATCGTGGTATATCGTCAGCTAAATATCGCGATATGACGATATATCGTGATATTAAAACTAAATATACAGAATAAATAAAAGAATATTTTGAGAAGAAGAGAGAAAAAAATCCCTGATGGCTTGGCCTACAGGCACAGGTAGATTTCAAAGACACAGACCGCGGGGCGCCTGTTTGTTGGGAATTGCGAAAGAAATTACCTTTTTGCCATGATACCTCAGTTGGGACCGCCCACAGTCTTACTTGTTTCCAGACTTGTTTCCCAACTTGTTTGCATAGGCGTAACTAGTGGGGGGGCCGGGTGGGCCGTGCCCACCCCAGGTACTTCCAGTGCCCACCCCAGAATTTCAAGTTCACGTGAAAATTTTATGACTGTGATATGGTCAAAATTTTAATTTTCAAATATTTGAATGATTATACCAATAAATTATACTATATATTTCTGATTTGAGAACTAATGTAATGAAAACGGCGCGCACGCATATGTAAATGTGTGTGTGTGAGGTATAAAAGAAGCAACAGACAAAGAAAATCCTATTACTCTTCTACATTCTTTGCAACACTTATATGACCCGGAGTCTATAGGGTTCCAAAAGGAACAAAGTGAAATATTATCTGAAAGCTCTAAATCTGAACGAGAGTTTTCTTTTTTTGTCACGAGGTGATGGGGAAAAAATCAGTTCCAGATGTCCAGTTCCGTATTCTTTAAACTAAGTCATCTGCTGTGGTGAGAGCGGATGAGAGAGAGAAGGGGATAGTGGGGGGCACAGGTGCCCGAACGGTTTTTTTTCTTACAAAATAATGACCAATTTAAAAAACAGGATGTAATTGACAAATTACTGATCAATTAATTGTCTTGTCTGAGTGATGAGATACGGCAAAAGTCGTAAATGAGAACATCATCGCGGGGTGCTTACCCTTTACTTTGAGGGTTAAGGGGCTACTTCACTGGCTCTCCCAGACAGAGCAGCTAATGTTATTTCAATGGGAGAAATTTAGAAGTGTCATCTTTTCGCATTTTGCTCGAATTTAGTAATTTTTGTAGCTTTCAAAACCTGTACATTTAAATTATGCATGCTCCTTTCAAATTTTATTTTATTATTTTTTTTTAATGTGATATAAGTGCGTTATTTTGAAGATTCATGTTTAGTGTCTTATCGCGAAAAATCTGTTTGACATTTTAAAATTTGGTAAAGACACAATCGTAGCCTGATTATTTAGCTTTCCAAAAATGCTTTTTATTTCGATTTAAAAAAAAATTTAATCGATGCTACAATCCTAAAAAAATTGTACTGCCTTTTTTAAAACAGCCGAAAACAGTAAAATGACCGCCCCAAACAAGTTACCTCCCTTTCTTTCCGGGAACTCAATGGGAAGTCAAACGGGAAAAATCTTCATTGAGCGATAAGAAATACCACCTAATGTGTGAAATTTTGCCTTTGGCTATCAGTATGCAACTTCTAAAGCTGCAAATTTCATTTTAAGAGCAGAGAAGAAAGTTTAAAAAATGGTATTTTGAAATGATGTAAATAGATGCTGATTATTTGTTTTACTAGGCATCATACAGATTTTTAAAAAACGTTATTGATTTGGGATCAATAAAGATTTTTTTTCACCTCTCACCTCTGAAGTTTAATACCCAATATATTTTTTAATTGCCTACAATAGTAAAATGAAAAAGCGTTTATTTGCTAAACAAAAATACTAGAACTATCATTTATTCAGTCTTTCTCGGGAAAAAACAAACATACAGTGGCAAGTGTCATTAAAATGAATAGATAGACAATAGACATATCCAGCGAATAAATACAGTTGTATTTAAATTTTCTACAATACCTTTTTTCTATTATTTATTACATAACTCTTACTGAGTTAGTTTTAACGTTTCTTTCGAAAATATTAAATATTTATGCGGTAGATTAACTAAAAAATAACTATTGTATAGCTTTATTATTAAAATTTGTTACACTAATTTAAAACTCAGAAATGATGAGATTATACGGGTTCTCTTTTTTTCGGTAAATTTCGTGATTCTCCTTTCACAAATGAAACATTTTTAAATTATACTTCAAAGATAAAAAACAAAACAAAAAAAAAAACATATTTCAGTGCGATTTATAATTAGTTACTATAAATAAAGCATTATTTATTTTACATGTAAGAATTTAAATAAATGTGTCAGTAATCAATTTTTTGTCAGACGTATATTTTGTTTAAAGCTGTTTTCAAATCCAGAGGACTTACTTTCTGACACATTTCAGAATTCATTTTTCTTCGGAAACACATGAAATTGGCACTTGTTCTTATTCAGAAACTATGCAATCGAATAGCGTTTTCCATTTCTTTGGTAAAGGCAAAAGTCTTTCAGAAAATACTATCGAATTCGGCGTTTTGAACCGATTTCCGGACGCGACAGACCGGAAAAGAAGAAAAACCTGTCGCCAGATGACAAAAATCGCTTATAAATCAATAAGTAACTTGTTTATCAAAACATGGAAAACGTATTCGATTTCAAATCGCTTTAATAGTCAGGCCTGCCAATTTATGATTGAAAGAAAGTTTCGCGTTTGTTGAGCAGATAATTTGAGAACCACCTCAAAGTTTGTGAAAATTTCTACATTTCAAACAAGCGTTATAAATGCTCACTCCTCCATATGTAACAAATGTTTTTGGCTTTCTCAAATCCAAACTGACTACTTTATGACATATTATTTAATTCGTTTTTGTTTGGAAAAAAATTGGAAACTCATTTCTATTCCAAATCGCTTCAATAGTCAGGCCTGCCAATTTTATGCTTTTGTGTTTAAAAATGAGTGTGCAGGGCTTGACAAATGCAGTCGCAAGATCGCATTTGATCATCAAGATTATTTTGGCATAGTTTTATTTTAGCAATGTTTTTCCTATAAATAACATAATAACAGTTCAGTTATTTTGCAAAAAACAAAAAACAAAAAAAAAATCACGCATTGGGATAATTGTAAATGCTAAATTATGGATATTAAATTTACGAAATGAATATCTTAATTTAATTTGATCGCTTTGAAAATTTCCCAATATATTTATTAGAATTTCTAAAGTAATTGTATAAATTATTGGGAAATTTTACGCATTAATTTGAAAGATATGAAAATTTTAATTTCTCATTTTTTACAAAAAATTCCAATGTATTTTCTTTCTCTCTTTCATTAAATGGTTGCTAAGCAACTATATTTCAAAGAATATCAACAAAGGAAAATTCAAGTGAATTATTTTGTCGCGAAATGTTATTAACAAAATAGGTAATTTTCGGATGATTTAATTTTTTAATATGCTTTTTCTAATGAAATAGATGAGAATTTATTTTAACTACTAAAGAAAGGTGACCAAATCGGCTTTCCAAACGAAAAATATAAAAACGTTGAATGTGAAAATGGAATACAAGTCTCATAAGAGAAATTTACATTTGTATAAGCATATTTAATACACGGAATTTTATTCAATTTCAGCAACATATGATATTTAGTGGTTGAAAAATAAGTATTCTTTTAAGGATAGGATAAAACCTCCTGTACAAAGAGATGGTTATTCTAATGAAATTAAAATAGTAAATACATTCAGACATATACTGAAGAAATGAAATAGCACAATTACTGGAAATTTAGGATATATAATTAAAGCGACAATGGAGGGTTCAGGGGGGTTCCACTCCCCTGAAGTAATGTAGTTATTCTGAAAAAATACAGTAATAAATAGTTTATCATATCATTGTATAACATTGTGTTTAATGCGATACTTTTAAAATTTCCGGAACTTTCGATAAATTTTACATTCTTATAAATGTATAAATAACTTTAAAAAATTGAATTTTAGGATATCCAATATTATGTAGATAATGTTAACAATTAGTGAGATCAATGAACAATGATTTGTGGAGCTGACGTTGAGGCCTCCGATCTGTAGATTTACTATTATTATTATTATTATTATTATTATTATTTTTATTATTATTATTTTCTTTTTGAAAATAAATGATGAGGGAGGTTTGGGTGGGGGGATATTTATTTTTTCTTTTTTACTGGCGACTAGATTTTATTACTGGGTACAAATTTGATCAAATATGTAAAACCCCGATGTGTGTGTATATATATATATATATATATATATATATATATATATATATGTGTGTGTGTGTGTGTGTGTGTGTGTGTGTGTGTATATATATATATATATATATATATATATATATATATGATTAAAATGAAATCACATTACGTGAAAATCAAAGGAAAATATATTGTAAAAATTAAAAACAATAAAATGAAAGTGTAAAATGAAAAACTATGAATATCTTATGGATTCATCAGAGGAGTTTCATAAGAATAATTCATTGTAAACATATGTTAATTCGTCGAATATTGTCAAGCATAAAAAATGATAATATAAGCTCCTTATAACATATCGGAAAAACCCTGAGATGTGAAAAGAATAAGACATCTACTATATATATATATATATATATATATATATATGCATATATATATATGTGGTTTAATGGTTATTATTTACAAAAGTTTTATTATATATATATATCATTTGATTTTGTAATCTAAGTAATGCATTTGAATGTAAACAGAGTTACTGATTAATTCTTTTTATTTATTGTTTTGGTTTTGAAAATCTCAGAATTGTAAAGGAAATTAATTTTTAATATAAAAATATTTACATTTTGATAATCTTTTAAATTACAAAAATTCTTTCAGTGTACAATATTTTAAGTACTGTTTGCAAGTCTAAAGATGTTTTATTTCTTTTATATGAAGAAAGTGTCAATTCTTAGAATTTACTAATAATATTTTAAATAGTCTAATTTGATTTTGAAAAGAGTAGTAAGTATATGCTTTTGTGCGCGCAAATTGTGCAAATAAAATTTGTAGTATCTTTATATCACTCGTATATTTTTTATATTATGTATATATCATTGAAATCATTAATAAACAGGGTATTTATTCTCTTTTGTGTCGTGTAATCGTTAGTGTAGTATATGAACAATCAATAAAATAGTTTTGATAATCACAATTTGCGTATTTTTTTTTATGTATATATGATTCTTTAAATTTTTTTGATAAGCTTGAAATTTCATACTTTTTCAATAAAATTCAGTGTTGAACAAATTTTTTTCTTTGTTATTCTATATTAGTATTTCTATTTATTCTTTTTTACATTTATTCCGTTCCCGGAAATTGATTTAAGTTTTCTTGTCGAAGAAAACTTTTTAAAATGATTATATTAGTGAATATTTTTGAGGAAATTTGTTAATTAACATATCACTTTTGATATGATTTTTATTTGATTGAAATAATCTAAAAATCAACATAAATTATGTTTCTATTCCAAAACTCTTCACATCTTTGAAAACAAATTGAAGTTATATGATATTTAAAAGAGAAATTAAAACGTGGTGGAGAATAAAGGTTCAAAAATGAAGAAAATAAGTAGAAAAAAAAAAAAAACCTTTAACCATCATATATGTATTGTATTTTTATTTCGCAGTGCTACACTTTTAGTAGCTGTAAATCTATCAACAATATCAAAATGTTTATCATGCTTCAAAGACTATAAATAAAGGGACTATAAACAAAGACTATAAAAATAATTATACTACAGTAGAACTCCAATTATCCGAATCAATTGGGACCGGACCCCATTCGGATAATCAAAAATTCGGATAACTGGATTTTTTCCGAAAAAGGGTCTATTTTAATTAATTACTGTATGTATGTTGAAAATGGGAGAAAAAAATATTTTTAAAGAAAAAGATCTTTAATTAATTAAATGAAAATACAGCACTTTTGCATGTTAAGCGTACTTACAAGTGCTGTACAGTATGTACGTATAGTACTGTAAATGAAAGTCATATTGCTTGCTGAACATGTTGATCAAAGTAAGCTGTTTGACAGTCTTCATCCGTTTTCGGGCAGCCAAGTCACGTATCCGCTTGACAGTGAGAAGTTGCATGTGGTCACACTAAGGCTGACGCTCCATCCACTTCAATGCAGTTTCAAGGTCGGCAAATGCTTCACTAGCTGATGGTGTGCCGTATCTGCTGCAACTTTGACATTAAGGTCATCTTCTTCCTCGACACTTTCTTCTCTCACACTTTCAATAAGTTCATCGTCATTTAGAATTTGAAACCTAGGGTCTGAAATCCAGGTGGGCCGGGCCGGCCACCTGGCAACGGACGACAGCCAATAATCGAACTGCGCTATAAGACGGTGACTCATCATCCTAATAATGTTAACGCTGCGCCTACACTAGATTCGTGGAAGGAAGGACAATATAGCGCGCGTAGACAGCATCATTATTTTGCGAATCGCAGTACGTTTCCGTCTTAATTTTTTTTTTCTGAAATTCTGAAAGCGATTCGGATAATCAGCGATTCGGATAGTCTGAGTTCGGATAATTGGAGTTCTACTGTATTCTTTAACACTTTATGCCCCAACAGTACTTTAAAGTATCATTGAAAAAAACTTGTTATAAAATTCATTTAATACATCGATTAGTAGTAATACAGTATACAATGAGTTAAAGATACTTTCCTTTATCTTATTCCAAAAGCATTGTTGATTGCACAAAACAAAAATATATTTAAAAGGATGATTTCTATTTCATTTGCATCTTTTCAGCTTTCTTGATGCTGGAAGATGGTGAGTTAAAAGCTTCAGTTCTGAAAATTTTTTGTATTTATATTCTAATATTTGTACATTTCCTAATTCTATAAATTAAAAATATTTTTTTTTTAATTAAAAAATTTGAATGGAGATATAAATATTGCACGTAATTCCTACACATTTAGCTTTGGTTTATTAATTTTAATTGGCAAAATCCTTCTAAAATTGATTGAATGATTATGTAAATCCTCTAACGTGGTTTCAAAAATTCACGAAAAATACTTTAGAAGATGAAATTTTCATGAATTCATATTTTGGGACATAAAGTATTAAAAATAGTTTCAAATCATCATTATTCTACGAATAAATTATCTGTACTTTTTACAAAGATTGTTGCCAACGGCTGATCCAAGGAAGTGGTCATGGGTTCATGACCGCCCCCTTGAACAAAGAAAACTTCTAAAGAATATTTTAAAAATATATATTAAATTCTTTTAAATTTTCCCCTTGCTCAACTAAGAGAATCTTTCCGATTGTCTGAAGCTCTACTCAAATCCAAATTAGGCAATTTCTGAAAGATCCATGAAATCATTTTTAATACCAGATGCAAGACAATTACAAGTGCACGTATTCAGAACAAATATAATTGAATAGCGTTTTCCATTTTTCGATAAAGGCAAAGAAACTTTCGGGGAAATATCTGTAAAACAGGTGTTTTAATCTGAATTTCAGGCCACATCAGCCAATTGCTTCCTCATGGCGGCATTTCTGTAACTGCCAAGTCTTAAAAATTGTCTTAAAATGCTCATTTTAGGGATGATTCTTTGCCTTTATAAAAAAAATGGGAAATTCTTCAATTTCTTGGTATCTCAATAAAATGTGTAAATTTTATATTTTTACTAAGGAAAATGACTTTCTAAAAGTTTCAGAAAAGTAGCCATTTTGGATATGGCAACTGCCAGCCTTTAATATAAAAGTTGCTTATTAAAAGATGTGATCCCCCCCCCCCCCTCCAAAAAAAAAAAAAAAGGAGTTATGTCTCCCCGTCTAATTGCAGGGCTGGATCCGCCTTTGGTTGTTGCGTCGGGACACATTTTACTGATTTTTGCATGGATCGAGCCTTAAAGTTAGTGAACATTTACGCATTTCAAACAAACATCACAAATGCTCGCTCACACATCCACATACATAATAAATGTTCTTAAAAATGTGGCAAACACTTCTGCACTAAAAACTTAGTAATTTCCGAATTACAGTGAATGAAACTATACGAAAAGAATATATGAAAAATATATTATTATTAATATCTGAAAAAGAATGTTTGAACTATTACTTTTTCATATGAAGTGAATGTTTAAAAGAGGAAATAAAATTTCTAATTCTATTGTTTCATTATATTATTTAAAGTTGTTTTAAAAAAAAAGAAATACGAAAACTCATGCATCAAGATATAGGTTATATAAAACTTTCCAATACTTCCAATATACTTTAATAAATCTTTACCGTTTAATAAGATGAAAGATGATGTCTACGTAAATAAATTGGAATAAGCATAACATATTTAAAAACCCAATTTCAGGAATTACCAACAACATTAAAAAAATATTCGAATTCTTTCGTGCATTCCTGTATATGATAAATAGATTTGTATATGTAATGCACGAGCAGGGAAGACCGAGCTATGCTCGGTAAAAATTAGCTTTGAGTTTAAATATCATGAACCATGACCAAAATGATCCACTAATCAAATTTTCCCGAACATGTGATCAAGCCAATTGTTTTCTCGTGCGCGAAAGTCTCAGGATATAAAAAATTCAGTCAAATGGTCTGAGCCGTTATATTTAGATGCAATTAGCTTGACCCTGACCCATGGTGACCTACTAATCGAAAATTTTCGAACATGTGACCTAGCCCAATGGTTTTCTGGTGCCCCAAAACGGTAAGATACAAAATTTCGTCAAAAACATTAGAGCCATTTTTAAAATAAAGTTTGCATATATATATATATATATATATATATATAACCACACACAAGATTTCCTCGTATTAGAATATATATAATAGAATGATAAAATTTTGTTTAGTTTGTAAACACATAGCGCAGTTTAAAATCCCCCTTCTGAAATTTCCGTCAATAAACGAAAATGTGATCGAGATATTTTGTGTATGATCTGTAGAATTTATACACACCAAGTAATACACAAAAACTTAGTTAAATTTAAAATAGCGCACCGCAACTGAAAACACACTTCCAGCAATTATTGTTAACAGACAGAACTTTAACAGAATTCTTTTGTGTGTCCCTGTAAATGAACAATGAATGATATGCACACAGCAATCTATAGTAAGAAAGTCCCATGTAATGCAACTCTCAGTGATATACATCAATTTCAATATATTTGAAATCGTATAACATCATTTAAATAATACGCAAAGAATTTTCCTCTATAGACCGTAATATAACATAACTCTTTTGAGTGTCCCTTTAAAGTAACTATAAGCGCGACACACTTCATTTTCAATGCCGAACATGCCATAGTGAACATCAATAACATATATCAATTGCGGGACAATCTGAGTATATTTACGTGAGTTAGAGCACGGACAGACAGATAGACAAACCAAATTCATAAACACTTTTCAACTATGTAGGAAAGTGTTAAAAATAAAGAATAGAGACTCGCTCAACAGCGTGAATCTTTGCTGACATTATTACTCAATCACTTTGGAATCGAATATCGTTTTTTTTTTTACATTTTTATTTTAATATAATTTGAATTATAAAAGAATGGCTACTCGAATACAACCTTTTCCTGTTGTGTATAAAATCAATACAAAACACCATCTTTGCCATCGTTTTCCGAATAATGTTTTGCCTTCATAGGGAAAAAAAATAAGCACCTGAATATCTGTAAATAATTTCGTGCATTTAAAAAGATATATAATTGATTTTAAGAATGTGTTAGAAAATAAAGTTTAGACTTGAGCCCAGCAGAGCTATCTGAGAAAGTGTGATTGGAAACCTATCTCCTGTTTGCTAATCACTTTTCTCACGGTGGGGTATCACTCTCCCTTATTATCCGCCTGAGGCAAAATGTGTCTTGTTTTATGTTGTGGGATGACCTTTCTGTTTGTCAATCGCAAGCTTAGTAAATATCATTGGACTTTAAAAGTGTCAATCTTAGTCACAGGATACGCCTTACAGATGGCAACGTTTTTTCTTTTTTCGGCTATTTCGACCTTTCAACTGAGTGAAGTAGCCTCTTGGTATGGCGTTTTTTTTTTTTGCAATTTGCCTGCGGCTGTAAGCGTGTGGGATTATTTCCCTTTTCCAAGTTTGCATGCGTAATTATCAGCGCGCAAATAAATTCTGTAGTTTTGGAAATTTTTGTTTGTATTGCTGCATGCTGGCTGCTTCATGGATCGAGGCTCTTTGCTTCATGTTTCTGAATGTACTTTTTGTGAGTAAATTTTTCCTTATCAATCTTTGATATTCTGAATAAATAGAAGGGCTTAGTGAAATAAGATGTTACGTAACAAAAATAAAATTCTGAGACAATTTAAATGAAAGCTTTTAGTTGCAATTTTTATTTTATTTTTGTTCTTGTACCTTGTATTTAGTAAGTTAACGAGTAGTACTAAGCTCTCTCAGAAAAACTTAGCGATATTTAATTTTATAATATAAAAATTATTAATAATATTTAAGTTATTTTTATTAAAATATTAACTTTTAATAAATAATATATCAGATTTTAAAGATTAATTAAAATATAGGTATTTTACCTTTACCATATGACATATTATCTCATAACACTCTCATCGAAAAAATAAACTGTATTTTGAGAAAATGTAACATAACAGGCATAACAGGTTCTTGCTCGAACCTCTTTAATTAATGTCATTTATTATTTAAAAAAAAAAAAAAAAAAAAAAACTATTTGGTAAAGACAGAAATTTATTTTTGAAATTGTCAAATTTAAGCTTAAATTTTTTTTTCAAAATTTTAGAAAAATCTTGTATGTTTGCAACTTCTAAAAATGATCGCCCGCTGTGGTGCATTTAAAAATTTCATTGATAAATCAAAAGGAGCAATAAGTTTTTTTTGCCGAGTTGCCAATTGAATAGAATTTTTTTTTCTTACTGACTTACTGTTTCTTTCTGACAAATGACACTATATAACAGTAAAATTTTCCTTCTATGTCCTTAAAAATCTCTTTTCAATTTTGGAATATTTATTTTAAAATAAAGGAGCTCTTATAAATTTATTTTAATTTAGAGAAGGAATTATGGAATTTAACGTTTCATTAATTAATAATTTTTAAGATCATCCTCTTCTTAAAAAAAAAACTGAAAGCTTTTTTATTTTATTTTTGTGTGTAAAGTTTACTTTTAAAATAACTCATTGTTGTACTCATTCCTCAAAACACAAGTATTTGTGTTAAATATGGTGTACAATTTACTTTAAAGTTTATTTTTGAATATACATTAATATTAGGCCTACCGAATTTTCAGCATCTGGTTTACAGATATGTCGAATATTCGCTATTGGATCAAAATCACTAATCGATGCATCTCTATAAACACCTTTCAAATGTGATAGAAATAATTTTGAAGAATACTTTTGTTTTCCCATGAAAAAAAGGTAAAACTTAAGCTTTTTTATTTATTTATTTTGGGCGAAAATTATTTCTGGTAAAAATGTTTTCCATGTGAGTTCTCTTTAATCAAATCTCTTTCTGCTGAATTCTGATGGAGCTAATTAAATTTAAAATCAATCCACTACTATAGAAATCATCGTAGTTTTAAAATTATAATGTACTATTAAAATTTAAGAATATATATATATATATATATTTAAACTTTAAAATACTTCTGATTTCTTTTTTTTTTCAAGATTTTATACACTATTTTATGTGATATGTCAACTTTTGAAAGGACTATAACTTATACAGTATCGAATTTAAAAATTGTGTTCTTATAAACATATTTTGCACATGTTAAAAATTGAGGATTTTATGCAATAAAACAGTGGAGTATCCACTGAATTTTAAATAAAAAACGCATCGTTTTCAGTAACGGTTTCGAAGATTTAAAAAAAAAAAAAAAAAACATAAGAAAAAGTAAAATGCGGTCTATGTAGAGATTGACCTCAACTATCCAATGCAAAAAATAAAATGGAAAATCATTTTAAAAATATGAAAATGCAAACTAAATATTGGATGTTTTCGCGTAAGTGAAGTCTCTTGTCAGAATGTCAGGCTGACGTATCATTTTTACTGCAGTTAAAGGAAACATTAATTGTCTTTTGCTTATTTAAATGTATTCGTCCCTCAAAATAAAAACTAATCTTTTCCTTCCACTCCTCAAAATATTCTTTTTCACATTCTTACATTTCTTAGAATTTTTAAACAAATTTAGAGTTTACATTAATGATTTCAAGAAAAATTTTCTTTAATTTTCCCGTTTATTCATTCTTAAAATAAATAGATTCAGTTTACTTTACCTGCATAAAATTACAGTGATCGGAAAACTTCTACATTTTAGACAGGTTTCAGTTGTATACATTTTTCAGACATGTATAAATTATATCTATATGGTATTCGTTCTATCGGAACCACGAAATTTTTCTCAAGACAGTTTTCTGTAATAGACACGTAATAGACACAATTCAACATTTTGCTGTTGGAGAAGTGGAATTCGGTAAGAATCAAAACATTCATTTTTTTTTTTTAAATGAATTTTGGAGAAGTGATAGTTTAAGTGCTGTGTTTAAAACCGGGACATTAAAGAGATGTATTGGGACACCCAGACATTATGCCTAAAATTGGGTCTCTCTCGGAACTTCTAGTCATCTTAAAAATTTCAATGGCACAATGAATAGCAGTGGTGCTGACTTATATGGGCTCGTGGGGCTTTAGCGTCGAGCCCGCCCAATAATTTGCTCCCCTGACCCACCTAATTTCCCTTGTTTTATTTCACTACGTATTTATTTAAATTTTTAAATCTCTGAAACAAAATTTCATTTTCTATTAGTGGACAACAAATAAGAGTGAAATATGCCAGCCCAGGATATCGTCCGGATAGCTCAGTAGGGAGAGCGTTGGTACGGCAAACCAAAGTACCCAGGTTCGAGTCCTGGTGCCGGCATATTTTCACTCTGTTTGAAAAAAATCTCAAATAAGATACTCCAACCATTGAATATAATTTACTTAGTTGAATATACTTTCCTCTGTTCATTATGAAAATTTCATTTTGATGACATTGAAAAATAGCACTGACATCCGTAACAGAGACATCAAGAGCACTAAATGTTCTTCAGTACACATATAATTATTAAATTTCTCTCAACAGTTCAATTTCCTATATACTTGATCAGCAGTATTGTTGTCGTACGTAAACCAAAAGATAAATGCTAGAATCATGTGAACTTTAATGACAATGCTATTGAGAAAGAGAATGTATACGGAGCATTTAAAAAAAAAAAAAGAAAAAAAAAAGATTCTAAAATGTATACGGCGAGTAACTTCGTATGCCCTCCACTATACCCCTTTTGATCAGTGAGTATAAATCAGTGAGTGAACATTATCTATATTTTAGTGTCCTAATCCTGATAGTTATAAAGCTCATAAATGACTGAAATGCTTTGCTTCTTGTGTTTTTAATTTGTATTGATATTTATGATATTATAGTAAATATTAACGTTATTATGCAAAAGAATTCACGAATAACATAAACAAATAATAAAACGTGCCGTGCTATTTTGCTTAAAAAATTTGGGCCCATACAATATATTTCAAAAGTTGGCTCCATTGATCAATGGCATTCCTAAATAATAACCTTGATAATAAGTTGTTTCTAATTTTAAGTCAAAATTTTCATTAAATTAACGAGTTTGGTCTCAATGCAGTTTTTTTTAATATTCTTGTACGCATCAGTGGCGCAGCCAGAATTCTGCTCAATGGGAAGGAGAGGTTTGAATTGTTGATAATGGTGGTCGCTGGTTACTTGAATCACCGGCTAATCGAATCAGTTTAGCTAATGAAGTAATAATCATTTTTTTCCCTCGAAGAGTAGAATCAATAGTTACGTTGACCATAATTCATTTCAGCAACGTTTACTTATATAAGAGTTAGAAAACATAAAATGCACCAATGAAATAACAAAAAACTGTTAGATTAATATAGTGTTTGAAAAATGAGGAGGCAAACTTAAGAAATGGAAGGGAATAGTACAGCAAACAATTTTTTGTACAGAAAATCAGGAATCTATTTTTAAATCAGAAATACATAGGATTTCATTCCAAGACAATCCCGAATTCTTGTTCTTAACTTTAGTAATAATAAAGCAATTTTAGCAAAATTTCCAATAGACTTTACTTTGCGTCAGATGTAAAATAACACGAGAAGAGGTAGAATTTATTATAATCCGCGTCCAAACAATGCCAAACTAAGTATTCCATATTTTAGGATGTAGTTGACATTAAACGCGGTATCGTTGACTGAATTACTGACTGTGCACTTTCAGCACTTTATTTGACATCTAATTTCGTATACAGTATATTGAAAATTTCGTTAAAATATCTTCATTATTATTAAAGCTCTCTAAAAATACCTGGATTCGACTTGACTTCCTATATCCTATATTTTTCAATAAATAAATGGATCGCGACCTGGTTTCCTATACAAAAATCTTTAATTGTAGTGTGCTCTACCACCTTTTACAGATTGTCCTACTTTTTTTTAAAACACATTGTTTATGTGTTAAGTATGTGTGCTTTCTAAATATTATTTGTTTTTAACCTTTTTCATGATTTTGGAGAATATTTATCTATTAAAACACACATAAATAACGCCTGCATTCAAGTCTAAACATACACACATACAAACTATAAATACAATAAACCCAACAAGTGTGAAAAATTAGCCAGAGCCAGGAATCGAACCTAGGACCACAGCATACAAGACTCATGCTCTAACCACTGAGCTACCCCGGCCACCTGGGTCTGCAATTTATTAGTGAGAAATTGCAGACCCAGATATCGGCCGGGATAGCTCAGTGGTTAGAGCATGAGTCTTGTATGCTGTGGTCCTAGGTTCGATTCCTGGCTCTGGCTAATTTTTCACAATTGTTGGGTTTATTGTATTTGTAGTTTGTATGTGTGTATAATGTTTACGTGTATGAATGTTTATCTATATTTAGTTTTCCGTTAGAAACACCTATGCAGAATGAAAGATAGGTTGTACCTGCCTTCGACCGTGGAAAAAAAAGAAAATACATTATAATAACATTTTTGAAAAAAGAGGGTACTTTTTAACTTTCTCTGCCCCTTCCTGAAAGTAGGGGCGAAAGGATCTACTTACATATATTTTTATTTAAATGAAATACATTATAGCTAAAACTCTAAAATATATTCCAGTTTTTACTTCTTATCTGATTTAAACACGACTGTAATTTTGTCCACATGAAAAGCAATATGTCATAATTTTGATGATATAGAGGCAGCATTATTTAAGATTTAATAAGTGTAGATCAATGTATAACTAATTTATTACTTATTAATTTCAGTTAAAGCATAATTAACATAAGTTTGTGTGTAATTATAGTAAATTTTATAAATTCTATGAAAATGCTTCATATTTAACGCTTTTCTTTTGAAAATCTTGCTCATAGGCATGTATCTGTAAGTCAAAGTCAATAAAATTGCAATCAGTGCTTCTTTCCTCCGGGGAACGCGTGGCCTGAAGAACATTTCGAGCTACCTTACTAGCTAATGAACTACACTCTTTAAATATATAGCCCCCCCCCCACCCCTCAGGAACAAATTGTTCGAATGAAACACTACAATAATCTGTTCAATCAAAAACACATTTTACATTTATATCTTTATAGCGCATTTTCTTAATTCTTACTTTGTCAAAGATTTTTACCTGCATCACTCACATACCTTGGTCTTAGAAATAACTGATAGCAAAAACACAAAAGAAGATGCACATGCAGAGGTCTGTTTGGGCTCGGTCCTGGCCCGAAACCGGACCAACCCACGGGCCAGTCTCCGGCCTATTTTCATTCATGGCGATCGGACCGGGCCTGGCTTCCTTTTTCCAGGCCGGGCTGAAACTGGAATTCATTCTTCCTAAAGGTCTAGACGAGTTGAAATTTTCGGGTCCTGTTTTTATCAAGCCCATATGAAAATAATTGGCCCTGCCTATCCTGACATGACCCATGCAAAAATCAGTAAAATTTCGATCGGCCCAACAATTTTTGCAAAAAATGCATATATTTTTAAATCGTCATGTTCTATATTAAAATTTTCAATTTATTCTTTTTAAAGAATAGTTCATTTTCTAGGCAATTAAAATTAAAGTACAATAAAGCGTGTGAAAAAAACCTGCCATGACAGAATCCTGTTTCAAACGGAAAAATGTATTTATCCATGCAAAATGAACATAATAATACGGGAAAAAAGAATTTAATATATTTACAACCGACAGTGTATATGCTAAGAAGGTAACTTTCCTATAACGGATATTTCTGTTCTCCTACGTGATTCCGTCTTAGATATTTTTACTATACTATAAGAATATTCAGGTTTTTAAGTCTCCAAGCCATGTAATATGGATTAAAGTTATTAATAACAACTGAGTCATTTGCATACAAATCGAGATCCAGTAACAAAATAAATATCTCAGCACAAAGCGTTTTTTAAAAAACGAAAAATGCAACAAACAACATGAAAAGAAAAACTAAAATAAATATTTTTGTCAGAACTCCTCGTAGAAGACAATTTTTAACCATACCAGTGTAAAAATATGTTTTTGTTGAAATTCAGGCGAGCTGGGAAGGGATAATTACGTTTTTGTATGAGCCAGGCCGGGCTCGGGCCGAGGTTCTAGCTTTTATACTGGATCGAGCCAATAAACTATGTGCATGGCCCAGTCCGGTTTCGAGTCTAACTTTTAGCTTTTTTTTTTTTGTGCCAGGCCGGCCTAATATACATACATATATTTTTTTACGATCCGGATCGAACTTTTAACTTTTATACCCGGCTGAGGGGCAAAAAAATTTCTACAAGTCGGGTCCCGCTCGAACCTAGAAATTTCTCCGGTGCAGACCTTAACAGAAAGTCTCAAACTGAGAAAAACCTATAAACATATATTTTATGTTTTTTTTTTCCTCCTGTCTATTATCCTTTTGAACATGGAGCAAAGACAGAAATTCAATTTAAAAACTATCCACTGTATAATACTCAAAGCGTATGACGGTCGAAATAATGATTCTTTTACTGTAAGATGTCTGAAAAATGTAATTGCTACCCTTTTTCAAAACAAATGACAGTTTTCACTTAACCAGTGCATCTAAGATGGGCATCTAATATACGCTTCCACAGTTTAAATATAATATTCGCGATCTAATTGAATCACTTTGTTGAATATAATTTGATTCAACAAAGCTGCGAATTTCAAATAAACTAAAAAAACTTAATATTAACTTTAGTTTCGATTCATAAAAGCGTCTAATTTGCTTAACTAGTGATTCATATAAGCGGCAATTATAATATTTTTTTAACTCTGGAAGGGGTTTTACCTCTCCCCCCCCCCCCCCTTGGGCTCTGCCACTGGACGCATACACACATACAAAGGACTTATGAAGTTGGGGGCCTGTGCCCACCCCACAAAATAGCTCTAGTTACGCCTATGCTTGTTTGCAGGCGGAGCCGGCAGGGATTTTCTTTTTTTGTTTTTTTTTTGCTATAAGGGTTGGTCTTATGAAAAAAACTTGTCAATATAAAAGTTTTAGATAATATTAAGAATCATAATTAAGAAGTTATGGGGTTTTTTCTGTTTTCACAAAAAGCATTCCCCCTTCCCCTCCTGGTTCGATTTTGCCCATTAACGAGCTTGACCGAGATTTTATGTCCCTTGATTTTATGTATCAGTTTGGAAGAGATTCGTGCAGAATTATTGCAGTTATCGTGTCCATAAAAAAGTGACATAGATAGATAGATAGATAGATAGATAAAATTTTGAACTGGGGGGTGGTTTTGGGAGTCATGATCGGCGTAGATCTGCAAAAATGTTTCAAAAATACCAACTTAGGGGAGAATATAATAGGTAGTATTTCTTACGAAATCTACCTAAAAATCAGTTTTACTTGTATTTCCACAATAGGGCTGGCTTTAGACGAAAGCGAATTTAGGAGACCGTTTGAGTCGCTAAAATCAAACTAGCGGGAAATAGACAAAAAATTTGGTTAAAACTTAAATATATTCCTCGAAGATATCATTCGTAGCAATGAATAAAAATTTCGCCTTCAAGGGACACGGGCTAGTAAAACCGCATCTGGCACCAAACATGGAAATTTTAAATACTTCCATATTCCATTATTAAAACAATTGCTATATATAACATCTTTTAAAGAGCATTACTTGCATAAAAAAATCTATAAATAATATAAAATAAGTTTTACTAAATTATTCGCCAATTTGCGCTTTATGAAATTTTAGCTTCTTGTGAAATCTCTAACAAAGTAATGAGACTGATTATTACAACAATTCAAACAAAAATTTTCGGTTTGCTCGTCGTAATTATTGGTTCGCTTCACACCCTCCTCCACTCAATTTATAATATAATAAATTTAACAGCATATATTACATTAAAATAATCAGCAATTTCCTGTACTGATATATTCAAAATCCCAAATAACTGAAATAAACACTTCAGAGAAACATTATCTATCATGTAAAATATTTCAACAGAAATTGTTTTACTTTAACATTACAGTCAGTGAGAAATTCAGGAGTGACACTGAGTCCCTAGAGTCTCCACATTTTCGGTTAATTGATGTCCCGAAAGTGCAAATCCCCCCCTCTCAGACACACGCTGATGCCATGGACGCCGACGAAACACAGGGGATGTAAGATATTGAAACAGTTGTGCTGCTAGTCCTCAACATGCAATACAGAAATTTAACAAATAAAAAATATCAATTTTTTTTACATCTCTTTTTCGTCAGATGAGATAATTTTTCAACACATAAACTCAAAAAAAAAAAAATAATAATAATAATAAAAACTTTGTTCCATGAGAGTTTTAGCGGGCAGATCCCCGGTGACCAAAATTTCATAGTTCTTTCTTCTGTCAGTGCGTAATTAATCATGCTACTTGGGGATAAGTAAATTATGTATTTTATTCAACATAAAAAAATACAGATTTAAATTTCAAAATTCAGGGAGAGGCAATTGTCCTCCCCTGCAGGCGCCCATGATAATCCCCCCCCCCCTTCCACACACACACAGCTACCCGCCATCCCGAACCTTCGAAATACCTCCTAGAGAAAAATATCGGAATTCAAGACTGCTTAGAGTATTAAATGGTCATCAAGCACATTTTTTCATGATAATGGAAACAAGTTGGAAATTGTACGTCAAACGTGACAAATGAGGTGCGTTCGTACTATAGCTAGTTATATAAATATTCCGATCTTGATGATTTTTAATTCTGTGAAATGAATTACATCGTCTGCAGATTCATTTCTGTTATAAAATAAGTATCTCGATCGCTTGACAATTAAACTTCGGAAACTCCTATAACAAGAAAGCACCGATTTAAAAAAAAAAATCAAATTTCTTAATAAATATTTTTATTAATATCTGCTAAAGTTTTGATTCGATTTTCATAACATTTGAAATGTCTCGACAAAATTCTGCAAAGATAATATATCTTAAATTTCAAATTTCAAACCATTCGTTTGGGTACTTTTTGCATTGTTATATGCGGACAGACGGACGGCCGGACCAGACGACGACAATAGGTGCTACGTATTTATATAATTACGAACGCACCTAAAAAACGAAGAAAATTTAAAAAATGGATGGAAATATGAAAAATAATTAAAAAATGAATAATCTGCATGTTCGATTATTTTTTTTATCAGATAGTACATTAATATTTTACAACTAAAATTATGAAGAAATAAATATATATTATATTTTTCTTGTTTGCCGCGCCATCGCCTAAACTGTTTTTTAATAATCTCATTTGTGAAGAAGGGGGGGGGGGTAAATCGCATAAAAATAGGGAAGAAACATTTCAACATATTTTTATTCGATTAAAATTAAAACTGCATGATATTCATTTCCACCATTGCAAATAAAATATAATAATGGTTAATGGTTTTAAAATTTTAAATGCAAAATTACCACCAAATGATTTTTGGCAGTGAGTAGTGGTCATATATACAGAGGCAATCAAATACCAAATACTCATATCTCTCTCTCTCTCTCTGTGTCACGCGAACGCAATTTTTAAAATAAATTCTGGGGAGAAAAGAACTCGCGGTATAGAAGTAAAAATAGTTGCATTTTTAAAAATCCTTCTTTACCCTAGAATATGCATTAATAAATACTACTAAGGAATTAATATTTTTTTCGTAAAATAATAATTATAAAGAACAAATAAAAACATGTCTGAATTATTCTTTGCTTATTTGTCTCATTAAATCAACTGTTGCAAATAAAATACTTCCTTTCTTTATCGCCCTAAATTTACGCATCATTCAATAACTTCGAATATTCATCCACCCCGGTGCCACTGAATATCATAATGAAATGAAAGAATAGACGATATCCCATGCATGCGCTCAGAGCTGGAGAAAATCACCCTTCCTCTTTTCAAAAACCTTATCAGCTGCGAGAATCCACACTGTTAGTATCATGGTTTAGTATCATGGCTGTATCATGGTTAGGCTGTATCCGGTGTATCATGGTTTAAGCTGGGGGAGCTCACACCGTTCGTATTCATGAATACTCGAAGACGAGGAAGAGATTTAATATCGTGGTTTTCATGGTTTTCGTAAAATTTATGATATTTGTGATATACCGTTGGGTAGGATTTTTTTATATTGGTATCACGGTATGCATTTTATATCGGTTTTATCGATATATCGCCCAGCCCTAGTGATACAGATACAGACCCTAATGATCGAGATTATGAGCGTCCCCCCACTTTTCTCCCCAGGACTACACCACTGTATATCACATACATATTACACATATATGATGTATATATAAGATGTATATGGCATATATAAAGTGTCTATATGTATGTATATATATATATATATATATATATATATATATATAAGCTTCGTAATGATTTTGTGAAATCGTAATTGCAGGGCCACTATAAAAAGGAAGTACCAAAATTTGTCTTGGTACCATCTTTTTATAACAGCCTTGACGAGTACTAGTCCAGTCAAATTAGGTTTTTTTCTGGACATAATTACGAAAGTTTTCAAACTTCGAAATATTGTTTGGGAGGGTCTACTAATGAACATACTAAAAGTCCTGATGGATGGGGGGTGAGCGCGAGGGGGGAAAGGTAAAAGAAGGTACCATTTTTCGGTTTTTTGTTAATATCCCGTAATCTATAAGTGCTATGGAAAAATTGCTAATACAAAAGATAAAGAGAATTAAATTCTCTACAATATAGGTTTTATACATTTTTCTCTAGAGTCCATAGTTAACGAGATAATCGCATTCAAAAATTAAGAAATTTGCCAAAAGTTACACCAGCGCCAGAGAGTGAGTCAACAGCACTTACATTGCACTTACTTAACCTAAACTTATTTGAGTCCCCACTCCCTTAACTAACATATCTACCGATAGGTTGAATAACGGAGTTTTGTTGGGATAGAGGTTTATTTAGAACAGAATGTGCCCCCTGGCGGTGGCATGTGAAACTAACAGATTTTGGATTTTCGGTATATTTAAGGTTATTATCACGGGCACGGGAAACACCAAGCGGGTCAGCTAGTATAATATAATATTATAATTAACATTATACATACGCAAATATTTGTAGATAGTGCATGTAATAGATGTGTATAAGTACATATACATATTCACTACATAACTCATTTAATATGGTTTATTAATAATAATATTAATAATAAAGGGCTATGGAATTTAAAAAACAGAAATTTTAATTAAATTAATAATTATAAAGATACATTAAATATAATAATTATAAAAACCTGCGATTAATAATTATAAAGATAATACAGTTATAATAGTTATAATTACAAGTAAATCTGCAGATCAGCAAATCTAATGTTTTTACAATTTTGTTTCCGAAAACAGTTTTGATTGTCGTTCTATAATATTTAGATCTAAGAATTTATCTAAATACATCCTTATCTACTCTATAACATTAGCTTACTAAAATCACCACCAAATAGTTATATTTGGAGACTTTTAAACTTAATGGATAGTCATTCATCATCGCGTCTACTGCCAATTGACAAAATTGTTAACGTGATTTGGAGCTATAAAGTATTTTTTGTGATAGCCTTTTAATACGAGTAGTATCCAGATTTAATTCAAAATCGTAACGTTAATAACATCGTTCATATTTGACGCAATTCTGTGTAGCAGACCAAATTATGAAAAAATAGCTAATGTTTTGTTTCCCTCAGCCATGTTTCATATTTCTTCTTTCGCAATCGGGATTATTTGAATGAATATTTTTATAGACTATGAAAAACAGTAGCTAAGTAACGACAAAAGCAAAGGGAAAAAAATGAATGTCAAATAAGTAAATTTATAAAACAAAATGTTTTACATTATTCCAAAACATGTATGAAATTCCACCAAAATTTATTCTTTCGCCAAATGGAAATTTGAAAATCGCCTGAATTGCCATAGCAAAGCATTATGGCGCAAAATAAAATATTTTATATGTTCCGAATGAATGAACCAAATGTAACAAAATACAATACAGTACCTCACCAACATGAATACTTAATTTCAAGGATGTCATAATGGAAATGGAACATAAATCAACATCTTTTGAAATTTCCTATTGAACCCGGAGTAATCAAAATGATCAAGAACTTGAGTATAATGTTTATTCCTATATTATTGTATTTTATGCATTTTTCATTTTTGTATGTTTTATGTTAACAAAAAATGTCATTTGATAAAGTTATTGTTCAGGCTTCCATTCTTCTGACCACAACATTTATTAATGTCCGTTTAAGTTTAGGTTAAGTAGGTGTAATAATGTAAGAGCCGTGGACCAGCTCTCTGGCGCTGGTGTGACTGTTGACAAATTTCTCCATTTTTGAATGAGATTATCTCGTTACCTATGGACTCTAGAGAAAAATGTATTGAACCTATTTTATAGAGAATTTGTCTTTATTTTTTGTATTAGCAATTTTTCCCGTAGGACTCATAGCTTACGAGATATTAACAAAAAACCGAAAAAGGTACCTTCTTTTACCTCCCCCCCCCCCCCCCCCTCGCACTCACCCCCTACCCATCAGGACTTTTAGTATTTTCATTAGTAGACCCTCCCAAACAATATTCCCAAGTTTCAAAACTTTCATAATTATGTCCCAAAATGACCCAAAATCTGCCTAATTTGACTGGACTATAAATAGACTTCGCAAGATAGAATTTCACAAACCCTTTCTAACAACCTATTCACTTTTCATACACAAAAACAATTTGCTGAATATTGGCAAAACTTACTAATATATAATATGGTAATAATATTATAATACACAATCAAAAGCCAATTATTTAATGCCTACATAAATAAGTATTAATACTAAATAAACTTCGTTTTCAAGACATTTTATATAACAATAAATAATAAATTTCATTTTCTTACGGCCAAATAACACTGAACCTTTTAAAAAGTGCCAAAGTCCCTATAAAAGGGTGTACCTTTGTCTCAGCTAAATTAACATTTTTTTTTTTTTCCATTTCTAAAACTTCTAATACTTTTACAATTTGCAATCAATGTAAAAAGATTTTTTTTTTTTTTTTTTTTTTTTTTTTTTTTGCAATTTTTGCTGAGAATTGATCATGCATTCAATCTAATTTTTTGTTTCATTCTAAAATTTGGAAAATGAGCACAACAACAAGATTAAATAGACATAACTTTCCAGCATTTTTTGTTGTTGTTGTTCTTGTTGTTTTGTAATCATAATTTATTGGCTTAGACAAGCAGCTTTATTTTGCAATTTAAAGAACAAAACATATTGAGTTCCCACTGCCTTCCAAAATAATCTTGAATAATTTAGTTATTAAGAAGTCAACAGATGGACCACTGGTGCTACTCCTCAAGATTTGTTGGAAAGAGAAAAAGCAATCAGTTTCTTACTGATCGCCTATAAATACAGACACATGACTTTTGGTCTGCAGCGAAATAAATGTCGTGCTGTAACCAGGGCTGGCCCAAGAGGTGTATGAAATGTGCAACCGCACAGGGCACCAACTCGCCAACTGACGTAAAGGGTGCGCAAAAAAGCACCGGAAAAAAATATGTGTTTCTTTTTTTTTTACTTTTATTCTTTTTCATAGCCAGGATGGGGTCTGCCTTGTGTTTAAACAACAATTCAAGGACACTGAATTTTCATATGCAGACTTTATGACCGGTTTCGTTATCTTCTTTATTCTTTATCTGAAAAAACAGTGCCTTTAAGCTATTGACACTCAAATTACATCGTGGAAGACGTAACTGACTGAACTCTACAGCAGAAACTCCATCTCCTCCCTTTCCCTTGAAAATACTGATTAATTTGGACTTTTGACAAGTTTTATGATCCTTTTATACTGAACACTGCCAGCTAGGTAATCCACTGATCCATTAATGCAACCGTTACTGCCACAGACCCTTTGATGACCCACTCATTCTCCAATTGATGTAGGGCAGAGGATTTGGCAGTTTTATTACGATCTGTCTCTGCATAAGGCATGATATAAGTAAAATGTTTATCACTAATATTTGGTGGAATTTTTTTGCTCTGTTTTACATCACATTCTTATAACATAACAGCCTCAAAAACCTGGAAGGATGACAGAAAAACCTGGAAATCTGGGATACACCCGGAATACAATCACCCCTGATAAACTGCGACATCACTAGAATATTGCCTATTGGGTTTATTTTTTTTTATACATTATAACTTTATTGCTGCCATTTTTTTCATTACAATTAAATAGAAAATATATTTTTATTTGAATTCATGGTGATTAAGCATAAAAGTACATATATAGTATGTCTAAAAAGTTTGTGCGGGTGAAAATGACGCTATGTTTAGCTTGAAATTTATTTTATATTGATAAAACTAAAAAAAAAATTATATGATTTTTCCAACATGACATAATTTTCACTGATTTTTCAATTGTTAATTATAAAAATTAGAATTGGAGCCGTTATTTATTTCTTCATCTTGATTGCATACATTGATTACAAATTAGTGATTGCTTTTTTAAAAAACTAAATTATATGCAAGATGAATTAAATTTTTAATAAAAAATTCTGAACAGAGAGAGCATTTCAGGAAAAATAAAATTATTAAGAATAGTGTTATGGTAAAAAAAAAAAAAATTGACATGATTATGGAACATTCAACAAATTTACACTTAAAACAATAGAAATAGTTCATTGTTTGTTTCTGAATAACGTACCATAACAAAATTGAGAGTTCATAATAAAACACAAATTAGAATGATATCTATATCTGTTTCCTTTTACTAATTAAGAAAGATCTGTCATTTCTCCTCTGTTCTGTCATTTCTCCTCTGTTCTGTCATTTTATTTACACAAAATAAAAAATTTCTTGTGAAAACTCCAAAAGCCCATGCATTAACCAGGCCTAAAACTTAACGTTTCATGTCAGTTTTCCTTAATGTTGATGAATAGTACATTAATATTTTGTGAAAACCACAACTTTTACCCATCGTTTTAGGACAAGCATTTACACTAGTAATTATATATAATGCATATATGACATGGGTATAAGATGTATATAATGGCATATATTATGTATATATTGATGTATACGGTGCATATATGAATGTTTAGAGTATATATAAATGTATATATGATATTATATATGTGTATTTATGATATAGATATATTATATATTAGTGAAATCTTAACTGCAACATTGGCATAATCATAAATGTGGGGACTGCCGCAACAAAGTACAGAAAATTCTATAGTAGGAGAAGAGTGACTATATAGTTTTAGAAAATGTCATTCAAAAATTTCACTTCGACAACCAGAATCTACCAATTTATCAAGGGTAACAAGCTTTTATCATTGTTATTTTTTGAAAGCTTGAAAGTCTTTATTTATATTTTGAGTTTCGGCCTCAAGAAACAAATAATGTTGATGAGACTGAGGTTACCATGTACCATAATCCTTCAAACATTTTAGCTGAAAGGGGGAGTTAAGCATATTGGATGAACATACAAGTTTTGATTCATGAATTTTCTTAGATTTACATGTAAAATGCGAGTAAACAGAAACACTGGAGATATAAATTAATACTCTGTTACTGTAAAATTTTAAGGTGCTAGGTTACCATAGTTACACAACCTATCAGCAAATGATAATAAACACTTAAATAAATCATAATGGTTGTTTTTCAAATGCACAAAGTTGCTTAATACATCTCAGGCAAGAAAATTATCTTTATTTAAAACAAATCGATCAATTTGACAAAGGACATAAAAACATATCATCACATTCTTATTCTAATCGGTTTTAATTTTTCTGCAAGTCATACCTGAGCTAAACTTTCTGCACCTTTCAAACCACCAGGCAATATAACAACATCATAACTTTCTTTAGCTGCATCCTGAATGCCAGTATCAGGTACAATAACAATATCTCGACTGCATTTTATAGGATCTGCTCCTTGAAGACCAGCAATAACAACTTTTATCTTTAAAAAAGAAAACAAAAACAATGAGCATTTTATATGTATGTGCAAATATATAATACATATTATGAGTATCAATCATAACAATTTTCATAAGAAGGAGGCAAGAATTTCTTTATTTTATTTATTTTTTAGAGGGGAGGGAGGGGGGGAATTTAGAGATAAGCCTTATTATAATGAATATACTTTTATTTTCAATTATACTTTTTCTGTTAGTGTTTAATTATTTTAAGTTACCTTGGGGGGGGGGGGGGGGGGGGGAAACCTTTTTCTCCCAAAATCAAAGATAAAGAAAAGTTAAATTTCCAATTAAATTTTCATCAGGACTGAAACTGCGCCGTAAATCTTTAAATGACACTACAAAAGGATGTGAATTTTCTTTTCACTTTGCTAAACAACATACTACCAACAGAGTGAAAAATGTATCCAGACCAGGGATCGAACCTGGATATCTTGGTATAGCGCACCAAGTGCTTTACCATTTAAGCCACCAGGACGACATACAGTCTGGCATTTTCACTCATACATTGCCAAGGCTGCAACTTTGCAGTGCAAGATAGAATGTCATACATGAGAAAGGGTGGGGGGTTTTTTTCAGCAGGACTTGCTTAAACTACATCATAAATCTTTAAATGACACTACAAAGGAAGTGAAAAGAAAATTCACATCCTTTGTAGTCTAGAAAGATTTACAGCATAGTTTCAGTCCTGCTGAAAATTTAATTGGCAATTTAGATATATTATCCAATGCTAGAAACTTATTTGTCTAATGTACGCCATTGAATAGCATGCTCATGTATGCCATTCCATCTTGCGCTGCGAAGTTGCAGTCTTGCCAACGTATATGAGTGAAAATGCCAGACTGGATGTCATCCTGGTGGCTTAAATGGTAAAGCACTTGGTGCAATATACCAAGGTATCAAGGCTCGATCCTCAGTCTAGACACATTTTTCACTCTGTTGGTTGTATGCTGTTTAGCAAGAGGGCGATTCCACCGTTATGTGTGCGACTTTTAGAGAGTTTTTTTGCAAATTGAGACAAATTTGGAAGTGGAATTATTTAGATAAAGTTTTACTTTTTTTATTGCTATTATAGGACACATACAGAATCATTTTTGTAGTGACACCTTTAGTCTAAAATAATAACAATTTTTTTTTTTTTTTTAAATAGTAAAGTCATTGTTATGTGTGTGACTCAGAAGAGATCATCTTAGAATCGATCATCCCAATCAACAATCCCGTTTAATCAGACAATCGTCCCAATTAACCAGAATCTATTGTACACAGGGTGTAACTGAATTGATGGTCAGAAATGTAAGGGGTGGTAGTACATGTCAAGACAAGCAAATTTTGTATAGAAAGCCAGAGTCTTAATTCACGTATTATATCATTGATACAGAGTGACTCACACCAAGCCCAATCCACATTTTCATTCATAACTGTAACAATAATGACAATATTTAAGCAATATATTCAACATAGTTACTTATCTTGCTAAACATGATAAAAACACACTGTAATAGAAACGGCAATCATCCATTTCCAAGTAACACTGAGATAAATGCTTCAAAACTTGGAAGGTAACTGACAATGCATACAATGTCACTGATAGAATTACAGTGAAATTCCAACAATTCCCTTGCTTGATGTCAAGTCATTGCACAGAAGACAAATTTATTAATTATGTTGAAGATTTCGCTAAAATATTTTCATTGTTGTTACAGTTATGAACGAAAATGTGGCCTGGGCTTGGTGTGAGACACCCTGTACACCCTGTATATTATTGATTTAATAAGTGGATTGCAACCCTGGTTTCCTATACAAAATTTGCTTGTCTTGACATGTATTATTATCACCCCTTACATTTCTGACCATCAATTCAGTTATACCCTGTATATATAATATGTATAAGAAGTATATGACATTATATATGACATACAAGATGTAAATATTACATATAAGGCAGGCCAGGGTCATTTTCAGACAAAAACAAAACTTTTGCAATTATTCGGGAATCAATGACTATTTTTTTAAACTTTCTCTTTGTAAAATCATCACATGCCTGGTGATTATTCTGTAACATTTCAGATAATTAACATTAATAAAAATAAATAAAATCCTGTCTGAAAATTACCCCGTTGTTTGGGGTGATTTCTAGACACTCAAGGGGTAATTTCCAGACAGCTATTTGTGAGGCTATTTAAGGGGCTGATTTGAACACCAACTATGGTAATTAAGATACACCATTGTAAAGTGTTATGACCAAATATGGTGCTTTTTTAGACCCTTCTAAATACATTAAAAACATATAAAAATGCAATTGTAACTGTATACCCAAACTCAATTTATATTTTCGTGAATAAAAATGTTTTATGGTATTTTTTCACACAAATAGTTTAGTTAAAGTAGCTACATCTGTTTTATATACATTTATGTAAATCAATAGAGAATTTCACTTTTTTAACAGTTCTGAAGGCGGCAAAAAAAAAAATCAACATTAAATAAGAACATAAACCAGATACCAATTTATTTTTCAAAAAAAAATATTTTAGCAGCCTAACACTCTTTTTCACACTGCAATAAAATTTTTACACAGCACTAATTTTGACAGGCCTAGAATCAAGAAAATCCATTTATGATTAGTTTAAAAATTTTGAAACTACGGGCTGTTTGTGCAAAGTGGGCTGAAATTGATTACCGGTTTAGTGTGTGTCATGTGACTATAGATGCACGCATAGACTTTTGAAACCAATCATAAATGGATTTTCTGGTTAGAGGTTCTTTTCCAAATCGTGTTCGAAAATGCCTTTGCAGAATGGTGGCAGATTCAGTTTTGCTCAATTCAAGAACACAAAATGGCTTCTCCACTGCAGACACAGGCATTTCTACTGATATTTGCATTACACGCTAGCTATCACCAATGTCACTTCGCACAGTAGCAGGAAAAAATGAGTATATAACCTACCTTACAGCTTGTATTTGGGGAGCGTGCCTTAAACTGTTCCTGTTTTACAGCATCTGAAAGTTGTATAGGTACTTACTTATGAATCACCCTGTATTACTTAAATCAGTGGCATAACATTAAGGAATGCTGCATCACTTTACTATAAGTATTATTATAATACTAAATTTGGCCTTATTTAATCTTTGAACATAATGCGATTAAATAAGGCCAAATTCAGTATATTACTACTGGTGGTAAAATGATGCAGCATCCGCTGATGCTACAACACTGGCTTAAATCCAGCTGTTTTTTATCTATTTGAAAAGATGTCAAGTCATCTGACCAGCTATAAATAAACTTTATAATAGGGAATAAATGATTTTTGAACTGCACACGAAATTCGTTAATGCCGTGATCACTGAGAAATAGTTTGAGTAATTCCGAGATCTGAAGAAACATTAGCCGTGGACCAGTCCAAGTCATCATCAGGTAAACAATAATTAGAAAGAAAACAACCCATACATGAGAATATCAGCTATCACAAAATAAAACCAACTTACTAGCATTCAAAACTCGAAGATAAATGAGCAGAAACACGTACTGAAATTAGGAGCTACCCTAGACGTTAATTCTCCCCTCCCGTTCTCCTCTTATCCTCTGTCCCCACCTTCTATATCGGGACTTCTAAATGGACTAACCCGCTCCAATGTGCGTCCCTCCTCGAAAGAGCCAGTAATTGCAGTTAGCATGTAGAAAGAAAAAATAATAATGGTTACAATAATTAGCAATATTGGGCCTGGCCTGGATAAGTACCGATAAATGCGGCAAGTCAATGTAAACAAATATTAAAAGTTAATAAAGTTATATCGTGGTTACAGTATGATAAATGTAAACAATCAATTAAAAATCGCCAACTTTTTTTAATCACGCCAAGCAGTTGGGGAATTCTCCAGTCGCACCAAATTCCATTATAATACCAAAATGTTTCATATAACAACAAATAAAATATAAATATACAGTAAATAAAATATAAATATACAGCAAATAAAACTAAACAATACATTAAAAAGTAAGTTCTGTGACTCCAGTTTTATCAAGCAAAATAAATCCATAACGTCAATAGAGATTATTTAGAAAACTAAATAAATGAACATTTATTTTTGAAAACCGACTAGTTATAATTAAATATTCGCATTAATCAAAATAATATATTTGAAAACAACTTAGATTTAAAGGTACAGAAAAATCTGGTACCAGAAAAAATCTGGTTTAATTCTTGTTCTTTACATTATAACCAACAGTTTAAAAAAAAAATTAACCTGAAATGTAAAACGTTCTGGTGAGAGGATATTAACAAAAAAAGTAACTGCATTTTAATATCAACTCACTCCAGCTCGTCTAATAACATCTGCAGAAATTACAGCTTCCATTTCTTCTGCACCTTCTGAAAGTATTAATAAAGCAGATTTCGACATAATTCTAATTTGATATTTACAAAATAAATGTCTCAAAACTTCTAAACACAAGTTAAAGCTTCCCGGCTTTAAATTAAAGGGTCAGAAAAAAAGTTCACGGTCGGGTCATTCACAACGAATGAATCCAAAGAAGATTCATTCAAACTGAAAGTTCATTCCAGATTTTACACTCCATGAACATAGGTTGTGTTCAGGAAAGAAGATCGCACGGCGCGCGCGCGATGGAGAGAAAGGTTATGGAGTAGGTCTTATCGGAAATTTAAATAATTTAATATAATCTAATATATATAATATAATATTAATATAATATAATAAATTATTTCAATATTTCAATTATTTTAAGCTTCTGTGGCTCGGAATTGGTGAAACTAGCGACTACACATCTTTATCCTCCAAAAAAAAATGGATCTTATAATAGGAATATCTATTTTTATTTCATCATAATAACCCCCCCCCCCCCGAAACATTCATGAAAAGCATCACGTGATCAGATAGCCCGATCAGCGTTCATAACCTGCAAATTTTTAGCGCGGGCTGCGCGCGGGTGACTCACAAAAATTCTGTGGGCGATTTGATCACGTGATTGGGCTTTTTTGTGTCTTACTTGGTTTGGTAGGTTGATTGATACAGCTGTAGCAACATGATCGGATATCTGAAAAATTTAAAATGTTTAACATTCTAAAATGATTTTTTAAGCCTTTGATCCAACATAAAAATAATAGAATACGAAAGTATGATGTGCGTGTATATATATATATATAAATATATATATATCATAGTTACATAACTGCTGTCAACTTATATGTCTCTAAAACTACAGCACCTGCGAATTTAGAATCTTCCGTCGTTTGGGCCACTTTGGCGAAAAAATTTGGTGATAGAGGCATTTCGAGATGAAATCCAAAATGTGGCACCGAACTTGAAAAGAAAAAGGATCGCTCGTGTCACAGAATAGAAACGATTCTATTGTCTGTGGCTCGTGTGGCTCAGTCGCCATCGCCATTCTGAAATGCTGTTATTCATTCCACGTTTAATTAGAAAGCTGAGTTAATTTTTTAATAACAAATACGGGTTTGATTTGGATTTGGGGAGGGGGGGGGGTTGCTTTGATACATATAGCTATAGCAAATACTGATTTATTTGTGATAATTTTTAAAAAGAGAAATGCACGACGTTCTGTTTTATTTTATTGTTATTTTATATTGTCAAGCGTGCATGTTAAATTGTTAATCTTTATTAGCAATAATGTTGTAAAATATAAGTCAGTTATTAATTTTCTGCTTTATAACACAACATCAAACGCTCATCTAATTATTACAATTTTAGTGTATAATATTTAAAAATTGTGCTGCATTTTTATTATGCCTGTAGTTACATAGCAAGGTTAAAAAAAAAAAAATGCTCAGGTATTAGATTAGTTATGTAAAGAGTATATATCGGGTATATTTAATATTTTCTTTGTAATTAATATTCTTTATTCTAAATTTATTTATAGTTTTGTGCTTTAATTTTTTTTTTAGACTTTTTTATCTTTATACATCTAATCCTTTTTGTGAATTAAACGAAAAATACTTTTGTTAAAGTTGTATAATAAAGTAATTATATAAGAGATGTACAGAAGAGCGATTTAACTGCTAACCATTTTTAAAACTCCTATATATTGATTGTAGTTTTTATAAATGTTAAATTGGAAATAAGGTAAAATAAAAATTAATCATATTACTTGTATGTTTAATAATTTTAACAGCTTGATGTATTTTTTGTAATATTTTATACAGCTTGATGCTATTAATAAAACAAGAAGACTTTTCTTAAGTCTAAATTACTAATAGCATAATTTTATCTGTTGATACATTTTAGCTAAAATAAGAACTCATTACTATCACTGTTAAATGTACTATGTTTTTTAAAAGAAACTTAATGTAATTATTTAAGAATTTTTATTTTATACTTAGGCATATCAAACTGATTTTCGGTAAGTCAGGATGGTATATTATTTCCATTAACATATAAGGAATATTTATCATTTCTACTATCCAGTCATACTTTATCCTTTCTTACATTCAATGTTAAATGGGTCCTCATAACACTTATAATTCCATATAATTAGTGAGATACCCCTTGAAACAAAACAACCTTAGTTAAATAAATTTTACTGCAAGAAGTTTCTGTATAAAACATTGCCATGATTTAAAACACTAAATCTATAATGCATTATTAAAATTACAATGCTTTTTTAAATGCGCAAACATGCAGCAACAAAAATATTTTGATTTATATAAACATCATTATTTGCACTTATTTTAAACATAAATAATCCAACAATACCACTTAAACTTGTATACAATTTGAAATTGAATTGGTGTTAAGAGATTTTTTTTTTTTTAATATACTGAATGTTCTGCAGTATTTTAATTTGAATATATTTGAGGCTGTTCTTGAAAACACTTATAATATAATACTACTTCTGACCAAAACTGGAATTTCTTTGCACTGGGGCAAGCATGAATTTTGTGGAAAATGTGAAAACTAACATCATAAAATAATTTTTTTAAACAGTAAATATTGTTATTTATTTTTAAAGAAAAATACTATTAGTACCAGAAACATATCGTGAATATGCACATATATATCTATATATTTTGTAACTCCATAGGCAATTGCGATTTTAAAATGTCGACCCCCCCCCCCCCTTGAATGTTTATTAACTCTGTGCCTGAAGAACGTTTTCCCCGGACATGTTGGAAGAGATCATAGAGCCAACAAACTAAGAGAAGCTGAACCTGGTTCATTAGAGTTTTAATTAATATCTTGGCTAATTATCAACAAGTGGGTAAGTGTGATCGAAGATCGCACAAAGAGTTTCATTTAATATTCCTTTCAAAACACTTTATCCTTTAATAAATCCAAATAAATTTCATTTAAGAAAAATGTCATGTTTTTTATAAAATAAAAATTTACCGGTCTATTTTCCTTGTATTTTTAAAAATCTGAACCAGTCTGATAGCAGGCTAAGCCCGCTATTATAACCTGTCATGTGGACTAAATGCAATATTAAAAAAAATCCATTTCAGAGTTAAACATGTCGTATAGAGACCTTCAAAATGTTAAAATATGCCAATATTTCCATAATCTGGTTTTTATCATGATTGAATACATATCTCAAACTCATATGAGATATGATGTTATAATCACTTGCTGACGTCATATCTACTTGCTTTCTCTGTTAGTCATATGGATACGCTCTTTGAATTATTCTCAAACATTTGAAAAAGTCCGCTAAACTTCCAATAGGATGTCAGATTAATTTTCTTTTTAATTTCTCTAATGACACCATATTAACCTGCTTTCTGTACTTACACATACTCCTTTTCCTTGTATTATTGAGAAATGTTTGAAATTTTCCGTTTTATTACAAATATGACGTCATATTAATCTGTTTTCAATTGGCGAAACTTTTTATTTCATTTTTCAAGTGAAAATCTTTCAATAGAAAATTAATTATTGTAGAGAGAATTTTACTGTGGATTTTTAATGGTTGGCAACTGCTATAACAAAAAATGTTTAAATTTAATAGAAAAGGGCTGTTAGATTTTTTTTAAATCTCTCTATATTAAAATCAGAGTCAGATAATATAGACAAACACGCAAATGTCATTCGCAGAAAATTTTCAAAGTTTGCAGACAGTTTTGATGGTTTTTTTACAAATTTTTTTATATATATATTTTTAAAAAATCAAGACCCCGGGTGGAGAATCGGTGCGACGCACGTCGCAGACTCTTGAGAAGGTCTGCAGACTATTTTTCAACTGGAGAAAAAAAAAAGTTTGCTAGAAATGCTTAAAAATATTGTAAGTGTGGTGCTTATGCCAAAACGGGTACGATGCTTCTTTTTTTTTTCTCTTGCCAGGGCCATTAGCAGAAACAGTGCAACATCGAAGCGGGTGCTGCAGATTATTTTAGAAACAGCCCACCACGAAATGATGGTATCTGTAAATGCACCATTGCCACCAAGATGTGATTCTGTCATTAATAATGCTTTGAACCAATTCTTCGTTAAGCAGAGTGACTGGCATTCTTTAAGAAAAAGTCACAATATTAAGGAATGGTTTGTCTCAAATACAGTAGATAAACTGATGAGTAAGAGTTCATCTCTTCCAGTCATGGACTAATAACTTTTTTTTATTTTAACATTCATTTATTCATATTTCCGTTATTTTATAGATTAATAAAATAAGTTTTGTTGAACAATCATAAATTGATATCTTTATGTAAGTTAATAATTAAAATATTTTGCATTTTAATAAATATATATATATTTTTAATTTTCATTAGTTTTTCTTTCATTCATTAGTTGTCTGTATTAAGCATACTATTCAATACTACATTACATTTCTTGACTGAGTTTTAATAATGCTTGTAAATTAATATTTTTCTTTTAGTGGTGTTGCTTAGTGGCACTCCACTCACATTTAACTTTTCATTTTTGCTGTTAGCTGCGATATAGGACTCAGGAGGGATGCAGCGTTTTTTTGCAGAAAATTACTTGAGTTTCCAGACAGTTTTACATTTTATCTAAGTTTGATTAAAATAATAAATTTTTTTTCTTCTGATTTTCAGCTTTGTAGTAGGTATTCAGCTATAAGTACACAAAATTTGAAGTCTGTAAGCTATAAAGTTTCTGAGAACCGGTTTTGTGACAGACAGACAACATAGCGGGACGAATAGGGTTTTGTGAGATGATCAAAACCCTAAAAATAGTATTAGCCAACTAATTCGTGAAATTTTAGATATGTTAACCAAAATTTTCATCTGTGTTGGAGAAAACAAAATTTTAACTATTGAGTTAATTTTTGGTGTACATTTACTACAACTTTTTGTGAACAAAATTGTGCAAATATCCTTGTCATATTCGTAACCAGCAAGTAGTGTTATTTTTTTGTGTTTCAATAATTTTGTCTAAGCTGTCAATAAACTTTTTGCTTTAAATATAAATTTATAAGTTGTATAAGATGTAAAATTTTCTTTGTCAGCCAACAATTCTCAGCATATACATGATAGTCGTAAAAAATAGTTTTTCCCAAAACATATATAGTACATAAAGTTCCACTTGTCATCATTATCTAAGTACATGAACATCTTTAATTCAGTATGATTTCTTAGCTATTGAAACAAAGTGAGTTAAACTTGTTTTTCTTTTTAGTGGAATTTATTTTCCATTATTTGTAAGAGTTTTATATGGTTAAGATCCCTGAAACATTGAACTTTTTAATTATGACATTAAAAAATATATGAGAGATTATTTTTCTTGGGGTAACTAATTTTTTTAAAATATTAATCCATCTAATGTAAATATAAACAAAAACGTTTTATTTAATAGATTTGTTTTACTTTTTAATGACAATAGCAATAAAATACTTTTTAAAGAGAGATAAATAAAATCTAACAAAGTATAAATTATTTAAAATAATTCTTATATCATGAACATTAAAGTGTATGTTAGATAAATATATATATATATTACATTTGTATTTATTTTGCTTTTTTTTTTCTTAAATAATAAATTTCCACTATTTAATCTAACTTTTGAATTAATGATTTTCTCCCTAAAAATTGTAAAAGTTATTCAACTAATATAACATCCATATTTTTAAATGATCTCACAATGTTTCATTATTTTATCAGCAGATGGAGCTTGTATCATGTTTGTTTTAGTTTAAAGCAGCACCAGGGGGCGCTGTTTTAAATGTTTGTGTTTGTTTACAGTTTGTTGATGTTGTTATCTCTTGTTCATTTATGATTTAGCAAGATTTTAATTTTAAAGAATTGTTGAAGAGGTTGTATTTATTTAGTTATTTTATAATAATAAAATACTATTTTATTTCATTGCTTCCTTTTAATGACAGTTATTTAGCTTTTTGAAAGGTAAATAACTAAATTTGTATGCAGACTTTTTCTGCTTAAATTTAAGGGGATTTTTTAATTCAATTTTTGTTAAATAATGTATGAACATTTATAAAATCTAGGGTATTCAAAATACCCACAATTATATTATTTTCTTGAGGTTTTCTTTTAAACTTTTGCTATAACTTTCATAATTTTCTGCTTAATAAGTTTTGTTTAATAACTATAAGAAATTTCTTGGTAACATCTAATTTTTATCTATGTAGATTTTTAATCCTTCTAGAAGTTTCTACTTTCTCTCACACTTTTGTTACCCTAGCAAATAAAATTTAAATTCTTTTAAACTGTAATTTTTTTCTTATTATTTATCACTTTGTAGTAATAGTAAATAAATCAGTGTTGGCAGGTTTTTGAGTAACCATGGTTTATTGTCATGTCAAAAAACTGTCTGTTCAAAACCTTATAAAATATAATTTCTACAGATAAGTTATTTTCATGAATGAGATTTCTAATTCAATAAAATTATAAATTAGTATAAGTGATGGTAGTTTCTTGCTTCCCTTTATACTTTGATAACTATTTCAAAATTATGCAGGTAAGATTAATTTTTAAAAATATAGATGTGAAAACATTTCTATTTAAAAGTTCATATATATTTGGGATGATAACATTGACAGATAAAAATTGCACACAAACTATATTCCATTTTTTACCTTAATGATATTTTTTAACTATTTTTTTCTTTCATTTATCAAACTCTGAATCTGAGATGGTTCTATTTCAAGTCAAGTCCTGCAAGTATGTAATACAAGTGTTAAGCATAATTTATTAACTTCTTTTTTTACATATATTGAAAAAAGGGAAAATGAAGCATTTTCTTTTTATAAAATATTATTCTGAAATTTAATAACATACTTCTACATACTATGACATTTAAAAATACATTTGAGAATATTGTATTTTGATCAGTGTCTAGTACATTAGGACAGGGGTGTGGCAGCAGTATCCGGCACTTGTGTAAAACTTCAGTTGGAACCCTATGTCCCCCTTCTCCAGATTTTTTTTTTTTTTTTTTTTTCAATGAGTATAAATGCATAGCTGTCAATCTTCCAGGGTTTTTTTTCCCATGTCAAATAAGCATATTTCAAACTAAAAAATGTATTTAATAAGATGTGTCTTGTTTCTATAGGGTTCTTATTTGATTACATTTATTAAATAAAATTTCTGGTTCGAAATATGATTATTTAACTTGAAAAATAAGTAAGGTTTACAGCTATGTAAATAAAATTCAAAATACAATAAAACTTTAAAAATGGAACCTTTCTGTATCAGAATACTGCATTAATCGGAAACATTTCATTTCCTCAGAGAAAATAATACAATACATAAAGTCTGTCTTGCACCATTATGAAACACATTTATATTTTTATTCATTTTTTCATAATTTTAAGTTTAGAAAACAAGGGTACCGTAAATGCTATAGATACCGACAATGACAAAAGAATCCAAAAAGCAATTATAAAGTTTGGATAAACAGTGATTAATTCATTTGAATAACTATATTAAACTTGTTGACCCGCACAGCATTGCCAGGTCCGTGATGCACTCCTTAAACATACCTGTTGAATGATTTTATATTTTTAAATGAAAATCTGTCCAAACGAACTTAATGTTGGGGGGAGCCTTACTGTCTTTGACAGTGTACATCCTCGAATTTATATGATTTTATACAGAGTGTTTCTATTATCATGGGACAAATCTGGAGGGGTGGTACAGGACACTGCAAGAGTAACAATTTTTTGTACAGGAAAGCAGGGTCGAAATCCATTTATATAGTCAAAAATACAGTAACAAAGTCCCGTTTTCGTTCATAACTTTAACAGTAGTGAAGATATTTTAGCAAAATTCGCAACAGACTCATCTTTGTATGAATCATATGCATACTGTAAGGATTTCGTTAAAATATCTTCACTACTGTTAAAGTTATGAATAAAAACACAACCTTGGATTGGAGTGAGAGACCCTGTATGTTTGACTACATAAATAGATTTGCAACACTGCTGTCTTATACAAATATTGTTTGTTACAATGTCCTGTACCACCCCTCCACATTCATCCCATGATCGTAGAAACACCCTGTATTTTTAAGTGAAAATCCATCTTTTGATTATACTGAGCAAGAATAAAGTCTGGCAAAATCATGAAGTGAGTTCCAGAAAGGAATATATTTTTTAAAAGATTTATTATTAATATATTTTTAAACAAAACTTGTTGTTATAAAGAAAAATGAACTCTCATTAATTGAATATTTATTTTGTATTTTGAAACAGGAAAATGAATGCTGATTTTTAAAGTCTGCACGCAGCAGAAAAGACAAACCACAAAAGTGACTTTCGAAAACAAATTTTTTTTGAAAGGGTTAAAATTGATATTTTTTTTCAAATAGATTACACTGTTCGACAGAAAAATGAACGTAGCTATGTTTTTTTTTTTTTTTTTTCGTATTTTGATTTCCAGAAGTGATGCACATTTTTAAAAAATGTATGAAAAACGAAACCCCCCCCCCCCCCCCCCCCCCCCGAAATATCGTTTGGAAATGAATATTTTTTGAAACAGACTGCACCGCTGAAGAAACAAAGGTACCCAGATTAAGTGGGTATTTGTTTTCATATTTCAAATAGTTAAGCCAATGCATATGAAAAAACACAAATTCAAAGTTTCGATTTTTTTTTTTTTTTTTTTTAAGAGATAACATTAATATTTTTTTAACAGATTGCACCGCTAGAAAGAAAAATGTACATAGCTATAGTTTGTCATGTTTTATTTGGTCGTATTTTGAGTAGTTAAGCCGATTTCACCGGCCAGTGTTGGGCAAATCAGCTAGTAGGACATAAAATGCACTGGAATTTAAAACTATCTTTTATAAATTATATTTTGCTCGGAGGTCTAAACCCTAATGGTCAGAATAAACACGCAATTTTTGTTCAATATATATAATAGTTTCTACAGAAATGATCATTTGTAGAGGTGCTAATAAAATATTTATTTATCCACCTAAAGCAGACTTTATTCAATGAGTGCTAAAATCACAAAGCGTGAAATTTACAGCATAGAATTCCAAAACCTTCGCAAGCGACTTCAATTTTACCAATTAAAAATTGTAGAATAGTTCACACCAGTCTCGAACACTCATACAAATTCTACTTTTACATTGTTTCTCTAAATCACTTATTAGAGGACTAAGGCATCAAGAAAATGTAATATATTTTTAAATAATTAAATTAAAGATTTTTTTCTTTTTGAGATGTTTCTCCTCAACCGAAATCTTTGGTGTCTTTTCTACTTTGGCGCCTGTGTGTGCCACACACATTGCACACCAGGTTGATGTGCCCCAGCATTAGGAAAATCTTTCAAAATTTTGGAAGAAAAATTACTTACCTGTTATTTTAACTGTCATTATAAATTTAAGAATAATAAAAAATGGGATCCTATTTATATAAGATCTGTTTAATATTTAAAAAAGGATACTTCATGAAATTATTAATGCTATATTTATAGAAATGTATGAGGTTTAAAAAGCTTTTTTTAACTCTTTCCAACCTAGTTGAATAGTGTTTATGACTTCAGTTTGTCTGCCGTCTTCCCATGCTCTAACTCCCATAAATATGCTCGGATTGCCCTGCAATTTTTATATGTTACTGTCTCAAAAAAATTCCATTACATTGCGGTCTAAGGGGGAAAATCATTTGCGGTTTATTTTAATGATGTTACACAATTTCAAACACATTGTAATTGATATATATCACTAAGGTGCATTACAAGAAGCTTAATATGGAATAGGATGTGCATAGCACTTATAGTTACTTTACAGGGACAGTCAAAAGAATTCAGTTATATTACGTCTATGGAGAAAAATCGTTTGCGGTTTAATTAAATAATGTTTCATTATTTTAAATGCATTGAAATTTATATATATCACTAAGGTGCATTACAAGAGGCTTACTACAGAATATTGTGTGTATAGCAGTCATCGTTCATTTACAGGGACACACAAAAGAATTCTCTACTGTCTGTTAACAATAATTCCTAGAAGTGCGTTTTAAGTTGCTGAAAGCGATTTTAAATTTAACTCACTTTTTGTCTATTACTTGGCGTGTATAAATTCTGTAGATCATATACAGGGCAGCACAAAAGTTCGTGAACACATTTCCATTTATTGACAAACTCCAGAAGGAGAATTTTAAACTGTGCTACATATTTCCTAACTAAACTAAAATTAAGCATCCTATGTAGTATATATACAAATCTATAGATCATATACAGGACTGAATAAAAGTATTTGGATATTTTTCCGAATATTGTATATGTTGGAAATTCCTGAAATTACGTTTTTAAATATGTTATGCGTTTTCCAAATTTTTTACTTAGATGTTATCTTTCAGCTTATTAAGCGGTAATGATTTGTAAAATTATTTTGGAAGCGTTGGAAAGGGTTACATAATCTATGCTTGACACATGATTTTTTTTTAATCTATAGCAATAATTCAACAAAGGCAAATTATGAATAAATGAAAGTTATGCAATATTGTATGATAAAATCTGTCGTTTTTTTGTTTAAACATTTCCTGTCTCAGAAAATAATCTAAGATTTGTTTTGGAAAATAGGTTTTTTTTTTTTTTTTAAATTATTATTTATTCACGGAAGATGCCATGAAGCAGTGGCAGCTTCTATATTGGAGCACATGCTTTTCAATGCCATGTTTGAATGCTATTCCCAAACAGATGAATTTTTGTAGCATCAAACCCTAAGGAAGAATATTGTTATTAAGTCCAAAATGCAGTTACATTTTTTACTCAACCATTTTAATTTTATATAAGCTGATTTTCAATTGTGAATTGACCTTACTTATCAGTCCCAAAAACAGCCATCAGCTGACACACCAGCAGTGGATCAGGCCATGGGAATATAAAAATGTCCCAGTTGAATGGTAAAATATTGCAACCCGATTACAGAAGATCGTCGTTATATAATTCAGTCTTCCATAACTGGGTAATCTTTTTTTAAGACAGAGCACATTACATGTTTTTAGAGGCTGCAGAGTCTGAATGGACATAACTCGAGTGTTCAAAAAAGTGGCACAGTTGTAAATAAAAAGAAAAGTGTCCAGTTAAACTGATGACATTAAGCTCACAGGCTATTCACACTAATTGTATATTGTACTCTTATTTCAAAGAATAATTCCCCTTAGAAAATAAAGAAATGAACAATAAATTAAGAGGGGGGGAGGGCCTTTATACTTAACCAATGAACCCCCAAAACTAATCAGGGAAGCGCCTTATCAGAATGAACCTATATACAAAATTTGTAACAAATCGGATAATTCTATCAAGAGCTACTGCATTATGTACATACAGAACATGTGGGCATATTAGCTCTCGGGCTTTGATAGCCTGTGAGCTAAAAACTAATAACAGAGGATATTAAAAATGGTGTGGCATGCACGAAAAAATAAGATATGTATATGCTTACAAATATATAGAAATTGTTTGTACTATAGAAACTTGATTTGTATAAGTATTTCTCAAAAATAGGACAAAATAAAAAGCAACTGGGTAAATAAGTACTTTTTTTTTTCGTAATTATTGAGCTTTTCTTTCAGCTTAGTAAACAGGTCACAAATGGATCCAAAATTAATGTTATGCCATATATTGTACAGCTATGTGTGATTGTGTTGGATTTTAGCAGAATTATGTGCTATTGTATATGATCATTAGTAATTAATTTGCTTTTGTGTAATCTTCCAGCTTCATAAGACAGCTAATACATTTTCAAAATATTCTTGTTTTATCTGCAAACAAAAGAAATCATGATTTAAAAAGTTTTTTTTTTTCTCTTTATTGACTAGTAACTGCATAAGTTCAACTTGACTACTAACTTGAAAATTGAAATTTTAGTTAGAAGTCAGTGGCCTGACTTTTGTGGAATAGTAGCCACTTTTTCACAATCTTAATTTTTGTCGAATTAAATAGATGAATATTGATTACAACAGTTAAAAAAGCCTCTGCTAAAAATGGCCATTTAAATTGTGGGTAAAAAAGTATAAAGAGTAGCAAGTATAAAAATGTGGGTTAAATTATTTTAAAATTGGAATACTTTTAGAAAAAGTGAAAGTTTTTAAAAACTTTATTTAGTTGTCACATTTTTTGTTTAGACGTCATGTGGTGAAAGGCAACTGGGAATTTTCAGATCTACTTGATTATGAAATAAAAGTAGATAAATTGACAAGGGTCATTTTCAAATAAACTTCCACTGTAACACTGAAAACATGTTTTTTTAAATGTAAAATAAAGGCTGTATTGTCGATTTCTTGTAGTTCAACATGCAATAAGAACATACAGGAATCATACACATTTGTTTAGACAAAAATCAGATTTTTAAGGATTCAAAAATAAATAAGAACCTACACATTAAATAAACTTACCAGTATAATAAAAAATGAGAGAAATTTGAATTAAAAATTTAAAATTATCAGTATTATTTTTTACTAAATTTATTAATTTTTATTAGTGTAACACTATTATAACAGTAATGAATTGTTAAATTAATTAAATTGTTAATCTAATATAATAATTAAATACTAATTAAAATTAATGTTTTATTGCAAATTAAACAAATAACTTAAATATTTTTTTTAAACAAAACACTGTCATGCTATAAAATTGCAATTATACAATAAGTAGTTTAGACACAATCACAACTTTTTATATATATGTTCTTCAGTATTCTTTTAAAATTCTTCTAACATTTGAGGGGGGGGGGGGGGCTCATTCTTAACCCCTGTTGTATGTCAGATGCTGAATTAATTGTAACAAAGAGAAGCATTAATATCTAATAAAACAATAAAAAGAAAAAAATATCCCAAAGAATTAAACATCAAAAGAGTACAAAGTTTAATCTTTTAAACACGTGTTTCATGAGTTCTAATAAATAAAAATTTCATATATGAGCAATGGCAAACTAGACTTGTAAACAATATCATGCATTGAAGGTGTAAATAGCAGCAATAAAGTTTTTGAAGAATAACTAATTTTGGCGACAGAGTGCTGAATTTTGATTGGACAGAAAAAGTATCTACCATATCATTTTAATGCATCAATGAAGCCTTAATATTTACTATCACAACTTGAGTCACAGTCGCAAATCCTACTGAAGGTGATACAAAAGAAACAAACATTGTCAGAAAATTGTGACTGTTATAAATATTTGCGACAGCTTGGAAGTCACCATAAGCTGTTACAAGCTAGTCACAACTCTTCAAAATATAAACAGAACTTGCCAGCGCAACAAGTAATGCAGAGATTTTTAAACAAATATCACCAAATGTTTAAGAAATAAACACATTTAAACTACACTGATTAAAATTGTCAATATTATGTTTTCTATTTCTTAGATCATGCTAAAATTGGATTGATATTTTTTTCAAAAAATTTTATCCAGACATTATGATTTTGTAAAAGGCCTTCCCTCGACCTCTTTTTTTTAAAAACAGAAAGCAAGTTTTCATAATACAGTTTCAAAGCTTTTTAGATACAGAAATTAATATGCTCTAACGTTTCACAACTTTTGATTTGATTTTCTTTTTAATTTACCAATAAAAATTTTAAGTAAATTACAGACAGGCAATCTATATTATATCATTTTGTATAATGTATAGAATAATAAGTTAATAAAAATTTCAAATCACAATATTTATAAATCATTGAATTTTAAAACAAGGATGAGAAATGAGATGTTTAATATTTTTTTTTCAAAATGTAGTAGATTAAAAAAAAAAAAAAAAAAAAAGTTATTTCAACTAAAAAGAAGCATATACTGTTGAAAAGAAAACATTGTTTTAATAAAATTAGTTCAGTTCCTTAATGATTGTAAATAAATCATGCATTATAAGGGTGAGGGCCTAGTAAAAGACTTAGCAAATTTAAGGACGATGACCTAATGGTCCTATAATAGAATACTCTACATGGGGTCCATTGAATGTTCATTTTAGTTATAAAATATTTATGTATGTAAGGAATGAGGGAGAAATAGGGCTGATGTTCCTTGCTGAAAGAAGCCAAGTTGTCATGGGAGAAAGACAGAAGAGCAAGAATATATCTTAAGAAATCTGCAAAGTTAAGGGGAGGTGGGGCGAGAGAACTAGAAAACTACTAATTTGAGACTGTGAGGGTAGAGGAGCCACTATAATACCTATAATAAGTATCAGAGATGCATGTTTCTGTGTGACATATGCCACTACACCAGAAAAAATTTATTACCCCATATTATAAGCACAACTCAATGCATGAAAACCCACTCGCAATGTTAAAAACCTATCGCCATGTTCCTTTCTAATTTATCGTTTCAATTTGAATATTTTTTAACGATTGTTTTGCATAGGATAGCTGGGGTCGATCTTTAGTATGGCTATTTTTTACTTTTTAGATTTTTGTAATAAAGATACTTTCACTTTTGAAACCATTTCCGAAAGTGAAAGTACCTTTATAAAAAAACAATTGCAACCAAAATTGAAAAAGTAAAAATTAGCCATGTTAGAAGTCATCCTCAGCTATCTTATAAAAAAAAAAAATCATTTAAAAGTATTCAAATTAAAAAAGAACCTGTCCATAGATTTAACATTAACAAGCGGGTGTTTTCACATGAGTGAAGAGTCCATTTTAATGCTGACTCACCCCACTTTACCAGTAAACTATTCTTAAAAGAGTAGCAATTGATTAACTGGAGCCATCGATAAACAACACAACTGAAAAAAAATTAAGACGTCCATATAATAGAGAAAAACATCTCTTTATAGTCCAACACTAGGCTAGATTTAGGAAAGGCAAAGTATCATAAAAACCTTAATATTAATAAAAATGTGAATAATAAATACATACTATCGGCAAAACTTTTTTCCTACAGTTGCTGGTGAACAGAGCTTTCTTCATTTTACTTGCCAGTGTACATTTCTTTAATAGTCGAAAAAATATTGCTTATGTGTACTATTCGAATAAACTAATACACAACAGGAATATTTATTCAACTGTACAGCATCAGATGCAGTCCTTTCAGATAAGACGATGATGGCTCCTGGGAATGCCGTGTCAATGCTACAGGCTAGCATATAAAATCTTACTTGGAGGTCAATAGGTGAAAGAGTTGCCAAGCTATGGACAGAATAGTTTTCTGTCATGTGGTATCTCATCAAACAGAAGAGGCACACTTTTCACCCAGCGGCTTTGAGACTTGGTCTGATGTCTTGTCATCGAGGCACCGTAAGTCAACAACAAAATAGGCTCTAAAAGAAATTTCAGAAATTTTGTTAAAATAACAAGTTTAATTAAAAGAGAAATTTTATAAAATTTTCAGTTTGATAACAATATTTAAATATACTTAATATGAAAAAGTTAATGATAATTTCAGAGTCTAAAATATTATTCATTAAATTCAAAATTTCATTAAAAAAAAAAAAAAAATTACATTTCGGATTTCGCATATATATTCTCAAAAAGACTCTGATCAAAGAAATTTATTTTTTAAATACTGAGAAAATTATAAAATTGTTGCCTAATCTATTATTAAAACTATACTTTAATAATGAATAAATTACAGGAGATTTGTTATTTTCGCACACGCACAGCCTACTCTACTGTCTGTAATATTTGGATAATCAATTTTAACCCAGCCTTTAGACATTATCACATGAGCATGGGTTTTCAGTCAACAGAATTTAGATAATACAGCATTATCTCAGTTTACAAAATTACCACTAGAATATCAACCAAATTCTGTTACAATTCTTATTTTTTTTAACAGAAAGATTGTAGAAACCTAAATTGACTGCAACTTTTATTAGGATATAATAATCATCTTATACCTGATATAATATTAAATATAACTATTTATCTAATGCAGTATGAAATATTTTTACCTAAATGAAAGTACAGGCAAAATCTAAGATAGCGAAAATTTAGCATCATAGACAGTATCGAAAATCATTCTGTAGGACTTTAAAATTTGTTTTCATTAGAAAAAATTTGCTGTACAGATAAAAGATACCCCCCCCCCCCCCCCCCCCCCAAAAAAAAACAACTGGTAATTGATACAGATGCAATGCTATAAAATTGTTAAACACCAGAATAAGCAAAGCAGTGATGAAATCAGAGGATGGCCGAGGGAAGGGAAATCTTCCCATAGAAAAATGTCAGAATTCAACACCGAAGCAAATACTTGCACTAATTTTGATAGAAATTTAAAATTTCAGTAAACATCAATTACATTATAAAATGTGTTGAAAATATTTCGATAGTGCATCTTTATTTGCAAATCTCTCTAGCTTATGTCGATGATTTTGTAAGCATTAGTCTTAACAAATTTTAATCATATATAAATTGTTAAATTAGAAAATTCTAAGAATTAAAGATGCAACATATACAAACAGAAAAATCAGTAATATGATATAGATTGTTAAATTTAGGTGTTTGATGCAAACAATTTATGTACTTAAATTTTTTAAGGGGGGGGGCCTAAAATTAAAATATCTTAAATATTTATGGATATAATAAATGATAAAAAATTCAGAAGATGCTAAAATTACTGCAGTACAATATTACTATTGCACTAAATTTAATTTAGCATGTACACACGACGAGAAAAAGACAAAAATAAATATACATACACAATGTAATTAAAGAAAAATATATTAATTTGGTACTTATCAATAACACAGCAACACGACAGTAGTTTTATATATCTACAAATAACAGCTACTGCTTTACACAAGCAATGGAATGGTTCAATTTTATACGCCATTTATTTATCTTTTCTCAGTGTTCCTAAATGGCATGTGGGCCCTATTTCACAGCATTTGTTGGGAGGCAAAAAGCTCAAATATCAAGCAAATTTTCAGCAACTTTAGCAAACCCAAGTGTAATTATTAGGTTTAAAGACCAAATTTCCAAAATTTGGCGTAATGTTAACATAAGAAATTACTGAGAAAAGATTAATTTATATTGCACTCAGAAGAACACATTATACAAGTAGTGTAAGTCATCGTTTGATTACAGACTCAGAACAGTGCAACTTTCTCAGTCCTCCCTATAGTCTATTCAAGTCAAATTTATTTAAATCAGTAAAATTTCTTTATAAGTTAAGGCCGGTATATAAACAAAATTAGTGTACAAGCTTTAAAATGTGCAATTTATAATTAAAATGCTTCACTATATAAAAATCAATTTTGGACAAAATAGCTGGTTAAAACGATGAAAGGCCACTGCAGTGGCTTTTTTTAATTTTAGCTAGCTTTTAGGCATTGACCTGTGATGACTGCAACTCCCCTCCCCCAGCTTTTCCCCAAATGGAACTCTTATGCTAAAAACATAGTGGATGGAGAAGGATTAAATAGTGTAAGCATTATCTTTGACAAATACTTAAATTTTAACTTTTTTTTTTTACGACCGTTGACGTCCTAAAAAATTAGTAATAAAAAATATCTAATTTTTAATTATTAGAAAATAACAAAAGGATAGAAAGTCACAGAAATCTCATGCCTGGTACACACAGTTATAATTGTATGAAACTGTAGTTTTTTTTTTTTTTTTTTTAAAGGAAATAGTTTTAGGACTGGTAAAGCATATATGCACAATTTCCAAAAGGTATATAACAAGGTTTTACGAATACTTGAACATTTGATATAAATGGGAGAACAGAAAAAGCAATTTTTTTTCATAAAATTTTTGTCAGCATTAAAAATATTGTACAAAATAAAATATCTTCACTTTATTATGAAATGCCAGGTTTGAGGTGCTGATGTCTAATCAAAGATACCTATCATTAGACTCTGAATAGTCTTTTTTCAGAATATGAATGCAATATTAAAACTAGGGGTTTGTCTACATATTAAAACTGCACTATTGTCAAATATGACATACAGAAATAGGCCACTGACATGACTTTAAAATGGGAATCAAAACTGTGGAGAAAGAGTGTAAAAAAAAACATTAGATAGCATTAAAAAATAGAGACTTTTGATATTGATATGATAATTTAATATGGGGATAAAAAAAAAACTAAAATGATCAAAAACCTGTCAGAGACGAGGAAAAAAAACATTTCACTACATTACATTCAAAGATAAAAAAAAAAAAAAAAAATGTAGAAATAAGCCTTTCAGACAACATTAAAGTTTAGGAACATGCAATTATATTAGTATATTAAATAACAAAACAAGTTTTAGCAGCACGGTAAATAAGTCATGGATATGTTTCACGTACTAAAGAAAAAAAAATTACTTTGTTGGGTTTTTTCTTGAACTTCTACTCGAAATTTGAATTTACTATCCTTTAATCTCTCTAATAAATGCTACCACTTCATAAACTATGTGACATTGCGTTCAAAGAATGACACTTTCTTTGGTCGAAATGTTTTCAACAAGAATAAAAAAATATATATATATCGTTGTGCAGTATCTGCCTTTTCCAAAACATAGTTTTTAGAAAGTTCCTTCGTTTCGACCGGCAAGGCAAGCAAAGACCTTGTAATAGATAAGACGGGAAGGCTTTGGAAACCGTAACTAACGAAACAGTGAATATAGCTGTGCTGGGAAACACTCTCAAAAGCGCGATCCAATCACATGCATGCATCGTTGTGTTCGCCAATTCGCCAAATTGTTTTGTGGTAAACCTAAAATAGAAGCAAATTACGCGCCATATTGAAAATTTAAAACGAGTTTTGTTTTTAGGCAAGTTTTGCCCCCTAAAGATTAAGACTCATTCTGGTTGTAGTTCACTATTTTGTTAATTATTTAAATTATTAAAAAAATATCTTAAGTGTATAGATAAAAAAAAGTATACTTATCAAGATTATAATTTAAATATAATATTAAAATTGTATTCTCAGAGCTAAGATCATAGAAGATGAAGATATGTATATTAGAAGGTCTATGATTGTATTATTTTAGGCACAGGGCCGCCAATAGATATCATAAATATACTGTGAAAGGTCCCCCTGCCCTTTTTTTTTTATTTTTTTTCTAAATAAAACTAATAGCGATATTTACATTTAACGAACTATTTAGAATATAATATTTTTTAAATACAGAGAAATATATGTTTTTAATTTTTTTTTTTTTTCAAATAGAGCTAAAACCTTACTAAAAAAAGAATGTATTTCTTTACACCTTTATTTTCTTCCCCTAAACAATATTAATTTTTCTATGAACCTGCATGTATGTAATTAATTGGCCAAGTAATTATTAATACTGTTATTTCGTATTCCCATGGTTTGCGGACATAAAATCTGAAAAATTCTGTACAAATTTTTGACTATGTAGTATTTCTTAAAGGCTGTTTTCAAATTTTTACTGTGCCCCGATCCTTTAACTATTCAAAAAATCTTTTGGACAATTTACAAAATCGGTTTTTAATTCGCACTTGACAGAAAATTGCATGTAATTGCATTAAGAATCTAATGGCGTTTTCAATTTTATTATAAATTTCATATATCTTGAGTTATAGCTGATTTCTAATCAACTAGATTAAAATATATATACATATATATTTAATAGTTAGACATGTAAGTTTTCCTCTGGTAATTAAAAATACAAAATTGCCAAAACATGTTTAAACCTTCGTTACATCAAATAAGATATATGAAAATAAAAATAATTAAATAAAAGTTATTAAACGTAAAATATGGATCGAAAATATTTTAAGAGAAACTTTTTCGAAAAACACTTGTTTCCAAATACAGTGTAACGATTTCATTAAATCTCTCACAGTCTGCTAATTAGGCAGAGTAATCAAAGATAGAAGTTCCCAAGAGTTGGAAAACTTTTCTCACGCTTAGCTGTGGTGTGACAAGAATGCCGTTTACTACAATAGGAAAAGATGAGCTTCGATCAATCTTGTGAAACTGAAATTGCTAGACAGCAAATATTTCTCTGATCTGACCGTCTATATGTGGGGTCTCAGATCGTGGGAATTTCCTGCGTGAACATTTAAAAGTTCAGTAAGACCTCCCTAAAAAAGGCTTTATCCAATGACGTAAACTAAAACTTTTTTGATTGGTGATCGGAGAATCTTTTGTTCGAGCAAACGGACCGGAGAAGAGAATCGAGGGGAAGTTAGTGAGAGTTTCGGCAGGAGAACGAGTGTTGGTGGAAAACACTCATCTCAGGACGGATTCCCATCCTAGTAGGGAAGGACAGGTTTGCTGACAGATTTTTGAATGAGAGAGTGCGATCTCTCTGAAGTCAACGCAACAGCCTTGGATTTGACCTTTCGGGGAGAGTGAAAAGTAGCACTAGTTAAGACTTTAAGATTCTAAAACTACTGTAAAAGACTGGACTATTTGGTGATTTGCTATAAATTACAAGTCGAGCGAACTCAGCTAAAAAAAATTGTTGTAAATAATTTTTACCTCTAGAAATTTCAAGAACGCTTTTTAAATAAAATTTGTTCTGAAATATTTAATGAAGGTGATCCATTGTGAAACGGTTCCACGCTACCCCATTTCAAAAACACACAACATCGTGGATTCTTTACAGCTGGTGGCAAGCGAGTCGGATATTTTGACAAAAATTTATTAGCATTAGTGAAGAGAGTCCAGACAGTAGCAGTGACGCCCGCCCGCATCTAAGCGCGCAAGATCTGACGCCAGTTCAGGAGAGGAAAGCAGAGACCGAAGCAAGCCCTTGCATTGTCACGACAGACCGCAGTTCCGTCCTGGAAGCAAGCCCGTGTTTACAGAGAACAAGCCCGAAGCAAGCCCTTGCATTGTCACGACAGACCACAGTTCCGTCCTGGAAGCAAGCCCGTGTTTACAGAGAATAAGTCCGAAGCAAGCCCTTTCTAGGAAACATCAGGAGCCGACAAACCGAGATAACCTGTGAAATCGACGACGTCTAGGCCAGACCTGAAACCGGCGACAGATGATGCAGACAAAGACTGTAGAAAAGGTAAGCTCAATTCATTTTTGAGTGGCTCTCATTTTGTTTACATATTCTTTGTTGAGGAAAATTCATTTCTGAGAAATTTTTTATTTGAATATTGATATATGATAAATTATGATAAATTTTTAAATCTAATAACTTTGAACATATTTGGAAAAATATATGTATATTTGTTATCAGCATAAAATTTGATAGTGTGAATTTTCTTTTGGCAGTAAAATAATATAAAGATTGTCAGGCTAAATGTGTATATATATAATTTTTTTTTCTCGAAAAAAAAAGAGATAAAAATTTTGATTTTTCAAATAAGTCGATTGTCTAGTTATTCATGATTGAAAGATTTCAAAGGTGTACTTTTTTATATTATTAGTGAAACAATAGATGTTGTTGATAATCAAATATTTTGCATATGTGATGTTAGGAAAATTTTTTAGCAGTTGCAAAAAGTGGTCATTTTGTTACCTGCGGAGTCAGAAATATCAAGTATTGGTTGAATTATGTGCACAGAATTTCAAATTTCTAAATTTGTTTTAAATGTGTATGATCGACACCAAAACGTGTCAGTGTATTGAAAATTTTACAATATTGAAAATCTATTTTTATATGTATACTATTTTTATTATTCCTCAAATTGAATTGTATTTAAAATTGTTAGTATTATGTGGGTAGTTACAGAAAATTTTCCATAAAGTGTTAGAATCCCTATTGCATAAGTTAGCGAGCGAAACTATCATTTTCATCTTTATATTGTATTTACATAAAATTTTAAAATGCAAGAAGTAACTGATCTGAAACAGTGCAGGAAAATTGATTTGCAGAATTTAGCGGAAGAATTGGGAGTGGAAATAGGGAAAAATGACAGGATACCGGTAATTATCCAAAAAATCGAAGCTGCCGATGATTACGATAAAGATTTTGCATTCACGCAAGCTGCGTATATCATGAAAGATCGCGAAGACAAGATAGCCGCGGATAAAGAGGAAAAACAAAGGGAATATGAGAGGGAGAAAGAAGAAAGAGAAAGAGAGGAAAAACAAAAAGAACGCGAATTTACGTTAGAACAACTTAGATTGACGCAAGATGCAAATAGACGTAGTTCAACTAACAGTGCCGGGTCGGAACGCCCACCCAAATTGCCGCTCCGAACAATCATGCATCGATTTGATCCGGAACGCTCGGATATAACTTTGTTTTTAAACTTGTTCGAACGACAGGCGACCAAAGCGGAAATAGAGACAGGTGACTTAGTGACGCATTTATTAGCTTTAGTGCCGGTCGAAATTGCAGAGTTAATTTTAAGGGAACCGCAAGATCAGACGGATGACTTTGAATACGTCAAAAAGTTTTTGCTTGAACGATTCCGTATGAGTCCCGAATCGTATCGTCAAAAATTAATGAAACATCCACGCAATCCAGATGCTCCGTGGAAGGATATTATCTTTGAGATCAACAGTTATTTAGAGGGTTGGTTGAATGGTTTAGGTGTTACGGATTTCAGTAGTCTGAAAAATTTATTGATAACTGACCAGATCAAGCTCCGTGCTTCTAGTGAAATGAAAGAGCATTTCATTGATTCATGGGCAAACTACAAAGACCCGTTAGTTTTGGCAAAATGTCTGGACGAATATGAAGCAGTGAAAGGGATTTCAGATAAAAAAGAGAATACGAGATCTTTTTATGATAGGAAATCTGAAGAAACGAAACTCGAGGGAAATTCTGGAGAAGAAAAAAATTCCGACAAAAAAATAAATTGGCGAGACAAAGAAATTAAAGACAGGGAACGTATCTTTGAACGAAAGAGGCGTTGCCATACGTGTGGAAGCGAATTTCACCTAATGGCACGTTGTCCGAAAAGACAAAGGGATATTACGGAAGTAAAATCTTTCGAGAGCATAAATCACTTAGGCGATATAAGCGAAGACAAAAGCTTGTTCCGACCTTTTTTGAGTGAAAACAAAATAAATGGGAAGAAGGCGTGTGTACTTAGAGATTCAGGTAGCTCGTATTGTGTTTGCCCATGGAATTTGGTAAATAAGAGCAAATTAGGCAATGAATATGTTTGGCTTAAACAGACATTTGATAAATATCCAAAACGATTTAGAGTGGCACGTATAAAAATGGAAATAAAAGGTCTCGGATATGTAAATACGAAAGCGGCAATCCTGCCTAGACACTCTAAAATTAAACACTATATCTTAGGTAATAAGACGCAGGCTTTAATAAATGAAAAGATAAAGCGAAAGCAAAAATCGCAAACTAATTCCAGTTTTGAGAACCCGGGGATTGAGATAAACCCTTTAACAGATCCACAAGGGCAGGAAGAAATTCTTTCGTCATTCCCCCCCGAAATGAAGAACCACCGTTCTCAGTGTATTGGGGAAAAAGAAACCCTTTTGAAAAGGTCAAGGAAAGTAGATGAGTTGGTTTTCGACCGGCAGGGTAATTCGAAAAATAAACGCGAAAATATGGAAGTGAGTGTTGACAGGAAGGGTTATCATTCGAAAGTTAATCTGGAGGAAGTGAGCGGATTCACAAAGAGTTTTCTAAAATCCTTCGAAATTCTGTTGAAAGAGAGTAGGGACAGTGGAAATTCACGCCTTTGTGACACTCTTGTTAAAGAAATCGAACGGTTGTGTAAAACGTATTGTTCGGCAAACACAAGTAAAGAAATTCAGTAGTAAGTTTTTGAGTAAAATCCAATCTTTTGTACATATTTGATTATTTTTAGTTTTATTGTTATTTTGGCATGTGTAGTAAAAAAGTATCTTTCAAAAAAAAAAAGTCTCTAAAGCTAGATGTTCAAGCAATGGTAAACAGTATATAAGAAATTGGGTCACTTATGTATATTGTGAGGTTAAATTGTAATGTTATTTGAGCCACTCAGATATGTTGAGCTAACTCTTTTTTTTTGCAGATTTTCCGTGTTTTAACCCGGAAAATGTTTTGATGGTGGGGGTGTTGTAACGATTTCATTAAATCTCTCACAGTCTGCTAATTAGGCAGAGTAATCAAAGATAGAAGTTCCCAAGAGTTGGAAAACTTTTCTCACGCTTAGCTGTGGTGTGACAAGAATGCCGTTTACTACAATAGGAAAAGATGAGCTTCGATCAATCTTGTGAAACTGAAATTGCTAGACAGCAAATATTTCTCTGATCTGACCGTCTATATGTGGGGTCTCAGATCGTGGGAATTTCCTGCGTGAGCATTTAAAAGTTCAGTAAGACCTCCCTAAAAAAGGCTTTATCCAATGACGTAAACTAAAACTTTTTTGATTGGTGATCGGAGAATCTTTTGTTCGAGCAAACGGACCGGAGAAGAGAATCGAGGGGAAGTTAGTGAGAGTTTCGGCAGGAGAACGAGTGTTGGTGGAAAACACTCATCTCAGGACGGATTCCCATCCTAGTAGGGAAGGACAGGTTTGCTGACAGATTTTTGAATGAGAGAGTGCGATCTCTCTGAAGTCAACGCAACAGCCTTGGATTTGACCTTTCGGGGAGAGTGAAAAGTAGCACTAGTTAAGACTTTAAGATTCTAAAACTACTGTAAAAGACTGGACTATTTGGTGATTTGCTATAAATTACAAGTCGAGCGAACTCAGCTAAAAAAAATTGTTGTAAATAATTTTTACCTCTAGAAATTTCAAGAACGCTTTTTAAATAAAATTTGTTCTGAAATATTTAATGAAGGTGATCCATTGTGAAACGGTTCCACGCTACCCCATTTCAAAAACACACAACATCGTGGATTCTTTACAACAGCAATAATATATTTTATTCTGAATACTTTTATTAAAATCGGCACTAGACTGATGTTTTTATGAAAAGAAAAAAAAAAGAAATATGATTTTATTCTTTTTAATAATACTTCAGTATTATTAAAAAGAATAAACTCATATTTCTTTTCTTTTTTTCTATTCTAAGTCATTATAAAAAGAATAACAGTAGAAACTTCTCAATATGAAAGTTGTATAAAAAAGTAAGACATGTAGAGAATTTCTGCTGGGAAAAGGGACTAGTTCATTTACTTTCAACTCAGACCACAGGCACCGGTGGCTCAGTCGGTAAAGCCCTAGGCTACAGTTTGGAAGAAATTGACAATCGGGGGTTCTGTCCTCGGCCGAGGACGGGTGTGAGTGAGCTTACGCGTTTCCCTCTTGCTGTCTTTTCGTTTTTCTTTCTTTTTGTTAAATATTAATTGTTTTATCATTGTTTATTTGATTATTTTCTGTTGAAATTTAACAGAGAAAGTGCATTAAAATAACGAATTTTTAACAGAAATAAAGTTTTTTGTCCAGAATTCATTTAATATACTAATAAATATATCTAGTGGGAAGCATTATAAATATTAAAAAGAATAATGATACTTTCTACTTAACTGCCAACAATTTTTTTAACATGCTTTTACCTTTTAAAAAGAAACTTTCTATTTATGTATAGCGAATAAATCTAATAAATCAAAAACAGTGTGAGGGGAGAAAAAGTTCAAAACGCGTAACAGAAAATCGCTCTTCACATGCGTTCTTCGCCTGATTATCGCGCCAAGTGCACTCCGTTGTATCTCTTGCCCCTGTATGCAACTTCTACCGCTTTACACCGTGCACTGTTTCGCTGGCTGGCGTGGATTTACCAAAGACCTTTTAATAGATAAGACGGGAAGGCTTTGGAAACCGTAACTAACGAAACAGTGAATATAGCTGTGCTGGGAAACACTCTCAAAGGCGCGATCCAATCACATGCATGCATCGTTGTGTTCGCCAATTCGCCAAATTGTTTTGTGGTAAACCTAAAATAGAAGCAAATTACGCGCCATATTGGAAATTCATAACGAGTTTTATTTTTAGACAAGTTTTGCCCCCTAAAGATTAAGATTCATTCTGGTTGTAGTTCACTATTTTGTTAACTATTTAAATTATTAAAAAATATCTTAAGTGTATAGATAACAGTATACTTATCAGGAATATAATTTAAATAGATTATTAAAATTGTATTATCTCAGAGGAAAGATCATAGAAGATGAAGATATGTCTATGATATTGTATTATTTTAGGCACAGGACCGCCAATAGATATCAAATAATGGCTCTAAGACAAATATACTGTGAGAGGTCCCCCTGCCCTTTTTTTAAATTTATTTTTTTATTAAACTAATAGCGATATTTACATTTAACGAACTATTTAGAATATATATATTTTTAAAATACAGAGAAATATATGTTTTTTAATTTTTTTTTTTAAATAGAGCTAAAACCTTACTAAAAAAAAAAAAAGAATGTATTTCTTAACATCTTTTTTTTCTTCCCCTAAACAATATTAATTTTTCTATGAACCTGCATGTATGTAATTGTCCAAGGTACTGTTATTTCGTATTCCCATGGTTTGCGGACATAAAATCTGAAAAATTCTGTACAAATTTTTGACTATGTAGTATTTTTTAAAGGCTGTTTTGAAATTTTTACTGTGCCCCAATCCTTAATCTATTCAAAAAATCTTTCGGACAATTCACAAAATCGTTCTTTAATTCGCACTTGACAGAAAATTACATGTATTAGCATTAATTAATGCTAATACATGTAATTTTCTGTCATTAGATTCTTAAGAATCTAATGGCGTTTTCAATTTTATTATAAATTTCATGTATCTTGAGTTATAGCTAATTTCTAATCAATTAGATTAAATATATATATATTTAATAGTTATATATATATACAGTTATATATATTTAATAGTTAGAGATGTAAGTTTTTTCTCTGGTAATTAAAAATACGAAATTGCCAAAACATGTTTAAACCTTCGTTATGAAAATAAAAATAATTAAATAAAAGTTATTAAACGTAAAATATGGATCGAAAATATTTTAAGAGAAACTCTTCGGAAAACATTTGTTTCCAAATACAGCAATAATATATTTTATTCTGAATACTTTTATTAAAATCGACGCTAGACGTTTTTATGAAAAGAAAAATATATATATATGAGTTTATTCTTTTTAATAATACTTAAGTATTATTAGAAAGAATAAACTCATATTTCTTTTTTTCTATTAGGCTGGGATTACGGTGCCTCGCTCTACCGTATCTTACGCTCGATCGTAGGATAGGCGTTCCTGCGATCAGTCGTAACTTCGTATTACGGTGCCTCAGCGTAAGTCCTCCTGCTTCGGTGTAAGTCCTCCTGCAGTCAGCCAATCAGAGGCCGCAGTTACATTTGTTTCGGTTGCGCGCGCATCCACTTGCGTCTTAACTTACGGCTGCTTCGAAGCTGTCGTAAGGGGCCTCCGTGGCCGAGTGGTTAAGACACTATTCCGCTAATCTCTTGAGAGCGTAGGAGTCAGGTCGGCGGGTTCGACTCCCGCCAGCTCCATTGCACACACTTTGTGGAGCTCCCGGATGTAACTCTCTGGTGTTGTAAATTTCCTTGTGACTATCTCGTCCCTGTATATTGACGATGACTTATAAGCGGGCACTTGATGTCAAGCACACAAGTCAGATGTATGTTATCAATAAACAAACAAACAAACAAGCTGTCGTAAGATCGCGAGGCACTGTAATGCCGTTTACGTTTTGTTTATATCGTAAGTCTCTAGTTGATCTTAAGCGAGGCACCGCAATCCCAGCCAAAAGTCATTATAAAAAGAATAACAGTACAAACTTCTCAATATGAGAGTTGAAAAAAAAAAAAAAAAAAAAAAGTAAGACATGTAGATAATTTCTGCTGGAAAAGGGACTAGTTTATTCACTTTCAACTCGGAACACAAGCACCGGTGGCTCAGTCGGTAAAGTCCCAGACTACAGATTGGAAGAAATTGACATTCGTGGGTTCTGTCCTCGGCCGAACTCGGGGACGGATGTGAGTGAGCTTTCGCGATTTCTTTTCTTTTTTTTTTTTGTTAAATTTTAATTGTTTTATCGTTGTTTATTTGATTATTTTCTGTTGAAATTTAACAGAGAAAGTACATTAAAATAACGAATTTTTAACACAAATAAAGTTTTTTGCCCCGAATTCATTCAATATACTAATAAATATATCTAGTGGGAAGCATTATAAATATTAAAAAGAATAATGATACTTTCTGCTTAACTGCCAACAATTTTTTAACATGCTTTTACTTTTTTAAAAGAAACTTTCTATTTATGTATGACGAATAAATCTAATAAATCGAAAACAGTGTGAGGGGAGAAAAAGTTCAACACGCGTAACAGAAAATCGCCCTTCACATGCGTTCTTCGCCTGATGATCGCGCCAAGTGCACTCCGTTGTATCTTTCGCCCCTGTATGCAACTTCTACCGTTTTACACCGTGCACTGTTTCGCTGGCTGGCGTGGATTTACATTACGTCTATGAAGCTTTCCCTTCTTTACGCTAGAGTTCTTTGAGGCAAGTGCAACCCTTTTACCAGTTCTGCACGCCAAAATCGGCGCAAGGCTTTTTCGCCAAACTGGCGACAAATGGCCCAAACGACGGAAGATTCTAAATTCGCACAGCACCTACTAAAACTGATATATTAGTTTAGTTGATAGCAGTTACATAAATTGTATATTGTACAAAACAATGCATATAATATTATAAAGTTTAATTTTCTATAACCAGTGCACATTTAACTAACAAGGGAGAGGACGTTCGGATCACCGAATTCCTGAAACACAGTATTGGTGGTTTCAATAAAATTAATGTAAAGTCTAAAAAAAAAAAGTGGGTACTTTTTGGTTAACCGGGCACCAGTGAAACAAATATAAATATATACACAGACACACACACACACACACACATATATATATATATATACATACACACACACATATATATATATATATATACATACACAAACATATATGTAGATATATATATTTTTTTTTTTTTTCACTGGCGCCCGGCTAACCGAAAAGTACCAAAAATTGTTATGTACTTTACTGACGTTTGGGTTGTCCTACACAGATGAACCTGAAAAGTATGGATACAAAGTGAATGCTCGCCGTTTATTTCCGATTTTCTTCCCCTATTTTTATTAATTTAAAAATTATTTATCAGTTGCTTTATATTTTTTGGGATATATAGAATGTTAATAAATCAAGGTCGTGATACCAACATATGTTGGTATCACGACCTAGATTTACGATAAATCTTTTAACATATGTTAAAAGATTTATTTCTTTATTTATAATAGTAAAATAAAATCTTTGTTAAAATTTGATAAAAAAGCTTTTAAACATTTTATTAAAATATATTTTTCGATAACAACCTTGTTGAAACATAATTATTAATTTCTAAAAATTTATTTTTCTTGAAATTCATTTTTCGATGTAAATTGCATTATTTATTATATTGCAATAAACATCATAAAACACGAGAAACAAATGCTAAAATACTTGTACATTCAGTAGAAAATTTATAAACATTCTAACTATATTTTATTTATATTCATTACGAAACTAGACGGTAAACCACATGTATTTTACTTCTTTACAAAAATAGGTACTGATATTTCTAGTTTAAATAATGTATATATTTTACATTTTATTTTTATAATATTTTTTACATTGTAAAATATGCTTTGCATTCTATTCGTACTAAAAATTCACTGTTGAAATACTCATTATAAAAACATGGAGAAATTCGTGCAAATTGACTATATTTACATTTGCTAAAAAGAAAAAAAATAATAATAATGTTTAAATATTAAAAGACACTGTAATGTAAAATTTTAATCGTAAAATAGCTGAATTTGTCGTATTTAATTAAATAAGTAATTGTTAATAATATCAAATTTTGCTTTTATAAAATATATTCCATTAATCATGAAAAATACAAAGCAACCGATTAAACATTTTTAAATGAAAAAAAAAACAGAAAAATCAAACAGAAATTTTGGGGGATCGAACCCGCAACCTCCAGAATCAAGATCAGTGCTCTAACCATTCGGCCACCAAGTTCACTTCTTAATTTAACAAAATATCATTAAAATACGGTAATTAGCCAAATGAAGGACCGTGTTCATTATCATTGATTTGGATGTCCAAATCAATGATAACGAACGAGGCCTTTCAATTTCATTCACAGTATAGACTCACTCGATATTTTAATCTCCATCGCCCGCGCGCCGCCTGATCTTCTGTTCTGAACAGCCCCATATATGTTCATGGAGTTGTTTATGTCTATGTTCATGTTACAATCAATCTAAAAATCTGTTGCATGAAGTAAATCACTAGATAGCGCTGCAACCTTGCTCAAAAATTCTGACCAATCGTCCAACTCTGCACTAAAGAAGAAGATAGTTGATGACACTGTGAGACTGCGACTTATCATAGCTTTTATAGAGGGCGCTGGATGGATAGTTGGAATCGGAAATTGGAATCGTTTTTCTTTTTGTGATACTGCTCCTCCCATATTCATCCACGGTCATACTTTTCTGGATGTTTTGTTTATTTTTTGGCAGACCCAGACCGAGACGGTTGATTTGATTTTGATACAACTAGTGCTTCTTAATTAACTTGCACTTCAATAACTTGTTATGAACCATGTTTATTAAATAGATGCACATCTGTTTTAAAAAAGGTTCTTGCTGGTGATGTGCCTTTGAATGAGAAAGAGTTTTTGTTACTCGAAGTTTAATACAAAAGCAGATTTGCTTTATTCAAAATTTTTCAGAAATGATTTTTGAATTCATTACTTAAAACGTACGAATTTCAACGTTCAATTGTATGTAATTGCAATAAAATATTTGAACTCTAGATTATTTGACTTCTCCAAATTAAAAATGTTTGTAAATCAAAAATCGGAAACTGATTCCAGTAAAATTTTGAATCATGCTGCTCTAGAGGCCATGCATTCTGCCATTTATATTGAAGATTATATGGATTTCGTTGAAAACATTCCGGATGATATTCAAAGAAATATCACTCAACTTAGAGAACTAGATCTGCAGTATCAAGGTTAATATTTTGTATTTATAAATCGTTTTTTAAGAAAATTGTAATTATATTTATGTTATTATACTATCATTGTCTGTTATTGAGATTCATTGACATGTTTTGTAAACCGTAAGGTTATGTAGACCTCATTTTAAATTATTTAGTGATTTTAATTTGAATACATTTATTAATATTCAGAAAAACTTATTTTGTTTCAAGAGAAACACGCGATCAAGAAGATTTTTAATTTCAAGGGGTTTGGGGTAATGCTTTTATTTGATTATAATTCGATAGTTCAATTATGATTTTTATAATTAAAAGAATTTCAAATTACATAAAGTGTTACTATAATATTTTTCCGTATTTTTTTGTTTTGCAATCATAGTTACTGATTTTAATATACACAAGACTTTCTATGCAGGAATTTATTTATTACATTGTTATTTTTTATTTCAAAAACAGTTTACTTAAAGCTTATATATATTTTTTTGGATTATTTATACTTGAGCTTTTACATTGTATTATATAAAACCAGGCTTGTGTGAGGGGGGTGGGGACTATCCTAGACAAAATATCATTTCTAATTACGCAAGCTTTTAGCTTTGAAGCAAAAGGTACTAGTTTCAAATTACCTGAAGTCTAGAAGACCAGAAAGAAAGAGGTGCAGTGCTGGGAAATCTTTTAGATTTTTTGCAAAGTCTTTTGTAACATCTACATATATTTTAAAATTTAATTATTATTACTAATTGTTCAAGAAGTAGATCTTTTTCATCTCGAATAAGAATAGAATTAAAACATCCCCAAAAGTAAGCGATTGGAAATTGAACAGTCTAACAATAATGCACAAGAATTGGATGTACTATGTTTAATGGGTACACATTTAATTAACAGATTTTGTCGATAAAAATAGGAGAATTATTTTGAAGAATTGTGTTAAATATATGTATGTAACATATTATGAACTGCAATATTGAAACAAAATTAATTGCAGTTAAGGGTAAAATGAAAATTATTGTAGTAAAATTCATATTAAATAATTAAACTAAGATAACTCTCTTTGGAGGGGGCGGAGGTTGGAGAGAATTCTATATAAATATCTGTATAAAAATGTATTAATTTGTTAATTTACTATATATATATATATTTTTTTTTTTTAAGAAATTTTATGCAAAAAAAAAATTAAATATTTTCTCAGACTTGTGTTAAATATATAATGCATGTTAAGCATATATATATAAGTTATGCATATATGTGTTAAATATGTGCATGATTAAAAACAAAAGTGATACTAAATATTTATAATTTGGGGATTGGAAGCACAAAATACTCAAGCTTAATCGCCAAAAATTTCATGTCTGTATGTATTACTAATATGTAAGTATACTTTCGTGCATTTGCATATATATTTTGTATCTATATATTCATAGTATGGTATGGCAAAAAGTTTGCAGTCAGTTGGTATATTTTAGTGAATACGACTTGGCACCTTTAATACCACCTACCTTTGTTTTAAATAATCTAGTTGGTAGCATCATTTCTGCATTTCAATAATGCAGGGAAATAAGAAAAAACTTCAATAATGCTAAATATTTTTTGCCAGTACACAAAAGTACATTTTTTAATAGTAAAGAGTTTCAAAGTTCACCAATGCCTTGTAGTTAATACTAGAGATGGAAATGCTTGGGAAAAAAATTTTTGGTAATTTATTTGTAAAATGGAATTTTCATTCAAAATTTTATAATAGCTTTTACTCTATTTTTCTTATTACTTTTTTCATGTTCAGTGTCGCACATGCAAACGTTAGCTTAAAAAAATAGATAATTAAATGCTACTTCTCTCATTAAAAAAAAGTCATATGCAAAATTATACAGCTATTAATCTTCCTTTTTTTTTTTTTTTTTCCCCCAAGTCAAATAAAATATATTGAACCAGAAAATTTAGTTAATAAAATGCATCTTGTCTCTGTGTGTATTTAATTTCATTTATGAAGTAAAATATTTGATTCAATATATGTTTTTGACTTGAAAAACACTGCAAAGTTGGTAGCTATAGTATACCAATTTAGTGGAAATGATAATATAGTAAGTATCATGTGAAATATTAATTTCTTTTTATTAACATTTGTGGTCCAGTGGCCTGATGCTCATTTAAACAGACCCACAACATTTGTGCAATTATTCATATAATCAGATAGTAATAAAGCACCAGAAATATTTAACTATAACTACTATTAGAATTTTTCTTTAAAATAATAAATAACATGCAGTTGAAATTCTTTATTCTTTTCTGCTTTTACCTTAATATAGATCCTTAAACATGCCTTTTTTATTTATTTATTTTTTATGTAAACTCTGTAAATAAGATGTAAGCAATTTTCTGCCAAATTTTGGCAGAAAACTATTTATTAAAGTTAAGTATGCAAAATCCACCTGTTCTATAATTTTAATTTATTTTTTAATTACTTTTATGCAAAAAATAATTGAAAATTCACTATTTCTAATTTCTTAAGTTTTTCGATTAAATTTGAGCAAAATTTATGTTTTATCTATGACTGTCTGTCTGCATTCCAAATCAGAGTCTGAATTTACTGTTTTTATACACTGCTGGGAGAGGAACACTCTGTTGCAAAACTGGGTTCTTTGCTACATAAACCCAAAATCCAATAAATATTGGGTGAAACTAATAAAAATTTATTTTCTGTTTTATTTTTAAAATTAGTTTTAAGGATAATTTTAAATAGAAAATGCAACTGAAATGATTATTTAAAGAGTTGAGTAATATATTGCAATCAAGGGTTATGGGAAGTGGGGGGGGGGGGGGGGGGGAATCCACCACCACTTCAAAATTTCCAGAAATTTTTGCATCTGTAGTTAATACATTAGTACCAAACAAAAATGCTTGTAGTATATAGCATAGGATTGGATTTAATATGAGATAAAATAAACAAAATTTTTAATCTAACAAAAATTTTAAAAATGTAATTTTATATATATATAATTTTTTTTAACTCTTTTTTATGTATTAGTTTGCTTAAGTTCATAAAAAACTGTCATTCTAAAGCATAGTTAGCCAATTTTTGCATAAGTTGAAAAAACCGTTCCGGCAAAAATTACTAGGAAATTACAGGGTTTTAAGGATTTTATTTTAATTACATGATTTAAATTACAATCTTGATCAACTGTTTTTTTTGTAAATCATTAAAAAGGCATTCTAAAATTTCTTCAAATAAAATTTTTAACATCAACAATTAACGTAATTTTTTGCACTTCTAAAAATAGTTCAACATTAGCAGATGCTTATCATTTGTGGTGTTCTTTAGTACAGAATCCTACATTTCAACCAAGCAGTTCTAGCTTATCATTTAGAGATATATATTTATTACACCCAAAATACAGAGGGGAATTATTAAATTATGAACAAAAGGGGAGAGCTCGAAAGTGGTTGTAAGAAATAGATCCTGACTACGTACCTCTTGCTATAAAATTTTATATGAAAGAATCATCCCAAAAACATACTTTACTGCTAATGTTGTTGAATCAGTTACAGCTCACAAATGGTGGGAAAGTATTTCCTCTGTTTGTGACGTCAAAGAATTTTTGTGAACTAATTACTCATTTGCAAATTTGTTACCCAAGTTCTGCTCCTGTTGAAAAAACATTTTCATTTTTTTCTTTTATTCATTCTGATATCAGGAACAAACTTTCTCTAGAAACTTCCACAAAACTTTTAATTTGTTATGCAATGTTAAAAAGACTAATGCAGTAATTTTGTTCTCTGTTTGACTTTGAAATATGTCTTTCTTTAGATGTTTTACTTTAATAAAATAGAAATGTAAATTTGTAGGATATTTTAATGGTTATGTCATTTATTATTAATTAATTATAAATACTTTTTAAGTTAAAAGAAAAAATCTTCAAAAAAATTTTTTTTCATTAAGGTGCAAAATGTAAAGTGTGAAAATTGAAATTTATAGTGCCATTCTAATTTTATTTATTTTTCTACTCTTCCTCATTTTTGCCACTTTTTTTCGTTTTTGCCTGGTTTTTTCCACTTTTTGCCACTGTCCTGTCAAAAAGCCAACCCTGTTCTAAAGTAATCTTTTTCTGTTCATTTTTTCAAGTTTTAGGTTATACTACTCTGAAGTGAATCCTTGCTCTTTTTTTTAAATAATATACAATATATTACTGCAATTATTAATATTCAATAGCTGGTTTGTTTTGTTAAATTTAATCAATTAAACATCAAAGTATTCCATAAAAAATAATTGTACCACCATTAATTAACATTTTTTTTTTTTTTAGCTTTTGCACTGATTGTTAAAAAATTAAAATAGCTGTACAAAAATCCTGACAAAGTATGTAAACATGAATATATCAGTACAAAAACCATTGATCTTCCTTAAAATCGGATCATATGATGAATGGGCTTAATCACATCACAATGTCAGTAATGGGGATTGAAGCATTATTTGGTGATCTGGCTAACAAAAAAAGCACTCAATAATAAAAAAAAAAAAAAAAAAGTGTAGTGTAAAATTTGAGTGACAGGGTTTCTAGTTACATTGTGAATGTCATTTTCACATTAGCATGTTTAATGCCAAGGTTGATTAATCTTATTTAAACTTCATACTCAAACTCACATTATTCTGTTTTCATAATATGTTTTCATAATATATAATCTATTACTTTGTATTATATATTGAATTTTAAATGCATCTAAAAAATTGGAAAACTAATCATAATCAGAGGCATGATTTAGGGAAAACAGGGTCTTTATGAAAAAAAGTTTCAAACTTTTTAAAAATCATTATCTGATTTGTTAATTTCTTTTTATTAGTAATTGAAAGTTTTTATTTGTTTTTACCAATATATTAATAGTGGCATGTAAATAACTTACAATAGTACAAATATTCCTTTCAAACTGCATAAGAAAAATAGATCATTTCTGGTGAACAGAAAATCTTTGTCTCTTTCAAACAAAATCTGAAATGATGATGCTGTAATCAAAAGTCAGAATTTTAAATATTTTATTTTATATTTTAGAAATATTGCAAGATATTGACAATTATCAAAATATCCTAAAAAAAGATCTGGACTCAAGTAGTCGCAAAAGGACTTTATTACAAGTTCAAAGAGCTCTCATACAAACACAAGATCTTGGTGACAAAAAGCTTCAAATTGTTCAAGTTATTCAAGACATCATTGAAAATAAGTCTCGTCAACTTGAACTTGATAGAATGAAATTAGGTTTGTATATGTATTAGCATTAACTTATGATTATTTGATTATTGGGAATTAAAATTTTTTATCCCATAAAAACGTTGTTTATAAACAATTTTTGCTATCATTTTTGTTTAAATATATATTTATTTATTTATCCTACTGTAAGTTGTTAAATATTTGTGGACCTAAATTCTGAGGCCATGTACAAATTTACACCACCCCACTCTCTTACACATCCAGTATACATGCATTATATACTGTACAGAGGTTAAGACAATGTTTTATATTTGCAGCAGTAAAATTTGTGTTAATATGAATCGTCATTTTCTACCTAGACATTTTATTTCTTTTCAAAATTGCTGTTTGTTTTAAACAAGGAATTAATAAGAGGTACTATGTTTACACCTTTTTTCGAAGAAAATTATGCTTTATCCAATATTTTAAAATGCTATAAGAGCCAATTTTAATTTGAAAAGTAAACCAGCCAAGTTAAATAACTCTTGCAAAATCATTAAAATGCTCAATTTCAACTACAGATAAAATATTTAACAGCTATTTAAATTAAAAAAAAAAAAAAAAAAAATACAACACTTATTATGTATATTACTGTCATATAACATTAGCCACGAAAAAAAAAAAAAAAATCAGAGAGTAATTTCACTCTTTTGAGAGGTATATTATAAACTTTAGGCATACATATTAAAACATACTTTCTTTTTTAAAATTCCACTATAGACTATAATAGTATTAAAAATGTTAGCTACATTGAAAGCAAAATTTAAGTACAAAATTAACTACTGTATTACATTTTATGAAGCAAAATTATACAAATTTTTTTATAAATAAAAGTTTGTCTTTACTCTGGGAGCTCCTAATTTCAACTCCCCAGAATATTCTTATTTCTGACTTATAGTTTATATTTTGTTTTGAGATAAAAGAACAGAATTAGCCAAAGTGGAGATTATGTCCTAGATGTTATTTTAGTATAATTTAGTTTTCAAAATATGTATTTGTCCTTATATTTTATCTAAAAAGTCAAGTATTTGTGTTGAGATGAGGGGGGGGGGGAATTAATTTAAATAATTATATTTATGCAATAAATAAAGTATAAAACAAATTTGATTTTTACAAATTTATGTGAAAAATTAAATTTTCATTATTTGGTTATTTTTGATAAATATCTGATAAATGACTAGTCAGGTTTTCAATCAATCTTTGGACAAATTAAGCAGCAGTGCCAAATATTCAGTCCACCTGTAATTCCTTTTTGATACTCTATAAATGTTAAGAAATCTCTATTTTATTGGTATGCCAAATTAGATATTTCCAGATGGAATAAAATAGGTTTTCAGGATACGAGTTTTTGGTGTACTAAAAGTACAATAAATTATAACATTGTAATTAGTTTTTAACACTTTCCAACCTATAAGTGCTACACACTTCAGTTGAAATAGGGACAATAACATATAAAAATTGCAGAGCGATCCGAGCATATTTACGGGAGTTAGAGCACGGACAGACGGCAGACAAACCGAAGTCATAAACACTTTCCAACCTAGTTGAAAAGTGTTTATGACTTCGGTTTGTCTGCCGTCTGTCCGTGCTCTAACTCCCGTAAATATGCTCGGATCGCTCTGCAATTTTTATATGTTATTGTCCCTATTTCAACTGAAGTGTGTAGCACTTATAGCTTTTTACAAGGACACTCAAAAGAGTTCTGTTACATTACAGTCTATGGGGAAAAATCATTTGCCGTTCATTTTAATGATGTTACACAATTTCAAACACATCGTAATTGATATATATCACTAAGGTGCATTACAAAGAAGCTTAATATGGAATAGGGTGTGCTTAGCATGTATAGTTACTTTACAAGGACAGTCAAAAGAATTACGTCTATGAAGAAAAATAGTCTGCGGTTTAATTAAATAATGTTTCACTATTTTAAACGCATTGAAATTTATATATATCACTAAGGTGCATTACAAGAGGCTTATTACAGAATATTGTGTGTATAGCAGTCATCGTTCATTTACAGGGACACACAAAAGAATTCGATACTGTCTGTTAACAATAATTCCTGGAAGTGCATTATTGTTAGTTACTGAAGTAGTTACTGAAAGCGATTTTAAATTTAACTCACTTTTTGTTTATTACGTGGTGTGTATAAATTCTGTAGATCATATACAGGGAAGCACAAAAGTTCGCGAACACATTTCCGTTTACTGACAGAAACTCCAGAAGGAGAATTTTAAACTGTGCTACGCGTTTCTTAACTGAACTAAAATTTAGCATCCTATGTAGTATATATACAAATCTATAGATCATATACAGGGCTGAATAAAAGTATTCGGATATTTTTCCGAATATTGTATATGTTGGAAATATATGTGGGAAATTCCTGAAATTACGTTTTTAAATATGTTATGCGTTTTTCAAATTGTTTACTTAGATGTTATCTTTCAGTTTATTAAACGGTAATGATCTGTAAAATTATTTTGGAAGCATTGGAAAGTGTTACATAATCTATGCTTGACGCATGATTTTTCGTTCTTGTTATATGTATGTTTGATTAGCTTTTGTAGATTAAGGAACCTTTCTTAAACAATAATTTTTATTCTTGTTATTGAATTTGTCTAACATTTTCATACAATATTATAAATAGTCGATTTCCTGTAAATCTGAATAGAGCAATAGATCTTGACAGTATGCACCAAATGTTCTTTTAACCCTTAATTGCATAGTGATGTAAATTCCCATCACTGTTTATTTAATTTTTAATAAATAAATCAACTTCTTCGCCAACACTATATTTATATAGAAATATTAATCCAGTAAATTTTCCGTGAGTTATGTTACTGAACAAAGTTAAAAAAAACTTAAATCTTAGTTATCTTAAAATTTCTGGTGTCTAATATTTAATATATGTATAAAAAAACACAATTGTAAAAGAAAAACTCATGCAAAGAAGGGTTAAAGGTTTTTAGGACCTTTTAAAAACAAGTTGGAAATTGTACGTCAAACGTTAGAAACGAGGTGCGTTCGTACGCACGTTTTAGAATTAAATTCATGATATCCCGTGCGTAGAACGGGCTAAACAGCTAGTTAAGTATATATTTTATGACACTGTTCATACAAATATCTTAACTAGTTATATAAATATTCAGATATATATGTATCAGCTAGTTATATAAATATTCAGATCTTGATGATTTTTAATTCTGTGAAATGAATTATATCGTCTGCAGATTAATTTCTGTAATAAAATAAGTATCTCGGTCGCTTGACGATTTAACATCCATCGGAAGCTCCTCTAACAAAAAAGCACCGATTTAAAAAAAAAAATCAAATTTCTTAATAAATATTTTTATTAATATCTCCTAAAGTTTTGATTCGATTTTAATAAAATTTGAAATGTCTCGACAAAATTCTGCAAAGATAATATATTTTAAATTGCAAACCATTTGGTTGGGTAGTTTTTGCGTTGTTATATGCGGACAGACAGACAGACGGACGGACAGACAGACAGACGGACGGACCAAACGACGACTATAGGTGCTACGTATTTATATAATTACGAACGCACCTAAAAATAAAGAGCCATGAAATCTCCTTTTTGTTGCTAAATTTGAGGTATTCCAGACACTAAACTGCATATCTGTTTGTTTTCTTATATTTTCAGTATTTCAGTACAAGAACTATTCAGAACTATCAAATATGAAAGTTGTTTTTAGTGAGTAACAATGTGAATCAAAAATAGTTTTGCATTCTAATATGTTTTTTTTCCCTTTTTTAACTCGAAGAAAAAGTTTTTTTTTTTTTTTTTTTTTCACATTTAACAGTTCTACAATGTAATCTAACAATAACATCATAACTATAGCAACCTTTTCCCTAACTTTTTTTTTTTTTTTTTTAATTTCTGCATTTTATTTTTTGATTAAGCAGTAATAGTATGAATTGAAATTTGCTTATTTAATATTTAATGTAAGGCTGTTCAATATAATTTAGAAATATTGATGTAATTTGAAATCACAGTAAAAGATAATTTAACTTACTATTCAAATATGTTGTTTGGGAATTCAAGAGCCAAGATTTTGTTTGTATTTTAATCTTTTTTTTAACACATTAACTGAGTGAAATTTGATTAACTATTTTTTATAAAGAAGTACAGTAAAGATGAAGACAAAATTAAAGCAGAGAGAAAAGTGAAAAAAAAAAAAATTCATAGATGATTTGCACTTATTTAATTATTCAAAAGCTAAATTATTTTTAATCCAGAATACACTTATAAATATTTATTTTTTGTTTTCAGATTTAGGACGGGAGAATGAAACTCAAAATGAAAATAAAACTGAGCCTCCAGAACGCCCAAACAAAAGATCTCGGCGACAACGCCATGTGGAAATCACTCTCAGAGATGATTCTGGTCATGAACGCCACGAGAAAGAGGTTATAACTCCAAGTACCAGTAAGACTAAAAAGAAAAAGAAGAGGAAAACTAAAGTAGAAAAGGAAACGGAAACACCGACTGTTGATCCTCCTATTGATCCTAATGAACCTACATATTGCTTGTGTGATCAGGTATCTTATGGTGAAATGATTGGTTGTGACAATGCTAATTGTGAACGTGAGTGGTTCCATTTCTCATGTGTTGGACTAATGACAAAACCCAAGGGAAAATGGTACTGCCCTACTTGCAGAGGAGACAGGAGCAATCAAATGAGGCCAAAAGCTGTATAATGTCTGTACATTTCTGCTGCTAACTATCAGTATAAAAGATTGGTCTCTAACCATATCTGTGTTTTAAATTTTTTTCCAGATAGTAATTTCAGGAAATTATTTTGTAATTTTTTTTAAATTTTATTTATATTGTTTTTGTCTAAAAGAAATGACTCGGTTTTCATAGTTTTATTCTTTGCTTGGTTCTGGAATTTTCATATATTTATCCCAATCTTTATGTGTGCTTTTCTAAATAATCTGTTGAGAAAAACATGTAAAATAATATAATACATCTGCTTACGTTTCTTAAAAAACTAGTAAATGTTATATTTTGAGTAAAAATCTTTCCATCCCTCCCCCTTCCCACCACCCCAAAAAAAAAAAAGAAAAAAGTCATATTTAAGAGAAATTTTAACTATCTAAACTTTTATGACAATTATGTGCACAGAATCATCTTTAAGAAAATAAATTCCTAGAGACAGTAAATAACCCCTCAACATTCTTTAAGGTATGTGATAAGAGTGAATAAGAAAAAGTTGTAAAATATTTTGAGATCACAGTAAAAGATAATTTAACTTACTATTCAAATATGTTGTTTGGGAATTCAAGAGCCAAGATTCTTTTGGTAATATTTATTACAAGTTTATGTCTTATGCTTATTGTGTCAGTGAACACTTTTAATGTAAATTTGTATACTTTCAAAATATCGATGAATTTTTATTTGTAGTGCATCATTTTATTCATGTAAAAACCTGAAAACTTTATTAGGGCTGTTTTGGTTTTTGGATTATTCTACCATCAAGTTTGAAAAGGAGATTGTTTAGGAATTTTAAAAGGGGAAAAGGGTTAGTTTAATGAATCAAATTATAGGGAAGAGAAGTTAGTTTAATGAATCAAATTATATATATCCCCTTCCCTTTCTGAAGAGGAGGGGGGGGGGTGATAGAAAGAAGAGCTTGGTGGCAGCTAAGCTGTTCTGTTTTTTTCATCCCTCTGTCTTTTAACAAAAGAATATTGCATATCTCAATAACTGCCATCTATTGTGAAATATTGAAAAAAAAAAAAACCTTTCACTTAACACTTCAGGAGAGTAATAAGACTTTACTTTCAATATTATTTATTTATTTATTTTTAATTTAAAAGTTTTTTTTTCCTTTAGAAAGAATTTGGCTTGGCTTTTCATTTTGTTATTGCCTTTATTTCTTCTTTTTTTCCCCCCTTTTAGTAAGCAGTTAAATGTGAAGTACCCATATAATTTAATTTTTGAATTCTCAACATAAAACAATCATAGATTATACAAAATACTTACAAACATAATGCTAAAGTAATTAAACTATATATTATTCTATGATTGTATGTTGTATTAAATACTACATTGTAAAATTAAAATAGCTGTTATATTTGATAAATCCATAGATGGATATCCTTGCAGAAATTTATCTTTATGTATAATTGACTGAGATGTTTGTCATGGATCTGTTTTATTGTATGAATATGTCTGTTTAATCTTATAAGCAGTAAATTTAAAGCCTGAGTGATTTTTTTTTTTCAGTTATAGATTTCATTTTGCATATTGTTTATGAAAAAAATTTTCATTTTATTTAATTCTAATCAGAAGGATTATTTTATTTTTTATAGGAATAGGAGGATGACAGATTTTTATTATATTAGTATTTTTTTATACTCAACTTCTATTTCTGTTCTTGATTAAGGTTAATTTTCTTTCACCAGATTCCTTTTATTATTCTCCTGACTCTTTTTTTATTCATGAGCTGTATTCATTTCTCCCTGTCGATTTTTTTTCTCACTGTTTATTCAACGATGTTCATATTTCAAAATAGAAACATGTATTTTCTGTAATGACAAGAATATATATAAGCATTCAAAATCTCACTTGCGTAAAAATCTTTTTAAAGAGGAAAGAGGTTGTGTTCATATACTAATTCATAAAACAATTTTGATGCTATAAACCAAGTGATCACAAATGTGCTTATTGTTTGAAATTATTGTTGCTAAAATTAGAAAAATTTCTTTATAACTTTTATTTCAGTAGAAATGGACTTTAACATTTCTTACATAAAGATAATTTTAAATCGTTTTTTTTCCCTTTCATTAAAAAAAAATAACTTTTAATGATGCTTTTAATTTTGTGAATTATAAAGAAATGATGAATTCTTTTTGTATTTGTCTTTATGTGGATGTTCATGCTAAGTGACATGAATTTAAAAAAAATTGGTCATGTAAGTATGTTTTAAATAAAATTTATAAAAGACTTTTGTGCGTGTTTGTAACATTGTATTAGAAATATTGTTTTTCTACAGTAAAAGTAATAAACTAAGTTATTTGTAATTTATTGAAAATTTAAAAACATTGTTCAGATATTAAAACATACAGAGCATATAATAAAGCCTTCACTCCAAAATAACATTTGAGTGTAGAAAGCTAGAATTATGTAAGTAGAGTCAAGTTAAGAGTTGACTATATTTTATTATATGAGACTGATTGCAATACCTGTAGAGGAAGTTAGTGGTCTTATCACAAAAAAGGAGAGAGGGCGGGGGGGGGGGGGGGGGGGGTCTTTTAACATACTTGAAATTTAATTGGCAGGTTTCTTTCTTGCATTTAACTAAGAATCCAATACTTAATAACAGGTATTTTAAACATGTTTAATAATTGCTTGTAAAACTGCAGAATGCCACTAAGTTGGAATTTCCATCAGATGTCAGGTTGAACTTCATGGTGGATACAATTGAATCTTATCTGAGAACTAGTGTTGGTGGTTTGTGTATATAACCTGAAGAAATTTGACTGTGGTACTAGTGTGGCAAAAAAGTCAGACTTTCAGTTAAAAAGAAACTACTAGGATTGCTTTCAAAGATTCAAACCCATCATAGTTCATGTGGCAAAAGTGAGAGAGATAATTGTACCATTAGGAAAGTGGTTGAAGTGTGGAAAGACTAAAAAAGGAAATATTAACAGTATGTGCTGCTAGCAACCTTAATATGACACCAAGGAAACAGGTTGAAAAAGGAGGCTGTAGAGGACACATATAGAATTGCCACGACTCTTGCACATTTCTTGGCTAACGTTACTGATCCACAATTTAAAGGGGAGTCTTTAACAGTTGATGAGACAGTGAAGGAAGAGATAGGGAGCTTTGCTGCTACTCTGTCTTGGACTAGTTCCTATAATTATAAATTTAAATCATCTCCGTTTTCCAGTTATATATATGATGCCATTGATAGAATTAAGATGCCAGAAAAAAAAAATTAATATCAGTTATAAATCATAAACTCTCTGTACAAGAATAAAACAAACTTGCCAATTTTGAAAATTGCAACACTTTTATCTTGCTGGATATATCTTGCAGAAGACTGATAAAAATGTCATCACTTTGGAGTTTAATTGCATACAGCTGTTTATTCAAATGTTGGTCTAGAACAGCCATACTCAACCTGTGGCCCAGCAACCATTTATGTGCAGCTCAAGACAACATCATTTAGCCATATTTATAAAATTAATGTGGATGTGTATAAAAATTATTTTTCACTGTTGTTTGGTATATTTTCATGGGAAGGCAAAATTGGTCTTGTTATTAATCTAAAATCATGTTAAAACATCCTAAATGCTGCTTTCTTAGTCAAAATTATTTTTATTCTATTTGTGCAACAGTGCTGTATACATTTCTTAATCTTCAACACTAATCAAACATTATCCAAAATTAAACTTACACTATATATTTGTGCAATTAAAAGAAAAGGGTTGCTAGTACTGATTTTTAGGGTTCAACGTTTGTCTCAGAAAAAATTGGCACCAAAAATTTTTTTACACTGCTATTACCAAACAAAAAAAACTTTGCAGTCTATTTCTGTAACATTTGCAATAGAAATCTTCTACAGTGTTTATTGTTTAAAAATAGTGGTGTTAAAAATTTTTGGTAACATTTCTTCCGCGACAAACAATTGATCCTTCTGATGACATTAACTTTGTTATATTGCTTTGCTATAGTACTTTTGTTATCTTTCTACTTTAATTATCTTTTTTTAAGTGTGTTGCGGCCCGCCTAACGTTGCAAACATCTTTTTGCGGCCCGCGAGAACAAAAAGGTTGAGTATGGCTGGTCTGGAATGTATATTCTCTATATTCAGGTTTGTTCACAGCAGAAATAGAAATCAGTTAGGTGTTAATAAGGCTGCCAAAACTTGTAACTATTTTAAAGCAATTAATAAGTAATTTAATTTCTTTGTATAAAGTTTATTTTTTTGTACTTGTCCTTGTTTTATTCTTGGCCCCGGTAAATCAAGATTCTATCATACAAATAGGAAAAAACATTTTAAATTTTAAAGTTTTTTTTCTTTTTTATGTATTTAGGTTTTTTTTTTTTTTTTTTTTTTTTCAACTTTTTAATATTGAAGTAAAATGCTCTCTTAGTTTATTCTAAGTTCAAAACAAGACAGGTAAAGGAACTTCCATTCATCATTTTAGGTTTTAAATGTATTTTAAAGGAATAGTTGAAAAGAACTTCGCTTTTTTTTTCCACATGAATATCTTTCATGATTTCAAGTCTACACAATGGGGGAACAATATGTCCATTTAAATTGTAAGTTTACCATTTAATTTACAGGTCTCATTTTAGAAATGATTTAAATATTAGTAAATTAATATCAAATTTTATGTTGAGAATAACACTATTTTGGTTCTGGAAAAAAGAATGTTTTCTGTATAAATATTGAGAGAAGTTTTGCGACCCCCCTCGTCTCAATATCTAGGGGAGGAAGACCAGCAAGCAGCAAATGAAAGCTGGCACACTGAAAGAGAAGCAAGATATTCTAAGTGAATTTTGTCTTTCATACACATACACTGCAAAACAAGCAAGTCATTTTAGTAAAAATATATTTGTGATGTCAGGAAAAACATGGATTAAAACATGAAATGGATGTTAAAAAGCACAGTCTGTTAACAGCAAAAAAAAGTATTTATTTGCACACATGCAATTTTTTGCATAAGAAACCCTAGAAAGCAAATGAGACGAAATTATTAACTATTACTTTATGTAAATAATAAACAAACACAGATAACCAACCTTTTACCTTAAAATAATAATACTCATTTAAAAAAATAAAACAGCCTTTTCTGATGCCAAAAAAGTATTTGCATGCAAAACATTGACAGTTTCAAAAGCAATTAAAACATGAACATTATGCAAATTTTTAGCATATCAGTCCCGCACTTTGAAGTCATATATAATAACTGGAATGGGGATTATGACAGTTTCTGATGCCATGGCAGCGAAAACGTGTGATCTTTCTGTAGCTATCCATGAGAAGATAATAACTTCTGGATTAAGTTCCTGAGAAATAGGTAAACAGTTAAATTTAATCTTTTCTAGTGTTTGTTATGTAATAAAGAAGAACAAGTTCGAAATTGTACATCAAACATGACAAATGAGGTACGTTCGTACTATAGCTAGTTATATAAATATTCGGATCTTGATGATTTTTAATTCTGTGAAATGAATTATATCGTCTGCAGATTAATTCCTGTAATAAAATAATTATCTCGGTCGCTTGACGATGAAACCTCGGAAGCTCCTATAACAAAAAAGCACCGATTTTTTTAAAATAATTCAAATTTCTTAGTAAATGTTTTTATTAATATCTTCTAAAGTTTTGATTCGATTTTCATAAAATTTGAAATGTCTTGACAAAATTCTGCAAGGACAATATATCTTAAATTTCAAACCATTTGGTTGGGTAGATTTTGCGTTGTTATGTACGGACGGACGGACCAGGCGATGACAATAGGTGCTACGTATTTATATAATTACGAACGCACCTAAAAAAGAGACTGGTACAACAACAAATAAGCTGCAAACTAGGCATTCAAGAAAGCTAACTGCAAGGCAAAGGAGGGCTATCATAAAGGTATCTACAAAAAAAAAACCCTTTCTAAGTGCTCGAGAATTGGCTGTTGATGTCACTTTGTCTTCGGTAACAATAATTGCAAATATTTCAGGATGAGCGTCTCGAAAAAAACAATTTATCAGTGAAACAAATATGCAGAAAAGATGTGCTTTTGCCGGCAAACCACCGAAGTTTTAGAAAAATGTTATTTTTTTCTAATGAAAGTAAGTTTAATATTTTCGGCTCGATTGAAAAAAAAAAACTCTGTGAGGAAAATCAAATACGTCCTTTCAAATAAAAAACTTTAAACCAACTGTAAAACATGGCGATGATCACATCATGATTTGGAGATGCATGTCTTTTAATTTAGTTGGTGAAATGACCTTTATTAAAGGAAATATGAATGCCAAACAATATATTAGTAGATTGTGATATAATTTATTTCATAGAATTAATAGCTCTGAAATTGGGAAATAGTTTCATATTATTTTTAACAAGATGATGATCCCAAACACATGGTGAAAATTACAAGGTTATGGTTGCTGTATAATGTAAAAAATCGATTGCAAATGCCACCACAATCACCAGACCTCAATCCTTTTGAAAATTTGTGGCATATTTTGGATATGCAAGAAAGGAAATTTCTGACAAAACTTATATTAAGCAAGCTCTTCGGAAAGAATGACTAAAAATCAGCAGTGAAACTGTCACAAATTGATCAATGCCCAGACAATTGCACTCTGTAATTGAAGCAAAAGGTGTGCATACTAAATACTATTTTTTAAGTATTTACAATATTTTTTTTCTCACTGCTAGTGTGCAAATACTTTTTTGATATCACAAATATTACTTTTTTATATTTTAATATAAATATCAAGTCAAATATTAAATATGTTTATTTGTTTTGTAAATATTTTTTATATTTTTCATTTGTAGCTCATTTTGTGTTTATTTATGTTTGATACAACAAATTCACCTAGTGTGCAAATACTTTTTTTGACCACTGTACAAGAAATAAAGAGTGCATTGATGATACTGGTATTAAATGCTTTACCTTCCACTAAAAAATCTTTTTTCTATTCCTTGCTTAGTATTCAATTCCCATTATTTCTTCAGTTTAGAGATGTCATTCTTAGCCTGAAGCAGCAATGTGTTTATTTATCCGGAGTGCTAAGTTTATTTAGAAAAAACCTGTATATACATAATACTTTTATGAGTAATTTTTAGGAATAGTCAAAAAACTTTCAAAATTCGCCATTCAGTCGGAAAATAAATCGCGAAATTCTTCAGTTGTTTCTGGAAAAAATGCAAAATTTGCCAATCAGTTGTGGAAAAAGTACCACAATTTTCACCAATTGGTCACAAGAAAAGACACAAAATTCGCCAATCGATAGAAGAAAAATATCGTGAAATTTGTTAATCGATTGTGAAAAAAGATTGCGAATTCGTCAGTCGATCATCAGAAAAAATCGCAAAATTCTTCAAATTGGTTGCAGGAAAAATCGCAAAATTTGTCTGTCAATCGAGGAGAAAATCTCAGATATTGCAAAATTCGTCAATCAGTCACAAGAAAAAATCATAAAATTTGTCGATCGTTCGCGAAAAAATATCATGAAATTCTACTGATAAAAGGCTAAACAATCCGGTTCAAAATATGTTTTTATAACAGGGTGCTAGAGTGCTCGTTTTGAGAACAGAGCAATCAAAGCGAGAATGCTTTTTAAGAATTCCTGCTCGGCGGCACTTTAGTTCTAGAGTCAACACAAAGGAAAAAATATATACTGCTTGAATTCATTAATTTACAAATTCAATAAATAAATATAAAAAAATTATGGTGAAAAAAACATTTCAATATTTTTCAATCCCCATTTTTTATTGCAGAATCAGATTCTATGGAAAAAAATACGTAACTTTTATATTGAACATTTTTTTCAAAACATCGTAGATGGCGCTATAATCAAGAAAAATGCAGTAGGAATAGTTTCCATTGAAAAGTCTGGAGACGGTCAAATAACTTGAGAAATATACATCAGATTGAAAAACGGAAAAATAAATGTTTAATATTTTAGAAAAAATTATTTAGGGATATTAAAGTTGCCATTTTTCTAAATTATTGAACACTTATTTTTCCGTTTTTCAATCCGATGTATACTTCTTGAGTTATTCGACCATTTCCAGACTTTTCAATGGAAAGAATTCTCACAGCATTTTACTCGATTACACTGCCATCTATAATTTACCGAAGAAAATGTTAGAATTGAAAAGTTACGTATCCAATGTTATTTTCCTTGTAGAATCCAAATCTGCAATAACAAAAGAGGGTTATTTAAGATTTCAAAGTTGCCTCTCTTTACCCCCAAGGGGCAGAGTTTGGAGGGGGGGGGGGTACATTGATATCCCTAAATAAATTTTTCAAAAATATTGAACATGAATTTTTCCATTTTTGAATCCTATGTATGTATATTTCTCGAGTTATTCGACCATTTCCAGACTTTTCAATGGAAATGATTCTCACTGCATTTTATTCGATTACAGTGCTATCTACGATTTTCTGAAGCACATGTTAAATACAATAGTTATATATTTCTTTCCCAGAGAATCCGAATCTGCAATAAAAAAAGGGTAGTTATCATTTAAGATTTCAAAGTTCCCCTACAGGCGGCAACTTTGATATCCCTAAATAAATTTTTTTTAAATATTGGACACATATTTTCTGTTTTTCAATCCAATGTTACATTTCCCAAGAGTTATTCAACCGTTTTCAAACACCCTACACCCTGTATAAGATTCAGAATTGCCATTTTAGCTTATTTTTCATTCAAAATAGCTATCAGTATTTTCATATAGCAATCTTAGCATTGTGTAATTGAGACATTCCGTGATTAAGAAAAGCAAAGATTTCATTCAAAAAATATTTTTTTTAATAATAGTGTGATAAATGGGTAACACTGATAAGACATGTTATGTCTCTACCATTACTAGAGTGAGATAATGTTGCATATTTTGAGTCATGTGAATAAGGGTGCCCTTCATCGATTTTATCAGTTGACGTGCACCCCTGCTTATTGAAAGGTTAGACAAGCAAGCCTGTTTTATACTATAATTGAATAGGAAGCTCATGGGAACACTCCTAAAACAGATTGGTGACTTTCTAGCATTACTCCAGATTTTTCTCTAACACAATCGAGGAGATTAAGCACCCCCCCTCCCACTTTATAAACAAATTGGAAAATTTAAAAAATATCGAGAAAGCGCCCTTCCCCAAAAGAAATTTCACCGCACACGCCAAGATCAAGACCAAAAATTTTATCTCACGAGTGGGTTTTTTTCCGATGGATCAGAAAGGAGTGGCGATTCTTTGATATATATATGGCAAACGTGTACAAACACAAAAGTAACATACACAACTTCAACTATTATCAATCTAAAAAAGTAATATAACCAAACATTAGTTTTGCTGTAAATTTATCTCCATGGCAATATGAAGGTAATAAAAATATCGATAGTGAAAGTTTCTCATGAAATAAGTTAAAAAATGTGTATTTGATGCTGTGTGTGAAATATTTTGATTAAAAAAGAATCTATCTATTTTATCAAGGAATTTATAGTCGTATTTAATGTTGTTATAAAAAACCAATCACAAAAAATTTATCGATTGATCAGTAGATGGCACCACAGTCGAATTTGTAGCGTATTTTTTACTTTTTTCGTTTTCAAAATCTGGCAACACTACCAATTCGTTCTGCATGTTCTCAATGTTTGTGATTTGTATTATTTATTTAGCATTTATAGATACGAAATCATGATTTAAAAAAAAATGATTATTTAATCTCCCTAATTTACAACAGATGGCGACATCACATAAAATGTTACTAGTTACTGGTTTCAGGGCATTTTCAACTGCAATTTCTCAGTGTTTAATTATTTTCAATTATTAAGTTCCTTTTATTTTTCTGTTACCATATTAATGACAGATATTAGTGTTATTATTTATCTAAATGCATTCTAGTTTCAAAGCTTCTGAAATCCAGAATTTTCTATAATCTGAAATCGCTATTAATCGTGAAGGTATACTATTTTTCTATTTTGTGTATAATTTTTTTTTTTTCAAAATGTTTTTCTTTTGTCACTTTATTAAAATAATGCATACTTTGTGATGATCGGCCATTAGCATTCCCCCACCATTCATAAATATCATATACTAAAATTTTAATACCGTGTAAGTGCCCCCCTGTGATTATTTTACGATTTTCCGTCGCGTTTAGGGGGGCGGATTAACAGGATTTTACGGTAAGACCCTGGCCTCCTGGAGCCTGGTACAGAGGCACCATTGAAGTTTTTGTTCCCTAAATTGTTAATAACTTGCATCCTTTTAATTCAATCTTCTTCATTTTTGGGGCCTTTTCTCCATTTAGTTATTCCCCATTTCTACATCCCAGTTAGAACCCGGGACCCCTTGAACTTATTGTGTGCCATCTGTTTTTTACCCCGCACCCCCCCCCCCCTCCAAATTGTGTTACCCACTCAATGCATACCGTATATACTCGCATATAAGCCAACCACCAAATTAGAGATGAAAACAGGTTTAATACCAATATTTTACAGTAGTTTTCTTCGCGCCTTAAATTATTTAGAATTAAATGAGATGAAATAAGGCGTAGAAAACCATTCTGAATTACTGGTATTAAATATGTTTTCATCTCTTAAATTCGAGGGTCTGCTTATACGCGAATATGTACAGTAACTTTAAGGTGAGTCTTGGACTCCTCTCTCTCCAGGCCAATACCCTCATAATTTTATTGGTTCCTAGGGCCCAATCTTTTAAGCATTTCTTTAAAATTTTATTCTAATGATTAATTTATACCTTATGCTTAATTTCGACTAATTGAAGATCTAAAATGCTAAGTACTAGGAAATTTTTAAGATGTTTTCTTCTCACGGCCCTGATCAAAACTATCAGTTGGTCCCTTTTGGGTACCCTACGATAGCTCCCTTAAAAACTGTCCGATTCACTAGATGTTTAGGTTAGTTCGTAATTATATAAATACATAGCATCTATAGTCATTGTCTGGTCTGTCCGCATATAACAGCGCAAAAACTACCCAACCGAATGATATATATACAATCAATTCAGAATTTTATTGAGTCATTTCAAGTTGAATCTAAACTTAAAAAGATATTAATAAAAATGTTTAGTAAGTAACTTGAATGTTTTTTAAATTGGTACTTCCTTGTCATAGCAGATTCCGAGGATTAATCGTCAAGTGACTGAGATGTATCACCAAATTATCTGACATGTATGACACTTTATAACCTCTATGACCAAGTTATAGTCATATTTTTCAATGTATTAAATTTTATCATACGTAATTAATTCAATGATATCCCATGATAGGTAATTTTCTAGGTTGTCATGGTGATTACATCATATTTAAGATGGAGTCATTATTTCTGTATTACTGAATTTAAAAACTGAATTTTATACTAAAATTGTTTAATTATAGCAATTATATAATCTACCAACAGTTTTTTGGATAGATGTTTCTGGAGAGATAGATATTAAATGGAAAAAGAGTCTTAACACTTTACCGACTGGTAGTGGTTCGAACATACTATGCCCTTTCACCGCCCGGTCAGCCGCAGATCGTCAGAGACACCGGCTTGGTTTCGGCCTAGACTGACGCGCGGGAATATATGCGCTTTTCTTAAACTCTGGTAAAATTGTACGCTTCGTGTTATTCTAGGGTAACGAAATTTAATAAAATCTTTTACTTTAACCCCTTGGGGACGAGCGACACGTATACATGACGCATAAGATGCTCAGAATCCTCGATTATTCCCACCAGTTATTTTTTAATGTAAGATTTGCCTCATTAAATCTTAGCATTTCTGGGATTCAATTAGGTGAAATTTTCTGTTTTGAAAAACCGGTGGTAAAAGGTTAAAAATTCTGTAAAGGACGCTCGTGAAGGGGTTAATCATATTAGTGTTAAACAATATTTATTTTATCTATTACAATCATTTTCAGTTTATTATTTACATAAAATATACCACAATCCATATAACAATATTTGTCAAAAAAGGTTGTTTAATATTTTTTTAAACTATGATAGCGCTCGAAACAATCACCTTTGTGTAATGGGACGTTGCAGTATTTACAAGCAAAACCTGTTCTAAAGGGCTAAAGCTTATAAAAAAGCACCGATTATCTGAATAAAGAATGCTTGCTACTTGTCAATCTAACCCAGCCATACTCAACCTGCGGGCCGCATGTGGCCCGGCGACCTTTTATGTGCGGCCCAAGACACATAATCCATCATCCATGTATAAAATTAATTGAGATGTGCATAAAATATATTTAAGACTGTCGTTTTATATATTTTCATGGGAAGACAAAATTTGTCCTGTTATTTATAATTGATTTAAAACTATGATAAGACATCTTAAATGATATTTTTTTAGTCAAAAGTTCTTTTTACATGTATTTAGTTTTATTTGTGCTACAGTGTTGCATACATTTCTTAATCTTCAACACTAATCAAACATTGTTCCAAATTAATTAGATTTGTACTATATATTTCTTCAATTAAAAGAAAATAAAGTTTTTGAATTGAGCAAAAGATTGATTTATTAGAGAACGTCTCACGATTTTTTTTTTTTTTTTTTTTAAGAACTTGATAATTTTGCATTGTTATATTTTATACTTATTTATACTTATTATACAGCTAATACTACTAGTGTTGAACGTTTGTCTCAGAAAAAATTGACACCAAACATTTTTTACACTACAACGAATTTTGCGGCCTATTTCTATAAAAGTTATAATAGAAATCTATCACGAAGTTTATTGTTTGGAAATGGTAGTGTTAAAAATTTTTGGTAACATTTCTTCCACGACGAACTTTTAATCCTACTGTTGTTATATTGCTTTGTTATACTACTTTTGTTAGCTATTATTTAAATTACCCCTTTTTATGGCTTATTAGGAATGTTGTGGCCCGCCTAACGTCGCAAATGTGTGTTTGCGGCCCGCGAGAGAAAAAGGTTGAGTATGGCTGATCTAACCTAACTAAATCTAACAGAAAGATCAAAAGTCGATTAATCAACGACCAGTCGATAAGCGCTGGGGAGCAAACGTGGAATAATCGACTGCCGGTCGGTAAGCGCTGGGGAGCAAATGTCGATTAATCGACGGCCGGTCGGTAAAGTGTTAATATGAATTTCAAGTTCTGAAATTTTCAAAGGTAGGCTTAAGTTTCCCATCATGGGTGCAAGTCTGAAGTGTGACCAGGACTGAAAATATTTTGACCTTACCCCCCCCCCCCCCCAAGCACGCATGTGTGCACACACAATGCATGTTTTGACTTTGAGATGTGGCTAGGGGTGATTCTGAGTAAGAAAAAAAATTCTGAAATTCAAAGCAAATTTTCTGAAAAGTTAACAGAGGGAGGGAAGGGGGGGGGGGGGTCCATTTCCGCGACTTTTTCTTTTTTGCGTCCCTTTGACGAATTTTGCGTTTTTTAGCAATCTTTTGATGAAATTTGCCATTTTTTCGCAAAGTTTTTGACGAAATTTTTCGTTTTTTTGCAATGAAATTTGCCGTTTTTTCGCGATTCTCTGACAAAAGTCACGTTTTCCCCGCGATCTGTTGACAAAATTTGCCGGTTTTCGCAATGCTTTTGACGAAATTTGCCGGTTTTCGCAATGCTTTTGACGAAATTTGCCGGTTTTCGCAATGCTTTTGACGAAATTTGTCGTTTTTTGCGACCTTTTAACAAAATTTGCCGTTTTTTTCGCGATTCTCTGACGAAAGTCACGTTTTTCCTGCGATCCTTTGACAAAATTGGCCACTTTTCTTCGAACGAACGACGAGATTGATTTTTATCGGGGATCATTTCCTGATATACCGATACATTTCATGTCTGGAATTTTCGGATTTATGACCGATTTTTTTTTGGAAATCATTGCCTTAATTTTTCGGAAAATTTGGACCAGAATCATCCCTGGATGTGGCAAAGACTGAAAATATTTTGAATTCTCCACCCAGATCTCCTCTCCGAATACACACATCATGCCCACTTAGACAAAACGTCGAAGGATCTCGAAAAAACGGCAAAATTCGTCGAAGGATCTCGAAGATACGGCAAATTTCGTCAAAAGATCTGGAAAAAACAGCAAATTTCGTGGAAGAATCGCGGAAAACATGCGAATTTCGTTCACAGGCCGAGGAAAAAACAGGAAATCCATTAAAGGATCGCGAAAAATGGCTAATTATCGTGAAAAAACTCAAATTTAGTCAAATGGCCGCAGAAAAGAACACCAATTTCGTTAAAGGTTCGTAGAAAAAAGTGCTAATTTCTTTGAAGGATCACGGAAAAACGGCCAATTTCGTCGTATGATCGCGAAAAAAACGGCGAATTCTGCTGAAGGATCTCGAAAAAAAAACGGCATATTTCGTCGAAGGATCTCGAAAAAACAGCGATTTTTTTTCCGTCCTGTGGACGGAAAACTTGCACCCATGTTTCCCATTGGGATTTCCAGTAAATGTCAACAAAAGATAAAATGTTGCCAACTTAAAATGCACTTATTTTATTATGGAAATTAATCATATAATAACAGACGATATAATTTATTTCACTGAAACTTAGTACGAACATACCTCATTTGTCATGTTTCACATACAATTTCCAACTTGTTTTTCTAACAACTTAGGACTTCCAGCTACTACATGAACGACAAGAAAATTTCTCAGACAAGACCCAAGCACCCTTTAAGTTTTTGTGCCCTAAATTGTTAATAACTTGTCCCTTTTTATCCGATCTTTGTTTTTAGGGCCCATTTCTCCATTTAGTTATTCAATCATTTCTACATTCCAGTTAAGACCATAGCTCCTTGGGGCCCGGTAGAAGGCCGCTTGAAGTTTTTGTTCTCTAAATTGCTAATAACTTGCTCCCTTTTAATCCGATCTTCTTTGTTTTTGGGACCTTTTCTTTATTTAGTTATTCCCTCATTTCTACATACCACTTAGGACCCTGCTTCACAGTACAGAGCCCTTGACTTTTTTGTGCCTTGAAAGACAAAAAAATTTCTCAAACCTCAGCTACAACCAATTTTGAATATTAATCTCCTTGGTGCAGCTTCTTTTAAAAAGATCATTCAAACTTGAGTTCTGTTTAAGGTTATCATCATGGGCCCAGACAACGCGGGGTGGGTCAGCTAGTTTTTAATAAAGGAATTTTAATGCATAACTCAAAATTCTGTTTCATACCTGTGTAAAACAAGGAAAAATATAACTTCATTATAAATATTTAAAATTAATTTAACTTAAAATAAAACTAAATGTGACTTAAAGTAAAACAGAATTAATTAATTAAAACAGAAAAAAAGGATCAACTACACCTATGTTTGAAGAAAATAACTCTTCACTACCTAAGATCTACAATTTATAACTTTTTGATAGCTTATTTTTTTTTTTTTAATATCTTTATTTTAATTATAAAACCGTGCTACATGACTAAAAATTTACTTGTAGTGTCCAAAGCTCATCTAGTAGGGTACCCGGATAGATCAATTTCTAGACCCCCAAAAACCCCTAATCATGAAAATAGAGCAGTTTTTGAAAACCCAATGCTTGTATAAGTTATCAACACAAGGCTAGGTCTAGACTGGCACTTTCATACATAAGGTGTGTTAGGAGGTATCAATAAAAATGTCGAACACTTGAGCCAAAACTGTTTTAATATAAATTACTTAAAATTATTATTTATGGTTTAATATGACAACACAAACAATACAGGGTGTCTCAAAAACCTTAATTTTAGAAACTAACTTAAAATCTAGCCAATATTCCATTTGGTTCCATATACTTTCAAATTTGCACCAGAAAATTAAGTGAAAACAAGATAAGCACTTGCCATAATAAGAATGCTATTGTCTGGCACTAAAAGAGCAAAGGGTTGCAGAAATTCATGTACTATGAAAGCTATTTTATAAAGTAAACTAGTACATAATCCCCGTCAAAAATAACGGATTGTTGATCTGCATTCCATTTTCATAAGACTTCATACAAACAGCATGAAGATTTTATTATTAAAAAGGTTTGTATTGTAGAAAAGTACATTTTAAAGCCGGTAGATGGCGCCAAAACAATATAGGTGTCAACAATTTTAATCAGATGATTTAAATTGGTGATTAAATCATGATTTAAATCAACTGTTTTTTTTTTTTAATCACAAATTTACTAACTGTTTAAAATGACATTAAAAAAAAAAAAAAATCTAAGATTAACATAATTTGGAAAGTTTCTATGGATATTTTACCTTATGAATAAACAAAAAAAAATTTTGAATAATTGTTTCTAAACTTAATTCTTTATGCTTGTAAAAAATTAAGTACAGTAAGTTTGTAAAAAGCTAGTATATAACCCCCGTCAAAAATGACGGATTGTTGATCTGTGTTCTATTTTCTTCATACATTCTAAGACTTCATACACACAGCATGAAGATTTTATTATTGAAAGATTTGTATTGTAGAAAAGTACATTTTAAAGCTGGTAGATGACGCCAAAACAATATTGTTCACACATGCAACAGTGTTGGTTTGTTTATATCTGGCATTCTGATGTTTAATCTGGATTTTTAATTAACAACTTAAAACATAATAGGAGATGATATACATGTTTTATAGGAAAAATATGCTGAACAGACATGATTTCAAGTAGAAGATACTAACATTTAGCTGCTGTCATATGTTAGCATAGGTTTTTCATTAAGCCTAACATTTCGTTTAACTACGATCGATTCGGAGACCAGAGTGGTCCTGCCCAGAATGGTTACAGACACTTTCTTGCCTTCGGATTTTATTATAAGTAGATGGCATGAAACTGAATATAAACTAGATATTCTTCCTGTAACTTTTTAAAAATAAATTCTTATATTATTAATTTCTAAAATGTGTCAGTTTTTTTACACCCAGTAGAACTTCTATTTAGTGAATATACATCCAGAACTTTGAACATAATTACATGTAAAATAATTTCCATTTAGCGAAGCAAAAGCTCTAAGAAAGTTTCGCAAGACCATTCAGAACAGATTTTCCCAGGAATCTTATTTTTCTTTTCAACACTTCAACATTCTTAACTCTTGAACAACCCATTCACTATATTAAGGGGTAGTACTAACCCTAGATGATATTTCAGGACAAATTTGCTTAGCATACTAACGGAAACAATCCTTAACTCCCTCTTCAATACATTTTATTATAATAAATAGTACACTATATACACAATTTTTTTTGTTTTAAAAGTATAAGTACATTTGAAAGAAAAGTAATTTTACCAGAACCCTTTGATCAAGCTGCTAAAAAATTGCAATTTTTGCATTACTGAAGGACAAAAATAGATTTTTTCTTCGCTGATCAACGAAAATTGCAAAATATTTTCTTTTTTAAACTGATTGGTACAAAATTGTGATTTTTTGTGACTGACAGAAAAAAATAGCAAGCTTTTTTTTAATGATTAATCGATAAAACTTGTGGTTTTTGGTAACTGATCACCAAAAATTACATTTTTTTGTGCAAATAAATGAAAATCAGTATTTTTAACGATTGAAGAAAAAAATTGAAGAAAATTGTGAATTTCGTGATCCTTTTGCATCAGTAAAAAGGTACACCTACTCCTATTTGATGATATCAAATGATGATATAGCTCAAAACTCGCTAAATTTCAGGACAGACTACCATATTTTAGGACGTTTTTATTTTTTTCAGTACAAGTACTACCCCTGTATATCACTTTGCCTTGAAATTACACACATTTTACAAGTCCCCACTACTTTGGGCAAGTTTTGTTCTTTAAAATTGCTTTTGCTATTGGTCCCTGATACCAAACTGAGCAGGTTAAGTAACCAATAAGAGGGTGAGGTGAGAAAATGTTTATTCCAGAACAGCTGAAAGGATATATCTTGAAATTTTAGTTATCACTAAGTTCGACATCAGCTCATAACTTAGATTTAAACATGTTTCATGTTTAAAAATGTCTAAGAGAAGGCGTATCAGTAGTAAAGAGAAAGCGAGGGATTTTTGAGGATGTTAATAGCAAATAAAGAAAAAAAGTTGCGTTAAAATTTGGTATTCCTGCAAACAGTTTATCAACAATTAATGAAAAGTTATGAAGCAATTTTAAAGCAAAGTAAAATACTAGTTGACTACAGCATTGGTAGAAAACGGCTTAAATCATGCTTGTACGAAGACGTGGATTTTATTGGTATGTGATAAAAATGTGCCCCTATTTGGATCAATAATTAAGGAAAAAGCTGACGAATACTCAAAATCTTGGGTCTTTTTGAATTCAATGACTGGATAAATTTTTAAAACATCACGGAATAAAGGAAAAGGTAATATGTGGAGAAAGTGCAGGTGTGAGCGATGAAGATTGTGATCAGTGGAAACAAGTTTTGAAAAAAACCTTGGAAGACTATATTCCAGATAATGATTTTAATAAAAATTCTTGGATGACTGCTCATATTTTTGAAGTGGATTCTTAACTTAGATAAACATCTAAAGAACGTCATGAAATAGCCATGTTTAACAATCCCCCAGCTCATCCTAAAAGCATTAAAAATGTAAGACTTGTTTTCTTTCCACATAATTAATATGACATCTAAATTACAGCTAATGGACCAAGGTGTCAAAGAATAACAAATTGCAGAAGAATATTGAAGACAGGTTTGGCAAGTTTCTTCCAAAGTGGAAGAAACCGTTATTCTTTAGGAATTTACAATTTAAGTTGCAAGTTTGTAAAATACAATGAATTTTTCTTATAACTTATTTAGAATTTTTTTTGGGGGCAAAATTGTGCTTTTTAAAAAGTAAATATAAGATTTGGAAGTGCTCACATGAGCTGCACATTTTTTTTCTCTTACTTAAAAAAATCTTAATAGTAATTTAAAACAATGATATCATCTTTCTGCAGCATGGCTTAAAGAGTAAGGAATAAGTAAAACCCCAGCTGGCCAAGTGATACCCGCTGAAATAGTCAACTCACTTGCCTTGAAACTTTTTTTTACAATAGGTCAAATTTTCAGAAAATAGTGGAAGAGCGGATGCAATGGATATTAGAATTTCCCAATTAATGATTTTAATTTATATAAACAGCGGAAAGATCTTTTATTTCAGGTAAAACCCATAGGTATTGCATTATACATTTTTCAATGAGGTATTGTTACAATTGCTGATGTATGTCATGTTTGGCTCAGTTTTCGAAAAGAAATTTCACTTAAGCCCCATATTGAAAAAGTGTGTAACAGAATGGATCAAATCATGAAACCATACCATTTTATGGTTTATATTTTTCATCCCAACAAGGGGTGAAGGGTTGACTGATGCACAAATTGATTCAGCTTGCATATGAGCTACAGGGAGAATCGATAGCCGTTTACCCATGCTGATTGCCCATAGAATAAACAATAAACCAGAAGGAGCATGTAGGGTGCTTTCGTCTGTCATTTGTTAGGGGGATTCTGGGAAGGTGTTCAAACAGAATGGCTTGCAACCCTCCCGATATTGGCGAAAATTTGGCTTTTATCTTGGCATAGACGTTCCTACTAACCGTCGCCTCACATGATGGGTTGCCAGTATTTCCGCTTTTGTCATTCATTTTTCTTTTTTTTTAATCTTCTATGGTATCCATACAAGAAGAAATAAATTATTCCTTCTTCTATGACGGTATCTCATTTATCGTTTTGTATTTGCTTAGAAAAAGGGATGTTGACATCAGAAATAATAAATATGATACATTTTATTAGTATTTCATAAAATGAAACGATTACTTAAAATCCTTTTAACTAAATAAAAATTATCCTACTGTTTAATTATTCAGTCCTTTATAAAGAATAAATTTTACTTTTTTTTTTTCATCAAAATCATCAGAAGAAAAGGGATTTTAGTTAAATTTAAATAAGGGTTTGGTTTTAAATTTTAAAATCAGGGAATACAATCAATTCTTAGTTGATATTACGAAGGTGAAGGGAGGGGGGTAAATGTATGTGTTTATTTTATAAGTAGCCAGCGACTGATTTACAAATTTGGGGGTCCTGGGCACAGATGTTTTAATAATTGTGTGATATTTAATGATGTTTCTTCTCAATTTTTTAACAGTAAAAGTTTTTATAACATACTTATAATCTTAAGTGTTCTATCTCGCTGACGATTTTTCAATCTTTCGTCAATTTTAAATATCCAATGGTAAAATTTATTTTTAAATATTGAAATGCAAATGAGATATTTAAAAAAAATTTCCCATAGGATTAACATTAGCGAGCAGGCGTTTTCGCGTGAGTGATGTAGCCCTTAAAAGTTATTTTTACATGCAAAAAAAAACATTTTTATTTTGTTTTTTAATAGTTTAAAACTTCAGATTTTGGCTAATAATTTAAAAATCTTCCGTAGTATTTACGGGTCCCGGAAAATCGGGGGGCCCTCGGACCGTGCCCCGAATGCCCTGCCATAAATCAGGCACTGAAAGTAGCTGCATTACATAAGAAAGCGTAATAAAGTTTAAAAATATATCGAATTTAAACTTATTCGTGAACAAAGTTCTTTTTTTATGAGTTATTTAAAGAAATTAGACCGCAGTTCTTTATTGTCATAAAAATAAAGATATCAAATATCGGAAAATTGAAAATATCGAATTAAATATTAGTTATAAAAGCAACCAATTATTATTTTTTAAGTATTATTTTATTGGTATTTAGGAAGAACTCCCCCCTCCACCCCATAACAAAAAGAAAATATACGTAACTTTAAAAACAAAGCTTTAAATAGATTGCATTATGTTTACACTCCTTAGATAACATATCCTTCGCAAAACAGATGTAGCAAAATCAAAACAAACGTTTAAATAAATGAGAAAAACGTTTAAATAAATGAGAAAATATCGAGGGAAAAAGGTTGCCAAAGCAGCGATAAGTAGGCCATGCTATTCCCAGCCTTTGAAATAGTTTCGGAAAATAGCGTAAATAAAAAAAAAAAATCGGTGGCAAACGCTGAAAGAGGAGAAATGGACGAAAACACCCTACACCCTCCTTCTGGTTTATTGTTTATTCTATGTGATTGCCTACAAAACTGAAGAATCTTTTTTACTTCCTCCTTATTTCAAGCTACAGGGAAGACAGTTAACCCCATGACTTAGTGAAAAAGTATCACATCCAAGATGCAATAGTTTTTAAATTGAATCTGCCTCCAAACTTACTGAACTAGCAATGATTTTGCTAGCTCAGCATCAATTGAGAGAGTATTTTCAAACTTTAGCTTTATTCACTCTAAACTCAGAAATCATTTGGGTGTTGTAAATAAATGTGCAAAATTGGTTATGTGCTACAAAGCACAACGGTGTAAAATTGATCCGGTTTAATTGCACAATAATTTTCTTCCGATTGAAAATTCCAAAAAATAAAAATTTTATTACAATTAATAATAATTTTTTTTTGTAATTTTTAATAAAAGATTATATAAATCACCATATTTGTGTTTACCTATTGCTGTTAAAGTTCTAAAGGGGTGTTACTCGTTTTTGACGGTTAAAAGCAGTTTAAACCAGTTTTTGATGTCTAAAACCAACCCTGATTTGCTCACATAGTAAAAACTGACTCTCAGTGTCTTGAAAAAAGAGCCAACTTCAAAATACTGAAAGTGTCTTTAAAAATAAGTCTCATAATCTAAGATCTAAAATGATCCATTCAGAATCAAAATAGTTCTTTTTTTCATCAGAAACGCCTGGATCTGGTTTTAAAAACACTTCTGCATTGTGCAATTGTATAAAATGAACTCAAAAAAGAAAAGAGTAATGCTTTTAGTTTTAGAGTAATGCAAAAGACAATTTTTTCCCCCCCTCCACAAACTAGGAAAATTTTACATAGTGTCTATATTTAATATTCTGGTTTGTTAATAAAATTAGTCATGAACATTTGTTTCGGGCCATTTTTCCCCCTTCCAAACTGATCATCTTTTTTTATGTCTTTCCGAGATTAAATGAAATGATTTTTTTTTTTTAATTAAAAAGGAGGGAAGAAAAAAATTTCTTAATTTTTCAGTTTTTCTGTTTTATTTTATCAAAAGTTCTCCTAAGAAATAAATATAAAACAAATTACTGTAAAACTACATTTTTATTTCCAAAATTTAGTATTAACCAATTTTTCTAGTTCCCATGCTTTCTTATGTAAAAATTTCTCAAAAGATAAAGGACGACCAAAAAATAAAAATAACATTGCACCGAGTGTAAGAACTCGCCGATATTACAAATCCTAAAAATGAAAGGTTTGACTAAACAATATCATTCAAAGATGGCATCCGTTTTGTTTTTGCATTTAAGTACTACTGATAAAAAAAAAGACTATACTTACCCTGAATAAAATGTACTTAAGGGATTTAATACTACTAAAAAAGTCCTAGATTATGTCACAAAATATGTTGCTGGTTAAAACCGGTTATAACCACTTTCTGCCACTGGCACGGCAGAAACCACTTTCTGCCGGCAAAAACCCAGCCCTGATGAGTAATAGTGGCTGTATCTAGTAAGTTAAAACTGACTGAGTGAGTTTGTGGAACTTCCTCAGTGAGTTCGGCAGTATAAGATATCTTAAATATCCAATCTGAATGGCGTTCTTGGGAGGTTTCACTTTGGAAGATAGGTGCTTTCTTATGTGTTGCTGACAAAAGGCAGACAGAAGAAAGGGGGAGAAAAAAACTCCCAGTATATTTAAGCATTCCGACGTGTCATTTTGGATGCTCTCCGGTTTTAAGACTTCAGTATTCAAAGGTTTAAATGTGAAATTAAAATGTTTAGCTGATTCCATACATTTTTTTCATTATGATTATATCTAGAAAACAATGTCAGGTATATGTAATTTCTTAAAAAGGTACACAAGACAAGGTATAGTTTGAGAGTGTTTTATAATGTTAGAATGATTTTTAAAAAATTAAAATTAGTATGTTTTAAAGATAGTTCATTTTAAAGTTATACTGAAAAATAAAATCTTCAAAAGAAAAAAAAAAGTTCCATGAGATTAACTTTCTTCTAAATTAAGAATATTGTAAAAAGATTAGGTAATCAGGAATGTTTTTCATAGAAAACATAACATAAACAATTTTTTTAAATTTATTTATTAATTTATTTACATATTACTGTTCCTTCATTTCTCTCAATCGTCTGACAGCACTTCTCACAGTGGCAGCTGCAGTAGTACTATAAAAAGAAAAAGAAAAATTTTAAAGACATTACAAAAGAATATTTAAATAATGCATTTTGCAAAGATATACACAAGCACTGTTCTAAGATTAGTTCATCACAAGTTTAGGTACTTTTCCATTATACGGACACCATTGTCGCTAAGCATACTTTCACATACATGCATTTTGGCATGATGTCCGTATAACGGAAAACTACCCAAGTTTGTTCTTTTCAAACCATGCCTAATGAACAGCATCACCAGGGGTCGATGCAGGTTTTTTTTTCTTGGGGCCCATTTTGTGAAAAGTAAAGGTTATTTTTGTGAAATTTATTATATTTTTGTGAAAAATAACATTTTGTAACGAAAGTTGAAATCCAGTTAATCAAATTCGAACCAAGCACTTATTAACAAAAACTTTTTTAAATCATTTTGCTGAAGTTTTCTTCTTTGGTGAACTTGTTTGTTTGCAAATTACACATTTTAAATCATCACAAAATAATAAATAGTAAGATTTTATGGAATAGAATTTTGTAAAAAGGCCGATTTTGGTAAAAGGAATTTTGTGAAGGGGCCCACTTTATCAAATAGATTTTTGTGAAGGGGCACAAAATAGGCCCCAAATTTTGCCTGGATCGACCCCTGATCACCCAATATACTTAGAAGATTTTTAGGTTTTTTTTATTATTATTATATTTGTATTAGAGGCCAGGTGGACAAGTTTCTTCAAAAGTGGAAAAAACCGGCCGGAAGAAATAAGTTTCTTCTAAGTGGAAAAAACTTATTTTTCAGAATTTACCAAATAAGTTGCAACTTTGTAAGATACAATAAATGCATTTTTCTTATGACAACCTTAAGTAAATTTAATTAAACATATAAAATTTTAATTATATATGGTAAATTCATAATTACACCAGTCTTTTAGACAAGATCACACACCTGCCTGAAGCTTTTCAATCATTGGATACCCGAAGAAAAGAAATTTTATCCAAAATACACAAAATCAATTAAAAGTTATCCATTTTAATTTAAGCAGCATATATTTTTTAATTAAACTTCTGTAACTAGTAATAAACAGTATAAAGATCATTTATGTACTGTAGAATGAAAATTGTTTAATTTAGACAGTGTTTTTAATGTATATTCATTTTCTTAAGGGAACTAATAAATATACAACAATTACTGTATTAAAAAATTCCATTAAATACCTTATTTTTTTTAATAGAATACAATAGAGTAGGATGCTGCAATCTGTTTAAATCATGATTTGTTTACATTTCAATTTTGTACGATGCAAACATTTTCTAATTCAACATTGCTAATCCTTGTCAATAAAATATTTTTTAACAATTTAAAAAAAAAGTGGAATAAAGATAAACCAATAACAAAGTGAATTCAAGTTAAAAATCAAAGAAGAAATAATTTTTATTTTCAATATACAATAATTATCTACAATTTCAAAATACTTAAACATTAATTTAATTAGTTACATTTAAAGATTTAAACATAAAGACTATTTTAGCTGCCTTTTCTACACCTAATTGGTTTCACAATTTACTGTGTGAATCCAAAATTGGAAAACATCTTATCACTGCAGTTCCTTTTGCCGTACTTACACAACTGTATCAATTTCTTTCTGATTTATGCAGTTCTTTTGAAAAAAAGAAGAAAGTTCTATTGATCTTCACCACTTTAAGATATTTATGGATTCTAGAACTTTTTTTATCCATTAGAAAGAACACAATGAATTTTACTAACATGTTTAATTATTAGGTATTGTTATACTTTTCATTAACAAAGTTTAAAACTTGATTTTTTTCCCATTTATTATTAACAATTATTGGTGAATACTTCAGAATTAGTATCCAAGAGGTAAGCTAAAAAATGAGCTGGTGTTAATTCTTGTTCGTATCATTTATTAACTAATTTTTTGCAACAATTGCAGGGTTGGCAAGTTTCTTCCAAAGTGGAAAAAAACGCGGAAAAAACTGGCCGGAAGAAATAGGTTTCTTCCAAGTGGAAGAAAATGTTTTTCTTTAGGAATTTACTATATAAGTTGCAATTTTGTAAGATACAATAAAAATAAATGCATTTTTCTAATAACCTTAAGTAAATTTAATTAGACCTATAAAAATTTAAATAAATATGATAAATTGGTAATTACATCAGTTTTTAGCCAAGATTACGCACCTGCCTAAAGCTTTCCAATCATTGAGTACCTGAATAAAATAAATGGTACTTTTCCGTTATACTAACACCATGCCAAAAACTATGTTAACATGTCATTTATTTCAATCCTGAATATGCAAAGAATTTTTATTGCAAACCCAGCCAAACATTACGATTTGCTATTTATTGAAGATTAATCTTTTTAATTATTATTATTATTATTATTACTTAATCATAACCTCACAAAACATCTTAATTTTCTATTTTTCAAATCGAAAATATTTAATATTAAGTTGTAACTTATATTTATTGTTGACACGGATATGGATTTTACCATTTGGCAGTTACCAGATGAGGAAGCTGCAATAAAATTGTTTCAGGACTTTGGATACATAAAAGTTTTATTTCAAATAAAAAACATGAGTGTCTTCATTCAAAAAGTGAAATGTTTACTAAAATGCTAAGAGACAATTACAATGCCTGTAGTTTGCCTGTAATTTAAATTGAGTTTTATTTTATTATTTTATCGTATATTATTTTATGTCTAGATTTGTATTGATTTAATAAAATAGTTCGTGAAGGCTGTAATTTTCAAATGTTATATTTTAATCGCTCAATTTTGTGCCAACAATGTTTTTTAAAATGAATTAATTATACATGAATTTCATTTTATGCTAATTACTACGCTTGGTGTTAGTGTAACGGAAATGTACCAAATAAATTTATCTAAAATACACAAATCAATTAAAAGTAATTAAATTCAAAACAGGAACATTTTTTTTATTATTTAAACTTCTGTAACTAGTAGTAAATAGTATGTGGATCATTTACTTAAATTACTATAGAATGAAACTCCTTTAAATAAAAAAAAGACAGCACTTTTAATGTACATCCATTTTATTAAGGGAACTAATATACAATAATTACTGTATAGAAATATTTCATTAAAATCTCCATTTTCCTTACTACAGTGCAACATGGTATAACAAAATAAAAGTATTTTAGCAGTAGGATGCTGCAATCAATTTCTCAACTTAGAATGGATGAACGCAAACGATGAAAATATTCTTCCAAGTCCTGCAGAACTTGCAGAGTTTAAAAGAATTTTAACATACTCCGCAGAGTTTATTTTTAGAACATTTATCTTTTTAAATCAGCATTGAGGTACACATGCTAGTATACATAATTACAAATTTGTTTATTTTAAATGTTGCACAATAGTTTTTGAAATACTGCATTTTTATATGATAAATAAAGAAGTGGTAGGTTTTTTACAGAAATGACATAAACAATGAAAAAATATTCCCATCCCCCTACCTCTAAAGTTGTAAAAAACATAACGTGTAAATATCTGCTGAACCTGAAGTTTATTAAAAAATAACTTATTTTTCTAAAAATATTTTTAATATTTAAGTTTCCAATTTAAATTTCATATCAGGTTTTGAATTTAATTCTTTCATACAGTTAATATACTTTAATTTTGAGCATCTGGTTTGTTTTCTGTAGGTTTGTTCCATTTCTTCCAGTTTTTTCCAGTTTCTTCCACTGTCCTGGAAGAAACCCAACACTGAACAATTGCCATAATTTTTCAGTGTTTCCTTTACATTTTTCAAGACATTGATAACATTTGATATTACTCTTTGCATTTTATCTAATGCCACTGAAATGGTTAACATTGAAAGCATTTCTTTTAACACATTCATGGCTTTTGACCTGATATTGGTGTAAAAATTTAGAAATATATACAAAATGTTCAAAACAATGCATAAAATTGATTTTCTTTTTAATCATTTGATTAAAATCATTTACACCCTACATTAAAATAATGCATTTTTATATGAAAAATAAAGATTGGGAGGAAGTTTTTTTCTTTTTACAAAAGTGGCATAAACAATTTAAAAAAATCCCCCCCCCCCCCACACACATCTCTAAAGTTGGAAAAACCATCACCTGTAAATAACTGCTAAACCTGAAGTTTTTTATTAAAAAATAAATTATTTTTTCAAAAATATTTTTAATATTAAAGCTTCCAATTTAAATTTCATATAATTAGGCTTTGAATTTAATCTATACTAATAAAATAAAGTTTCACTCTGTGTGTGTGCCTGCCTGTTGGCGATGGCTAGCAAAATCTAGCCCACCTAGAAGTCTGAAAATTTAGCTGTTTATAGTCCAAAGTCTGACCATGTGCACTTGAGTCTCAGAATTTTAATATTTTGATAATTACCCAACATATTAATTATAATCCCATTAAACATCGTATCGAAAATGCCATCTTTTAAATCAAAATGGCTAAAGAAAGGAACTGCTGTTCTGAATTTGCAAGCGAAAATGAACGAATTCGAAATTATTTTACCAATTAGCGAATTTTAAGAAAATTAAGATATCTATTTGAAAATTTCTGCGCATATATAAAAAAAAATTCTGCATATGACTGTGATTTTTTAAAAATTCAGCCGGTAATTTTTCTTAATTTATGCAAAAAACTGCCAAAAATATGCCGGCGCCAGTGAAAAAAAATCTGAGAAAGTTTCAGACAGGGATCTGCTTTCATTAAAAACTGAACTACAAAGAGATTTATTTCTCTGGCCAATCCCTCCATTTAGTTTGCGAAAATGAAAGGGTTGGGTTGATTATTGACGGCCAATTATCTACACTTGGGATATAGGCCCGGGAGGGAGTGCCCTTCGTGGGGGTCTTTCTAAGGGAACCTAACCCGTATTTACGCATGGATAAATCCACGGCTCGAAGAAAACCACGAAAACTCCGAACGATTAGGCCGACGGGCGCGATTGGGTTCGAACCCAGCACCTCCCGTCTACCAGCTTCGAGAGCAGAACCTCTCAGCCACTGGTGGGGCGCGAAAATGAAAGGAAATAATTGCCAATTTTTACTAATGAACAAAAATTTAGATAACTAATTAAGATATAGGTTTGAAAATGAGGATGGAAAGGGATGTCATCTGCCGACTATTTTAACGTAGCGTCTTTCTTCGTTATGTTCTAATTATCAGAAAAATATAATTCTTTTTTTAATGATCGTGTTAACATAGGTGAAGGTGGTTTTCTTTAACAAATTATTAGTTATACTTGCGGGTATGGAAAGGGAGGGGGTTAAGCGCGTGCGCTGCATGCATACTATACGCTGCTGCAAGCAGCGGGAACACATGGCGGAGGTTCGTTTTTATCAGAATGCGCCCCCGTATCAACGGAAAGTGGAAATAAAGGATTTTCAGTCGCCGGGCAAAGCACTTTTAAATAAATAATTTTATACAAAAAGGGGTTAGATATAAAATCATTCAAACTTTAGGTTTGTTTAATTTTATTATCACAGTCCCGAGCAATGCCGGGCGGGTCATCTAGTTCTTTTATATAGTTAATAAATTTTAATTTTGAGAATCTGTTTTGTTTTTTGTTGGTTTCTGCCACTGTCCTGGCAGAAACCCAACCCTGATTAGAGGATACCCTATTATCTAGTTACCAATAAAAAAAAGTTATAAGGACAGAAGTTTCAAGTTTAAATACAATGAGGTAGAACCTGTTGGTATAAAGATTAATAAGGAACGTTAGAACTTATTAGAAAAATACAAAAATCATTGCTTTATAAAATCAACTTTACATTGCTAGTCTAACTGCTAATTACAATTTAACTTTTTTTTAAGCAAACTCCAAAGTTACAGGTATAGGCAGCAGAAAATTATACAGATGACATTTAAATGATTTTATATCCTCAAGAACTTTAGGCTTAAAATGTAACGTATCAAATAGAACATCTCTTATACAGAAAAAACAATGTACAGGTTTGCATTTTTCTATTAACTAAATAAAAAAAGTTACGCAAAACAATTTAGCTAATCTTAGCAGGAATAATTCTCACCTATAGACATATGCACCACCTGCAACGGTTTTCTGACAAGCTTTGCATTTCCAAATTCCAACACATGTCCTTTTCATAGTTTCCTGTAAGTTTTAAATGAACATTAAAAATTCATAAAAATTAAAAAATATATTTAAATAGCTTTTAACATTTTGAAACATAGAGTAATCTTTCAACTAACATAGAACTTTTTAATGTTCCACACTAAGAAGAATGAGAAATTATGTTCAAGATTTGTCATTCATAAGCATTTTGTTTACAGAACAATTTTTTTAAGAAACTGTTTGGCTACAGTGCACCAGTCACAATTTTTCAAGTGCCTAATCAGGCACGATGACAGAATTTATCTATATTAATTCAAAGACATTTATCTATATTAATAATACAAAAATTTTGTCTCTGTGTCTGTGTTTGCTGGCTTGCTAACAAAATCTATCGCACATAATCAGAAATTTTGTTCCAGATAGATAAGACAGGACTAAATGTACCCAAGGCTCCAATTTCAGGTTTTTTTTTTATTTTATATTAATTAAACAGAAAAATTCATGTATTTCAAGTTTGGAGGCGATATCGATCCTCCCATAAAAGGAATCAAAATTCCATTTCTATACAGTAAATTTTGTTCTATTTTCAATAAAGTTTATTTGGAATTCGCACAATTTTTGAATGAGATTTTTTTTTAAGTAAAATGTGTTGTTTAATAATGCGAATACATGGCTGGAAGTGATGAAGCAACGACGCTTAGCCATTTTCAAAATGAACTAAAACAACATTGATAATAATTACAAAACAATCTTTGACCTATAAAAGAGTAATAACATAATTTAGTAATAACATGTTTTGTAAAAAACCTGGGTTTTTTTTTTTTTTTTTTATAAAAAAACCCAGCTTGGGCAGATAGCTGGGTGGTTACCCGGACAGCTACCTACTTGTAACCCTTATGGTTGTAAAAAACCTGTTTTTTTTTTTTTTTTTAAACCCAGCCCGGGCAGGTAGCTAGGGAGGTACCCGGGCAGCTACCCACTACAACCCTGATAATAGCACTTCTTGTTCTAGCATTTAACGTGTCAGCATCCAAATTTTGTTCATTTACTCAGATTCCTTATGCATTTATTTTATAGCAGGTTTTTTTTTTCTTACAAAATGTCTAATCTCATTTGATTTCTTTTTTTAATATACATAAAACATTGAATTAATACTATCAACTTTAAACACATACACACATGGAAATTTTTTTTTTAACTTTGAGAATGATACAGCGTAGATTTAGATGCTTGATCTTCAGGCTTTTTTAATTCTGCTGTTTAATTTTTTCCTATTTTTAAAATAAATTGCTACTTTTTCCTTCCATTTTTAAAATGTTTATCTGTTGTTTTATTTCTTCCAGCAATGTTTTTGAAATGCTTTATTCTCTTTTCGGCTTATGTTTTAAAACAAAAGGCAAACACAAAAACACTTGCATTATGAATTAATAATTAAATTTCTATTAAAAACAGAGAAAAGAGTAATAAGTGTTGGACATAATGTTGTGATAATAAAACAAAATTTATTAACCATATTTTGTCTTGCCCTATTTATTGATTTTACTTTTTAGTAAAGATTTACTAAAAATCTGGAAATTGCAAAATAAAGAATAATCAACGATTATTTTCTTCAAAGATAAAAGTTATAATTCATATTGTGGATTTTTTTTTTATCAAAAACATGATGAAATTGTGTATTCTTGAATCCAAAGCACCAAAATAACAGATACCAGTTTTTATCACAAGAAAAAAGCTTATTGTCAACCTTTGTTCCAAGGCACCCACATTCTATTACTTGCTCTCCACCTCTGATACTATTTTTATTGAATTCTGTAATTTGAACTTAAGAATTCATCAGCCGACAACTGGAAAAATATGCACTAATTCATGACATTCAATAAAAATCAACAAATTTAATCACGTAATATTTGAACTTTATAAAAGTTTATTTACTATTTACTTGAGGAAAAAATAACATTAAGCACATTTTTCTATGGATATTTGATAATGAAATATTAACTTATTTTTGTTTGTGAATATTTTTTTATAATTTGCATTTAATAAAATTATTATTTCCATATAATTAGATATCTATATTAACGGCTAAGCTTTGGCATTCGCCTGCGGTCAGCCATCTTGTTTTTTAAATCAAAACATTTTAACTTTTATTATTAAATAAAATAAATTAGTCAATAAAATTAAATAATGTGTTTATAATAAATATAGATGAAAATTATTTTGAAAATGAGAAAATAAATGTGTTTTGATTATATCACCTGCGGTCAGCCATCTTTGTTAAATCAAAGCATTTTAACTTTTATTATTAAATATAAAAAATTTAGTCAATAAAATTAAATAACGTGTTTATAATAAGTAAATATGAAAATTATTTTGGAAATGAGAAACAAAACTGTGTTTTGATTTAAAAAACAAGATGGCAGACCGCAGGCGAATGCCACAGCTGTTCCATATTAATATTTAATTTCTGTATATACTTTTCATATTTGTGCTTGGCACATGAGTTTGCTTTCGCCAACATTTGAGCTTGGGGCACAAAGTATTACCTTGCTAACCTGTTAAAACTGTGAATTTACACCATACCTACAGTGTCATACCCATGAACATAGATCTAAAAAAGGACTTCAAACGAAATAGCCTTTCCAAGAAAATCATTCCTGGAAAAATGTCTCAAATAGGTAGCACCTGTGTAGGACAGCTTCTCCATACGTCACCAGTTCGTCTGCTTCTTCAAACTCAAACCGCCTGTCGTCTGGTGGGTATCTGATATACAGTTTCAATTAGAAGTTATAGATGGCACTGCCTTAGCAGGGATTCTCGCCAGCTGCGCCATGCGCGTAGCTACCACTTCGTTCCAAAGTCGTGACACGATGTTATCACTATTGCGTTAGAAGTCCTTCTTTAGATCTATGTTCATGGTCATACCTACACACTTCCCTGCAATAATTATGGAATTATGCCAAATTTTGTCCCTTCAAGCAATTTTAAAATGGTTTCTATGCTCAAATTTTTATATACTGTTAAAATTTTTATGGAAAATTTAAACATTTAAAAGAAAATTAAAGCTGAAAAATTAGTTACTAAAAAATACCGAAAATAATGAAATGTTAATTTAAACAAGTAGTTGTATAATTTTATATATACAGTAAAGCACTGTTTATAAGTCTCTTACATTTATATGTCGTTTCAGTGTGGTCTCGATTCATTTTTATGTATTTAACAATGCATAATTTTGGTTATATGTTGTTTCTTCCAAGCCGTAACGATTTACTCAAATTTTTTTTATCCAGCATCACTCATTTTTTCTTTAATTCTAGCAACATTTGAGAACAGATGAAAGCCAACAAAATTGCGTGACTGCTACACTGGATAAGGTTAAAGCAGATGTTTTTACTAAGCGGTAACTTTTATATGATCAGACGCTCTTTTTCACATGGTTGTCTTCAGAAGCTTGTCTAAAGGTGAGAGGTCAGGGGAAGATATCCTTGACATGTTTATCACTTCACTGCATCTTTCTTTTGTTGATAACCACAGAACTTTTGGAAAAAGGCTTGTGGAATTATTTATGAGTTGTTGAAAACCAGATATAAACACACCTTTAAATCAAGTTTGTGAAATCTGTGGAGAGTATGGACAGTAGGCGATCTGTTCATGGGACAAGTTTGAGATTAGTAAACAAATGTCGCTTCATTTCCTGATTTTGTTGCAAATTAGACCACGTTTGCTATTTTTTCCTTCAGTCTCTTTTAACCCTCAACTACACACGCTAAAAATAATCACGTAACTACACGCGTGGCGTACTGAATACGCCAGGTGAATTTTTACGGTTTTCACATTGTTTTCTTAATTCATTTCAATTTAAACATAATGATAATTGATCAGAACAATTCTACATACTTTAAAAATTAAATTAATGAAATTATATTCAGCAAAAACTACTTTAATGAAGAAATATTGCTCCTTACTCTTTTTTTTTTTCATTTTACTCAACAAATATACTAATTCAAACAATTTATCACTTTGAAAAACTTATATAAACATATGCTATTGAATTTAACACACATACACAAATCGGATATCAAATATTTCAAACAATGAAGACTCCTTTAAGTATCGTCTCTTGAAAAATCCTGAGGCTTTACTATGGAATAATAATAATGTAATAAATGAACTAAAATTGAATACAGTTATATTCAAATTATGTCGTATTATATATGTTTTTAATCAAATTAATTTGTTCGACTTATTAAAGAGAAATACATTATTAAAAAAATACCAACATAAAAAATCTACACGCGTGGCGCATAAAGTACGCCAAATGCACTCTTCCTCCAAAAAAAAAAAAAAAAAAAAAAAAAGATGGAGTTATTTAACCGCTCCAAAAATTCCACCTGCATGCAAGACTGCTTAGAAAGGAATGACCATAAGTTAGATACACGTGTCAAGGTCATTGTGCTTCTCGTTTTAAAACTTTTGGCCAATCAGTGGCCTATGGCGTACACAGTACGCCACGCGTGTATTTGAGGGTTAACCAAGGCGCACATTGAGACGCAGCCAACACGCGCGGGGCAGGTTCTCACGTCACGCGATTTTGTAAAGCATTGAAATGAGCGGGAGAGCGCATATTGACGCACGCGCAGTTTTTCTGACGCAGGTTCTGCCTGCCACTTGTGTTCCGAACACAGTTTCAAGTGCGAGTGTGTCACGTTTTTTAGCGAAAATGAAGGAAAAACTGATCGAAGCTGTTCGTGCCTATCCTGTTTTGTAAACATTTCAGTAAATAATGGACGTTAGTCCTAAAACTTTAAAAATAAATGTAATTTTGTAAATGGTTATTATTATATAAAATTAAAAGTTTTCTATTCTATTTTTCAGAGTAATAATGATAAAAAAATCTTGTTTAATATAAAAAGTTTTATTAATCACATGAAATTTATTAAAACTAGCTTTTTTTTTTTTAAAGGTACTTTTCTGTTACCTGGGTGCCAGTGATATGTATATTTATGTTTATATATATCACTGGCATCCAGCTAACAGAAAAGTACCTAAAAAAATTATTCTAAATACGTTATGGTAAGTGGAATTCAAAAATTAAATTTTATTACTTCCATTTCAGTTACATCAATTTTAAGTGCTATGAACATTAAACTGAAATTGTCTTTTAATTATAATATCCATTACTGAAAAATGCCTAATTAAACATTTCAGCAATGGACATTGGTCCTAAAACTTAAAAAAAGAAAATGTAAATGGTTTTTATTATATATATTAAAAAAAAAATTATTCTATTTTTCAGAGTATTAATGATAAAAAAAAAAATTGGTTTAATATTAAATATTTTATTACTCGCTTAAAATTTATTATAACTATCTATTTTTTTTTTTTTTAATGTTCTTATTAATACATTATGGTAAACAATTGCATGTTTTGATTTTAATCTGCTGCTAAATAATAAAATTTAATTTTTAAATTGTTTACCATAATGTATTAATAAGAACATTTTTTAAAAAAATAGCGAGTTATAATCAATTTTAAGCGAGTAATAAAATATTTAATATTAAACTAATTTTTTTTTATCATTATTACTCTGAAAAATAGAATACAAAATTTTTAATTTTATATAATAAAAACCATTTACATTTTCTTTTCTTTTTTTTAAAGTTTTATGACCAATGTCCATTGCTGAAATGTTTAATTAAATTTTATTATTTAGCAGCAGATTAAAATCAAAACATGCAATTTTTGCAAGAAAATGAAGAAGATATAAATTAAGTAAAACCAGCTCTTAGCTTGTTAAAAATTTTTTAATGAAAACAGAATACTGTGAAACATTTTCTGTATGAAACTTGCAAAAGAGAGTTAAGAAAAAATTAAAACTGGATTTTTATTGGTTATTTTTTTTATAAACAAAAAACTTTAGAGGGGGTGTGGGGAAGGGGGGGGGGCATTACCAGAACATATATTGTATCATGAACAGTACAAATTTTTTAGTCTAAAAATAAAAAATCCTTGACGGCTCGGCCTACAGGCACAGGTAGATTTTGAAGACGCAGACCGTGGGCGCCTGTTTGTTGGGAAATTCGGAAGAAATTACCTTTTTACCATGATGCGACAGTTGGAACCGCCCACTTCAAAACCTAACTTGTTTGCAGGTAAAACCGGCAAAGATTTTTTTTTTTTTTTTTTTTTTTTGTTATAAGGGTTGGTTTTATAAAAAACTTGTCAATATAGAAGTTTTAAATAATATTAAGAGGACTTATAATAAATTTAAGCGAATATGATATCTTGTGAATTGACGAAGTTGTGGAATTTTTTCTTCTTCTTAACCCCCCCCCCCCTCCTTGGGCCATTTTTAATTATATAAAAAATCTGATAAATTTTCGTCCATTTTCCTAGAAGTAATAATAACTTTAAACGGGTTCGATACGTACCATAACTAAGAAGTTATGTTTTTTTTTCTGTTTTCACAAAAAGCCGTACTAATATATACTAATAAGCACGCATCCATTTCAGAATCAGATAATCGGATTCTGAATTTAAATCTATGTACTGATCCAAGGCAAAAAATATCTAAAAATCCCAAAAAATGAACTAATTGTTTCTTATTCTACGAAAAACGAGCCGTTTTACACGCGTGGCATACGTTAGCAATGTAAACAAACGTGAACGTGACGGAAAACTGAGTCGCAATATGCGCACACCCTGCCGCGCGCAGTTTTTTTCCCGAGCAGCATACTGTCATACCGTAAGGAGAAAAGCTCTGAGCAGGGTTGCTTCCTCAGAACATACCAAGTGGGAGAGGTGGGAGAGATAACAGCAGATTGCAAACTTGGCACAATTAGCATTCGTTTGACGCTCTCAATTTTTACTATGCCTTCTATTCGAGAACACGAATACAGTAGAATTTAATAATATAATAGAGAAATGTATTGGCAAAAACTATCATATTTTAAATCAAATCTTTATAATATGTTTTTTATAGGCATTAAGATTGTTCTCAAATCCAAAAGAGCTACTTTCTGATACAATTTTGAATTCATTTTTGTTCGGAAACGCATGAAATTGGCAGATGATGTTATTCAGAAACTAGGTAATCGAAAGACGCTTTTTAATTTTTTGATAAAGGCAGATCTTCCAGAAAATGCTGTGAAAGCCGACGTTTTGAATCGAATTTAAGACACGGCAGCACGAGAAAAGGTAAAAACGTATCGTCACGTGACAGGAATCGCTTTTAACGCGATAAGTAATTTATTTATTAAAAAAAATGAAAAACTCATTTCGATTCCAAATCACTTCAACTCGACAGCTTGAGAAAGGTGGTCATGAGACATCAATCTATTATAATTTAAGATGTAATATACATTATGCTTTATGACTATATGATAATACTATGATGCTTTAAGACTGTGCTCTACGTAGTTACTTTCTGATCCATGCCTAATTTTTTTTTTCGCAAATGCATGACACTTTCAAGTTTCCTTATTAAAAAGCTATAGAATCAAATAGCATTTTTCATTTTCTGACAAAGGCATACGATCTTTCAGAAAATGCTATCAAAATTGACGTTTTGAACCGAATTTCTGTATGCAATAATCCCAAAAAGTTGTCATGAGAGAACAATTATTTATAACTCAATATTTAATACATTTATCGAAAATTGGAAAACGCTATTCGATTCAAAATCATATTTTATTTTGAGAAGAAAAAACTTCGGGAATGTTTACCTGCTTGTGCGGAAAACTATGAACAATCAAATGAACGTACTCAAAATCGTAACCGGGGTATTTCTGTCGTTTTATATGTTTTCGTTTTATGCAGTATATGAGGAAAAAAATGTTTTATTATTTTTTAGTTTTATTGCAGGAATTAATTTTCTTTTTAATGAAGCACAGTTTTCCCTAGATTCCAAACGACACTAAGGGTGTCGTTTTTTTTATTGAGAGGCAAGAAGGGTGGTATTTTTCAAATCATAATGACAAGCAGGGTGCAGCACCCTTTTGAAATCACATAAGGGAAACTGTAAATAAAAGTGTAGTGATAGCCAAGGCTTAAATTGCGCCGGAGCCCGGCTCCGGTACTTTTCTACTTTTAGTAAATATTTAAATATTGGTCGGAATTCATCGGAGCCCATAAATACTGGGTTCCGGAGCCCAGTGCAAGCGATAAATATATTTAAAATTTTTATTTTGCTTAAAAAAAAAAAAAAAAAAAAATCTTTAAATTTTGCAAATACACATAATGTATGTTATTTATTATTTCACGCGCTTGAGAATGCAATGTTTTTCCTTTTTTAAATGTGGATGTCATTATAGAATAGGAATATATGCCGGTAATATTTAATCACAGACCAAAATCAATGAGTAAAGGTTTAATAAGCAATAAAATATATGAAAGCAAACGCGCAATAATCAGAAGAGAACAGAAAAAAAAAACCCGTCTGTCAATGGTAAAAGCTCAAAGCAGACTGCTACCTTCTCCTCTCCCCTTTTTCGCGCCTAAAGCTACAAACAAAGCCAACAATACTCCTGACCACCCGAAAATTAAGTGGACGAGTCCGTTTCTATAGTGACCACAGGGAGAGACATTTTTCTCAGAGCTTTTCTCCTTACAGTATGACAGTAGCTTCACCTGCACGTGGCAGCTGCGTCTCAATGTGCGCCGCGCCTAAAACACTTAACATGCCAATGTCCGAAAAACAAAAAACTCATCAAAAGAGAAAAATCTAAATTTTAAAAGAATAATAAAATTCAGATTTGACAAAAGTACAATTGGCGAAGATAATAGCTCAACACTGGAAACTTTTGTCTAAGACTTAAAAAAAAAATGAGGACAGAAGAACAGCTTGTGGAAACTCCACTTAAAAAAAAAAAAAAAAAAAAAAATAGTGTCCAAGATGGCAAATTTCCTGATGTTGAGATTTTGCCTATTTTTTCTAATGTTTTAATTTTCACCCCCTAAGTATATAGTTCTTAAAACAAACAAAAATGGTAGCAAAATTAAATTTTTACGAGATCATTAAATTACTACAGCCAAAGATTTTATACCTTAAACGACTACAATTTCGACTGTACATCTTTCTCAGTTATATGCAGTGATGGAACAGCAGGATCATCATTTTGGAGCAGCAAAACTGCTTTTTTGAGCAGAAAATAACTTATGGAGCTACAAAAACACTTTTTTAAGCATGAAAAAGCTTTTTGGAAAACACACACACACATATAGAAAGAAAAATATGTTGGGGTCATCACAAAACTTTTTTTCTATATCAATCTAATAGTTTGCAACCAAAATTAAATGATAATCTACTTGTTCTTTAAATAGAGCTATCGCAGAAATCGTGAAAAACAGAATAGCAACACTACCTATTGAGTGGTATACATCCAAATCTAATAAGAATATATTTATGTCAAGGTTTAACATAATATGAAGTTTGATGAAATTCTGCGCATTAGTTCTTGAGATATAGCTATTGCAGAAATAGAGAACAATGCAGTATAGTAGCGCCACCTGTTGGACGATTTACGCCACAATCTAACTGGCATTTGTTTATGTCAAGGTCTAACAGAATATGAAGTTTAATTAAGTTCCGTTCATTAGTTCTTGAGACATAGCTATCGAGGAAATCATGAAAAATGCAGCATAGCAGCGCCACCCGTTGGTCGATTTACACCAAAAACTAATCAGCATTTTATATAGAGGTCTAACTAAATCTGAAATCTGATTAAATTCCATGCATTAGATATAACGCCCACAAAAGTTTTGTCACGTACAGACAGCCCTTTTCTAAAAAGTGCTAAAATGTTCTTTATGCTTCTAGTTTTATTGTACCTTTGGATTACATTTTCTTCAAAAATGCAAATTTTGCTTTTTTTATAGATTACTATCATTTCTAATGGTAATGATACTAAGTCTGGTCCAGCATTGTTGGGTTGCAGATAAATTTTGGTTTGCTGCAGAAAATTATGCTACTGGACATCACTGTACTTACCTTTCCACAGAAGACACATGTGTATTTTGCATGCTGTGTTATTTCCATCTTCTTAACCATTTTTCTTAATGAAGCACCATATCGAGTACCATATTTACCGACAACTCCTACCTTCTTAGTGCGTTTTGCCTATTGAAAGAAATATTGAAATTTTAATTAAAATTTTATCTTTAAAATGAGATATGTAAATGAGATACAGTAGAATCCCTCAAATTCACACCGATTGGGACCAGCGAGCAGTTGAGCGGATTTAAGAATTTTTCAGATTTCTAGGCACTATTTTGTTTGCATTTTTTAAACAACAATTTTGAATATAATAATACACTCAAAATTATAATGAAAACTTACAATAAAGTAAAATATTAAAATAATTAAGTAAAATAATAAAAATAACTTACAAATTAATAAAACATTAAAAGTAAAGGTCACATAAATAGTGCATAATTAAATAAGCAAAATAATGAGATAATTTTTTCTTGAATTAATCAATGAAATTTCCCTCATAAGATAACATCAAAACTATAAAATAAGAAAATTTTATTTGATGTTTGGCCTGATTTAATAACCAAAAAGCCTGATTAACACATAAATGCATTTGATAAAAAGATCATGATCACCATTAATATCAATGCCATCTTAATTTTTTCGGAAATAAATTTATATTTCCTTTATGAGAAAGCAAGAGTTTAATGATATTAACAAGAATTACATATTAAAATGTGAACGAAATGATTAAAAGTAAAAAATCTTGAATTTTCCTCCTACCTTTTTACTTTAGGTTTCACTGTTTACATTTGAAACAATGTGCGGATTTTAGGGAGTCTACTGTATTTGTTATCCAATTAAAATATTTTACATTGAGAAATATATATATTCATTATATGTAAATTAAATTTCTATAGCTTGCTTCTACAGATAAAACAGTAATTGTGTAGAATTTAAAAATTGCACAGCATGATGCAAATTAGACTAATTAATGGCATAAAAATTTACAAATTGTCCAGCTAGAGTATTTTACATTATACATTAGCATAATTAGAAATGATTTTAAAACAAGTAGCTTAAAATTAAGTTGCAATTTTAATCTAAAATTTAATTAAAATATACTTGGCACACTACTCTTATTACTTAGTTATGATTAAAAAGTGAATTCTTAAATAATACACAGAATTAAAGCAATACATTTTGCCTAGATGGATATGGACAATTTATCTGTATAGATTATGTCAAACTTACTAGTTTCGATCATTTAGGTAACTTATTTAGGCACAGATGTCATATAGATATACGCACCACATTGGCATGATTTTTTTCCGCTCGCCAATTTGGCGAAAACTTTGTCTTTGAATATTAGTTACAAATAGCATGCAATAGTAGCATGCACGTAATTTTTTATTAGATATAAAAATGAAATAATGTTATATTCAAAATGCTATAACGTTAATGTTATAACATTAATATATATTTTAACGTTAATATTCAAAAACAAAATTTTCGCCAAATTGGCGGGAGAAAAAAAATCACGCCAATGTGGTGTGTATATGACATCTGTGCCCTTATTTAAATGTTTTTAATTTCTAGATGGGACTTATAGTATTAGCATCAAATATTCTAAAGCCCAGAAAAACCCATAATCCATCCCATAGCACGAAAAAACTTATTCTTTCCAACCCTGGTAGACAGTAGGATAGTCTATCATTAGAAGCAATAAATGATAAAGTTCAGCTACTTCATGGGTGCAAAAAGTCCATTCAAGCCAAGACTGAAAACTATTAGGAATAATCAAATGGAAAAGGACTAGAAGATTTCTGTCTTTCACTATGGCTAAAAATCGATCTGTTACAGTAACAGAAAGAAATAAAAGGTTCTTGATAATAAAATTGCTTTTATTTAAATACATAAAAAAGTAGAATTTACTATCCGTCAAAAATATCTCCAAGACTTAAATCAGTCCTGAGACTGAAGTCTTACACCCATGAGTTACTTTCAAAGGTGCTTAAATGTGATGCGGTTTACTTTAATAAGTAGTTACGGTTTAATTTAATAAGTAGTTACGGTTTAATTTAATGATAAGTAGTTACGTGATTAACCTATATATTTTTTAAAACACTTCTTTAGTTGTGTCATCTTACAAATAAGTTGGTGAAATAAAAAATAATCAGAATGATAGATTACTTGTCATATGACACAATTGATTTGGCCAAATAGCAAAAGTATTTGTACTATTTGGTATAGGTGCAGATTCACGGTCGCCAGTCGCCATGTGGAGACTGGATTTTTTTCTTTGGCCACTAACTTTCTATGTCTAAGTCGCCTAAGTCTAAGTGTCTTACAGGGATGCCCCTTTTCCACCGACTGTCAGATTTCCGCATTTTTAAAAAAAATTATTTTTTAAATCAATTCTGCACATTTTCTGTGATATTTATCCCTTTTTTACTTTTTCTGTTGTCCATAATTAACCCGGGAGAACTCGCGCGTGAGATTTTCTCTCACCATCATGCTTTTTTTTTTTTGTCCCAGCTGTTGCAATAAGACTTATTTAAACCCTTTTTTTCCTTTTAAATTAAATTTTAGAAACTTTTTTTTTATCATTTTACATCTTTTTGTGAATAAAGTATTAAGACTAAGAATAAAGTATTAAGTTCTGGTGTGACAAGAAATCTAGAGAGTTCTCGCGGGTTAAAAAACATGATTAAGCATGGATACCACATTTCCACAGAACTACAAGTTTCCCGTTTTCTTCTTTAAAAAGAAATTATCCTTGAATGTCAAAAATTGTTCAATTATTTAATTAAAATCTAAAACTTAAAAAGAAAATAAATCTTCTCCATATTTTTTTCATATATATATTTTTTCTTTTGATTTTTATAGACATACTTTTTGATGCAAATGCCCATGGTGAGTATTTATTTTCAGCTATGAAAAACACTTTGGAGGGGAGGGGGGGGGGGGGGGGGGGATTTATCTATAGAACAAAATTGTTAGAGAATCGTTTATTTGGGGCCTTACATTATAAATATTTATTCCTACAAACTGTATACAATTATGGTTGGAAGATTCTATAAAATCCTGTTGCCCAATTTTAATAAAGAAAAATAAATCATTTATTTAAGTTGTGTAAATTTTATTTTAAAATATACTGTTTATTACTTTTGAGCTTTAATAGTATACAATAAATCCCATATAGCCATATAAATGCTATTGTTTTTATGTGTGTTTTACAACGTGGCCACTGAATTTTTTGGGTTTAGGAGCCACTGGCTCCTTTACAGATTTTGGGAATCTGCACCTATACTATTTATCGGCCTAAATGCCAACTTTTTTCATTGATTCTAAATAAAATATTTTTGTTAAATTCTAAATTAAAAATAAAGTTTAATCATACTTGTAATAACTTAAAGTACGGCACAGACACCATATACGCACCACGTTGGCGCGATTTTTTTCCCACCGACAATTTGGCGAAAACTTTGTTTTTGAATATTAGTTACAAATAGCATGCAATAATAGAACGTGATTTTTTATTTCATTATAAAAATAAAATTACGAAATAAATAAAATAGCATCTATTTTAAAAAAGGAAATAAAAATAAATAAATGATAGTTTGATATAAATAAATATTGATATAGGGTAGATGTGTCAGTAATGGACCGCCTTCCAGTAATGGGCCACATTCAATGTTTGTGGTTTATAAAAAAATAACCAATAAAAATTCATTAATATGCTTTCTTTAAATTCTAGTTTTAAATACAATTGTAATATCAATTATCTGTTACTTTTTGTGATGTCCATTACTGGAATTTAGGGTATTTTGATTTATTTCTGTATTTACGATTAAATTTCGATTCACATTGGAAAATGTGACTATGAGCATGGTTAAATATTGTTCGTAGATTAACATAATATTAAAAAATGCGGAATATAACAATTATAACTATTAAATAAAAAATAATTTTTAAAGAAATTCCTTAAGGGTGTCCATTACTGGCACATCTACCCTACATAATAAAAATAAAAGTAAATAAACAATTTATTAACTAATATTCAAAAACAAAGTTTTCGCCAAATTGGCGGGGGGGGGGGGGGATCGCCCCCAACGTGGTGCGTATGTGACATCTGTGCCAAAAGCTTTTCTTAATGCACTTAGAAAGGGATTAACGAAACAGCAAAATTGTGATTAAGTTCTGTAGTATAGTAGTAAAAAGTCGGTGGTCATCCGGCAAAATGATTCATAAAGTAGAGAAATTAATAAAACAGACTATTGTATAGATATTTATCTGTATATCTGCAAGCGATTTAAAAGCAAAATTAACAAAATCCTCACTACATTCTTCAAGAGATTAAACTTTTTACTAGACGTATTACAGCAATTAATCTTATTCAATCTATTAATTGCGAATTTTTATTTATACATTAAATGCATTGCAATATAAAATGTTTATTTAAGCTGACTGTGTTGTTAAATGTACTGCAGCAAAAATATTATACATCATTAAAAACACTTATGTAATGTAGAATATGTAGATTAATTTCAATTTTTAAATACCAATATTAATACCATTTAATAAATCTGAGGTGGAAATAATAATAACATTGTAAATTTCTATGTTTACCACGTGTGCAGACTTTATCAAACAAGTATACTATGCTCCTGAATGTTTATGTTACACAAATACAATAAAGTAGTATACATAATTTATAACTGAGGAACTTATAAAGATAAACAATTTACTTACCATTGTTTTTTTATTTTATAAATATAAAACAAATTGAAATTACAATATCTTCCTAACAAAGATGAGCAAAATGGAGATGAACGGATGCGGAAATGTAACGTTGAAGTTAAAATCACAGACAAGCCACAATACGCAACTCACGCTGATTCAGGTGAAATGTTTCCCTGTCACATCTTGGGCCACAGTTCGCAACTTGGGATTATCCGACATCCACGCAACCAGAATCATCTCAGAAAATCGGAAAGATATTATCAGGTCATATTTTAGACATTTGACATTTTATTAACATACGAAGATAACGAAAAAGACAGGCTACGGCGGTACATTCTACTTATCTTTTTTTTTTTACAGACCGCTAGAGTGACGTGTGCTCTTTTTGTACACCTGCATTGGTGCATTCGAGCATCACGTGACTCCCGCGGTCTGTAAAAAATGATAGTAAAGCACCGCGGTATCCTTTCTTTTTCGTTAGCCTCGATTAACATACATTTTACCAGTGTGCTTGGCGTCAAGCGCCCGCTTATAAATCATCGTCAACATATACAGAGACGAGATAGCACACACAAGGAAATTTACAACACATGTCCGTGAAAAAGATGACCATAGCGATGGACCGTGCATTAATCAGGCTCTGTTTCTGAAATACGCCGCTGAAGTGTGACGTTTCAACATGGCGCTGGGCATAAACAGATCGAAGTGCCCATTGAAATAACATGGACGTAAAAAATAAAATCTTCTAGGAATAATAATTTTCATATTTAAGAACTTTCAGACACTGTTCTGCAAAGTTTAAGGTACGCTTTTCATTATGAATGCACCAAACTTCTGATTTTGTGCTTTAAATTTGAATAATTTATTAAAAAGTCATTAGCTTAACTCCGGTTAGACAAACATGGCGATCGTTTACATCGTCTGAATCGGGTCCGTCACGATGCACTTATCTCTCTTTACTTAAAAGTAATTTGATGTTTTAATTATAAGTAAAGAGAAAATCATATTAAAATATAAAAATTATTAGATTATTTTTAATAATTTACATATTATAATACTTTATATATTTATTTTTTTTAAATTTAGTATTTTAATTTAATATATTATATTATTAATTTAATATAATTCATTATGATATTATTTATATATACAATACTAATTATTTATTAAGATTAATACTAATTATAATTATAAATATTTTATGATTATTAATATTAATTATAGCTTTTAAAATTAAATATAATTATTAAATAATTAATATTTTAGTTCATATTATTATATTATAATTATTTTTAATTAATAAAAATTAAATTATGTTACTATGATAATTTAAAATTATAATTTGTAATAATATTATTATTTATGTTATTAATTTATATAAATTTAAATGTATTAATATAATTATATATATTGGTAATAATATAATATAAAATTATAATATAATCTATAATAATAATCTAAACATATTAAATTAAACATATACTACATTAAATTAATATTATGAATAATTAATACTAATAATAAATACTTATTTATCATTTTAAATGATTAATAAATATAATTGATATTAATATATAATATAAAATTAATTATTAATATTTTTAATAATTATTATTTAATTATATATATATATATATATAATATATAATTAAATTAATTAACTATATAATTAAATGAATAATTTTTAATATATATATAATTAAATAATTATGAATTAAAATTATTAATAATTAATTTTATATTATTTATTAATATCAATTATATTTATTAATCATTTAAAATGATAAATAATTATTTATTAGTAGTATTAATTATTCATAATATTAATTTAACGTAATATATAAATAATTTAATATGTTTAAATTGATTTAATATTTAATTTAATATAGTATATAATTTTAGTATTATAATTTAATATATTATATTTTATATTTATTTATATTATTATAATTACATATCATATTTTATATATTTAATATATAATTTATATACTTAATTTAAATATTATATTTTGTTTATTTATATTATTATAATATATCATATTTTATATATTTAATATATTATTTAATATATAATTTATATACTTAATTTAAATATTATTTAATATATAATTTATATACTTAATTTAAATATTATTTATAATTTATGTATTATAATAATTTATAAATTCTAAAATATCTTTAATAATTTTTTAAAATATAAAATTAGTAAAATTATTAATTTAAATTAAAGTTTTACTTATAAGTAGAGAGAGACGGAGATATCTTGACAGACATGAATGTAAATATCACCAATTCAGTCGATGTAAACAACCATGATGTTTGCCTAACCGGAGTTAAGCTAATGAGTTTTTATTAAATTGATCAAATTTAAATCACAAAATCAGAAGTTTGGAGAATTCATAATGAAAAGCGTACCTTAAACTTTGCAGAATAGTGCCTGAAAGTTCTTATATATGAAAATTATTATTCCTAGAAGATTTTATTTTTTACGTCCATGTTATTTCAATGGGCACTGCAGTCTGTTTATACCCAGCGCCATATTGATGACGTCATGACTTCAGCGGCACGCACACTCGTCCATTAAAAAAAAAGGAACAACCTTTACTTTAATTACTAAATTTTTCCAGAAAAAATAAAAAAGGCCATTCTACTGGAACATTTATCCAAAATTACAGCTTATTTTGTCAAGTAGTTAAGTTTAAAAACTACCCTCATTGGTATCTTTTTTGCCACGATTACAGATGAATTTAACATTAGGAGTTCCAAAGTTTAAACCTTCATAATTCTGAAACTACTTGACCGAATACCTTCCCAATTGATATCCAAAGGTAAAATTTACCAAAAAGCCAAATAGGATGTCAAAATTAGGTGTCCGTATTTAAAATTTCAGAGTACAGTTTCAGTTGGATTGTTTTCGGTTTCAATTTTTGGTACAATTTCGGTTCCTCTAAATTTACGTTTTTAACATACATTGAAAAAAGGTCATAATTTTTAGTTTTACTGTTAATTTGGAGATTAAAATGTAGTCATAACTTCCATTGAAAAAGTCGCAAAAAAGAGCTATTTGAAAAGAAACTAAGTTCCTAGCTTACGATTTTCTACAATACTATTCTAGTTCAATTTCCTGGAGTGACTGTATTCCTATTTATTTTTTTACAAACTTTGAAAAACACTGTACGAACACATGGTTGAGGGATATAAGAAGAAAAACTCTGACAACTGCATCTTTTCTTCTTTGATGATATTAGATTCTTCGAACCAAGAAGGAGTTGGCAAACTTAAAAAGAGTGCACAAAGCAAATCTCTGGCGGCTCGCAGCATTTCTGAACCATGTTTTTTTTATGGTTTTTCGTCGCTTGCAAAGTTAAGCTCTTTCCAGTTCTGATCCCCTTGTCTGAGAACCCGTTTACTGAAATTACCCTGTATAAACACATACATGGAATGCAAACATACATACATAATATAACACACACATAGTACATACATGTATATAATGAATACATACCCACACAACACTTACGTTCATCCAGTTTCCATCTACTAAGTCCGAAATACATCTATAAGGAAAGGGCATGTTTACAAACAAAAAGTTCCATCAACCAATCTACCGCTGCATTTTTGTCGCAGCTATCATTGCAGGAATCGTCATGGCGACGTAGGCCAATCATATGACAGACCAGTTTAACATAGACCAATCAAATCCCTCCATCTCATGTGTATTGTAGGAGCCGTAAAGAACGAACAGGTTTTTCTCCCAAACCAACAGTAGTTTAACCAACAGTGACGTCAGATGCCCTTTCCTTATAGATGTATTTTGGATGTAGAACGCCGGCTATAATACGTCCAGATTTTGTTCAATGTTTGACATAATCGTATTCGCAAAATATCTACAATATGTCATGTATATACATGGCAAATTTTTCTAGTTTACTTTTTAAGAATTATCCGTAGGCTTTGTGCCGAAAATGGATGTACCCAAATTCGCATTCTCCGTTGGCTTGCGGCAAATACGGAAGTCCCGAAATTCATATTCGATTTCTTTTCTTGGGCTGGGATTGCGGTGCCTCGCTATCTTAAATCTTACGTTCGATCGTAGGATGGGCGTTCCTGCGATCTAACTTAACTTCGTATTGCGGTGCCTCATCGTAAGTCCTCACGCTCGTATTCTCGAATAACGGCCGTATTCTCCCATTCCACCGAAGTGGAACGAAACCGGAATTCAGTTCATCCGAAATCAGGCCTGGATTCCGGTTCGGTGGGAAAGAGCGATTCTCCCCTAGTCCGAATCCAGATTCGGAATCATCGATATTTCTTCCCCAACATTCCAAAGGAAGTGACGTTTCAAATTCATAAGAAGTGTGAAAAACCAATCAGAATGAACGTAAACATATGCAACTGCACATGTTTATTTATTTTTTCATTAACTAGTGACGATGTTCATAGTTACTATGATTTAATCAAAATAACATTTATTTAATAAATTTGAGTAAAGGAATGAATACCTAAAGGAAAATAAAATGTTTTTCAATACTGCAGGGGATATTTCTGAAAAAGATTAAAAGGGGGAGGGGGGGGGAATGTCCGTTTTTTTTTTCTTGGTGTATTTATTCTTACGTTAAATATGAAATATTTAAATCGGATGATTAATCTAACACCTAATCTAATTTCTTATTATTGAACTGTTTATATCTGAGTTTTAAAGGCATAATTATTATATATTCATTTGTTATCATTTTTATTAATTTTGTACTTCGATCAACAAATAATTCATGATATTGGATCCAAAATTTAAACCAGTATATTTCACGATTTATGGAGAACATATTACAAATAAATAATAAATTATATTAAATAAAGTGAATTTCTCAATGCAGTTTTTGAATCTTTACATAAGTTTAATTTATTTTTCTATTTTATAATTTATCTAAAGAATAAATTTATACTGATAGTATATATATATATATATATATATATATATATATTATTAGTGTAAATTTACTCACTAGCTATATTATTTACTTTACAAATGCATCAGTTAAAAATAGCTACTTATATATTTATTATACAAGTTTGTGGATTTATGTTAATACTATTTAGCTAAATCATTATTTTATCTTGCCACTTTAAAACTTCTTGCTAATTATGCTACTGCAGGGGGACTCACAATTTAAGCCATTTTCACAACCTCACATATTACCCAAGCTCAGTAACCCCCTCCCCCCCCCCTATTAAAAAACAGAATCCTGCATACTCTACTGTACTATTGACATACTTTTGTACGTAGCCTTAGAATATTTGTGTATGTCATTTTGATGTACACTTCTTATTGAAATAACACGCAGATGCAGATAATGCTAGCATTCTAGTATTAAGTACATTTTGTGTTATATTAAAATTGTTCCTATTCTAGTTTACATGTATTCTTCATTTTTTTTAAAGTATAGTTTTTCAAATAGTCATTCCACATTTTATTCTTGTTAATGCAATTTTAATTATCTTTAATATAGTGGCGCAGGAAGGATCTTCAAATAAGAAGGGTTATTGAATCATTATTGATTATAAAATGAATAAATCCATTTTTTACAGATTAATAAAATATTTTGAGTATGAATGTGTAAAAAATTATATAATGAAAAGCACAAGTAGTGAAAATAAATTTTATTGAGCAGTTTTAAGATTTTAAGTTCTTGAAGAAGATGCATTCTAAAATATCTTTAGCGGTTTATGTTTTTTATGTTGACTTTTACACATCATGCATCACTTTAATACAATGTTTAGTTTGCATCTTATCAATTTTTAGGTGCTCCAAGATAGGCTTCAATTCCCCCCCCCCCCCCTCCTTTCTTTGCTGTACCAACCAGTGTTTAATAAGCACCTTGTTTAATTTTGCTGTGGATTATTATTCAGTTAAATTGAACAATAAAATTATATATATATATATGTATGCATATACATTTGTACATAAATTACGTGTGTGTATGCGTTTCATAACCTACTTCAGGTAGGGTAAATTTTCATGTGCTAAAAATTCACAAACAACATTCTAATGCACCAAATGTTTTTACACAAAAGATATTGGAGCTTAGGCTGCATGTACAAAACACTAATTAATAAACAAATGACTAAATTCTCTGTCATGGCATTTCATAGGTGATATTCAATACAATTAAAATTCTTTTGTCAATGTATTCACTTATTGTTTGGGTTGAAAATTGACTACTTTAAATGAGAAAGGTTTTTGTTTTTATCATCCAAGCTTTTTAAAATTTTCTTTTGCATATTGATTTAACTAAATAAAATTAACTAATTCACATAAGACTTTAATAAAAACTGATATTTATTCACATAAATAATAATTAATATTATATGTACTTCAGTTAAGTTTTTTCTTCCTTTCATAAAGAATCAGGGTTGACAGGTTTTTGACATGTGTCAGTTTTTGACGGTTTATACCATGGTGTGAACCATGTTGTCAAAAACCTCAGATACTACATTGATATCTAAAATTTCACATTATATGTCACACGTATTACAACATTACAGCAATGTTTAAAATATCACTATTATTAATAACTGCAATTTTGTAACTTGGTAAAATTTTAAAAGTAAAATTGTGTAATTCTTAAATAGTAAATATAAGATTTGAAAGTGTTGCTTGAGCTGTACATTTTTTCTCTTACTTAAAATATCTTAAATCTCCTAATAATTTAAAACAATAATGATATTGAACAATATTAGAATGCCATCAAATAATACATATCAACATTAGGGCATTTCTTAAATCTTCAGTGTTAGAATTCATAAAGAAAAAAAAAATTCAACTGATCAGAGATCCCCCCCCCTCCCCCCACGTTTTTATGTTTCAGATCAAGATTTAAGGATTAAATTAGACATATATCGTAAGTTCTGATAAAGTCAAAACAACAATGATAATTTAAAAATTTTATCATTCAGAGTTGAAAAAGAAAACTCGAGCTAAGATTTAAATCTATTTCTATAATACAAATGCTGTTAGAAAATGAAATGTTGAATTTTCTGTAATTTTGATTTTTTTTCTTAATTGTTAGTAATTGTTTTCATTTAATTTATAATTCTTCTTTTCTTTAAACCAATAAAATCACACACAAAGTATTTTTTTTTTTTTTTACTTGTTGAATTATTAAATAACACCTTCATTGACGATGACTATGATTGCTTTTCATAATAAATAATATTTTTGTGATAAATAAAGATATTTCATTCAAATAAGTTCTGCACATACTTATAATTATCATAAATGAGAAACCAAAAACATAATTCAATCTAATTTATATAAAGACAAATAGTTTTTTTTTTTTTTTTTTTTTTTTGTAATCAGTGGTCGATCCAGGAAAAATTTGGGGCCTTTTTAGGGCCCCTTCACAAAAATCTATTTAATAAAATGGGCCCCTTCACAAAAATCAATTTGATAAAATGGGCGCCTTCACAAAAATCAATTTGATAAAATGGGCTCCTTCACAAAAATCAATTTGATAAAATGGGGCCCTTCACAAAATTCTATTCCATAAAAACTTACTATTTATTATTTATTTATTATTTTGTGATGTTTTAAAATGTGTAATTTGTAAACAAACAAGTTCACCAGGGCGGAAAACTTCAGCAAAAGGATTTAAAAAAGTTTTTATTTATAAATGCTTGGTTCGAATTTGATTAACTGGATTTCAACTTTGGTTGTAAAATGTTATTTTTCACAAAAATATAATAAATTTCACAAAAATCACCTTTACTTTTCACAAAATGGGCCCCAAGAAAAAAACCCTGTTAATCAACTTTTATTTCTGTAGGTATATATTCCTTTGACTTTTCTTTAATGTACAAAGTGGCAAACTATTATATCTTAATTTTTCAGAATACCTGTAACATGTCAATTAAATGATCTGTCTTGGTTCAATGATTCAAAGATAGTATTTTGGGTACTTTTCCATTATATTCCAACACATTTATGAAAGGAAAAAAAGAAAATCCCTTGTTTACACAAGAACAAAATTTAATGACATGCACCATGTGTAAAGAATTTGCAAAAGCAGATGACACCAATTTTGTGAATGGATGCCCAGCTTTGCACACACATGCATATACAATCTATGTACAAAGTCGAACATTGTTGTTGACATTAAATCACTTAGCACTAATAAATACCAACGGATAAGATGGTACTATTATTTTAATGATTAACACACACACACACACAAAAAAGTGGTCCTTTTGATTTCATATTAACAAGATTCGACTGTAATGAAATTATAAGTTTTTTTTTTCTTTTTACTAAATTCTTAAGTGTCATCAGTTAAGGGATAAAATTTTGTTACTGACTTGGTAGGAAGTTATCCAATTTTAATTTTGTTTTACATGATTAAGTGCATTTTTCAATTATAAATACAGTAATACTTAAAAATTCTTTATATCAGCTTTACAGTTGCTTAAAATATTTTAATCTGGTAGATTAAGAACTTCAATTTTAAACAAAAGCAAAATATTTGTGCTTTTCTGTAAAGGAGTATATAATGCTAAAAATGAATATTTGACACCTACCTTTCATTTTCCAATTTTTATCACTGATTAAGAAGCATAATTTATATTTTTATAATTAACAACATTATAGTTACTAATTATAGAATAATAAAAATTGCAATAAGTCATTTCATTAGTTAAACAAACAAATAACAAATTAACTATACCTATTAATTATTCTTACATACCTTTAGAGTAAATATAATTATAAGAATGAACAGTTTGAATTAACGAAGGATTTTTTACTATCTCTCTTAATCAGATTATTTTCTGCCATGCTTATAAGCTCAAAAACCAAATTAATGAAAACAAACGCATATTCTTTCATTATTTAGTTATTAAATAATGAAAAATTTCATAAAAGCATGTTTTGAAAAAATTATATGAATTTTTTTCTAAATATTAAAAACTAATATAGAAATTGTGATTATAAGAATATATTTTAGTAAAATAAGTTTTAATTTACATAATTTATAAACAAACCTCAATTTGAACACTTGAAATTTTACTCATTTTTATAGACAATGGTTATAATTTATTTTAACATTATATTTCTAATACATTCAATAATTAACAGTAAATTAATCTGAAATTAAATTAATATTTCAGTAGCAGAATAAAAATTAAGTGTATTATTCAAGAGCATGTTTTCAAATGGAACAATTTTACAATGTTTTCCCAAACAGTTGGCTTTTTATAGCCTCGAACAAAAGAAAATGTTGCCTATTATTGCATGATAGTCATTTAAAAATATGCTAAATAATTTTTGTAATTACTTCTTTTGTTATGTTCTCAGAGTTTATAGTGGAACATGCTATATTTTAGAAAACCTAATTCAGCAAGTATAATGTAATAAAAAAAAAAAAAAAAAAAAAAAAAAAAAAAAAAAAAACTAGTTTGTAGGAAGCAACAATATTATTTTTGATGCTACTTCATTGAACTTATTTCACTGTCCTCTCTTTTGGCATAGCAGTGGGACTCTTATCGTATTGCAGATTTAAATGTTGTACTTCTTTGAGGCAAAGATGCATCCACAATCCTTCCAAAAGTAGCATTTAGTCCAATGGCATCAAAATTCCACTTGCTTGCAGAAGATCACTAATGATAGTCATTTATTCTACAATAAGACTACGCACCTGTGATCTTCTGAGAGCAACCAAACATCTATTCAGGCACCACAGGACACTAATCTCCTTCTGAACTTTTTATGGAATGATATTGTGTTTGTTGTTTATCAGAAATAAAATCGATGCACCCTAGAAACTAGTTTTTTTTTAAGAACATTACTCTCTCAAAACAGCATGTTACACAACAAACTATGAGAAAACTAGGGTCTTCGGCAGTTTCCCTACTTCTATCATACAACTTTTGATCACTTTATCAATAATATATCAGTATTTGCCTAAAAATTTATAAATATACACTTAAATCGAAGAATCTTCCATTCTATAATTTTTTATAACGAAAGTTTTTCAAAAACAGTAATAATAATAAATAAATGCTTTTGAAAAAAAAAATCAAAATTTTTATTTTATTAGACAAATACATTTAAACAGATGACTTATGCTGTAAGATAAATCTATATCTTGGAAGATAAACACATCTAAATCACAATTTAAATAAAACTCTTTTAACTCTGAAATACATTGAATAGATCAAATGAAGTAAAAGAAAATAAACTTTTAAGATAAATAAGTTTCCTTTCAATGTTCAAAAATTATTTATTATTATAGGGACTTTAAACTTATCTTTATTTTCATTGGGTCTCATTTGCCAGCATGATTTTTTTTTATTCAAGTGAAATTCACCAACTGGAAGTTTTTATTAATAATTATGAACTTTGTTTTTGCCAAACCGAAGACTGCTGACTCCAATAAGTTTTTACAAATCATTCAAAAGAAAAATTTTATATTTGTATAGTATTCACATTAGGTAAAGTTTGGGCTTGGGGGTGTGATATTTAACTCGTAAGCCTTGCTGTTGGATCTGATACTCATGCACATATACTTCACAGTGGACAAAAAATTGAAAATGCAACTTACAGATTATATTTCAGCTAATAAATATTACACACAACTGTTATACTAGGGTTTCAACATCTAAGAAATCTTTTTCTGCTTTTTAAAAAACACAAGATTCCAATAAATGCTAAATTACTATTGTAAAATGATAAAAAGATTAACTGCACTACCAAAGATTTGCTTAAAAAAAAAAAAAATCTTATTTGAAGAAATTATTATACAATAATAACATGTAATTTTTTAATAATTATGTTATTTTCTACCTGTATTCGTTAACGTGCAACATGAACATAAAAATTTGAAAATATAAACAAATAAGCGATTGAGCTTATTCCACTTGGATATTATATTATATTGATGCAAGTTGAGAACTGTGAAAGTTGTTTTCAGAAAAGGCATCAAGTATTTTTCAGCACATACACAGGTTGTTTTCAAGTAAATAGTTAGAAATAAAGAAACTCAAGATTTTGAATTTAGAATCAAAATAGCATTAATTATTTAGTATAACATTGCAACTGTTTATTTAGCGATTTTTTTTTTTTTGGCATAATATAAGAAATAAATAAAGACGAAGTTAAATATAAAATAAAATAAGTATGTTTAGCCAGTATGAGTAAGTCAATGAAGATTAATTTAAATTGAAAAAATATAGTAGAATGTCCTTCTGCAATTAAAAGCCTTCAATAAAATGGCATTATTTTTATATTATGTAGTGCATATAAAAGTAATTTTGCCCCCCCCCCCCAAAAAAAAGGGGGGGGGCAACATATTTGATTAGGGTTAGTTATTTTATATGTTGAACAGGTAACTGTACTGGTTACATCTCAAGAAAATAACAAATCTCCAAAAAATTATGAGAGTGATAAAATTGGCACCAGTGGTCAATTAAATATTTTATGACAAATTTGAACCAATTTCTGATTTATTAGCAATTAGTATTTAACAAATAAATATTTGAAAAATAAAATTGCAATAAACATTGACATTAAGACATCTATTCATGAAGTTAAACTCATTTTACTTTGAAAAAGAAATATAGTTCTTAAAAATATGAAAATAGTACTGACAAAAAATTTCAAATTTTAGTTATCACTTAAAAAAAATAGCCAAATATATATTTTTTAAATCATAGCAACATGTATACTAGCCAAAAGTTATTTTGATAGTATATTGATAAATGCAGAATTCTTTTTGCAAGGCTGTATAATATTTTTAGATTAAAATTCACAAAGCTGCCATATCATGTGGATATTTTAATTCAATGTAAAAAATGAAATTTTCACCCCTCTTTAATTGACACTTGCAAATAATTTTATAAATAATTCCAGAGATTGGATCATATTTTTTTTAAACAAATACACTTTAAATGGTGCAATGCTACTGTTATTGTAGCATTTAAATTAATTTTTAAAATATCACACGAAAATTTGCATGTGATAATGTAGGATACAAGACTTATTAAGCAGTGAAATGTGAAAACATAAGGCAATTATTTAACTTTATTAGATTACATTACAATAATAGGTTTTAAAAAGTTCTAATACACACAAGCATATAAAATATCACACAAATATGTATAGATATGTACAGCACAGGTTTTTTAGTTATGTACAAAGGTTATTCAGAAATATGAAATTTAGTTTAAAAAAAATCTTCAAAATATCTAAAGATGCATATTTTAAACAGATCCAATCAAATATTACCAAGTCTTTTAAACAATTCGGGGGGCATATCAATATTTAGATTCTAAAAAATAGAGATACTTTTAATACATGTCTCTAAACAAACAAATATACGGAGTGAAAAGGAGACAGAATCTGTCATAGAAAAATTTTGAACTTATTACAATATATAATAATATTTTACTTCAGGAGATAATAATATTTATTACTTACCAATTTGAAAAGAACGGAAAATAAAAATATTCACATTTTAATTATCCAACAGGAATTAATAAAAAAAAACATATAAAATAAGAAATGAACTCTACAAATGTTACACAAAAAACATCAACAATAACTGCTTACGTCCACCATTATTAGCAAACAGAGAGATTCCACCGTCCAAAACGATATTCCGGCTGCCTCTGAGCAGCCGAAAGAAAGTAAAGGATATTCCACATTTCCGAAATGCCTGAATTCCGGATTTTGAGGGGAGAATCGCGATCTTCGAAATAACACCTGGAATCATCGAATTCAGTACGATATTCCGATTCCGCGTGAGGGGAGAATACGGCCGTAACTTCGACCCTGAGTTAAGCCGAAAATCCGGGTCGAAAGCTAAAATGGTATTCATCGTCTACCTGACTGGACCGGTTTGAAGGCGAAATCTAACGCTGGGTTCAGTTACTGGACCTGGCTTTACAGAGGGTTGAAGTTCAAGTTTTTCAACCGACCATGCGTAGTTAACAAAAAACAAGACGAGAGAGCAAGTCTAGTCACATTTTACAATAATGGCGGCTTACGTACTGAATCAAGTGTCTGTGTATAAGATATAATAGAAATTTATTACTATTATAAAACAAAAGAACAATATGCAAAGGTATGTGATCTCATATATATGTATTAGCTTCAATTTTTTTTATCTGGTTTGTTTATATTTATATATAAATCCTCTATATTTTATGTTCAATTGTTTGTTTATATAAATAAGCATGGTCGCGAAGAATTTTATTTGCCATAAAAAATAGTCAACATTACATTAATGGTAGATAAATTGCTATTAAAATAAAAATTGTTGCATTTAAGGTTATTTGTTTTTGCAATTTTGATCTTAAAAAGAATTTATGAATGTATTTTAATAGTAGCGAAATAAATGTCGTACGTAAGTTCTAATTAAAATTTGAGACATCAGACTAATTTGCATTTTTCTTTAAGTAAAAAAAACTTAGATTTTGTTCAAGTATCCATCGACTCAATGTAGGTTTTCGATTTTGGTACTCATAGAATATGAGTAAAAGTTAAATTTTGTGTCTTGTGTGAAAGATACACTATTATTATTTATGTACGATCTGTTATATAAATATAAGATTAGCTCTATAAATTAGATATTGTGGTTTTAAACTAAACAATATATCATCCGAGTTGTATTTATCTATTGAAGATTTTTAGTAGGTTTATTCTTTGTTTAAATCACGAATATGTTTATATTAATTAAACAACTCTATCATTGATTAACACTATACTATTGTTATTTCTGTTTTTGAGCTTTACGTTATATTTTCAAATTTTTGAGAAATTTGAAATATTTATTTAATTACATTTAAGTTTCAAATGTGTTTTAATTTCAAAATTATATATAATTTAAAATATTACAATAGAAGTAAAGGGCTGAAATACATTGATAAAAAATTGTTCATTTTTAAAATAACACCAGGCAAAAAATCCAGAAACACCTTTGTTTTAAAATAATGCTTCTCTTCAAATAAACGTTTTGTCACTTCCAATTTTGTCTATCATGACAGAATTGATATGACCTAAACCATTGATTGTACGGTATATAAAAAGTTATAACAGCTGTACATAATAAACTTACAGAACCAAACTTATCCCCTCCCCCTTTTCCCATCATGTTTTCACATATACACATACTAAGGATCAATCCAGACAAAATTTGGGGCCTATATAGGGTCCCTTCACAAAAATCCATGTCATAAAACAGGGCCCTTCATAAAATTGCTGTTAATAAAACAGGGCCCTTCATAAAATTGCTTTTAATAAAACAAGCCCTTCCCAAAACTCCTTTTAATAAAACAGGACCCTTCACAAAATTCAATTCCACAAAAACATACTCTTCATTAATTATTTTTATTGTGTTAGCTTTTAAAATGTGTAATCTACTAACAAAACAAATTCACCAAAAAGTAAAACTTTAGCAGGACTTAAAGAAGTTATTTTTAATAAATACTTGGTTGAATTTGAATAACTGAATTTCCTCTTTTGTTACAAAATGTTTTTTTCGCAAAAATATAATACATTTCACAAAAATAACTTCTTTTACTTTTCACAAAAATGTCCCCCCCCCCCCCCCCCCCAAAAAAAAAAAAAAAAAAAAAACCTTGAATTTTTTTACTTTAGTTGGTAAATCAAAAATACTAATTAGTTTGATATCTGAAATTTCATTTATGTAAACAGGAGTCATTTCGCTACTGTTAAAATACATTCGTTATTCCTAATTTTTTTTTAAAATGAAAATTTGAAAAAAATAAATAACCTTAAATGCAAAATATGTTATTTTAGTAATGTTTTATTAGCCCTTTAGGTAATGTTGACAATTTTTTAAGGCAAATAAACTCTACTCTTCATGATCTTGAATATTTATGTAAGCAAATAATTAAACATATAATATATGAGTTGTATGTATAAATATAAACAAACCAGCTAAAAAGTTTGCAGATAATATATATATATATATATATATATATATATTATATATGAGATTACATACATTCTATTTTTAATACTTTAAACTTTCTTTTTATTTCTATATCTTACATAGAATCTTGAGTCACGTTTTAATTTACTTTAATTAACTTTTAACACTGACATAAAAAAAAAAAAAGAAAAGAAAAGAAAGAAAGAAAGATAGTGATGCATGGGTAGGGTGGGGCAAATGGGGCACTTATTCTTCTCCACTAACTCACATTAAAAAAAATATATATTCCTTAAAATTCAGTATCAGTACTATAAAATTATCTGAAATTATCGTTAATAAATTCAGATTGTTTTATCAGATTACGAACTATCATTATTTTCCCTATCTAGTCTAGAAATCTATCGCCATTCATTCATAAAAAAATATTTAAAAATCTTTTTTCTCTCTCTCTCTCTCTCTCTCTCATAAATAAAATTGTAATTGAATCTATGAAGTGACATCTAAATGAGTGAAAAAAGTAAAATTTAAGAACTAGAAAGAATATAGAAAATGAAGTATAATTTTCTATATAAATACATATTTTTCAATGATGCACTGGATCTAAAAATAGATGTCTATGCATGTAAAAATATTTTGTAATTACTTAGGCTGATTTATTAAAAAATATTCAAAGGCAGTCAAGTGAATACCTTTGAACTTGTAAATCTGATAATGGAAAAATTCTTATACAAAAGGGGTAAAGGGGCTTCTAAAAGCTACAATTAAAAAAAAAATCAACTTTTTGTAATATTTCACAGTTTTATGTCCAGATAGTATACATAATTCATTTATCATTATTTAGAAAAGACTTTACTCGATTCTGTGTTGAATGAAAATTTATATAGTAGCCTTTAAAGGTTTAAAATATTAGTGATCATTAAAATAACATCTAATAAAATAGCAATATATCCATGGTTGACAGTTTAAACTAAAAACAAGTTTGGAGTTTATTATTTAGCGACTAGTTAAAATAAAATGTTTGTTAACCGATCGGAAGCGATAATTGAATGCGCCGTTGGAGCTCCTGAAAAACTTGGGTGCCTGGTGCCAGGGCACTGTTAGAACCACAAACACCACCTTTTAAGCACTGTTTGAAGCTCTGTTCCTTTGAAGCTCTGTTGATATTATTTCCACTCTTTTGTTGTTGTTGTTTTTGTCAATGTGCATATTAATTACTATCTAATTGTATTAGAATTAATCATTTTAATTAGATTGCTGAAAATAAAAAAAATCAAATCAATACATCATTTAATATATAAATTGATTCGACAAAATAAAAATCCTACTAGAGGCTACTTTCTGGAATTTTTTCCTTTTTCTCCATTTTAATATTTTCTTAATTAGAAATTATTTAATTAATTACTAATTATAGCTATTAATAATAGAAATCAACATAATTGCTGTTGAAATAAAATTTTCGTTTTGATCAAATCAAGTTTTCGTTTAGCTACTAAGACAAATTTTATTTGAAAAATAAACTTATAAAATTTACTTTAGCAATTAACACATTTCATATCCCTTTCTTAACTCACATATATGTTTAAAAGTAATAATAATAATAATACATAAAATTTGAATAAATTGTTAAAAAAATATTAAACTTTGTAAGAAATTAAAATAAGTTAATCGCTATATTTAGTAATTACAAGTTTTTATTTTGTGCATATATTTTGTAAAAAATAAAATAAATACTACATTTAATTTCCTTTTTTTTCCGGCACTTTTCTTCCATAATATAAACAAACAAAGCTTCAACGCGAAACCGAAAACGTCATCTGATTTTTTTAACCAATTAGCACGCTTTATTCAACCGGGGTCGAGTAACTCTGAGTTGGGTAACTTTTCGTCCGAAGTAGACGGTGAATACGAGTTTTCAACTCTCGGTTGAAAACCTCAACCTGGGGTTACTGGACCCTCGGTTCAACTCTCGGTCGAAGTTATTCGTGAATACGAGCGTTAAGCGTAAGTCCTCCTGCAGTCAGCCAATCAGAGGCCGTAGATCGATTTGTTGTAGTTGCGCGCGCATACACTTGTGCTTCGTCGTAAGATAGCTTTCGGGTTAACGTAAGTTTGCGAGGCACTGCAATACGGATTACGCTTTGTTTATATCGTAAGTCAGACTTACGCTCAAGATTGATCTTAAGCGAGGCACCGCAATCCCAGCCTTGGTACTTCTCTATTATCCCGTCGACCACTTTCTGTAAACCAAAAACCCATCGCAAAAAGGTAGGATTTATCGTCAAAAGTACATGATCGGGGCATCACATTCACTTGACGTCAGATGCGTTACATGTGTTTGTTATATCATCAAGTAATTTTTTATTCGACATTTATCTATATTTTTAATAATTTTTTTACTGATTTATTAGTTATTTCGTTAATTAAAATAACAATTATGATCTTAAACGGCGACACTATGATATTAAAAGAGAAAAAGCATTGAAAAAATGTAGCAACGCATAGTTACGTACATAGCTGAGTTCCAACTGACGTCACAAACTTTAGTCCACCAGCCAAGAGGGATAAGTAAGAAAAATAATATGTAATTAAATAAATATCCAAGATTATTATTTTTTGTTTTCGTTAATATCTTGTAAAGTTTAAGTTTATTGTTTAAAGTTACTGATAGTTGACACTTTATTGAGTGGTGTTTTTCCGAATTTCTTGTACTTTATTTTTGAGATTCCAAGGGGCGATAGTTTTATTTTATGGAAAGTGGTCGACGGGATAATGAAGAAGTACCCTTTTCTTTTTAAAATATAAAATTCAAACCGAATTACATCGATTTGTAAGTTACAAAGAATGTAAGGTCTAATTTGGCTACCTACCAGTCTGCACTTAAAAAGAGATAAAAATTAAAAAAACACGTGGTCGTTACGTACGTAAGAAAAACTTCTGAAAGTGAATCTATATCATAAATCACAAATGTGTACGTCAGTAACATTGACGTCATAAAGATGTAGACAACAATGAGTTTAAATTGCATAAGTTACAACAATGGAGCTAATGTTTTAATTGTCGGAGCAAAGCTCCAGTTTCCCGTGAAAAATTACACTTTTGTGAACACGATAGCGCCCAAAATATTAGTCGCATTGACACCAAAATTGGACTGGAAGTCGGTAGTGCCAAAATCTCAACGGGGATTGAAAATCAAAAATATTCGTTAACCCTAACACCCGAATCATCGGCCTAAATAAATTCATATGAAATAAATCGGTCAAGTGCGAGTATAACTCGCGCTCAAAGGGTTCCGTACATTAAATTTATTAATTACTATTTATTAATTAACAAACTCCTACCTAATTTTTTCATAATTTTTGTTTCAGTAGATTCGGAAATAGAAAGAAGGGGGGGGGGGAGATTCTGCGTCGATAGATATTTTGAGTATCCGTCAACTCCCTGGCTGACCGCCCGAAAAGTAATGTTTGTGTGTAACGGAAAAATCCGTTTTTCTCAAAAACTATGTGCCCTAGGAAAATTGCAATAGTTTTTCTGCAAGGTTCAAATAAACTCCTACACTACCCTTAATTTTTTCATAATTTTAGTTTCAGTACTATTCGAAAATATAGGAGGGGGGGTGGGGGGGGGGAGGGCATATTTTTGACGAAATCTCTGAAAATATAATATCTAAAATTAAAACAAATGTATTTTTGAATTCAATATTAAGAGATCTTATACACGATACACAAAAAGACATTTTTTTTCAAGTAATTTAATTGGACCCTCTAAATTTTTCCTAAACATATTTGAGAATGGCTAGTAATCTGAAAATATGTGGGTAAAAAGGCTTTATAACTTTTCAGAGTTTGAACTTTCCACGCCCCATAGTTTACGAGAAAAAGGGCTGTAGCAGACGGATACAGGAGTGATCTTATAATGGTTCCATTTTTACTTTTTAAGTACGGAACCCTAAAAACATATGAATAGTGAAAATTATTAATAAATTCGCATTAAAAAGTATGAATTATGATCTACATTAAGTTTCACATAGATAAATATTCCTTTTTGATGGCCTAAAAGGACCATATCATGTTAACAAAGCAGCCATAGAAAAGAAATTAGTTTTTAGTATTAGTATAGAAATTAGTATTAAATTTTAACCGGAAAAAAAATATGGTATTTCCTTACATATAAAGTGAGTTTGTTTCACACTAAAATATTTTGTATAATTTTTCTGATATTTTTCTAATTGAATGAATGTTCCCGATACATCTCCTTATAAGACATAAATTTTATTTTTCTAAATTTATGCGGATAAACACCTAGCACATTTTCTTTTATAACTCTATGAAGATTCTAGAAAAAGTAATAAACAATGCTATTTTTCCGGGCTGCATTGATTCAAGGAATATCAAAATTGGGTGTTACAGTTTGAAAATTAAAAGTTGGCACAATTTTTAATATGTAAACGACCTCTATTGCAAAATGTATCTTCATATTCGGAAAGTAGTCAAAATTCTGAATCAAAAGATACCTCTCGCATCTCTCTGCAAGAATTTGAAGGTATGGGAATGTTGTCTCCCTCTCTTTATTTTCTTTTTTAACTGTACATTTATTAACAGAGTCTTTAGAAATTTATTTTGGCTTATTAAATTATGGAGAAATATTTTTTTTTAATCTACAATTTTCACTTTAGAGCTTCAAAATTATAACTTTTTTAATCATCATTTTCTTTCCTTCCAAACTTTTTGATTTTAATGGGTTTTAATTTGAATGCAACTGTCTTATATGATCATTAATATTGTAATTCCACACCATGGCTTTCGGACATACACTGCTTGACAATTGCTAAGGAACACTGACATTTTTTGAAATAAATAATCACAGGCAATGATTGAAGAAATGAAACTAAGAACATATGAAATAGAGGTAGAGTGTTATATTTGTCATGCAAAATATGGTACAGATCGTACCACATGGGAAAGCGGGATAACAAAAAAATAAAGAAATGTCTCCTTTGAAAATTTTCGGAGTCGCAAAAAAAAAGGGTCTTTTACGATGGAAGGATGAGAGATATCAGTCTCTCAGTAAGGAATATGGCCTCCTCGGACACTAGTGCACATTTTGCATCGGTTATTCATGCTATCTATTAAACTACTGAAGAGTCCTTGGGGGATATTGTCCCATTCCTCTTTCAAGGCGTTTTTCAGATCTCACACCGTTCGGGGAGGGTGACTTCTTTGAGAAATACCTTTGCCAAGAGCATCCCAGGCATGCTCCATAGGATTTAAGTCTGGAGAGTAAGCAGGCCATTCCATACGTTCAATATTTTCACTTTTTAGTGTGTGATACTTCAGACACTGTGTGGATGCGCATTGTCGTCCATAAAAATAAAGTATGGACCTACCACATCCCTAAAAAGACGAACATGGTCCAGAATAATCTTTCTATACAATACCATTGTGATGTTACGGTACCTCGCTCAAAGATGTGAAGCGGTGTTCTGCCATTGTGCATAATGCCTGCCCACACCATCATACTTTGGCCATATAGATCACGTTCATGAACATTCTGTGGTGCATGACATGTTCCTCTCTCTCTCCACACTAACTGATGGACAGAACAATGTCATAGTGAAGCGGGATTCGTCGGAGAACATTAGTCTGGACCACTGTTGCTGACCCCAACCAATATGTTCCTTACACTAACGCAAGCTTTCTCGACGATGGCGTGGTTTAAGTGGGATGCATTGAACAGGCCTCTGTGCATGCAAACGAGCCTGATTTAATCACCGAGAAATGGTTCTGGCAGATATACGTGTACCGGTAGCGATTGCAAGGTCTGCAGCTATCTGACTAGAAGAGAGATGCCTGTTTCTTTTTGCCTCTAGGGATACATATCGATCCTCTTGAAGTGTGTTGTTCTTTCTACGACCACCGGAATACTTTTGCATTGCATTTCCACTTTCAGCAACCTTTTTTAATCGCGAAATGACACTTTTGGACACTCCCATTACTGTGGCCACAGTAGTGACACTTTAACATGCTTCGAGCCGTCCAACTGCTCGTCCACGATCGTATGAACTCAAATGATGTCTTGCAGACATTTTGCACTATAATTATTGTCGTACCACACGGAATTTCACAGAAATTAGTTCAACAACCTAAGGCGCCATGTTTTCCAAACACCTAACTGCATAAATTTTCGAATGAATATTGGGCTCCCGTGCACTACCTTTCAGGCAAATAACAGGTCCTGCCTTAGTGCGCTATCTACAATTAATTTTACTATGGTTGGTTGGCTGTTGGGAACGCTATGTTGAAAAAACGAGTTGTTCCTTAGTAATTGTCAAGCAGTGTATAATCTGATGAATGGTGTACTTTAAAATGTTTTCTTAAGTGTGTATTTAATATTCTGTTAAAGAATTTTATTATTAGGATAATACAGGCTAAAAAAATATCGGAATTATTTTTTAGAAATTTAATTGGGTCGGGCGGAATTTAGAGAATTTTGTTTGGGTAATGTCGGGATCGAGTTTTTAGCTTTTATAACGGGTTAGGATAAGCTCTCTCTGGCCTGGTCTGCTTCTGAAAATTTCGGCCAATGCACGCCTCTAGCATAGTTACGCGGCATTCGTAAGCAAGCGATCAGTGATTAACCGAAACTCAATTAAAATTATGTAAAATTAAGCAATTTTAAAACAATTTGGTGGAGAAAATTGTTAATTGGCCACACTCGTCCAGACCCCATGGTCTCTAAAAACACGCTAATATCATGTCAGCTGTATAGAAATAAAAAGCTGCCCACCAGGCCTTTGGGCCAAACCAACAACAACACGCTAATTTGCTTTGTTTTAAAAATAAGAAAAAAAAAGTCTGCATATGTAAAAACTCAATAGCCATTTGAAGAATAATTACAAAGTATTAAAAGCGCTTTTATTTGAATAAAATATTACTGCCCGCTCTCCCCACTTCTTCAGAAAAATAAAAGAAAGGAAAATAATGGAAAAGGAATTATGAACGGACAAATTTCTGGAATTTATGTAATCGTAGTGAAATGTATTTTATTTCTGAAAATATTTAAGTTTTTTGAACGTAGCATTTTCAATATGACGACATTTTCATTAGCGGAAGCTCTATATTTCATGATTTGTAAATGCAAATGCACTTAATCTGTTGAATATGGCACGATTTTTCCCATATAAAAATCAAGACCCATTTATCATAATAATATGATAAGGATGGGAGTCTTGATAAAAACTATATAATTCCTATAATGTCATTTGAAATATGACGCAATTTTCACCATCAAATGCTTCTCGCATACGTAATAGTAATTTAATTAATTTAAAGTTTTTGTTCTTTTTCGATATTTATACGGGTGAATAAAAACGTCTATTTCAAAATATGAATTAAATCTCTATTAAAATAATGAAATTTTGAATAAAAATTGGAAAATGAAATGTCAAATTTAGAAAGTTATTGGACACACTACAATCTAGTCAAGTCATTTTGTGCCTGCAAAAGGTTGGTTAAATTACTATGTATAAGTTTTTGATCCTATAAAACTTACCTAACTGAACTATCTTGACCGATTTCAACATTAATTAGCTCTTAAAATAATTCTTTTCAGCGTGTTTATCGTAGATTTCTTTATAAAACTACCAGTTTTTATGTTTTTATATGCAATAGTTTTTGCAGGATAAACCGAAATTATTTAATAATTATTGATAAGGGATCCAATCCGGCCTTCTTGGATTACAGAACGTAGATGAAAACCATTTTTTTAACCGAAAACTCTAAACATTTAATATATTTTTTTAGATTGCCCGCTTACAACATCAAAAAACAATTTTATATAAAAAAATATCAATAATGTATTCGAATAAAGTTTCAAAATGTATTATGAACAATATTTCCGTATTATACGCATGTCAAGAGTTAATATCCGAAGGAATCGCTAAATATTTCGCTACTTACAGCAGCCTTTTTCATGACGATTATTTGAATGGTTTTCATTACATGTCTGTTAAATGTGTGTTTTATTTATTGATGAAGTTTTATTTTCGTTATGGAATATTAGCTGGAAATAAATGTTGAACAATTTATATTGCTTTAAGTGTAAACGGGTTAATCATAATCGGGCTGTACGCGACAGAGATAGGTTTTTTTAAAACATCATGTTTGAAAATTATTTTAAAAACCACAAAAATCAGCAAATTAAATGGGCGGATTTTAGGCCTGAATTTGTATAACATAGTCTTCATAACATTCTGAGGTTTAAAGGCTGTACCAATATTAATTGATTTGAATAAATTAGATATTTTTTCTGGCAAATTTTTATAATATGGAACATAACTTGTAAGGACTCCCGTGGTTTATGAAGGATGATACAGATTGCTCTGAAAAAAATATTTTTAGCCATCGTATTAAGGTAATCATTATATTTCAAATAGAAAAAGATTTTTCCTGTTTCTAATTGAAAGATTTCGTCATTGCTAGTATATTTTCTTGCTCTTTGAGCTAAAGTTCTAAAACAACAACGATTTTATAGGAGCCAGGATTTTCAGAATTAAAATTTAAGTATGACCAAAAAAAACGTTGCCTTACGGTATACAGATGTTGAAATTTCTTGACCGGTAGCTTTTTCTTTTCTTTCAGTCAAAGGGAGTTTACAGTCAGTTTCATTTTTAATTGTAAACTGTATTGCTGGACATACAGAATTAGATTTTCTTAAAATTTCAGTTAAATCTTCTTGTTTGGCAATAAAGAAAACGTCGTCCGTCAACATATTTTTTTCCAGAAGCAAATTTTGAAGTCTAAAAGTAAAATTATTTCAAGTTCAAGAAATTGCATCACGATTTCGGCAATTATTGCTGAGATGGTATTTTTCATTTATTTGTCATCGCATTAAGGGATAACACCATTTTGAAGCGATGGAATTTAAGACTTTTTTGGGAATATTTTTTAAATAAATGCGAAGTGGTTATAAGAATCCAATTACGCTAATTTATTATACATATATTAAAGTAGAAAATAATAATTATTATTTTAGCTAAAATATTAAAAAATGACTGCTTGACAGCTGATGCTCATAAAAAAAAAGAGGACCAAAAGATGGGCACAATAACTTACCGTAGGTCTTGAATTTGAACAATAAAACACCAACAACAAAAAATCATTTTTTAGTCCAAAAGGATGAGATGTATGTCACAATTTTTTTTAAAATATGTATTTTTAGTAAAATAGCATCGATTCAAAATAACATGTAACTTTTCAACCGAAAAATTCGTTATTTAAAGTTACACAGAAAAACGAAATATCAATATTTTGGAAAAAATCCTGCCTTTTTTGCTAAAAAAATATGCGACAATTAATTTTTAAAAAGATCCGAGCTGATTGATGGAAAATATTTATTATCTCTTAAATATTTCTTTATTATCTCTTAAATAAACAAGGACGAAAAATAAGTACCGAGTACGACCTACTTACCGTAGTTCTTGAATTTGGACAATAAAACACCACCAACAACAAAAAATCATTTTTTAGTCCAAAAGTATGTGATGTATGTCACATTTTTTTTAAATATGCATTTTTATTGAAATGGCATCGATTCAAAATAAAATGTAATTTTCAACCGAAAATTTCGTTACTTAAAGTTACACAGAAAAGCGAGATATCAATATTTTGGAAAAAATCCTGCCCTTTTTGCTAAAAAAATATGCGACAATTAATTTTCGAAAAGATCCGAGTTGATTGATTGAAAATATTTATTATCTCTTAAATAAACAAGGATGAAAAATCATACATCAAGTATAAATTATGAAACACTTTCCAACACATTCAGAATACTGTAACAAAGCTTCACATTATAATATGTTATGAAAGAGGATGTCTAAGTAATTTGGAAAACTCATAACACGTTTCAAAACCCAATGCCAGTAAACGTAAATACCATCAATAGTCGGAAAAGTATCCGAATTCTTTTGTGCAGCCCTGTATAGGATCTATAGATTTGTATATATACTACAAAGTATTCTAAAATTTACTTCAGTTAGGAAACGCATAGAACAATTGAAAATTCTCCCTCAGCAAATTTCGCCCATAAACGGAAATGTACTTGAGATCTTTTGTGCAAGTGAAGCCCTGTATAGGAACTATAGAATTTATATACATGAGGTAATAGGCAAGAAATTAGTTAAATTTAAAAATGCGTATACCACAGCTGAAATTGCACTTCCAGCAATTGTTATACAGTTATTATTGACAGACAGTACTGTAACGGAATTGTTTCGTGTGTCCCTGTAAATGAACGATGAATGCTACACACACCTTATTCTATAGTAAGCATCTTGTAGTGCACCTCAGTGATATATATCAATATCAATATGTTTCAAATAGTGTAACACTCTTAAAGTACATCGCAAATGATTTTCCCCCATAAACGTAACGTAACGTAATTCTTTTGACTGTCCCTGTAAAGGAACTATAAATGCTACACACTTCCTTTTCAATACCGAACAAGCCATAGTAAACCTCAATAACATATATCAATTGCATGGCAATTCGAGAATATTTTCGCGAGTTAGAGCACGGAAGACGGCAGACAGATAAATCGAATTCATAAACACTTTTCAGCTATGTTAGAAACTTCCCGTCACAACGCTAAATAACGTTCCCGGATACAGATAAAAGGATTAAAAAAAAATTCTGTGTGACCTCATAGTAACCCACGAATCTGTAATCTTTCCCTTATTATCGGATATATTTAGGGGGGGGGGGGGGGAAATCCGCTTCCTAAGAAAACAATAAATCCCGAAATTAATAAAAGCATCTTTTCCGAACATGGGAACCCATTTTCTGCAGACGAACATTTTTTCCGGCACTAAAAACGAAAAAAAAAACTTTTAGTGCCAGAAAACGTTGAAAATTAATAAAATTCAAAGTATTACACCTCGGTGAGTTTTAATCATATAGAAGAATGGAATTTTTGCTGTTTTACTTGTGGAGCATGGAGAAAGTTTTTCTAAATATAACTTATAGAACCCAGTTTAAAAACTTAAATTTCGTAAGTTTTTAAAAAATAACTATTTTGATGTAAATGAATTTTTATATGATAAAGAACAACATTTGGAATTTTTTTTCAATCGGAATTATACCTCTAAAGCCTAAAACTAACGATTTAGGAATCAGCTAATTGATCAACAATAAGAAGGGGCATCCTGTATAATTATATTAAAAGAATGTTTAGTGATGGAAGGAAATATTTAGAGCAATATATCATTTTCTTATGTAGATTCAATTGCTTTTCATTCAGAACTGAACATTAAAGTCTATCGTGTTTTAAAATTTGGACACCGGATTAAAAAAGTTCCAGGTTTTTGTGCACTTTACTGTAAGTAGACATGTTGACAAGGGAGGCAAAAAGTTATAGAGCTGAACTTACTTATTTATATGGTAATGATCGGGGGTCCCCGAATTTATGCGCCGAAGTGGCTTATTCGGGCCCTAAATATATTTTACGTTTTAATTTAAATTTATGATGCAATTTATTATATCTCACCTGTTTATTTAAAAGTTACAAAATAGAATAAATTAAAAGTGACTTCTTTTTAAAATCATGTGAAATGCTTGTCTGGGATGTTATAATAAAAGTCGGTCTACATCATTAAAAAAAAAAAAAAAAAAAAAAACACGCGTACAACAAATGATCAATTTTCTTTACAGAAAATTTTCATTAATTGGTACTTAAAGCGGGTACTTCAATATTTTTCTATTTAGCAATGATTAAAATAAAAAAAAAGTTTCATTCTCAAATTTAATTTGAAATGCTCCTCTCTCTCTCGGCGTGTTTCACGCATGATGCATTTTTGAGTGGGGCCCGCACTTAAAAAAATAGCATGGCTGATCGATATTTGCAATCGATTATTTTTTCCAATGGTATTGCGATACTCTACTAAACCGACGCATTTTCCTGTATGCATACAAATATTTACAGCACTCTTTGGGGAGATATTTATGATTCAAATGTAATCTCTCAAATTTGAGACAATGTTTTTAGAATGGTATTCGTTTATAAATGTTTGTTATAAATGCGAATATCGTATTAAAAGTTTTTTTCAAATTTAGAAAACAAGAGTTATAAGGCAGTAAAATGAAAAGTTTAAATTTTCTACTGAAATTACACTTCATCAATTCAATTCGTATCTGATCGTCTAGCAACGCTAACTGACAAGTAGGCGAAGATATTAGAAGGATTTTGTATGAGGCTTAGGATTATGATTATAAAAACTTAATGTTAAATAAAATTATTATCATGTGTGATGAAATTAGAGACGTGCAGCATAATTTATAAATATTCCTTACTTGACATTTCTTTCCCTTTTAAGGGGATGGCAACAGCAGCGAAATTGCATGTAAAACAGATGACATTGATGAATCTTTCTCTCGGGAACTATTGTGCAAAATGTGTTCTGTGCAATAATTTGCGAATCTGAACTGCAGTATTTAACAGCGCATTACATGAAATCATAGATTTTTCCATTGACACTTGCTGGTGAGACCAAATGCTGAACCACCAAAGAAATTAATTTTCTTGCTGGCAACACTTGTCTACATATTCGTTATTAGGTTGTAGATATTTCTAATTCCAAGGGTTGTCATGTTTTATTGATGGATTTCTTCATCTGGCATTGCTTTATTTTACAAAATTAGATTTGCATACAAAATTAGATTTATTTATTATTTGCAATTAGAATTGTTTTCTGTAATTTTCCAGATTATAAATTTAGACAGCTCAATATAATAACAAAATTAACTCTCAACAGAACTCAATAGAATTAACATTTTAAGAGTGTGTTGGAGCAGGGCCCGACTTAGACTATCTAGGGCCCCGGGGGAAGCATCTTTCTGGGGAGCCCCCTTCTATCTGTCCATAGAAATTGTTTGGGAATTATGTTGAAGTCACTAGTATTAAACGTCATGCCTATTGTATGTATACATAAATTTCGAACCAAGTACTATTTACATCTGTATACAGGGTATCACAAGAAAGATGCTCACAACTTTAACAGATGACAGAACACTATTTTTTTTGTATATGAATATAACGACTCATATGAGCTTCTGAAGTGTAAATACGGGTCTTTCAGTCACTCTTGGTTATTTATTATAATATAAAATTTTCTACTTCATTATAAAATTTAATCTTTGTATTGCATCAGCATGCATTTGGATCATTCCATAATATGGAAAAACAAATGAAGGCATGCACTTATACTAATAGCAACAAATTTCAACACTTGTTATGTTGATTCTTCATTCCTCATTCTCTTCAAAGTACTTTTGTATAAAATTTTACAGCAGTAGTTTTATGATGATGTAGATTGTTCCTTTTTGGGGAGGAAGGGACATGGGGCACAGGAAGATTGTGGAAGTGGGGGACTACACTCCCTTCCTAAATCTTTGAAAATGCAAGAATTTTGGTCACTTTTGGTCAGTTTGAACCATTTTGCACCCTTTTAACAAAAATCCTGACTAAGCCCAGAGGGGGCCCCAGGGCAGCTGCCCCGCATGCCCCTGCATAAGTCGGGCCCGTGTTAGAAAGTTAAGTAAACAAATCCATTGGTAAATACATGAGTCAACAGTAATTTTATGTCCCAATGCAATAATTACTGTAAGAAAAGTAAATAAAATTTATGCAGTACAGGGTTGCGCAGAGAGTAGCCTCTCGTTATATCAGTCGCTGAAATATAGGCTATAACCCTGTTTTACTGCGTCTCGAAAATATTAGCTGTAGTTTAATCCCATTTTTTTTTATGTAACTATTATTTAAATGTTGATTGTATTGCGTATAGCTCTCTAACTTTCGCTAAGAAAATTGTTACATGTATATAAACTAACATTTTGGAAACAAACGAAAAACTTTTTCTTGTAAGTTATCTTTCTTAATTTTTTAATGCTCTCGTTTATATTGCACTTATTTGATTATACTCCGGCGGACGTGATACAACGAAGGGTCACTGTATTATTTAATTCGCGTCTTCAATTTCGAGTGTGAGATTGAATGATCCTTTGGCAAAATCTGAAAGTAGCGAGGTAAGTGATTACTTTTGAAAAGTAGCTTGTAGTCGCTACTTTTTAAAACAAGTAGTTACAGTTGTAGTTAACTACATTTTACACAAAGTGGTTCTAGTTCTAATTTACTCACAATAAAAAAGTAAATTTTTCCGACCACGGTCTCTATTGTATGTATTGAACCCTGATCCTATAAAAGGAACATAATTTATAACTTAACTTTTACTGAACGAATTTCGAAGATTTTTGCACTAGTAGTTGAGTAATTTTGAAATGGAGGTTTAAAATTTTTGAGCATTTTTTGAAAGGTGATTAGATATAGACATTCGCCGTTCGGACATATAGACATTCGGACATATAGAGCGCCGGCAGAACGAAATTCAGGGAGGGGCAAGAATTTGGAACGGTAATGCATGTGGTCCGCAACCGTATCGTAGGCCGCGTTTTCTAAAATAGAGAATATAAACATTAAACAAGCTAAACGAAGAATTTTTTGCCAGAACACTCTATGCAAGACAATTTTTAAACACAACAACATAAAAAAAATAAAACATAAATTTAACAATTAATAGATATGAAATATTCAAAAATAAGTTTCTACCGGTGTTTTCCACATTGATAATATGAACAGGAAATAGCCAAAAAATTGTTTTTTTTTTTTTTTTTCGTCATAGAAGCAGTAATTAAAAAAAAAAATCTTAAAAAAAAGGAAAATTGTCTTTTGGGGGGTTTAAGGGGGCAGAGTCATTCCGATGAAAAAAAAAAAAATCCTAGTTCTTATTTCTCTTAAGGCTGCTCGTCACTAAACTTCCCGATTCCCCCCGCTAATGTTAATCCAATGGGCGTAGGATACATTCGTATTTTCAAAATATCTCTTCGGGAATTTACTATTTTTAACTTATGTTTCCTGTGTACTGTTCTTAAAGAATCTCTCTTTTTTTCTTAGCTATCAAAATATTTCTAAGCTATGTGCTTAATTTATATTTTTATGTGTTAAAATCTTAGCGAAACTGAATACGATTTTAACATTTCATATAAAATTAAGTATATATTTTAGAAAAAAAAAATGACAACTAAGAAAAAAAGCGACATTCTTTAAGAACAATACAAAGAAAACAGAAGTTAAAAATATTAATTTTCCGAGGAGATATTTTAAAAATACGAATGCATCCTACGCCCATAGGAATAACATTAGCGAGGGGAATCGGGAAGTTTACTGACGAGCAGCCTTAAGTGTTTAGTTATTTTAAGTCTATAAAAATGAATTTTACTATTTTTTGAAAATCATCAGAGATAAAGAAAATTTAGTTCAATGAATTAAAAAAACCCTGGGAGTAGGGGGAGGTCAATTCCCCATCTGCCTTCTTTTTGCCAACGCCCTATAGAATTATGACCATATTTATAAGGCGATTTATAGCGATATTAAGTCATAGAAAAATCATGCAAGTGACCTATCAACAACTGACAATGATAGACGTATCAAAGCCGAGGCTCAATCAATGATCCTACAAACCATGAAATTTGGAGGATAGGTATCCATACAGGAAGGATTTTGAAGAATATTTAACATATACTTTATTATTTTTGTGTACAGAAAAGAATAATTATAAATTTTTCTTTAGGATTAGTAAAAATATTTATTTAAAAAATAAGTTTTAAAGAAAAAAAAAGCTTTATTAAACAGTACTTTTTACTACGAGAATAATAATTTCAAAATTTCCGCTCAAAACAACAACAACAACAACAACAACAACAAATCTTGAAGAATATCAAATAATATATTACTGAAAAACACTGTGCAAAGTTTCATAACTTTATATTTCATAGAAATTTAGATATATCAATTTAAATATGATAAATCTTCATGAATTTCTTGTTAAAAAAATGCATTCTTAGAAAAATGAGCATTTAAATCTTAGAAAAAGGCACAGGAACCATAGGCAGTGCCAGCATAAAAAACATTATATTTTTTCGTCAAATTATCGCATCTATGCGGTTCGCATAATTTTTAACCGACTTTCAAAAAAGAGGTTATACAATTTATTCGTATTTATATATATTTTTTTTTTAATGAGTGGGTTGGGTTGATTATTGACGGCCAATTATCTACACTAGGGATATAGGCCCGGGGAAATCTACCTGTGCCTGTCGAAATCTACCTGTGCCTGTAGGCCGAGCCGTCAGGGATTTTTTTTAATGGAAGGGCCTCGTTTCCGTGGTGGTCTCATTATAAATTTTACCAGGATTTAAAAATATTGTGTTTGTCTTTCTGTCTTGCTTTATTTTTTTTTCTTTTTAACATTTTCCAACATAGTTGAAAAGTGTTTATGAATTCGGCTTGTCTGGCCGTCTGTCCATACTCTAACTCGCGTAAATATAGTTGGATTACTATGTAATTGATATATGTTATAGAAGTTTACTATGACATGTTTGGTACTGAAAATGAAGTGTGTCACATTTATCGTAAGTTTACAGAGAACTCGAAATAATTCCTTTACATTATGGTCATAGGGAAAAATCGTTTGCAGTGAGTGTATTTTAATAGTGTTACACTATATTTCAAATATATTGAAACTGATATACATCACTGGGGTGTACTACAAGATGCTTACTATAGAATATGGCGTGCAAAGAATTTATCGCTCAATTACAGGGACACACAAAATAATTCTGTTACAGTACTGTCTATGAGCAATAATTGCTGAAAGAGTGTTTTCAATTTTGGTATACGTTTTTAAATGTAACTAATTTTTATTTATTACTTGGTGTGCATAAATTCTAAAGATCATATGCAGGTCTCCAGAAAAGAATTCGAGTGCCTCTTATTCACGTAAATTGTTGAAAGGATATGTTCAACTGTGTTACGCATTTCCTAGCTAAATTAAAAATTTTCATACTATGTATATTACACGCCATCACATAGATCATATACAGGGCTGCGAAAAAGAATTCGGATATTTTTTCGGCTATAAATGGAAATTGCTTATATTGGGTTTTCAATTGTGTTATTTGTTTTCCAATTTGTTTACTTAGACACTGGGTGGGGCTAGTTGAGCTTAAGCCGAAAGGTAGGCCTCCCCGCCCGGTTTGACTTTGACTTTGTTTACTTAGACATCATCTTTCACTTTATTAAACGGTGAAGTTTTAGAATTATCTGAATGAGATGGAAAGTATTTCATAATCTATGCTTGACGCATGATGTTTCTTTCTTGTTTATGAATGTGCTCGAATTTTTGAACGGATGCTCCAATTTTGATAATTCCTTTTTTATTGGAAGGGCCTTTTTTTCCGGGGTAAGGCTTCTACTATAGAATCTCTATTCCAGGGTATGGTCCCATTACAAATTTCATGAGGATCCAAAAGTGTTATATTTGTCTTTCTGTCTACTTTATTTTCTTTCTCTTTCTTTTTCTGTTTTTATAGGCTAATTTTAGTGAAAATTGGCTAATCATCCCGAATTTCGGATACGGTATTAAGGTACATAGTACTAACTTTATATTTAAAAAAAGTCACCGTACCGTGAATAGATTTTTTCTTTTTTTCAAGGACACATAGAATATTTTACTATATGATAGTCTAATTCGTGTCAAAACGAGCGATATTGATAGCAGTGGAATTTAAAAGTAGATATAGTTAACAATAAAGACCTACCACAAAACACTCGGTTTTGCCTAACTACTGTCGCTAAAAAACGGAAACTGTCGTGCAATGAATAAATATTAGCGCAATCGGGAAACAATCTTTTGAAGTGGATTTTATTTTTCTTCTTAGAGTATTTTTAAGCATAAAAAGCAAAAGTGTTGTTTTTTTTTAAATTTATTTTAAAGATTTTTGTGTCTTTGACCAATCTTAAAATGTATTTAGGTATTTCTATAGCATATTCTTACGAAGTTTCATAGTGACCCAATAATTATAAATATCCAAAAAACGCTTTCAACTGTGTTGAAAAGGATTGCCTGCGGATGAGACTTGGCTCATTTATTGGAATTTATTATTAAAAAATTTCATAAAGGAAGTTGTCATTAATGTTTTTTTCCGCTCTATTTTATTTGCATATATAAATATGTGGATAATTTCAATATTAAAAATAGTTCATAAATAAGTAAATAGATAAAAGAGCGTTTAAATAAAAGTGTGAGGCATGGATACTGGCAGAATGAAGTTCAGGGAGAGGTAAGATTCTGGTACATATATGGCTGTGGTCCGCAGGCTTGGCTGAGTTTTTTAAAATGGAGAATATATAAACATTAAATAAGCTAAACGAAGCTTATGTTTTGGACAGAAACCCTCGTGCAAGACAATTCTTAAAACATATCAACATAAAAAGCAATACAGAAATTTAACAATTAAAAATATTTTAAAAAAATTAAAAATAAGTTTCTATCAGCGTTTTTCAATAAGAACATTTTAAACTACAATTTCTTTTTTCAAGAAAATTTTGAAAGAAAAGATCCCTTGTTTAAGATAAATTTTCAACAAATGAATATACATTCATAAAGTAAAAAGTATAGTATAAAGTAATATAGAACTTAAAATGGATTTCTGAAAAGGGTTCAGGGGCGTTGCCCCCTCCTCTCCCCCCTCCCCCCCCAATCTCTCGACGAAAATTATTTTGAGTTACCCGTGAAGAATAAATTTGAATATATTTTTGAAAAACGGAGAAATTTTTTTTTTGTTAATTAAATTTTCAAAATCCAGGGAGTTACTACCCCCTCTCTCCATCCCTTCCTTAGCCGGCCCCATGCTTTGAGGCAAGTTTTAATTGAAACTTAAAAACTAAGTTGAAATTTTCAAAAACATTTACAATTTAACAGGTCATCCGGAAATATTTTTTTTTTCTTTGTTAGCGTGCTTTGGAAACCAAATCATTTCGAGAACCAGTTATTGTCAAAACGTTTCTAAGAATATCATTGAAAATGCTAAGTTGTTTTTTTTTGTTTTGTTTTGTTTTCTTCTCCATCTAAAAAATGACGTCAAAAAAACTAGTTTTTCTAGTCAGGCGCTCTTCTTTTTCTTTGACTCAAATTTTCTTTTGCCTTTATTCTAAAACTCCGCTTGGTAAACTAAAGAATAAATTATGTGAAGCTGAAAAATTTCTATCTGCTGAGTGTAGTTTACTGCAGAAAAAAAAAAAAAAAAAAAAAAAAAGAAGTATTATAAGACTTTTTCTTTTAATGGTTTTCATATAAATGCTTGGGTATGAAACGCATTTTACAATTTTTGCTTAATATTAAGGCTCCTCATTAGTCAGATCAGATCTCAAATTCCCCCCTCCAATGTTAATTCTATGTGCGTAGAATGCGTTCGTATTTTTAAAATTTATCATCAGAAAATTAAAATTGTTAACTTCTTTTTATATATACTCTTCTTAAAGAATGTTTTTTTGCTTTTCGGTTGACAAAATATTCCCCAAATATCTATTTAGTCTTATTCTAAGAGTTAAAATCTTATTCAAAGCTCGACAGCTTCATTAAGATTTTACACTGAAACATAAAATTAAGTTACATATAGGTATTTTACAAAGCGAAAAGGAAAGAAACATCGTTTTAGAAGAGTACAAGGGAAAAAAAAGTAGAACATTTTAATTTTCTAATAAGGGATATGTAAAACAAATAACACTCAAAGTCCACAGGAATTATTCGAGGCTCGACAGTTTCACTGAGATATTGCACTTGAAATATAAAATTAATTATATATTTTTGAAGAATTTTACCAAGCGAAAAGCAAAGAAATATCTGAAAAGTGTCCAGAAAGAAGAAATTAAAAATTTATAATTTTCTGATAAAGAATTTGCAAAGGACCACAGCACTCCAAGTCCCTAAGGAATTATTCAAAGCTCGACGCTTCACTAAGGTTTATTCTAGCGACTAGGGCTGAGAAATTTGTGAAAAAATGATTTTTTTTTTTTTTTTTTTTTCAAACGGTGGCTATTTGAAGTGAAGTTTTGATGATAAAAAAGCGAGCGAAAAAATAATTATTTCGTTTAAGTGCTGCATAGTTATATAAGAGAAGAGCTGACAAAATTAGAAGTGAATCGATTTAGTAACTTTGGAGTAATTGTGGTTACGATTTGAAAAATTGCGCTTTTGAGGAAAACGAGTTTTGTGTTATAATTACAGTAGGATACTTATTATTATTTTTTACTCACATAGGCTCATCTGTTTCAGCACCATGAAGTAATCCCTATTCAGTTTTGATAAAGGTTCTAAAACGAAAAATCGATTTTTCGAAATTATATTAATTACTAGGTGTTATCCCCTTAAGAATTATAAAACTAAAAATAATTGTACGATGTCTCATGCATTTATCTTTCATAGAAAATTCCATGTATTATTTTAAATATGACAAATCTTGAAAGAATACAGCCTGGGCAAAAGTACTGGCATCCCCATATTTTGAATATACCTTTAAAAATAATCGTCGAACGTAAATGTTTACCTGCATAAAATTATGAATAACCCCGTATTTTTAAAATTATCACAGTTTGTAACAAATTAGAGCAAACGAGAAACTGAACTTTTTATTTACCCTTTTAATTAAATCATTTGCTTTAAAAAGATTTTTTCTTTTTAATTTTTAAACTACTTTGTTTTTCTGAAAGCTTTGTTGTTGTGTTATAAAAATTAATCGATAATCATGAAGACTAGAATATATATTGCAGAAAATGCTAAAATACAGTTATCAGGAACAAAAATAATAAAGAAAATTTTTATGTTAAAAAAAAGTAGATACAAAAACATGTTTTCTTTGTTTCAGTAATCGTAAGAGTAATTATTATGTATAATAAATATATTATAGTTATAGTAGTTATAGTTATTGTTATAGTTATAGTTATAGTATTTAGTTAACGTTTTTCCATTTTCTTTTTCTGCCTCTACTTTTTCTTTCTTTCTTTTTTTGCTCTTTTCTTTTTTTAAAAGTTGGTTTAAACTAGAAATTGCTTTGAAAAATCATATCACAGACGACGACTTATAGAGATATCTAGTGTTTAAAATTATTTTTTAAATCTTTAAAACGATAACCAGAATATAAAGCTGCAATCTGTTGGAAGCATTTCTTTTTTAATTACATAAGACGGCACCAAAATCCCCCCCCCACACACACACACATGTAAAAATAATGGTTGATTCTTATAGAGTTTACCTCACTATTTCAAAAATTTACAGTGAGATTATTGTATCACGCGCCGTTATTTATGTGGGGTGGGCTGTTTCGAAAATTAAAGTATTTTATGTTTTACTAAAACGTAAGAGAAAATTGTTTAAACAAGAACATGAATATGTTAATAGTTAATATATATAAATAATCTGTAAATAAATGTATAGAAACATTAGCGAAGAGACAGTGGAAAAAATAATTAAAATATGTTAGCTATAACTGCTGGACACGAAAGGGAACGAAATATTAAACGAACAATGCACATGCACGAGGCAAATATCAACAAAATATATTTATATGTTTTATTGATTTGTTACTAAGGAAGTGAAAATACCTTTGTCATGTTTTTAATTTTATCTAGCATTGTAAAGTAATATGACAATCCATCATTATTTCTTATTATTAGAAAACTGATTCTCAGAAAAATAGTACGAGTTGAGCAATTTGGATGCCCTATTTAGAATTAGGAATGTCAGATCTATATAGTTCGCATAATTGTTTCGCAGGGAGCAAAAGTTTTATCATTTTTATTTATTTATTTATTTATTTATTTTCTGTTCAGTGTTACCAGTAAATTAATCTTGTAAATACAAACTAAAAGTCTGAACAAGGCTGAAAAAGAAGCACAAACTGAAAAAAAAAAAAAAAAAAAAAAAAAAAAACTGTATGAAACAGATATCAAACCACCTGATGAACGATGTAGAGATTTGTGAAAATTATTTAAAACAGTGAAACGATATTAATAATTTTTCCAACGGTTGTTGAACCAGAGAAAGTTATTTCAACAGCTTGTTTTGCCGGAAGAAAAATATGAAGTTGTCTTGGAAACCACACACGCTTTTTTGTTACTGTTATCGCATACGCAACAATCGTTTAAGTATAGTTGATTTAAATATCAACAGTTGCAATTATTATATGCTCTTTATAAGTTAATTACACTTACGTTTCTTTGTTTTAGGTAACACTAGCGGATCCAACCCGGGTTTCCCGGATTCCAGAATAATGTGAAAACCATTTTTTTTAAGAAATATTTTTTTTGTTTACATAATATATTTTTTTAGATATCTAATATCATATCTAATATCAATTTTATATTTTTTGTATAAAAATGAACACTCAAAATATGCACTCATAAATAATCAAATATATAGTTTTTTTTTTTTTTCATTTGAAAAATATTCAGGACATTCTTTTGAAAAGTCGGGTAGACCCGACATCAATCAATGGAATCAAAACCCAAATCGAAACATTTAAAGTCAACCCGACACGTAACGAAAAAAATTAGCGTCAACTGGGGTTTGGGTAAAATCGGGTTATCCTACCCGATACAGGACCCTGGTTCGAATCCAGCCCCTCCCGTCTACCAGTTTTTGAGAACCGATCCTATCCTTCGCTGGTGAGACAAGGAAAGGAAAGGATATACGTAAGAAGGGACCGGTTCATTTAAATTCCATGATCGCTAAAACCCAGATTAACATATGTTAAAACTTAGCAGCGCGATTACTCATTACCTAATATAGTTATTAAAATACGGTTTTCACCATCAGAAAGTATACGTCAGATACCGACGATGTGCGTTTTTAAAAATTGTCTCCGTAAATTTTTAAAGAATTTATAAGAAGATGATGAAATTTCGTCAAGTGGAAATTTGCGTGAATTTAGCGAAGTGTATTTAGCGAAGTGTATTTAGCGAAGTGTATTTAGCGATCGTTGAGTTTCAGTGAAGCGGCCCCTTAAGTATAAGAAGTGTTCAGCAAGAAGCTAATTAAACAATTAAAGGATATTTATTTATTAACCACTCTGACGCGTAAATAAAATCTGCAAATAAGGTAATTTTATTTTTCTTCTTTATATTATTACAATTACTATTACTATTTTTAAAATTTATGTTTTCTGGACGTTGCTAGCAGCAGATGACAGAAAAGCTGATCAAGCAACTAAAAAAAATAATAATAATGCCTTAAAGAAAATAAAGATGCGCAACAAATTTTACGGGCACAAAACACTTTTATCACGCGAAGCGAATAATTAATATTATATGCACTTTCGAGTTTTGTTGGGGAGAAAAAAAAAATCTAATGTGATTTTTCAAGCTTCAATTGTGAGACGCTTCAAGAAATCTGCGTAACTTAATAATAAATAGCTCAGTTATTTTAAGCGGAATGATCTGTCGAAGCTATTTTGCTTAGAGTTCCTTATTTATATTTTATATATTAGGGCTTATGATTAACATAGAGCGGAGCCCTCTGGCACAGTGTTATTTAGTATTATTGAAAGAGATTTTCTATGGAAAATACAATTAGAACGAGGTTTTCAAGGCCTCTTAAAACTATGGAGTCGTAGGATTGTGTCTTACGGCCTAATGTAATATTCAAGTTCTGAGTATTTTTAAATTGTAATTTTGATACATCAAATAACACTTTTTCTGTTCGATGCACACTCTAGAAAGTTGTCAAGTACAAAGATTCAGACCTCTTTAAGTTCAAGTTGTCAGTTACTTACTACTGCTAATTATTATTATTATTTAAAAAATGTAGTATTATCGATTTGTTTTAGTTTGGGCGTGATGGATACATGTATTTTTCTATATTTGACACTATTTTTACGCTCTTAAAAATAAAATGTTTTGTTGAAAACAAAACAAAACAACAAAAAAAAACTTCAAAGATTTATTTAAAGCTGTATTTACACAATATACCACGCTAATTAAGTTCGCAAAAGATTTATATTTTAAATTGTCAAATAACACAATCGATATATTCTACTAAGCAACTTCATTGTAATTGGCATAAATAGAAATTAAATAAGATTAATAGCAAGAATAAACGTTAAAGAATGAATTAGATAAAATGTTAAGAAAAGGGCCGGAAAGATTAATGACAGTTTTACGTTAGCGTCTTATATATGAGAGAAAATGTCATATCTGAAATAATTGTTACATTACTTCCCATAAGGCGTAGCCACGACCTAAAGAAATCTGTGTATCACCGAGACAGTAGTATAAGTGAGAGGAGAGGCCACTGTATATACTTATACAGGGTGTCCCTTTATATCGTTGATCACTAGCTAATTTCTAACCCGCTAGTTTGAGAAATATATAGTTTCAATTGCAAATACGTTTCAAATGTTGCTCTCCATCATATATGACAGTCTATTTAGGTCAGAATAATTATTGTTGAAAAACCTACCGAATTTAAATTTTTATACGGTTCCTGGATCCTACAGTTATATTTAGAAAAACTTTCTCAATGCTCTAAAGTATAAAACAGCAAAAATTCCAGCTTTATACACCCAAAACTTACCAAGTTTTGATATTTTGAATTTTATGAATTTTCAACGTTGTCTAGCCCTAAAAACGGAAAAACGTTTTCCTAATAAATATTAAGACCTATAGCAAACAGGCGTATTTGTATTGATAATGTAAAGTGAAATAAAAGTAAAAATAGTTTTTTAAAAACATGCGTTTGTTAGTGAAATTAAAAGTAGAAATACACCGAATTTAAAATTCATTTTTTATTAACGAAAATTCACGTTCTTCATATGTTGTAACAATTCCAAGTAAAAACCATACATTAAAACTTCAAAATTAATGGATTAAAAAAAAATAATAATAAATATAGTTTTTTTTCAAGATATTGCAACAGAAAAGAAAAAAAATATACTATATTACTACATGTTACTTTACATTATTGTGATTGAAATAAAAATATTTAATGTTGAGTCACGTTCTAACAGGTTTTTTAAAAAATCACACATGAAATTTTTTTTTAATAATCTAGGTTTTCTAAATTGTTTTTTCAACGTATAATCAAAAGTTATTCAAACTTAATCTATATTAACTGATAATTAAGTTCTGAAAATACGAAAATATTGTATTGTCATCGGAAACATATGGAGAACTGTACATAATTTCTAGAACTCTAGCTCACCAAGAAGTGAGTAGAAAATAGATTATAAAATTTCATCTTTACATACATGAATCAAGTTAAGTTAAATAAACACATGTGATAAAAGAAAAGAAAGACAGAAAAAAAAATATTGTTATATGAAAAGTTATGGATTGCTATTGCATAATGATTACAATAAATATTCCCGCATAACATGATGTGTCTATAACGTGGAAAGATTCTGGCATATGTATATATATGCTGCGTTGAAATTTTAATAAAAAATTTTAGAAAATGTCATTTGGGAAAAGCTCTCATATATAAATTTCTAATCATTTCAAAAGACGAGTGTTGATTAAATAAAGCACTTACAAACATACTTAAAACTTACAAAAATTTCCCGATCTAATTGATTATTTTAATTGATGATTTAGTTTGTTTGTTTGTTTGTCTGAGTGGTCTGAACTAATAAGAATCAATTAGACAAATTAAAATCATTGATTTTTCACTTAAATAAATCATTAAAAGTAAGAAAAGATTTTTTTTAAATAATCCACAATGAAATAAAATAAAAATAAACATAAAGTAAAATAGTGATGGAATACAACAAATGTTGAAATATGTGTAGTTCTTTAATAGTGCGAAAAATAGTGTCATATGATTCTCGTTTTTACTTAGTAATTCTTTATGGTATTTCGAAAAACTTCAAACAATACTTAGTTCCTTTTCATAAAACATATATTTTTAACCGGCTACCAACAAAGAAAATTATACGTTTCTTTGTATGTATATATTTTTAATATATGTTCACGCATAATTGTTGAATTTCTATAATTCTTTTCTTTTTTTTTTTCTTTCTTCTTCTTCTTCTACTTCTTCTTCTTTTTTTTTTGTGAAAGCGTTCATTTTGGTGGTGGTCTCTTATCAATGTCATTAGCATCCAAAGATGGCGTGTTTGTCTTTTTGCCTGTCTTCCTGTCTTTTTTTTACCTTTAATACACCAAAATCTATTGCGCGTCAAAATGACCAATATTGGTAACAATGAGATTTAAACTTAATATGGATAACAAACAATAAAGGGTTACCATAAAAGCATCCTGTTGTGCAAAATCATTCTCGCTATAATTACGCCAATTGGCGTGCAGTCAGTGCAATAAAGTATAAGAAATAATCCCTTCCATTTGTTTTTATTTTTCGCTTAAAAATACTTATTTGAATAATTCTATAATGTATACTCGCATAATTTGCGCCGCAGGATATTTTTTGCATCCTCTAATTTTGAAAGAAATTTTTAGAAAAGCAAATATTTTGCGTAATTTTTCTACCAAGAACATGAAATTTTTAAATTTTCTCTCTCTTCATATATGCATGAAGCACGTGTGTCGGAGGTGTGTTTGTATTGTAACCCATGATATTTTATAGCCGATCGTATGATCTATTATCTCTTTTTGGTTGAGAATTAATTAATTTCAGTTGGATTAGATCGGTCTTAATAAATTTACGTTCTATAAAGCAATTTTGCTCGAAATAATTTTTAAACTTATTGTAGATTTTAAATTAAAAATGTCTGCTTTGGAGGAAAAAAAAACTTATAATAGACTGGTCGAGAAAACAAAGATTTGCAATACAGAGTTAGATCTTTTTTTTTTTTTCTCCAGATAGTGAGTTATTGTTTCTACTTCTCAATAGATCACTTCTACGTTGTTTTCATCTCCAGATCAAAAATAGGCAAATTAGAATGTGTTCTTGCTTAAGAAAAAAGAACACCAAAATTCGATAACGTTCATTTAGAATATCAATATCTTTATTACATTCTAAGCTATTTAAAACTTTATTTTTCCTTTAACTTAAAGTTTAATAGTATTACATACTGAATAATTGAAAATGAACATAACCATCAAAAAATGTTTTTATATTGTAATAAACATATTTTATAATGTTACTTTATTTGTTTGTTTATTTAAGTATTATATTCAATTTAAAGATTGTTATTTCTTTTGTTTTTCCCAGTTTTTACTAATTACTAGCAGATCTGCCCGCTGTTGTCTGTGTTAACCTTGAAGAACTCCCAGGTAAAATAAACAAAATGAAATATCATAAAAAATACGACGATCACTTTAACGGGTCTCTGTGCTAAAGGTCCGGCCCGACACATAGAAAAAAAATCGTCCCTGTATATAACTTAAGAGTTAGGCCCGAGCCCAGCCCAGGCCGCACAAAAACTTTTTGGCCTGGCTCGGCCCGATATAAAAGTTAAAAGTTCGGCCCGTGCCCAGTCCTGCCCGTACAAACAAATTTATTGGCCCGGTCGGTATAAAAGCTAAACGTTCAGGACGAGTTCGGCCCGGAAAGAGTAGTGACCACGCCTGGACCGGCCCGAGCCTTCAGAGAAAAGTAAGGCAAAGGCCCAGGCGCGGCCTGGTCCAAGCGTCGTGAATGAAAATTGGTCCGAGCCCGACCTGTGCAGACCTCTACTCTGTGCCTATTTCTGTGGCATTCATTCCCATAAACCGTTAAAACAACAATCTGTATAACGTTTGCCCTCAATGTAAAATCGCCCTGTGCGCTTCACGGCAAGCTGTTAAAACGGGCGTCACTATAACAGGCCTTGTTATAGCGAAACATAAAAAACTAAAATACATATAAAATTTCTTTTTTATTTTAGTTCACTTTGAAAAATGACACTGGGGTAATCGCCTTGGAATTAATTATTAGAGTGTTAATCGTTTTGGAAAAACTTCACTGAAATTTACTTTAAATCACTCCATTTTTTAAAAAAGTATGACATTAATAACTAATATTTTGTAAAACTTAATTAATTTAATTTAATTAGTTTTTTGTATAAAAGACAGTCGTGGTTTCTCTCTCTCCGTTCTTTCTTTTCTTTTGTAAAATTTAATGAACTTAATTTAATAAATCTTTTGTAAAAGACGATCGTGGTTTCTCTTCCTCTCCCTCTCTCTCTCCTTTTGTAAAATTTAATTGATCGTATATATATATATATATATATATATAGTTTGGTTTTTTCTCTTTCTTTTCTTTCTTTCTCTTCTTTTCTTTTTCACCTTTTTTCTGGAGCTTCAAAATATTTTTAATTGAATCATTTTATTTACCAACCGTTTTTTTTCTTCTCTTTTATCTATAATTTTAATTTCTATCTCTTTTCTCCTGTACATTTAAAAATTCCATAAATAATAATATTAATAATGATAATAATAATAATAAATAATAATAATAAACTTTGGATTTTTCTGTCAGCAAGTTATGAGCATGGATACACGCAGTATTTCCAGTTTTCGAAAACTATACTGGTTAAAAATGCCTATGTTAGAAATTTCGAACAAAATGCTTAAAATATGCTGTATTTCAACTTTTTAAATTCGATCCAATGATTCGTCAACCCATGGAACACATCGGGTTGCAACGTTAGTCTGATTATAAAATCTAAATTTCTAGGATATGCTGTTAGAGTAATTTGAAATCCTGTTTCATTATTTCATCTGAAAATTACACGTCTTTTTTTTTTTTTTTTTTTTTTTTTTTTTTTTTTGGGGGGGGGGGGGGATAATTTTTTTTTTAATCATAATTTTCATTCAAAAGTAGGGGGTGCGAAAATTTTTCATTTTCTTTTCTTTTTTTTTTTTTTTTGGCCATAATTTTCTTTTAAAAGTACGGGGTGCGTAAATTACGCGAAGGCGGAAATTATGCGAGTAAATGCGGTAAATATAATACAATATCACATTATACTATATTTATTTTAATATTATAAATAATAATAGGAAAATTAAAAAAATACATTATCATTCACGGTCTTAGTAAAAATGTTCAAATCGCTACGAAATTTGAATGTTATTCGAATTTGCTTTCAGATAGAGCACGATACTTATCGTTTCCAAAACAATTATCCTGTCGTATATATTTTGCATGGTCACACGCAAATACAAATATTATAAGGTGATTATATTCGAATTATACATGTGATATTTTAAACTGCAACAGGGCTATTTGCTCAGTGGTTAGCAGATTTTTAATGATGATATGGTCAATTACGGGGAGGATTCATAAGCGCAGGCAAGAACGGACAGGGAAAGGTCATTGCCCCTCCCTTGATTTTGAAATTTAATTAATTAAATTTTCTTTAAAGCTGATGATTTTAAAAACAAAAATAGTAAAATTTATTCTTCTCAAGTGACACAAAATAATTAAACACTAAGAAAAAGAACCAAGAATTATTATTCGTCAGGGAAGCTTTGCCGCCCTGAATCTCCGTAGAAGACAATTCTGTTTTTCTTTTTACGTTCATGTGTTTGAAATTCATCTTAAACTGGAATTTAGAGAGACAGAGCTTCCCTGACGATAAAAAGGACGAACAGTTTCAATTCTCCATTTTGAAAAATGGTGGTAGAAATTTGTTTCTGAATATTTAATGGTTCTTATTTGTTCTGTATTGTTTTTTTCTTTTGATTTGTTTAAAAATTGTCTTGCAGGAGGAGTTGCGGCAAATTTGTTTTAGTTTAGCTTATTTCACGTTTATATTCTTTATTAAAAAAAAAATCGACCTTTGCTCACGTTTATATTCTTTATTTAAAAAAAAAAAAAATAGACCTTTGCTGCGTTTGACAAGCACCCGTTCAAAAATATTGCCCCTCCCTAGATTTCTTTCTGCCGGTGCTCATGCGAGATTCCAAGTTTAAATTTCGAAAAGGATGGGTTGAAGAAATGTATTTGCCGATCCTGTAAAGTCCATGACTTTTTAATAATAGTTATAATAATTAATTATTTTAATTGAAAAAATAATTCTTAGATTCTTGAGAAGTGAAAAATGAAATAAAGAACTTGAAAATTTTAATATGACATTTTATCTATATTCTACGGATTAGGATTAGGGAATATGTTATAATCTATATCATTATTATTTTTATGTTGCAAAAATGGACTCTAAAATGATTTCACAGAAAAATGAAAATCGAACCTAAGAAACCCATTTAAATGGTGGCATAAATTGTATAAACAAAATAAATGCATACAAATGAGTGAGACACAAAATGTATAAAACTAGAAATTATTCCTAATTGATGTACAAAATGTGCGTTAATGATCTTATTTTTATTTATTTTATTTTAACTGTGAGCATTACTTTCTAAAAAATTGTCTTTTTATGTAACAATATTTTTTCCCGAGCTTTTTAAGATTATCGTTATCGTCTGAAATTATGAAATATTGATTCAGCCATAAGTTATTTTTACTTTTTTAAGCTCTCTTACCATAGATTGAAACAGCGGAATTTAATATTTTTCCAGCTTTCGTTTTTGTGCCCTTACATCTATTTCAGCCTTTCTTTTTCAAAATATCGTATACGCCAAAGGATATAACAGTGCTCATGTGATCTATTTTCTAGAATTCAATTTTAAAATCTTTATTGCTTTTACTTCTTTTTTGATTTTAAGCAGAAATTTCTGGAACGATCAGGATTGTTCGCCAATTGGCGATAGTATTTTCAGATATGGGCTGGGCAAGCTGTTACACATTCTCCAGTTGTCTAAATTTGGCGATTAAGCGCAATATACTTTTTCTGTCTAAGATTTCGTAATGGTCGAAGGAAAAGCTTTTGAGGGCTCTCAGGTACACCGGAGAAGGGGATGTTTTAAATCATTTTGAGGTAGAAATAGCAGCTGTTGTGCTTGCATTCGGAGGAATAAAATTCTTCATTAATTCCGCTGTTTCGTAATTTGATTGAGAATGAATATTCTGAAGTTATCTTATCTAATTTCATCTTTATTTGTGGAGTAAGAGATATTTATGAAATTTAAGCGTCAGTTCAAGTATTCGGGCTTTTAACTAACTAGGAGGGCTTTTGGGGAAAGATTTTTCAAAAACTATTTGAAGATATTACCTTACAAACTTGCTGACATTTTCATAATGAACATTTCTCCGATTTAATCATAAATTATAATTTCTTTTTCACGATCTTGCATTATTTTGTTGCACCAATGAATGTGGGCTTTGTCAAGAAATATTTTTAATAAATTAGCAAGTTTAATCTACAATGTCATGTTTCATTAATGTTATTAGACATTTATTTATTCTTAAATGTCTCCGGAATAATGAACAATAATTCATTAAAAAACGCATTTCACTAGTTAAATAAAAGATTTTTTTTTTTTTTTTTTTTTTTTTTGAAATCGGTGGTAAAAAATACATGCTAGTAAACAGCTATAATCAAAATAGTGGTTTTTTTTTATTATTTTTATTTTTTTAGCATAGTCTTTACTATAGAATTCTTTAAGGTGGTCCGGGACATAATTTTATTTATTTATTTATTTATTTATTTATAAATACTTTTTACCCTTTTGTCTCCCTTGATATATATATATATATATATATATATATATATATAATTATAATATCTTTGAATTTCAAAAAACATATCAAGTTCTTGTAGCATTCTAATTAAATCTCCTAAGAGATAATTAGTAATAAAGTGTAGACAGAATACCACATAGTTAATAAATTAACAAGTGCAATCATAATTTTACCATAGCATTTGCTTCAATGGTAATTGGCCAAAAATACTGCAAATATGAAGAATATTTAAAAAGAGAGAGAGGGGAAAATATATATATATATATATATATATATATATATATATATATAATTTATTATATATATATATATAATAATAAACCATAAAATGTTAGTAATTTGAAGTTGATATCAAGTGAATACAAATGGATTTTGAAATGAAATATGAACTAAATATAATCGAAAATTGGATAACAAGAGATTTAAATAAGAATTGGAAATGAAAAAACACGTGTAGATATAATCATCAGCCTGGATGTATCCACACGTGTTTTAAAAAATAATACAGTATTTCATAAATATATTGGCATTTATGCTAAAATCAGTATATTCATCCAGGTATACTGTATTATTACCAGAAAACATTTGGAAATAGTAAAATTGGAAATAAAAAACTTGTAAAGAATAGATAAAATATTTTACTCACAATAATTATCCAAAATTCCGTGAGCATCATAAGACATTTTATAGACTTTTTATAACTGATCATTAGTATCACTTAATATAAAGGTGATCGGCTAAACGCACATTCACCATGACCATATAAAGTGTAAACAATGTTCAACCAGCTTAATAATAGTCCTTATATATGTTTTAATTGTATTATTTGCTATATCATTTGCTATATTTTATCGCACACTAAAACAAAATAAATTATTACATAACATGTTTATATTTATATAATATAATAAATGTTATTTAAAAGAGTTTTTAATTGAATTTATCAAAAAAATAGGATAACCATATAGTTTTGCTTGATTTCGTATAAATCTAATATTTTTGTTTTTATTTATATCTGAGCATAGATATTTTATACGATGAAGGTAATTGATAATTATATTTTTATAAACTGATTTATGTAAACATGAAGCAAAATTGGTAAAAATATTTACTTTAAATGGAAAGTCAAATCTTTTATCATAAATATCAAATATTAATTTATAATTATCATTAATATTAATTTTTAAGTCAAGAAAATTTATATTATTATTAATCAAATCATTTTCGCTTAATGTAAGCTGATTAGGATAAAAATTGAGTGGTGATGTGCAATATTTATCATTGAAATAAAAAATGATAATGTCATCAATATAGCGATAAAATACATAATCAATGTTCGGACCAATATTTCTTTCATAATAATATAAGTAAAGGTCAGAGAGAATACTAGAAGCGGTCCCACCCTGATATCAAGTGATATCAAGTGAATAATGGATTTTGAAAAGAAATATGAACTAAATATAATGGAAATTTGGATAGCAAGAGATTTAAATTAGAGTTGGATATGAAAAAACACGTGTAGATATAATCATCAGCCTGGATGTATCCACACGTGTTTTAAAAATAATATAGTATTTCATAAATATACTGGCATTTATGCTAAGATCAGTATATTCATCCAGGTATATTGTATTATTACCAGAAAACAATTGGAAATAGTAAAATTGGAAATAAAAAACTTGTAAAGAATAGATAAAATATCTTACTCACAATAATTATCAAAAATTCCTTAAACATCCCAAGGTCTACATTTATACCAATACGACCACATGGCGCACATCATGAAATATCATAATCTTGATGAGATAGACAAGTTGAGAGAACATATTTTGATAGTTAAGTTGAGTGAACATATTTTGAAATAACACCTCAATTATTACACATTAACACAAATTGATTTAAAACACACAAATTTATTTTTGTGATAAAAACAAATAAATACACTCAAAAACAAATTTATATTTGTGAATATACAAATTTTCCATTTAATTTTAATCTTTAAAAGTAAAATTTAAATACATAAGCGATAAGCACCCTCTATAGGTAAATTAAAAATATTTTTAACATTTATTTGACAAGAAATGTGCTGCCCTCTATAGGAATAATAGTTATTCAAAATTAAGTTTGATTTACATATTTATTATATTAGCTTTAATCAGGGCTTTACAAATTTGAAAAAATCTGGTAGCCAGGTATAAATTCTAGTCGCCAGTAAAAAAATTTAACACCCCCCCCCCCCTCCCCGTTATTGATTTCTAAAAAGTACAAGCGTTTGCTTAGGAATTAAGTCAGAAAAAATAATAACAAATATAGTTTAGAATTATTAGTTACATAGTTTATAATAGTGCATAATAACTAAGTTTTCTAAGGAAACTTATCAAAGTTATATATTTGTGAAAAAAATAATAATAAAGGAAATATTGTAAACTCTGAATTAACCGACATGTTCGGGAAATGCTGATTGCCGTATGCTTCAAATGTTCAAATAGTTAAGTGCTACAAAATCTATATCGGATGAGAGGGCATCTATAAAATAGTGAAGCCGGAAAACGATTTTATGCCTATTTAGCCTATCAAAATAAAAAAAGTCAAATAATTCTGATTTAATTATTTCAAAATTTGCATTTAATGACATTTGCAATAGTTTTGCCAAATTAAAAATAAGTTAATTTTTTCTGTTGTTGTTTGGTTGTTTGTTTGTGTGTGTGTGTGTGTGTGTGAATATAATTTCAAATTTATTTCTTGATATTTTGTAACTTTGCATCTATAATGAGATATCTTACAAGAAATTTAATTAAACGTTGTGATGTTCGCAAACTCGAGGGCTATTAACGCGTAATATTACAAGTTATTACGTAAAAGTTTGTTTTCGTAGCTAAAAAGGAAAGAAAAAAATATATTTTCCCGCGCTGGATTAAATCGAAATCAGCAGCCGGCTGAGGTTTATTTTCATCCAACGATCTACAATAAGAATTAAAAAAAAAAAAAAAATAAAAAAAATAAAAAAAAAACTTTTTGAAGTGCAATCAATGATTTTTTATTTCCATTTACTGCAGATAATAATCCAAACAATGTAATTATAAAATACTATTGAGAAACAACTCTGAACCAGACACTTGTCGCCAAGACAGAGTGACGACGGCAATGTCCAACGCGTGTGGTGCAAACAGACGCGAGGCGCCAAGCATTTTAAGCCGGGAAAAAATATTGAAAATAATAATACATATTTTTATTAAAATAAATTATTCTTGAAATTTTAATTAAGTTTTATAGATTTACTTCGAATGAATTACTTATAATCACTTATATGTTATTATTCTTTTAAAATGAATGTAATAGATTAAAAGTTTTAATTCTGAACACAAAAATCTGATTTGAAACATACAAAAAAGTAAGCATTTTTTATCATTGCATCCAATTTTTAGAAGCCACATAAGACTATTTGTTATTGACCCCCCCCCCCCTCTCCTCACATTCTAATCACATGACTAGCCGACTAGAGCGGAAAAGAAGACGTTTTATGTGCATGAAATGGAAAATGCCTTTTTAACTTCGCTTTGGAGAAAATGTCGTTTGTGCTCATTTTTTAGTTCAATTTTTGTAAAAAATAAATAAATAAATGAAACAAAAGAAGTCAGATTAAAAAAGTTAGTCGCCAGATAAAAAAAGTTGGTCGCCAGTGGCAACCTGGCGACCGCATTTGTCAAGCTTTGGCTTTAATAATATATATAAATAGCAATAAATAATAACATCATTGTAGTTTTACATTAACATCATACATAATCCCATTATATGAATTAAATTTATCTGGAATTAAATTTATCTTACATAATATTTCAAAAACTCTTACCAAGAGTAAATATTATGTTTAAAAAAAAGAGATTTTCTTATAATACATAGTGCTGGTGCTGCCATCTATGGTAATCTACTTATATATATTATAGAATTTACAGAAAATAATTAAGATTTTATATTTCTACTAATTAGTTAATGAATTCTTATATAATACATATTGCTGCCATCTATCTACTTATATATCAAATAGTATTTACCGAAAATAATTAAGAGTTGATGCTTCTACTTATTAGTTAATGAATTAATATCATCATAAAAAAAATTACATACATATAGAAAGATGGAAAAAGATAGAGATTTATTTAATTATCAAATTTAATATAACATAAACAAGTTAAAATTTCACAAACTTAAAAAAAATGTAATTAATAAATATTACATAATATTTCGATTACACATGTGTTTCATTCATTTTTTAATGCAATGCATTATTTAAAAGACTTTATTGAAATTAAACATTCAAATAACATAATTATAAAATAAAATAATATATATATATATATATATATATATATATATATATATATATATTGCATACATTAATGTTTGTGATTTATAATCAACAATTTTATCCATGTATAATTATATGTATTTTTGTATATGTTATGTTTACAGTTATTTTAATACAATGCATATTTTATAGACTTTTTATAACTGATCATTGGTATCACTTAATATAAAGGTGATCGGCAGACGCACATTTACCATGTTCAACCTGCTTAATAATAGTCCTTATATATGTTTTAATTGTATTATTTGCTATATCATTTGCTATATTTTATCGCACACTAAAACAAAATAAATTATTACATAACATATTTATATTTATATGATGTAATAAATGTTATTTAAAAGAGTTGATAATTGAATTTATCAAAAAATAGGATAACCATATAGTTTTGCTTGATTTCGTATAAATCTAATATTTTTGTTTTTATTTATATCTGAGCATAGATATTTTATACGATGAAGGTAATTGATAATTATATTTTTATAAACTGATTGATGTAAACATGAAGCAAAATTGGTAAAAATATTTACTTTAAATAGAAAGTCAAATCTTTTATCATAAATATCAAATATTAATTTATAATTATCATTAATATTAATTTTTAAGTCAAGAAAATTTATATTATTATTAATCAAATCATTTTCGCTTAATGTAAGCTGATTAGGATAAAAATTGAGTGGTGATGTGCAATTTTTATCATTGAAATAAAAAATGATAATGTCATCAATATAGTGATAAAATACATAATCATTGTTCGGACCAATATTCCTTTCATAATAATATAAGTAAAGGTCAGAGAGAATACTAGAAGCGGTTCCACCCTGCGGTATTCCCTGGCATTGTTTATAAATAATATTGTCATATATGATGTAATTATTATGCAATGTAAAGTTTAATAAAGTTTTAAAAAAATTTACGGAAATATTATCTTTTAATTTTAATTGAGATTTAAATTCTTTAAATAATATACACATTGTTTTATGTAAGTCTTTTATATTAATGTTATTAAATAAATCATTAAAATCCAATGTTTTTATGAATTTTACCGGATTGATATTATGTATTTTATTAATAAGCTGAAAACTGTTTTTTAGGCAATGTTGGTTATCATGTTTTATCGTTATATCATATATCTACTTTAAAATATTAAGAAGTAAATTGCTTGCATTATTATTATATGTGTTACACCCGATGGTAACTGTGCAAAATGTAATTGGATTTTTATGAAATTTTGGAATTAGAACAAGATAAGGATAATTTAAATTATTACATTTGATTTTTGGTAATTTGTGATAATTTAATAATTTTCTATTATTAATGTCAATATTTAATTTAGTTTTATTAAAAATATTACTTGTGTTAATTGCATTGTGAATTAACACTTTATAGTACTCTTTACAAATAATAGCATAATTATTTGGAGATTTATCTACATAAGTAATTATAAATTTGTTTTGTAGTTCTGATATATGTTTATTAATGTTTTTAAAAGCTGCATGTGTAATATGTTGATAATTTTTTATAATTTCATTTTTAAATTTATCTATTACAGAAAATCTCCATTCACTAAAATACTCGATAGATTTATTGTAATCAACAGCAATTTTATATATAAATAAATCAATATCTTGAATGAACTGCAATATTATGGATTTGATTTTACACATGTAATGGAAGGCGAAATTTTGTGCCATTTATGCATTAAGTTTTGTAAAATAGGTTGTTCTACAATATTAAGATCACCAGTAATAATATGACCATGTGTTGTATTTATGTACTTTTGAAATTTTGGGTCATTACAATAACAAGGGTAATTATTTGAAGAGACCAATTGTTTTGCAAAATAATTGTAATTAAAAATTTTACGTCCAAGTGTGCGATTATATTTATATGTCTTGTGAATAGTAATTTTTTTTATTGGAAAATTATTAGTAGTGTTGTTTATGATATTGTGTAAATTCATATTATTAAATACATGATTGGAAAAATTTATAATTAGTTGTGTATTATTAGTTTTATATTTAGGCTTATTAGAAAGACTTGTATTTAATAGGTTTGCTCTATGATGAAGAATATCATAAAAGATATCACAAAAATGTGGAGAATATTGATTCTATTTAAATACTTTGAAATATTGGTTCAAATATTTCTTTTTAATACTAAAAATATGTTTTCTTATAGCTAACCAACTATAATCATTACAAAATTGTGCCTCAAGATCATCAAGCTCTTGTTGTATCACAATATTATCAGTGTATTTTTTGTTATTATGTATACCTCTACCAGATCTTGAAGTTTTCTTTATGTTTGAAAAATTTAATCCTGAATAAAGATTTTTATAATTTTCATATTTAGTTAAATCTGAAAAAACAGGATGTGATTTTTTGTATACTAATTGATTTAATCCATAAGGATAGGTAGTATTAAAATGTCTTATATATTTAGATTCTAGAAAAAGCCGTTCAGTAAAATTTTTTTTGTATTTTAAGTATTTTAATAGTAATATTTTTAAAATCATGATTTTTGAAATGAGTATATTCAATATTATGAGTAGTTTGAAATTTAGATTTTTTAAATTTATCAATATGAGAACGATGTAAATTTAGCCGCTTATGTAATTTTTGACAAGACTGTCCAATATATTCCATATTACACGAATTGCATTTCAATGAATAGATTACATTGTATGCTTTGCAAAATTTTACCATATTAAGATTGTGATTATTTGAAATCTGGGACTTATCAGCTAAAGGACATGTAAGGCAACGCTTAGATTCACACTCTCGAAAACATAGAACAGGCTTGGGACAATCAGGGGTCTGTCCAGACATTTCTCCCAGGGTCCTGTTTTTGTGAAATTGTGAAACAGCTTTTTAAATTTGTGAAAAATCTAGTCCTAATTTTATGAATTGGAAATGATCGTTATATTCCGGTTCTTGTTTAATACATTTTTAAGAAGATATATGTTTGTAAAATACACATATTTTCTTAATATATGTAAAAGTGACAGTCAGATTTTACTTTTAAATGATTAAATTTTTGAAAAGTTCAATTTGGAGAGGGAAAAGTTTTGTAAAAGGTCTATATTTAAGATAAAGAATTTTGTGAAGGTTCCTGTTTCAAAGTGAAAAGTTTTGTGAAGGGTCCTGTTTCAAGGTGAAAATTTTTGTGAAGGGTCCTGTTTTGAAATGAAAAGAGTTGTGAAGGATCCTTTAAAGGACCAAATTTTTTCCTAAACAGATCCCTGACAATAGAATAGGTTATCTGATAACGATCCAGGAAGATCCCTAATAATCTTCCTGTACCGAGCATTAGTCCTGGATCCACCAAGGCCTAAATTGCCAGTATCTAACATTTTACTCATAACTACCATATTGTTTGAAAGCAATAAAAATTGCAAGAGATACATAGTAAAAATTCTAATTATAACATCAAATAATAAATTTTTTTAAACATCTTTATTTTTATAAAGTGCTCTTGAATAACCATAAAAAGGAAAAAAACATAAATAAATAATAAGATTAATGATTGTTTTATACTTGATTAAATATAATAAAACTATTTACATATATACATAAAGTCCCATTAAGCAAACGAACATCAAAAGACAACAATTTAAAATCCCTAATAAGTCAATACAAAATTAATTTTGGCAAAATACAAAAAGAACCTGAATAAGATGTTATAAAGATGCATTTGTAAATTCAATAGATGAACAAATGATACCAAGATACAATAGAAATATTGTATAATTATTAAATAATTATAAAATACACAATTAAAAGCGCAATGCAGCTATAGTAACTATGTATTCCAAACAGAAGTTAATCAAAGTGATTTATGAGCCAAATAGGCTTAATTATGGTATCATATGAAAATCAATAATTTCTACTACATAATTATTATATATATATATATATATATATATATTGTTTTCCGAATATAAATTCTTAAAAAAATATATATTATTATTCTTTAATTATTAAATATTGCCATGAATAATTGCCGGAATAATGAACAATAATTCATTAAAAAATGCATTTCACTAGTTAAATAAAAGATTTTTTTTTTTTTAAATCGGTGGGGCTTACATGCTAGTAAACAGCTATAATCAAAATAGTGGTTTTTTTTTTATTATTTTTATTTTTTTTAGCATAGTCTTTACTATGGAATTCTTTAATTTGGTCCGGGACATAATTTTATTTATTTATTTATAAATACTTTTTACCCTTTTGTCTCCCTTGTTGTAACGGATGTATCGTCTAAAAGAATAACACTTTTTGCATGCTTTTTTTCATTTTTGAGTACAGAAGAGATTAAATATTAATTTGTCTTTAGGATTTACAACATATTTGTTTAAAAAAAAAAAAAAATAAAAAAAATAAATTTTCAAAGAAAAATTTCCTTTTTTATGAATATACGTTTTATTGTGATAATTATATTTTCAATAATTTCTTTCACAACAACAACAAATCCCGAACACAATTTATTAAATATATAATTGAAAAATAAATTTATTAATAAATGATCTCATAACGCTATCCTTCATAGAAATTTAGATAAGCCTATTTAACTATGACGAACGTTCAAAAATATATTATGAGATAAATGGATTTAAAGTTTTAAGTATTCCTTAGACAACTACAGACAATACAACAAAAATGATTTCATATATATACATTTTTTAATCTAACTAGGGGGTTTTGCCTCCTACGAACTACGCTCCCCAATTCCCGTTCAGACACTGCATGCTCTAAAAACACGCTAATTTTCTCTGTTGTAAAAAGATTACCCGATTACAGAAGATTGAATAATATCACCATCAGTGGCAATCTCCTATAATCGGGTTGCCATTCATTTCCCTTTGATTGGGTGATTTTTCGACCCCCAATGTAGTATCCATCGCTATCGCGATAGCTGACGGTTGTTTTCGTGGTTTACTTACTTAATTAGCCTGCGGTGTCTGAAAGGGAATTGAGGCGCGTAGTTCGTATGAGACTTAATATATTAATTTGTCTTCTGGATTTACAACATATTTGTTTAAAAAATATGTCATCAAGTTCATATTTGAAAATCCGTTTGTATAAAATGGTTAAGTAAAAACTGTCTCTGCCTCACGGAGTTTTATAACGTCTGGAAGAAAAGTTTTCTTTTAGACGCTATTACAAAAGCGTTTTAAATGTGGCGTTTTAAATATGACATAATATTTCCCATTAAATGCTTTTCGCACTTAATAATTTAATAATTTTAGAATTTTCTTTTGATTTTATTATCCACGTGTAAATATATATTTCATTTGAAAAGTGTTTAGAAATATTATTCTTTAGCCTTTTTAAAATCTGGCAACAGTAGATAAATATGGTTATTTCAAACTATGAATTAAATGTCAATTCAGATAATGAAATTTTGAATAAATAATAATAAAAAAAATAAAATTTAAAAAATTAGACAAAAAAAAAAAATATTGGACATTGCACATCAATTTTTTTTCAAGTATACGCCTGCAAAAACTGGTTAAATTGCTATGCATAGTTTTTGATCCTATAAAACTTATGTAACTGAACTATCCGATTTCAACATTAAATAGTGTATAAAATAACACTTCGATTTAAAAGCTGTCTACTTCAATGTGTTTATCACAACATTTCTCTATAAAACTATCAGTTTTCATGTTTTTATATGCAATAATTTTTGCAGGATAAGCTGATATATGAAAAATGTCACAATAAATTCAATTACGGCAGCAGCAACAGCAGCAGGCATTAGTTACATTTTTTAGAATAGAGAGATCATTGTATTTACGTTGCTATACACACACACACACACACACACACACACACACACACACACATATATATATACATACTAATAAAAGAAAGTTGTTTGCCTGTGTGTGTGTGTCTGTGTATGTGTCTGTGTGTGTGCGTCTGCGTGCGATGGCTAGCGAATTCTACCGCACCTAAAAGTCTGAAAATTTGGGTGCTGATTGTTCAAGGCAGGTCCTGATGCACCCGAGGCTCGGATTTTTATCTTTTTGGGGACCCGGGCCTCCTGGGCCCCCCTTTAAGAGTTTTTCCCTAAATTATTAATAACTTGTCCAATTTTTTCCGATCTTCTTCGTTTTTGGGGCCCTTTCTTCATTTAGCTTTTCTCCCATTTCTACGTTCCAGTTAAGAACTTGGCCCCCCTGAGGTCCGGTACGGGGCCTGATGAAGGTTTTGTTTCCTAAACTGTTAATAACTTGCACACCTTTTAATCAGATTTTCTTTGTTTTTAGGGCCTTTCTCCATTTAGTTATTCTCCCATTTCTACTTTCTAATTAGGACCCTTCATCTAAGGGCCCTGTTCAAAACTATCAGTTGGCCGCCTTTGGGCCCCCTACTACAGTGCCCTTAAAAAACGTCCGATTCACTAGTCTGTTTCTTTTTTTGACAACTTCTTAGTACTTCCAGCTACTACATGAATGACAAAGAAAATTTTCGGAGAAGATCCGGGTCTTCTAGGGCCCTTGAAGTTTTTGTTCCCTAAATTGTTAATACTTTGCCTCCTTTTTAATCCGATCTTCGTTTTTGGGGTCTTTTCTCCATTTAGCTATTCTCCTATTTCTACATTCTAGTTAGGACCATTCATCTTAGGGCCCTACTAAAAACTATCAGCGGCCCCTTTTGGGCACCCTACTATAGCTCCCTTAAGAACCATTCGATTCACTAGCTTTTTTTTCTAAAAACGTCTTAAGACTTCCAGCTGCTAAATGAATGACAAAAAAATTTCTCGGACAAAACCCGGGCCCTTGCGCTCTTTTACGTTTTCATGCGCTAAATTTTTAATAACTTGCCCCCTTTTTATCCGATCTTCTTCTTTTTCAGAGCTCCTTTCTCCACTTAGTTATTCCTCCAATTACTACATTCGAGTTAAGACCCTGGCCCCCTGGAGCCGGGTACAGAGCCCCTTGAAGTTTTTGTTCCCTAAAATATTAATAACTTGCCCCCTTTTAATCCTATCTTCTTCATTTTTGGGGCCTTTTCTCTATTTAGTTATTCCCCCATTTCTACATTCCAGTTAGGATCCTGACTCCCTGGGGTCCTGTCCGGGGCCCTTGAACTTTTTGTACGCCATGCATTTTCCACCCCAGCCACCTCCTAATTGTGTCACAATCTCAATGCATAACTTTAAGTCTTGGACTTTTGTCCCCGGGCCACCACCCTCATATTATTATTGGGACCCCGGGGGCCCCTTTTCAAGCATTTCTTTAAAATTTTATTCTAATGATTAATTTATACCTATGCTTAATTTCGACTAATTAAAGATCTAAATACTAGGACCTTTTAAAATGTTTTCCTCTTAGGATCCTGCTCAAAACTATCAGTTGGCACCGTTTGGGCCCCCTATTATAGCTCCCTTAACAATCGTCCGATTTACTAGCTTTTTTTTTCTAACAACTTCTTAAGACTTCCAACTACTATCTGCAAGACAAAAAAAATTCTCGGACTTCAGCTGCCACCAATTTTGAATATTAATCTCCTTCTTGGGGCCCTTGGTGCAGCTTCTTTAAAAATGATTAAATTCTCTTGCAATTTTCATTAACATAGTTCTAACATATTCCAGTTACTTTATAAACTACTAAACATTTCTTTAGACCCCCAACAACCACCTTTTTAAAAATATTAATCTTTTTTTTCGGCATCAACTTACGTTTACTCACTACAGCCGTAAATTAAAAATCGCGTTACTGATAAAGATAAGTGGTTAAGTTGAGAGACAGGCTGGGGATTTCATTCGTAAATTAAATATCGCGTTAATGTTAAAGGAAAGTCGTTAAATTTACAGAGGGACACATTCCACCGCATGGGGGCTTATTCTCTTCTTGGGTTCTATGGGCTCGATGTCAACAGGGTTTGGGTCATTCGACTTGATATCGAAAACTTGAGAGTTTTTTTTTAAATTTATTATCACGGGCCCGCGCAAAGCCGGACGGGTCAGCTAGTATATATATATTTGATATTTTAGCAAAACAATCGTGAGGCAATGGAATTTTGTTTGGCAAAGGAAAAAATAGTTCCAAAATATGCCGATAGATGGCGCTGCCAGGGTTCAGATTGTCTGGATATATGCAAATTACTAATACGTGGCAACTATGGGTACTTGAAGAATGTTGTTTACAGCGGGCGAATTGAGAATCTAGCCGACTTGAAGGCAAGGATCACACACCACACCCATTGCATCAGTACAGATACCCTCAAATCTGTTGTGGAGCATGCCGTTTTGCGCTTCCAATTAGTAGCGGAACAAGGCGGAGGGCATATCGAACAACTTATACTTTAATCATCATCGTAAAGTGTTTGTTCCATAAAGCTTTTTTTTTTTTTTTTTTTTTTTTTTTTTTTTGTCATTATTGCTGTTGTCGCTGTAAACACGTATTCTTGTCTTTTCGCTAATACATTTTTAGTAAATCCCTGAACTCTATTTTTTTCCTTTTGGCAAACAACATTCCTGTGTTTAAAGAATAAATTTTTGGTCTTTCCCCTGACATTACTCTGACAGCGCCATCTATCGGCACAATTCAGAACTATTTTTTTCCTTCACCAAATAAAATTCCATTGCCTCACGATTGTTCTGCTAAAATATCAAGTCATTCTGACCAGTAGTTTTAAAATTATCGATTTTTGAAATCGTAACTTTAATTATAATCACCCGGTATATATATATATAATGGATGATAAGCGAGGAAGCATGGACGCTTAATAAGTTGCAAAGCATACTACAAGAACAGTGTTGAATTCAGACACTTTTCTCCGGGAGGGATTTCTGTAGCTCCGTGGGGGGGGGGGGGAAATTTAAAATCTCACATCTTCCGGGGGGGGGGACAGTTCAATACTCCGGGGGGGGGGGGAGTAATGTCCCCCTCGGGCCACCCCCTGAATTCAACACTGTACAAGAAACATTTTCTTCATAGAAAACCAGGATCGCAATTCTGGAAATTCAATGAAAAAAAAAAAAAAAAAAAAAAAACAGGCTCTTGATTTTCTTTTACAACTTTAACAATAATCAATATATTCTAACGATACTTTCAATAAACTTATTTTATTTTCTGTGAAATGTAATGACATTACGGGAAGTGCTGTGAATGGCCATAATTCGAGTCCAAACAACACTCATGCTTCATAATCCGAAATGTAGCTGAGAATACATACGGTGTCAATGACTAAATGGCTATGTATCTACCACCAAATTTCACAGAAAGCCAATTTAGTCTGTTGGAAATTTCGCTAACTATCTTTATTATTGTTAAAGTTGTTTACGAAAACCTGTGTTTTGACTTGAGACACCCCACATTTATATTTGACTGAATATGCGGATTGCGACACTCATTTGCTATGTAAAAAATGTCTGCGATAGGCATTTCTACCACCCCTTAAAATTTTGCCCATGAATTCTGAATTACTTTGTAGCCCTTTTTAGCAATTATTTTCTTTTGATTGGAATTAGCCGTTGCGTCGATTAGAAATGGTGATTTTTCAAGGCTTATTCGTTACTTTGTTATACGAAGTAACGAATATTGGCATAATTAATCAAATTTATTTACATATAAAATTATAAATATTTTCATTACTCAAATATTCATTACGTACAACAACATAAATTTATCTCAACTAAATGATTATGATGCAAATTAGAATTGACGATTTTATCAGCTTTTTTTATCTCTTCAAAATATACGTCTGCGATAAATATATTTTCACTTTTGGTAATTCCGATTACAAAATATATTTATCGCAGTTGTTAAAAAGGACAATGCAATATATTTTTTTTCAATGACTGACCTATGTATACAAAATTTATGTTAATCGGTATTAGGAAGAAATGAAAATTTTTTAATAGGATACTTTATGTAAAATAACCAATAATTTCTCAAATGGTTGTTCATTTAAGCGGACTTGACTGTAGGATAAAATATATTCTTAGTAATTATATGCTGCACACATAAACATATACGCACATGCGAAACATTTGATTTATACGGTTAGATTTCATTGTAAATCTCATATAAATTAAATCAATTTAAATCCGCACATTGGACGGATTTAGTGAAAATACGCGCATTCTAGCAAATACACATATATTATAAATAATACAGTATGAAAAAGTTTTGTGGTTTATTTTATTTTATTTTTTTGTAAAAGCAAGTGGTATCACAGTGGTTCAAGTGGTATCACAGAGAAACTTTTTTATGCTCTAACACGAAAACAACAACAATAATAAAAAAAAAACGTAAAGCTGAAAAACGCGTTTTTATTTCCAGAAACTGGTGAAAATTCATAACATTCAAAGCATCATAACTCGGTAAGTTTTGGTGGTACAAAAATTGTAATTTTACTGTTTTACTTCTTAGAGTATTGAGAAAGTGTCGTACTTTCGTTTTATAGCGGAAACTAAGAATGAATCGCCAAGTAACCAAGATTTATCGCCAAATTATAAAGCATATATGACATTATAATAATATGTGATGCATATAACATTTCGTGACGTATATGGCCTAGTTACAGTCATATATGACGCATATAGTAGAATTACCAATTGTGTTATTTAACAATTTAAAATATAAATCTTTTGTAAACTTAATTAATCTAGTATATTGTGTAGATACAACTTTAAATAAATCTTTAAAGTTTTTTTTTTTTTTTTTTTTTTTTTTTTTTTAAAGAGCGTAAAAGTGTTGTCAAATATAGAAAAATACATGTATTCATCCTGTCCAAACTAAAACAAATCGATATTACTATATTTTTTGAAATAATAATAATAATTAAATGTAAATTTTGAAAATAAAGAAAAGACATGATAAGTCAATACTTCTGAGGATTTTATTTATTTATTTAATCTTGTATTTTTAAAATAATCTTGAGAATATAATATATTTTATCAATAATTTATATTTTTTATAGATACAATACAATATATATTCGAAAACGCCGGCAAATGGATTTTGTGTAAGACAAGTTATGTACAGGAGCTCTTAAACAATTATCTTTGCCTAGAGTTCCTAATTTTCTAAATTCGGCACTGAATACGGTTAGTCTATACATTGAGATCATCCAAGAATCTGCTTGTAAGAATAAGAATGTCTTTAGTGGAAGTTTTTATCGTTATGTAGTTTGTATTTAGATTGCACTCCCAGAAAACCGTCCAAACTTCGGAGACTGAGGAAGGTTCTGGTTCGTGAAATATTTAAAATAATTTCAATTAAATTTTTGATTAGAAAAGAACCCCCCCCCCCCTTCCTCCGTAGTGAGAATTTTGGGCAGGCCGAACTGCCGAGAATGAATTTATCAGGTTTTAGAAAATGATACGATACAGGATTTGCGCTAGGAATAAAATAAGATGGGCGTAATAGGCGCCCGCAAGGGGGCAGGGCAGTGTCTCCTCTCTGGATTTTCAGATTTAATTAACTATTTTCTTTTCTGAGGATTTTGAAAAATATGATAAAAGTGTATTTTTCTAAAGTGATTTCAAAAAATTAAACACTATCAGTAAATTAGCTAAGGACTTTAACCAGGGGGCTCTGACACCCTTCCCCGCAGAAGGTAATTTTTAGCCCCCTGTTTTTCTTATTACGATCATGTGTTAAAATCTATCTTATGGAGGGTTCAGAGAGGCAGATACCCTGACAAAAAAAATGTAATTAATTCTACTTGCCATTAAAAAAAAAGTCGCTAGAAGCTTACTTTTGTATTTTTAATATTTCTTAACCCCTTGGGGACGAGCGACACGTATACGTGACGCATAAGATGCTCAGAATCCTCGATTATTCCCACCAGTTATTTTTTAGTGCAAGCTTTGCCTTATTTAATGGTAGCATTTCTGCGGTTCAATTAGGCGAAAATTTCTGTTTTAAAAAACCGGTGGTAAAAGATTAAAAATTACGGAAAGGACGCTCGTCGAGAAGGGGTTAATTATTACATTTCTGTATTGCTTTTTATGTTGATTTGCTTAAAAATAGGTCTTGCACGGGCTTTCTGACAAAAAATTCTTCGTTTAGTTTATTTCATGTTTATCTTTATATTCCACATTTTAAAAAACGCTGTCTTGTTATCGGACTACAGGCTACAACTATTCCAAAATTTTGTCCTTCCCTGGATTTTTTTTATACAGGTGCTCATGAAGGTAGCAGTTTCAGATTCTAACCAAAATTTTAAGTGACATGCCCGAAAAAAGGAGTTATTTTAAGCGAAATTCTTAACACTTTTGCAATAATCGTGCGAATCCCACGCTTTAGCGCTATATCATACAATTCTTAACACTTTGCCATCCGCATGTTTCGTAAAAATACTTCTATTTGTGAAATGTTGAAATGATCGATTGACACCAGAATTTAGAAACAAATTTATTCGAAAATAAGTAAAATCTTTTCTTCATGTACTTGATAAAAGGGAATTTTTCATTCCCAAATTCTGGTGCCAATGTAGCATTTAAGGATTAAAATTAAGTTAGTTTACGTACGACATCACTGTGGTGTCGCCGCACGGCAAAGGGTTAATACTACATATACCTCATGATTCTCTTTGAAAAGACTGACAGATACTTTAAATTTTAAAATTTCTTTTATTGATATAGATTAAAAAATAATTCTTATCGCAAACCCCGGATGCGCAGTTTTCTGTAAGAGTGTGAAAACTTATTAACATGAAACTTCAAATGAAAAATTTTATAAAATAAGTTTTGTAAGTAATGATTTCAGTCTGATACAAGAAGTACATTGTAATATATGTACGTACATGCAATGTAGGATCTAAATTAATTAATTTTCAAACTATTATTATTGAAATTTTAATTGTACCAAAATGATTTCTGATTAATGAAGGAGCTTGATGTACGAAAGTATATTTAACACATAAGAAAATAAAATTATTTTTAAATACGTGTGTGCAGGTGCAGGGTTGCAGAGAGGGCCTGAGGGACCAGGGTGGGATTCGAACGCGGGCCATTAAGTATGATACTAGAAAATGAATTTGTTAAAAAGTTAACTTTAAAAAAGTATTTCACATTTTTATTTGGGAAAAATTAAACTCATTACAATATTAACAAAATATATACAAAGAAGACAGCGTAACTGGTCAAAAGCCTTACGGACGTATGAAAATGCTTGGCTACAACGAGGTCTTATGAAATTGGAAGCCCCTGATATATTGCCTGCTCAACCACTCTATAGATGCACTACCGTTTATGATTTGCAAGTCGTAGAAAGATGTTTTTTTTTTTTTTTTTTTTTTTTTTTTAATTGTTCTTTCTTTGGGCTTTGTAATAATATAATCACCCATGTATAATTTTTAAGCTCTGTAATTTCAATTTCTTTACCTTGTTTGTTATTTTTACTTTAAAATGTTACACAAAAAAAGATGCTCGAGCCTATTTCTTTTCATTTTTATTTAAAAAACAACCAGAGGCGGACCGTTTAAGACAAAGCCAGTAAATAATTAATTAATGGCTTTGGTTTAAGATGACCCAGTAGTTTGTACCGGCTCTTACCCCGCTCTCTGCGAACCCACGTGTGTGTACACCAGTCGAAAATTATAACATCATAAAAATATAATCGTGCTAATACTGAGTCAAATATTTTTTCTTGTACCTTAATCATTTTAAAGAGTATTTTGTTAGAATAAATGAGCAATATATAAATGCGTATAAAATTCTGGGAGTCTTAATAATAAAAAGATATGAATTGTAACTATGACTGAAATAAAAATGCTTCGTATAATATAATGATTTTTAATGTAGCATCGCTCATGTATTGATTTCCTGATTAGTCTAAAATATCGTTTTATATAACGATCTTTTTTATTGTAAAGCTGTCTCCAAGGAAAAATAAAATAAAAAATGTTGATTCTATATAGATTGTCAGAAAGCACTTTCATAACCTACTTTACTTCCTCTCTCCGTTAATACGATCTTATCTGGAGATGTATATCTGTTCCAATCTTCAGAAAGATGCAATTAAATTTATTAAAAAAATAAAATAAAATAATTGATAAACTTAAATTGATTGTTTTTAAAGAAAACTAAAAGCTGTTTAAATGGTACAAAAGAAGAAAAAAGAATAACTATTTTAAAGAATTATAATATTTTTTTCTTCTGCAAGATAGACATATTATCTTTTTACGAATAAAAAATAAAAATCTGAAATGAGGAGTCAGGTAACGCATGCGCAGTTTTTTTCTTCTCCTTCCGCGGGGGAATGAGGATTACCATTTACCCATAGACATCTTCTGGAAGTGAGTGTGTGTGTGTGCTTACGTATTCTACGCTGTTGGTTAAAAATGCCGACGCCTTTAAGGAGAGATGAAGAATTATCCGAAGATCAGGATTTAACTATTGATGATGACGATGAGGAATCTTTAGCTGGTAAATATTACTGATATTTATATTTCTTTAAAAATTGTTTTTGCTTCCTAACGTATTTATGATAACTGTGCTAACTTTCAGTGCCATGGATTTATTTTTCCTAACATAACTATCAATCGTAGATTAATAAACTTTTTAATGACAATTTCAGTGATTGTGATTTGTCAAAATAAAATGATTTCGTAAAATATTTTATGATTTAAAGCTGGTCTTCTGCATGCTACTTTGTTGCATCTGCACGTGAAGGCTAAGTTTATAGTAAATCACTTGCCGGTGCCAGAAACCACATGGGTTTTGTTTTGATTGTGTCAATATAGCAATATTGGCTATTAAACTAGTTACTGATCATCTAGAACCCCCCAAATAAGTGGTTTTTTGAGCGATTGAAAACAATGAAATTTATGTTGAACGCCAGAAGAAGGTGGGTAGGATATATATTAGGATAAGTATTACTCATTAACATATTAATATGGCGTAGCTAGTTGCGTCCGGATCGAGGCTGTGAGCGAGTCCACTACTACTTCGGGCAGCATTAAAGAGGGGGGAACAAGAGTATTGTAATCTTTACAGAAGATGTATCGACTCTTGAGGGTCAACTTTCATATTGATTTTATTATAATAGAATTAAAGTTTATTTTTCTGACTAGCGATTAAATTTTAATACTTGATGCGTCCCAAATTAGTCTAAAAATACACTTTCTTCAGAGTTATATGGAGATTCTGAGTCACACAAATTATTCCATTTTTCGCGTGCAATGAATTAATTCAAATAAATTTTGAGTATAATGTTCTATTTCCACCATTTTTATTTATGAGCCACAGTATCAATTTTTACGGACGCGGACGCATTGATGTGTCAAAAATAGTGACGTATTGAAGTTTCACATGAATCCAAAACCTTATGAGATGCTGAAACATTTTGAAATAATGGAAAATACTTCAGGCATCTATAATTTTTATTTTATTTTAATACTGTATCATATTTTAAGAGGGGTGGGGGGGGGGGGGGTGAACAAAATAGTCGTAGCGACTAAGCTGTTAAAATGATTATTTAATATAGTATATAAGTACTCATATGTATATAAATAAATACATTTGTGTGCGAGTGTAAATAAACAGTGTATGTTTGTAAATATATGTGTGTGTGGAAGGGGAGGGGGGAGAATGATTTTGAATTGAGATTCTTAAAAAGTGTACTTTAGAAATATAGCTTTCCCAATTGAGATTAATTTTAGTATTTTTCTTAATTCATTCATTTGAATAACTGTACATGGATAGTTATGAAAACATCGTATTCTGGAAATACAAGGAAAAAAAAAAGCTTAATTTAAGAGATTTACGACAATAGAATGTTTTTGAATGTTTAAACTGGAAATGCCAACGATTTTAATCTTGATTAAAATCCAAATGAATTTTTTGAAAAAATCATAAATTCTCTTAATTTTTAAAATATTAAAAATCTCAGATGAGCTTAAATTGCAGTGTTTCTAAGATTATTCTGACTAATTAATAAATAAAAGAATATTTAAATAATGTATATAAGCACAATTCCTTAAGTCTGTAAAAAAGTTTTTATTAGGCATAAAAAAACATTAATTTAAAATGATATTTAATAGAACAGGAAATTTATTAATTTCCTCTGAAAAATCTAAACTTCCTTTTGTATTGGGATATTTCTTAGTAGCGGCCCCAGCAGTTATGATTACAATCAAGACTGCAGTTACAATATCGCCAAGCTTATATGTATTACATTATATACATGCCATGTACCTCATTTATAACTCATTTTTATTTCTTATATACAAAATACCTATGTTTTATACACATCAACTGTTTTCAATCCACTGCTGGATGTAGGTCTCCCCCAAATTTTTCCATTGTTTTCTGTCTAGTGCTTTAGTCTCCCAATTAACATGACCACTTTTCTGATTTTGTCACTCCATCGTACTTAAGGTCGTCTTCTTGGTTGTTAGTTTTACATCTCTGTGATACCACTGTAGGGTGTTTGTGCTTCATCTATTGTATTGCCTTCTTGCAACATGCCCAATCCATTTCCATTTTAGCCGTTTAAATTTTTCAATGATGCCAAAAACTTTCGTCTGACTTCTTATCCAGGTTATTATTCTCTTTCTGTCTCTTCTAGTTATGCCTAGCATATATCTTTTCTTACTTCACTGTGTTGTTTGTAATCTTTGTACTATCCATTTTGTTAGCGTTCATGTTTCTACTCCATAAGTTAGTGCCAGGCCCTGACTATCGCACGGGCACCCAGGGCCCATGCCCTGGGCACGAAATTTCTCAGGGGCACGAAATGTTTCATAATTTCATCTAAATTTCCATTTACAAAAATCATAATTGTGCCAACCTTTTTATTTCTTTTAGGACTTTTGTTTGCACTCAGTATCAGTTTGGTTTTCTCATTTAATATCAATAACATCATTAATAAGTAGACTTCTCATCATTATTTTCTAGTAATTGATCTACTGTATTTATCAAGTTATTCAATTTTATCATATTGCACATTTATTCGAAAAGTGACACAACTGAAAATATGTGATATTTGAGATATTAATACGATAAAATGACAAAAATATATCGCAATCTGCAAGTTAAAAGTACATTTGAATAAATAATTTGAATAAATAATCGAAAAAATATTTTTATTCCGGGAACCGTTTTTTAATTATCCGGAAAACGTAATTTTTTGAGTTGACACTTTTCGAATAAGCGTGCAATATGTAAAAAAAAAAACTAGTATCAGTAAATCAACCAATCTAAGGGGGCACGAAAAATTGAATGTGCCCTGGGCACAAAAACTTGCTAGTCGGGCCCTGGTTAGTGCAGGCGAAACACATTAGTTTAAACACCTTTCTTTTCATCTAAAGAGGCATGTTATTCTTCAGAATAATATTTTTCTCACTCCATCCATTTCTTATCCTTCTATTGATTTCAGTGTTGAATTCAGACATTTTTCTCCAAGAGGGATTTCTGTTGCCCTGGGGGAGGGGGGGGGGGACACTGTAGAGTTCCAGAGGAAAATTGCACTTTTTACCTATTAAAAGCATAAAATCCCAAATCTTCCGAAGGGGGGGGGGAATCCATTGTTCTGGGGGGGGGGGGTGGAATGCCACCCCCTGAATTCCACACTGATTGATTTCATTCATGATACACTGTTGTCCAATGATATTGCCTGTCCGATACACATAATTTTGCATTTCTGTTGTTGTAGACTAATTTTTTTTTATGCAATTGAATTGAACATCACCTTAGTCTTTTCCAAATTTATTTTTAATCCCACATTAATGCTAGCTTCTGCCAAATCTTTTAGCATATTTTTCAATTCTTCAGGGGTATTACTGAAAATTAAAACAAACCGTAGATGGCTTAAGGGGACTCTTCTCACACACTTGAAAACACCAGCTTGCTAATGTACAAGTTGTTTTCAAATTTCTCGTTTAAATTTGAATATTTTTAATCGTATTTTTTTTTGCATAGGATAGCTGAGGTCAGGGCTGGGTTTTTGCAAGCAGAAACTGGCATAAACACATTTCGTGACATAATCTGAGACTTTTTTAGTAGTATTAAATTCCTTAAGTACATTTTATTAGGGATAAATAACAAATAAAACACTGTGGATAGTTTTAATTTAAAATAAATTTGTATTAGAAAAAATGAGTAATATAACAGATAAAATTTTTGTTATAACATGGTTGTGTAATTTTATATATAAACAATTATTAGAGTATTTAAAATCTCAGTTTAAAATTCAAAATAGAAAACTATATCCAATACTTATTTTAAATTAAACACTGAAAAGAAAAGAAAAATAATCATCACTTACTCAAAATACTTTTCTGTAATTTAACATAATTTAATAATAACTGTAAAAAATCTTTCTCATAGAAATATTATACAGCTCCAAATCAAAAAGTTAGAGTAATTAATTCCATTTGAATTTGGAATTGCATTTAGCTTTATTTCACTATAGTACAATTGAAAAAGAACAGCAATGGATGTTTTAATACATTTTCATGTTAGTAAAAGAAAATTAAAACTGTAAAATATTAAATTTTGAGTGAATATTTTATTTTTGTAAAATTATTTTCATTATTCAAAATATTAGAATACTAAAATAGGTGGTTCAAAAAATTAGAATACTTATGAATTTTCCTGATTGGTTTAGAAGGTTGCATTAAATAAACATAAAATTATCTTCGAAAAATATTTCTTCTTAAGTAATAAAAATGCTTTGCATCATCATCAGGGTTCGTAAATATCATGATATTTTTGAAAATATCAAAAATATCAGATATTTTGATATATATCCGATATTTTCAATATATATCCGATATTTTCAAAATAGTCAACTTACTGCTGAGAATAAATATTTTCAAGTATAATATAGATTAGAAACTAAAATATGTTGCACTTAACATGAAAACTAAAACTGCTTTCCCTTTTTCCTTTTTTTTTTCACTTTGAACAAAATTGAAAATCAACTAATCAACAAAACAGAAACAATTTATAATAACATATAATACTTATTAACAACATAACATATTAACACTTATTAAAAAAAAAAAAAAAAAAAAAAAAAAATATATATATATATATAGTATTCAGTATCTATCAAGAGATCAGAAATTTATAAAACAAAAAATTAAATACAAAATAGTTTTTTTTTTATTATTGAAAAATTTAAACATAAATGTCAGCTTATTTTTTTATTTCCTAACATGTTGTACAATTTAAGCTCAACAACACCAAATCCAAAAATTGATTCTTTTCTAATGAAGCTGTATAGAACTAATTATCTAAATTAGACAGTTTATCTTTCTATATCTGTCCTGAATTATTTATATGCTACATAATTATTGGTCCCAAATAATCTACATTTAAAAATAAAATCTTAGAACAAAGCTTGGATAAGATTTTTGTTTTTTCTTTAGCTAGAAAAGTCACTGCCAGAGACAAATGTTCTTTATCTACAGAAAGGAACAGTCAATATCAGTTGAAATTTTCATTTACACTTGTTTTGACTTAAAATATCAAAAATATCTTGCACAGTGATATTTTGAAAATAAATATTGAAAATATCAAAAATCTTGATATTTTGAAAATAAATATCGGATATATATCATGATCCGATGTTATCTTGCACAGTGATATTTTGAAAATAAATATTGAAAATATCAAAAATATCAAAAATCTTGATATTTTGAAAATAAATATCGGATATATATCATGTTCGATGATATATATCAACGAACCCTGATCATCATTGTTTTCATTATGTGTAAAACATAGGCCATTCGTCCAACATAAGAGTTTACAAAGCATAGTGTTATTGATTTGCATAAAGAAGGTTGTAATCAGCAATATATCGCCAGTTACTTAAAATGTTCTCAACCAAGTATTAGTAGAGCAATAAAGCAGTATTTTAACGACAGACATTTTGAAAACAAGCATTTGAATAGCGGCCGAAAGTCAAAAACTACTCAGAGAGATGATGGAAAGTTAAAGAATATTGCAAAAAAAAAAACTGTTGAAAGTGGAAAGAACACGACGAAAGAAACAGAGAATGACAGTGACGAAAAAGAGTCCGAGTTGTATAATATAGACGCACACCGTGCGTGGAAAATTTTCAGCAAAATTCGGAACTTTATCTTTAAAAAAAATTGTTTTTTTTTTTGCATTTAAAAATCAAAAAAATATTCCCCAATTTTATGCCTGATTTATTTACTGTTTGTGCACAAAAAGCATTCAGATAGTTAAAGATGCAATCAGTTTAAAGATGCAAAACTTTGTCCTGACATTAGACACTTGTTAAAATATTAAGGATTGGGCTGTTTCTAAATGCATTGACAAAATATTTGATAAGACTTCAGCTCTTACTATCATGGATTTTTAGCTTTGTAATTTTTTTGATTTGCATAAAGAAGGTTGTAATCAGCAATATATCGCCAGTTACTTAAAATGTTCTCAACCAAGTATTAGTAGAGCAATAAAGCAGTATTTTAACGACAGACATTTTGAAAACAAGCATTTGAATAGCGGCCGAAAGCCAAAAACTACTCAGAGAGATGATGGAAAGTTAAAGAATATTGCAAAAAAAAAAACTGTTGAAAGTGGAAAGAACACGACGAAAGAAACGGAGAACGACAGTGACGAAAAAGAGTCAGAGTTGTATAATATAGACGCACACCGTGCGTGGAAAATTTTCAGCAAAATTCGGAACTTTGCAAAAAAATATTTTTTTTTTAAAGATATTTAAAAATCAAAAAAATATTCCCCAATTTTATGCCTGATTTATTTACTGTTTGTGCACAAAAAGCATTCAGATAGTTAAAGATGCAATCAGTTTAAAGATGCAAAACTTTGTTTGACATTACAGACACTTGTTAAAATATTAAGGATTGGGCTGTTTCTAAATGCATTGACAAAATATTTGATAAGACTTCAGCTCTTACTATCATGGATTTTTAGCTTTGTAATTTTTTTTAACCAAAATAATTATTCTTTAATTAATATTCATTTTAAATTTAAATGGTAATTATTTTAAACTATTGTTTTTAATTCATATCGTCAAAATAAAATGACACGTAATTTTATTAAACATTAAATCAATTAGCAGAAAGTTTTTGACCCAATATTTATGTGCACAGAAAGTTTTTGGTTTTATACAAGTCTGAACACTGTGTTGATGTGAGTAAATCTACAACACTAAGACGTCTCTATGAACTTGGATTTCAATCTCGTGTACCAAAGATAAAGCCCCTCATGACTATTAAACAGAAAAGGGAGAGAGTGAAGTGGTGGAAAAAAAGCTTTATGAGGTCTGGATGATTGGAAAAAGATATTGTTTAGTGATGAGAGTGTGTTTTGTGTAACATATGGTGAACTTTGTGTTAGTGTATGGCGAATGAAGCAAGAAGCATATGGGTCATTCCATGTCAAATCACCCAGAATTTTCTAAAAATGACACCCACCATCTTCAATTTTGATAAAATTTGGTGTACTTGTAGAACTTTTCATGCTGATTCCAAAAATATCAACCATATTGAAATTGATCAAATGGTTTAAGAGTTATGAGCTTTTAAAAATCTTCCAAGATGGCCGATTTGCTGCCATTTTGAATAGCACATGTGACAACATAAAAGGCTATACAGGTTTGACATAGAACCTTCAATTTTTTTTTTTGTTTTGTTCAGAATGAAGTAAACTTTCATTGAAATAGATTTCTGTGCAGTTTATTCCATTAAAATGCTCTCAGAAAATTATTTATTTGCATTTTTTTAATTAAAAAAGGGTGTAACTTCAAGAGCTGATTTCCCCCATTGCCCCCCCTTCAATTTTCATCTAATTGCATACACAGACACCTCAAAGTGTGTTTTGAAGCCTGGTATAAAAATTGTAATGGGCAGTTCACAGACATTTTGTTTAAAGAAGAATTTCAATTTTACTGACCTTCCAAACATAACGGAAAACACAAGATGTTTGATATTTCTTTTATTATCAGAAATATCATAATATTTTCATCTAAAAGTTTGATAAGGTTTTATCTTACATAAAGATATTTTTTTATAAATGTAGCTAAAAAGAAGTGGAATCCCATGGAAGTAAACAGGAATGCTTATAATGAATTCCTGCAGGACGTAGCAATGTTGTCATGTCAAATTGAAATCTGTTGCAAAGTTTCAGTAAATGATAAATAAAACAAACAATGGAAAATTTTTTTACGAATAGTCACATTTTATAACTAAATCATCTTGTATATTACACCTACACCAAATGTGATAAAGTTACAACTCTTAAATAAAAAAATATTGTCAAGTAAAAATTATTGTAGTATTTTAAAATTATAGAAAATCACCTTTTTAATAACATCTATAACAATTTAAAATAAATATTTAATTAAAAAAATAACTCTATTGTAATAATGATGAAAAATCACAAAATTGTTTTAGTTAAAATTTGTTCATTTTATCTTTAAATTTTATTTCCCTCTCATTTTATGTTTTGCCAACTTGGTGTTTATTAAAGCACTGGATATATCAATAAGTTTATATGTTGTGATACTGATGTCAACTGCACAAAGGATATGATTGAAAGGCACAATACAACTGTCATTTACTGGCTGATATTACGAAGGTGATGGGTCATGTGGATGCATGAATTTAAGTTACATCTCCTTCTTCTTTGTGGACTTCCGAAACTAAGCTTATATACTAATTCGATTCATATATATGTACTACATAACTGTTAAGGGATGGAATATTCAAAGTCGCTAACATTTCTATCAAAAGATGAACAAACAGAAAAATTTTCATCAGTTCTTATTCTTTTTCACTTATTAATAAATTTGCTGTAGATTCAAAATAATGCATACCATGTGTTTCAGGAATTGTTGTAGCAAGTTGCATCCGCTGAGACATATTGCTGCAGTTTCAAGATGTCTTTTTTTGTGATGATAAAAAATGTTATACCTTAATGTTTTGTCTGTAATATTCGTATATCATAGTCACATTTGTTTGACCATGCAGCAGCCTTTGCTTTTCTCACAATTCTTTTAACAGTCTCTCTTACACCCCATCGCAAACAGATTTTTTTGTGACTTGTAGTAAAAAACCTCCATTTTGCTTTTATTCCACCAAAATCATTCATGGTAACATAGGTTAGAAAATGTTTTGCAATTTTTATACTGGGCAGCACAGCCGTCAGTACAATATTCTACATTTGTAACTAAGGGATACTTATTATTCAGGATGGCTACAGAAATATCGAAAAAAAAAGGTTCCCTGATTTTTCTGACTACCTTTATTTTAGATTTCCTTGATTTCCGTTATTAACTATATATATACGATTTTTTTAATATATGTTGCTTCCTCATATAACACACTTATCCAGCTTGCCAATTCCTCATTTGGGAGAAAAAACAAGGGAAAATATAAAAATCGCAAAATATTCTTAAAGTACTGGTTCACAGTTTCATAAATCCAAACTCAAAATTAAGTCTAACAACTTCATACAGTTGTCAATAAATATATGACAAGCAAAAAATTTCCTCATTTTCTGAAGAATGTTCAATTCTAAGACATATTTATATCTGATGGGATAGCTAATCGGATTAAGCTAGCCACCTAGTCAGCTTATGCTAATGTATCATAAAATTTTCAAAAATGTGTAAATTGCCTTCAATATAAATGCTGTCCACAGAAAATGAGGACATCTGATCATGTTAATTTGTGTTAAATAATAAAAACTCATATCATGTGCATCTTTTTAAAAATATATAAAAAATTAATTTTCTTTATCGCGTACTATTATTGGCTTAAATATTATCTGTTTGTCGACAAATCAGTCTTGTGAGGAAACAAATTTTCGCATATAGACTAATTTCCCTGATTTTCAACTACCTTTACGAAATTCTCTGACTTTTACAGATTCATAAACCTTTCAGATTTCTAGAATCTGTAGCCACCCTGTTATTTAAATACTGCATGATTAATTTTTGAGTCTGATAAACCATTGCTATATCATGGTTCATATCAACTGAAACCACGCAAAAGCTTTCACTTTTTGAGTTACTTCCATTTTTTCCATAATTTTAAAGTACGATAATTTTTACTTATTGTTTTTTTTATTTAAGAGTTATAAATTTATCATATTTGGTATAATATACAAGTATGATTTAGTTATAAAATGTGACTATTCGTAGAATTTTTTTCCATTGTTTGTTTTATTTATCATTTACTGAAACTTTGCAACAGATTTCAATTTGACATGACAACATTGCTACGTCCTGCAGGAATTCATTATAAGCATTCCTGTTTACTTCCATGGGATTCCACTTCTTTTTAGCTACATTTATAAAAAAATATCTTTATGTAAGATAAAACCTTATCAAACTTTTAGATGAAAATATTATGATATTTCTGATAATAAAAGAAATATCAAACATCTTGTGTTTTCCGTTATGTTTGGAAGGTCAGTAAAATTGAAATTCTTCTTTAAACAAAATGTCTGTGAACTGCCCATTACAATTTTTATACCAGGCTTCAAAACACGCTTTGAGGTGTCTGTGTATGCAATTAGATGAAAATTGAAGGGGGGGCAATGGGGGAAATCAGCTCTTGAAGTTACACCCTTTTTTAATTAAAAAAATGCAAATAAATAATTTTCTGAGAGCATTTTAATGGAATAAACTGCACAGAAATCTATTTCAATGAAAGTTTACTTCATTCTGAACAAAACAAAAAAAAATTGAAGGTTCTATGTCAAACCTGTAAGTAGTTATAGCCTTTTATGTTGTCACATGTGCTATTCAAAATGGCGGCAAATCGGCCATCTTGGAAGATTTTTAAAAGCTCATAACTCTTAAACCATTTGATCAATTTCAATATGGTTGATATTTTTGGAATCAGCATGAAAAGTTCTACAAGTACACCAAATTTTATCAAAATTGGTGATGGTGGGTGCCATGCTCTGGGTGAATTGACATGGAATGACCCATATGAGAAGAACCGCATGAAACAATCAGTGAACTTTGCAGCCAGTGTAATGGTATGGGCTTGCATGACTGCAGATGGTCCTGGAAGGCTATGTATAATTAACGAAACGATTAATTCTGAGATATATTAGGAAATTTTTGAGTATTTCATAATACCATCGTTAGAAGATCTGTGTGGTGACGATTTTATTGTCCAACATGATTTAGCAACTTCACACAGGTTAGTGTCCAACGTGAACTGGCTTTGCCAACATTAAATTTAACGTACTTCCTTGGCCGTATTATTTGTATATACCTGTATTATTTCCTTTAATTTGAATGCTAAAAGATTCTATAAACTATGGAGATTCTTACAATATTAAGTTTTATCCTGTGTATTACTTTTTGTATGAGCAATACATAAAAAACCTTTTTCACAATTCCTTTTTTTTCTATTATTCTAATTTTTTAACTTGGAGCTGTAGTTATATGTGGATTTAAAACATTTCATTTAAATACAGTATTCAAAGGAACAAATCCGACTTCTTTTTTTTAATTTAAGACTGTTAGTTGAAAATGTTTCAACCTTGTATATATATATATATATATAACTATATTCCATATAGTAGATAATCTTTAAGTTATTGCATTATATTATTTATTTAAAAATTCTCTGATCAGTGATTTGTTAAAATATCATGGAATTTTTTGTAAATAATAATATTAATAGTTAAACTTGTACAGCATCAGATTACCATTATGAAAATTTCTGTTTTTCAAGTAAAAGAAAATTAGTATTATATAAACAAAGTACATTTAGGATCATTTTGAAGCTCTTTGCGACTTTGAATAACATTCATAATCTTTTAGTTTTAATTTTTAATTTAATTGTTTACACATCAAATTAGGGATGCAACGGATATCCGGCGAACATACTGTATCCGTCCATACGTTGAGCTGAAATAAAAATAATTAAAAAAGATAAAACTGTGATATATCTTTATCACCCCCCCCCCAAAAAAAATAAAAAAATTGCTGTCCCCCTTTGCTTCTCCGCACAGCAGAAAGTTAAAACTTTATTTGTTACTTTATTTTACCCTTCAAAAATTTCTACTTCTTACTTTCCCAGCTTACAAAGCTCAAAAGAAAAATAACTAAGGGTCATCTAATCAGTCCCTTTTACCCCCAAAAGCAATTTATGCTACTCCTATACAAAATGAAAATATATAACTTATATCAAACAAAAACTTTATAATTTTTATTACAATTTTACTTCATTCAGGGCTAGCATTCCCCCTAAAATTCCTAAATTTCCTAACTATTATTTTATCCCCTAAAATTCCTAAAATTCTCCTAAAATTTTCTTCTTGTTCCTAAAAATTTGAGATCGACAAAATTTCACCGAAAAATATCACAAATTTCGACAAATGGTCACCGAAAAAGACACGTATTTTGTCAAAAGATCGCTAAAATAACGCAAATTTTGTCAAAAGATTGCTAAAACAACGCAAATTTCGTCAAAAGATTGCGGAAAAAAAAAAATTTTGACAAAGAATAGGGGGAAAAACTTAAATTTCATCCAAGGATATCGTGGGGGGAAAAAAAGCTAATTTCGACAAACAATGCTGAAAAAAAAACTCAAAGTTCATCTAAGGATCGTGACAAACACTAATTTCTTCAAAGGGTCATAATTTTTTTAAAAACATCTCGGGGAAAAAAAAAACTAGAATTTCTTAAAAAGATCGTGGAATAAACGTGAATTTCGATTAAAAAAAAAAAAAAAAAAAAAAAAAAGTGAAAAACGCCTCCAATTTCATCAAAAAATAGTGAAAAAAAAAACGCCAATTTCGTTGAAGGATCGCGAAATTTTGTCAATCAATCGTGCATATAAGGCGAATTTCGTCAAACGATCGCACAAAAAACAAATTTCGTCAAAGGATCACGAAAAAACGCGAATTCCGTCAAAAGGTCGCAAAAAAAAAAGCAAATTCCGTCAAAAGGTTGCGAAAAACACAAATTCCGACAAAAGTTATCGAAAAAAACTAATTCCGTGTTTTAATACATTTTCATGTTAGTAAAAGAAAATTAAAACTGTAAAATATTAAATTTTGAGTGAATATTTTATTTTTGTAAAATTATTTTCATTATTCAAAATATTAGAATACTAAAATAGGTGGTTCAAAAAATTAGAATACTTATGAATTTTCCTGATTGGTTTAGAAGGTTGCATTAAATAAACATAAAATTATCTTCGAAAAATACTTCTTCTTAAGTAATAAAAATGCTTTGCATCATCATCAGGGTTCGTAAATATCATGATATTTTTGAAAATATCAAAAATATCAGATATTTTGATATATATCCGATATTTTCAATATATATCCGATATTTTCAAAATAGTCAACTTACTGCTGAGAATAAATATTTTCAAGTATAATATAGATTAGAAACTAAAATATGTTGCACTTAACATGAAAACTAAAACTGCTTTCCCTTTTTCCTTTTTTTTTTCACTTTGAACAAAATTGAAAATCAACTAATCAACAAAACAGAAACAATTTATAATAACATATAATACTTATTAACAACATAACATATTAACACTTATTAAAAAAAAAAAAAAAAAAAAAAAAAAAAATATATATATATATATAGTATTCAGTATCTATCAAGAGATCAGAAATTTATAAAACAAAAAATTAAATACAAAATAGTTTTTTTTTTATTATTGAAAAATTTAAACATAAATGTCAGCTTATTTTTTTATTTCCTAACATGTTGTACAATTTAAGCTCAACAACACCAAATCCAAAAATTGATTCTTTTCTAATGAAGCTGTATAGAACTAATTATCTAAATTAGACAGTTTATCTTTCTATATCTGTCCTGAATTATTTATATGCTACATAATTATTGGTCCCAAATAATCTACATTTAAAAATAAAATCTTAGAACAAAGCTTGGATAAGATTTTTGTTTTTTCTTTAGCTAGAAAAGTCACTGCCAGAGACAAATGTTCTTTATCTACAGAAAGGAACAGTCAATATCAGTTGAAATTTTCATTTACACTTGTTTTGACTTAAAATATCAAAAATATCTTGCACAGTGATATTTTGAAAATAAATATTGAAAATATCAAAAATCTTGATATTTTGAAAATAAATATCGGATATATATCATGATCCGATGTTATCTTGCACAGTGATATTTTGAAAATAAATATTGAAAATATCAAAAATATCAAAAATCTTGATATTTTGAAAATAAATATCGGATATATATCATGTTCGATGATATATATCAACGAACCCTGATCATCATTGTTTTCATTATGTGTAAAACATAGGCCATTCGTCCAACATAAGAGTTTACAAAGCATAGTGTTATTGATTTGCATAAAGAAGGTTGTAATCAGCAATATATCGCCAGTTACTTAAAATGTTCTCAACCAAGTATTAGTAGAGCAATAAAGCAGTATTTTAACGACAGACATTTTGAAAACAAGCATTTGAATAGCGGCCGAAAGTCAAAAACTACTCAGAGAGATGATGGAAAGTTAAAGAATATTGCAAAAAAAAAAACTGTTGAAAGTGGAAAGAACACGACGAAAGAAACAGAGAATGACAATGACGAAAAAGAGTCCGAGTTGTATAATATAGACGCACACCGTGCGTGGAAAATTTTCAGCAAAATTCGGAACTTTATCTTTAAAAAAAATTGTTTTTTTTTTTGCATTTAAAAATCAAAAAAATATTCCCCAATTTTATGCCTGATTTATTTACTGTTTGTGCACAAAAAGCATTCAGATAGTTAAAGATGCAATCAGTTTAAAGATGCAAAACTTTGTCCTGACATTAGACACTTGTTAAAATATTAAGGATTGGGCTGTTTCTAAATGCATTGACAAAATATTTGATAAGACTTCAGCTCTTACTATCATGGATTTTTAGCTTTGTAATTTTTTTGATTTGCATAAAGAAGGTTGTAATCAGCAATATATCGCCAGTTACTTAAAATGTTCTCAACCAAGTATTAGTAGAGCAATAAAGCAGTATTTTAACGACAGACATTTTGAAAACAAGCATTTGAATAGCGGCCGAAAGCCAAAAACTACTCAGAGAGATGATGGAAAGTTAAAGAATATTGCAAAAAAAAAAACTGTTGAAAGTGGAAAGAACACGACGAAAGAAACGGAGAACGACAGTGACGAAAAAGAGTCAGAGTTGTATAATATAGACGCACACCGTGCGTGGAAAATTTTCAGCAAAATTCGGAACTTTGCAAAAAAATATTTTTTTTTTAAAGATATTTAAAAATCAAAAAAATATTCCCCAATTTTATGCCTGATTTATTTACTGTTTGTGCACAAAAAGCATTCAGATAGTTAAAGATGCAATCAGTTTAAAGATGCAAAACTTTGTTTGACATTACAGACACTTGTTAAAATATTAAGGATTGGGCTGTTTCTAAATGCATTGACAAAATATTTGATAAGACTTCAGCTCTTACTATCATGGATTTTTAGCTTTGTAATTTTTTTTAACCAAAATAATTATTCTTTAATTAATATTCATTTTAAATTTAAATGGTAATTATTTTAAACTATTGTTTTTAATTCATATCGTCAAAATAAAATGACACGTAATTTTATTAAACATTAAATCAATTAGCAGAAAGTTTTTGACCCAATATTTATGTGCACAGAAAGTTTTTGGTTTTATACAAGTCTGAACACTGTGTTGATGTGAGTAAATCTACAACACTAAGACGTCTCTATGAACTTGGATTTCAATCTCGTGTACCAAAGATAAAGCCCCTCATGACTATTAAACAGAAAAGGGAGAGAGTGAAGTGGTGGAAAAAAAGCTTTATGAGGTCTGGATGATTGGAAAAAGATATTGTTTAGTGATGAGAGTGTGTTTTGTGTAACATATGGTGAACTTTGTGTTAGTGTATGGCGAATGAAGCAAGAAGCATATGGGTCATTCCATGTCAAATCACCCAGAATTTTCTAAAAATGACACCCACCATCTTCAATTTTGATAAAATTTGGTGTACTTGTAGAACTTTTCATGCTGATTCCAAAAATATCAACCATATTGAAATTGATCAAATGGTTTAAGAGTTATGAGCTTTTAAAAATCTTCCAAGATGGCCGATTTGCTGCCATTTTGAATAGCACATGTGACAACATAAAAGGCTATACAGGTTTGACATAGAACCTTCAATTTTTTTTTTTGTTTTGTTCAGAATGAAGTAAACTTTCATTGAAATAGATTTCTGTGCAGTTTATTCCATTAAAATGCTCTCAGAAAATTATTTATTTGCATTTTTTTAATTAAAAAAGGGTGTAACTTCAAGAGCTGATTTCCCCCATTGCCCCCCCTTCAATTTTCATCTAATTGCATACACAGACACCTCAAAGTGTGTTTTGAAGCCTGGTATAAAAATTGTAATGGGCAGTTCACAGACATTTTGTTTAAAGAAGAATTTCAATTTTACTGACCTTCCAAACATAACGGAAAACACAAGATGTTTGATATTTCTTTTATTATCAGAAATATCATAATATTTTCATCTAAAAGTTTGATAAGGTTTTATCTTACATAAAGATATTTTTTTATAAATGTAGCTAAAAAGAAGTGGAATCCCATGGAAGTAAACAGGAATGCTTATAATGAATTCCTGCAGGACGTAGCAATGTTGTCATGTCAAATTGAAATCTGTTGCAAAGTTTCAGTAAATGATAAATAAAACAAACAATGGAAAATTTTTTTACGAATAGTCACATTTTATAACTAAATCATCTTGTATATTACACCTACACCAAATGTGATAAAGTTACAACTCTTAAATAAAAAAATATTGTCAAGTAAAAATTATTGTAGTATTTTAAAATTATAGAAAATCACCTTTTTAATAACATCTATAACAATTTAAAATAAATATTTAATTAAAAAAATAACTCTATTGTAATAATGATGAAAAATCACAAAATTGTTTTAGTTAAAATTTGTTCATTTTATCTTTAAATTTTATTTCCCTCTCATTTTATGTTTTGCCAACTTGGTGTTTATTAAAGCACTGGATATATCAATAAGTTTATATGTTGTGATACTGATGTCAACTGCACAAAGGATATGATTGAAAGGCACAATACAACTGTCATTTACTGGCTGATATTACGAAGGTGATGGGTCATGTGGATGCATGAATTTAAGTTACATCTCCTTCTTCTTTGTGGACTTCCGAAACTAAGCTTATATACTAATTCGATTCATATATATGTACTACATAACTGTTAAGGGATGGAATATTCAAAGTCGCTAACATTTCTATCAAAAGATGAACAAACAGAAAAATTTTCATCAGTTCTTATTCTTTTTCACTTATTAATAAATTTGCTGTAGATTCAAAATAATGCATACCATGTGTTTCAGGAATTGTTGTAGCAAGTTGCATCCGCTGAGACATATTGCTGCAGTTTCAAGATGTCTTTTTTTGTGATGATAAAAAATGTTATACCTTAATGTTTTGTCTGTAATATTCGTATATCATAGTCACATTTGTTTGACCATGCAGCAGCCTTTGCTTTTCTCACAATTCTTTTAACAGTCTCTCTTACACCCCATCGCAAACAGATTTTTTTGTGACTTGTAGTAAAAAACCTCCATTTTGCTTTTATTCCACCAAAATCATTCATGGTAACATAGGTTAGAAAATGTTTTGCAATTTTTATACTGGGCAGCACAGCCGTCAGTACAATATTCTACATTTGTAACTAAGGGATACTTATTATTCAGGATGGCTACAGAAATATCGAAAAAAAAAGGTTCCCTGATTTTTCTGACTACCTTTATTTTAGATTTCCTTGATTTCCGTTATTAACTATATATATACGATTTTTTTAATATATGTTGCTTCCTCATATAACACACTTATCCAGCTTGCCAATTCCTCATTTGGGAGAAAAAACAAGGGAAAATATAAAAATCGCAAAATATTCTTAAAGTACTGGTTCACAGTTTCATAAATCCAAACTCAAAATTAAGTCTAACAACTTCATACAGTTGTCAATAAATATATGACAAGCAAAAAATTTCCTCATTTTCTGAAGAATGTTCAATTCTAAGACATATTTATATCTGATGGGATAGCTAATCGGATTAAGCTAGCCACCTAGTCAGCTTATGCTAATGTATCATAAAATTTTCAAAAATGTGTAAATTGCCTTCAATATAAATGCTGTCCACAGAAAATGAGGACATCTGATCATGTTAATTTGTGTTAAATAATAAAAACTCATATCATGTGCATCTTTTTAAAAATATATAAAAAATTAATTTTCTTTATCGCGTACTATTATTGGCTTAAATATTATCTGTTTGTCGACAAATCAGTCTTGTGAGGAAACAAATTTTCGCATATAGACTAATTTCCCTGATTTTCAACTACCTTTACGAAATTCTCTGACTTTTACAGATTCATAAACCTTTCAGATTTCTAGAATCTGTAGCCACCCTGTTATTTAAATACTGCATGATTAATTTTTGAGTCTGATAAACCATTGCTATATCATGGTTCATATCAACTGAAACCACGCAAAAGCTTTCACTTTTTGAGTTACTTCCATTTTTTCCATAATTTTAAAGTACGATAATTTTTACTTATTGTTTTTTTTATTTAAGAGTTATAAATTTATCATATTTGGTATAATATACAAGTATGATTTAGTTATAAAATGTGACTATTCGTAGAATTTTTTTCCATTGTTTGTTTTATTTATCATTTACTGAAACTTTGCAACAGATTTCAATTTGACATGACAACATTGCTACGTCCTGCAGGAATTCATTATAAGCATTCCTGTTTACTTCCATGGGATTCCACTTCTTTTTAGCTACATTTATAAAAAAATATCTTTATGTAAGATAAAACCTTATCAAACTTTTAGATGAAAATATTATGATATTTCTGATAATAAAAGAAATATCAAACATCTTGTGTTTTCCGTTATGTTTGGAAGGTCAGTAAAATTGAAATTCTTCTTTAAACAAAATGTCTGTGAACTGCCCATTACAATTTTTATACCAGGCTTCAAAACACGCTTTGAGGTGTCTGTGTATGCAATTAGATGAAAATTGAAGGGGGGGCAATGGGGGAAATCAGCTCTTGAAGTTACACCCTTTTTTAATTAAAAAAATGCAAATAAATAATTTTCTGAGAGCATTTTAATGGAATAAACTGCACAGAAATCTATTTCAATGAAAGTTTACTTCATTCTGAACAAAACAAAAAAAAATTGAAGGTTCTATGTCAAACCTGTAAGTAGTTATAGCCTTTTATGTTGTCACATGTGCTATTCAAAATGGCGGCAAATCGGCCATCTTGGAAGATTTTTAAAAGCTCATAACTCTTAAACCATTTGATCAATTTCAATATGGTTGATATTTTTGGAATCAGCATGAAAAGTTCTACAAGTACACCAAATTTTATCAAAATTGGTGATGGTGGGTGCCATGCTCTGGGTGAATTGACATGGAATGACCCATATGAGAAGAACCGCATGAAACAATCAGTGAACTTTGCAGCCAGTGTAATGGTATGGGCTTGCATGACTGCAGATGGTCCTGGAAGGCTATGTATAATTAACGAAACGATTAATTCTGAGATATATTAGGAAATTTTTGAGTATTTCATAATACCATCGTTAGAAGATCTGTGTGGTGACGATTTTATTGTCCAACATGATTTAGCAACTTCACACAGGTTAGTGTCCAACGTGAACTGGCTTTGCCAACATTAAATTTAACGTACTTCCTTGGCCGTATTATTTGTATATACCTGTATTATTTCCTTTAATTTGAATGCTAAAAGATTCTATAAACTATGGAGATTCTTACAATATTAAGTTTTATCCTGTGTATTACTTTTTGTATGAGCAATACATAAAAAACCTTTTTCACAATTCCTTTTTTTTCTATTATTCTAATTTTTTAACTTGGAGCTGTAGTTATATGTGGATTTAAAACATTTCATTTAAATACAGTATTCAAAGGAACAAATCCGACTTCTTTTTTTTAATTTAAGACTGTTAGTTGAAAATGTTTCAACCTTGTATATATATATATATATATAACTATATTCCATATAGTAGATAATCTTTAAGTTATTGCATTATATTATTTATTTAAAAATTCTCTGATCAGTGATTTGTTAAAATATCATGGAATTTTTTGTAAATAATAATATTAATAGTTAAACTTGTACAGCATCAGATTACCATTATGAAAATTTCTGTTTTTCAAGTAAAAGAAAATTAGTATTATATAAACAAAGTACATTTAGGATCATTTTGAAGCTCTTTGCGACTTTGAATAACATTCATAATCTTTTAGTTTTAATTTTTAATTTAATTGTTTACACATCAAATTAGGGATGCAACGGATATCCGGCGAACATACTGTATCCGTCCATACGTTGAGCTGAAATAAAAATAATTAAAAAAGATAAAACTGTGATATATCTTTATCACCCCCCCCCCCAAAAAAAATAAAAAAATTGCTGTCCCCCTTTGCTTCTCCGCACAGCAGAAAGTTAAAACTTTATTTGTTACTTTATTTTACCCTTCAAAAATTTCTACTTCTTACTTTCCCAGCTTACAAAGCTCAAAAGAAAAATAACTAAGGGTCATCTAATCAGTCCCTTTTACCCCCAAAAGCAATTTATGCTACTCCTATACAAAATGAAAATATATAACTTATATCAAACAAAAACTTTATAATTTTTATTACAATTTTACTTCATTCAGGGCTAGCATTCCCCCTAAAATTCCTAAATTTCCTAACTATTATTTTATCCCCTAAAATTCCTAAAATTCTCCTAAAATTTTCTTCTTGTTCCTAAAAATTTGAGATCGACAAAATTTCACCGAAAAATATCACAAATTTCGACAAATGGTCACCGAAAAAGACACGTATTTTGTCAAAAGATCGCTAAAATAACGCAAATTTTGTCAAAAGATTGCTAAAACAACGCAAATTTCGTCAAAAGATTGCGGAAAAAAAAAAATTTTGACAAAGAATAGGGGGAAAAACTTAAATTTCATCCAAGGATATCGTGGGGGGAAAAAAAGCTAATTTCGACAAACAATGCTGAAAAAAAAACTCAAAGTTCATCTAAGGATCGTGACAAACACTAATTTCTTCAAAGGGTCATAATTTTTTTAAAAACATCTCGGGGAAAAAAAAAACTAGAATTTCTTAAAAAGATCGTGGAATAAACGTGAATTTCGATTAAAAAAAAAAAAAAAAAAAAAAAAAAAAAAAGTGAAAAACGCCTCCAATTTCATCAAAAAATAGTGAAAAAAAAAACGCCAATTTCGTTGAAGGATCGCGAAATTTTGTCAATCAATCGTGCATATAAGGCGAATTTCGTCAAACGATCGCACAAAAAACAAATTTCGTCAAAGGATCACGAAAAAACGCGAATTCCGTCAAAAGGTCGCAAAAAAAAAAGCAAATTCCGTCAAAAGGTTGCGAAAAACACAAATTCCGACAAAAGTTATCGAAAAAAACTAATTCCGTCAAAAGATCACGAAAAAACACGAATTTCGTCAAAAGATCACGAAAAAACGTGGAATTTTGTCAATACATTGTGCAAATAAGGCAAATTTCATGAAAGAATCGCAAAAAAATACATGTTTCGTCACAAAAAACACGGGAAAAAATGCAAATTTCGACAAAGAAGTGTGAAAAAAACCTTTCAGAAGTCTTTTTTGTTAGCTTCAGAATTTTTTTTTCTCATAATCACCCCTGCTTCCTGCCTCTTGTTCTCTAGGTTCACCGAGAACATCCAAAAGAGAGAGAAAGAGAGCATTTCTTCTGGTTAGGCTCAATGATCCAGGAATTCAAAATTCTAATTAATATAATTGCAGTAAGCATAAGCTGTCAAAACGGTTTGTAATATGAAGCCGGTTATTGTGCAAATTTAAATGCCCTCATTCACAACAGACAACACAAGCACATGGAACAAGGGCTGAATTCATTGGAATGATGGGAATATTCTTTGGCAGTGTACCACATGTGCCTGACTAGCACGAAAATACTGTTATTACATACTTGTATTGTTAAAAATATCGCAAATGCCCCTAAATTTTTCCTAAAATTTGGGAAAAAAATTCCTAAAATTCCTCCCTAAAATTTTGAAAAATCTTAGTGCTAGCCCTGTTCATTAAATGTCATCAAAATATGAGCGGGAAAAGATTTATAAATTTATACGTTGCAACGGTTGATTTTAGTTACTTTAAACTCGTATCTCATTCACATTTGCAACCCAACAATCACTTGTCTTGTAAAGTGATCAAAATGTAATAATCCTAAAGATGCCGCCAAGAATTAATATGTTGTGGCGAGGAATATAACATACATTAGGATGGAAATTATTTTGGAAATGAGAAGCAAAATAATAATGTTTTGATTTAAAAAACAAGATGGCAGACCGCAGGCAAATACAATAGCTGTTCCTTAATATTAATAAATGCTTGAAATTTGAGGAACTGGATTTAATTTTCCGTTATAAAATGTTCTTTTTCACAAAATGCACCACACCACAAAGAAAAATAAAAAAAAAAGCTGGTGGGAGCATTTAGGATTAAAACCAAAAAAAAGCCTGTATTTATTTTTTATGTTTTAACCACTTTAAAAATAGACGAATTTTATTTTAAAAAAATGGTTTTTACTGCTAATTCACTTTAAATTTGCATTAATTTCTTTTTAATGCACTCATAAGTGTTTTCAACTAAAAAAGTTATAAACTTCTATTAAATATTATCAAATAAATACGTCTTTATAACTGCTTAGAAAGCAACCAATAAAGGCAATATTTCAAAAAAAAAAAAAAGTACACTTTGAAGAGAGTGCATTAAATAGTTCCAATTTATGAATTCATTTTTGAAACTATTATATTACTAGTATAATTTCCACATACAGAACAAAACACGCAACTTTCAGCTACGTACTTACTATGTTATACTCCTTGTTATGCAAGAAATTTTGAAAGGTGACAGGAAAAAAGAAGAAAAATGGAAGTCTGAAGTAACTAAATCATGGCTAAAAGTCTTATCAACAAAGCCATTATTGATGATTTAGAAGAAAGAGATTTCATTTCTTTAGAAGAGGAAAACTTGTCTAACTTAAATAGTAATATTGGCGGACAAACTGATCTAATTTAAATAGTAATAGTGGCGGACAAATTGATCTAATTTAAATAGTAATAGTGGCGGACAAATTGATCTAATTTAAATAGTAATAGTGGCGGACAAATTGATCTAATTTAAATAGTAATAGTGGTGAACAAATTGATCTAATTTAAATAGTAATAGTGGCAGACAAATTGATCTAATTTAAATAGTAATAGTGGCAGACAAATTGATCTAATTTAAATAATAGTGGCGGACAGACTCAGAATTTGATTTTAGGTCAGTTTTTGAATAGGACAACAAATTAGATATTTCCTGGGATCAGAATAATCAGGAATACTTAGTTAAGTTCGCTAAAGAGAGTAGAGGTTTCTATTTCATGTTTCCTGAAAAAGATGACATGTTTGAAAATTCACTCGCAAATTGCAGCTGTTCTGTTTGATCCACCAATGAATGATAATGCAGTCTATTTCGTATCTTAAATCTGTTTAAATATTTTACGTATTCTAAAGAACATTTTAAATCAAATTCATGTGCAATTATTTACTTAAAGAAATAGAAAGCTTTAAATAAGTGTAAACTTATTTTATCCCATGGCATGGGGTAAAATAGTTAATAATTGACGTCGTGTTTTAAAATACCATTATCAGTAATAATTTTCAATTTTATTGTTAAAATTGTCCTTGAAATGTTAGGAGCAATGCTTATTTGCACGTTCTATGTCAGTTTTCTGCAGATTAAAATAATATATTTCTTGCAAACGAAGTGTGAATTAGAGCTGTTTTTATAACTATTTTGTCCCATCTGAGCCTGATCCTACTATACATTTTAAAGATAAAATTTTTTTAAACAATGACAAATCATCACACATGAAAAAGAAACATTATTTTTACATACTATTTACTTTTAAACTAAATAATTTAATATATTTGATTAAGTAATGAAATTATCTTATAATACTTAAGAACATCCATATTTAGTTAGTAATCAGTGGGTTAAAATTACTTATAAAAATTATTTTTTAAAAAGCTTTTGCACTAAGTAATTTCATAACTTATTCCAGATAAGTCCATAAGGAGAGATTAATTAAGTCATAGAATGATTACTGTTTTAAGATGAATTAGGAAGGAGATAATATTTAAAGAGTTTTTAGTATATGTAAGTGTAGGGGGAAAAAACAACAACAATAATTAAAAGAAAAATTGTTGTCAAAATAAAACTTGTTAAAATAAAGTTTGGAAATTCCGTACTTATTTTATTCCTAATAATTTAAATAGTGAGAACTAGTTTTTTTTTTTTATTAAATGACTAGGCTTAGATGTACCAATTCGCTTGCAGTCTGCCATCATTTTTTCTTAAACTTTTATTATTAAATATAAATAAATTAGTTAATTAAATTAAATAAAGTGTTTATAATAAGTAAATATGGTAGAAAATTATTTTGGAAATGAGAAACAAATCAAACATGTTTTGATTAGAGATGTAAAATTTCCAGAAATTTTGAAGTGGCAGAAGAAAAAGTTCTTTTTTCTGGAAAAATTGATTTTTTACAAATGTTTCTCAAAAATAAGTTACATTTTCTTAAAAAAATATAAAATAATATACATTTTTTTTAAATTTCTGCATACTAAATAATTTTTTTTTCACTTTACATGAATATATTACAAAAAAGTCAGCTTTTAAAAGTTAGTCTTTCAGTTTCAGAATTGTCACAGTAGCTTTTCTTGCTTAATTTAACACCATTTTTTGTAATGTACCGTGTCTCTGTTGAAATGAATTTTCAGTTGCATTTGTTCAATTACCAGTAGAGATAATAAAAAAAAAATAACAAAATAAATCTTATGAGTTTGAACTGAACCAATATCACTGCAGTTTGAAAGCAAATTTAAATCCCCTCTACATAGTATTGTTTTGTATATAAATGACGCCATTTTAAAGAATCAACTTTTTGTAGTTGCGACATTATAAATATTATCATTTTTATATCTTCTATTGCTTAAAAATTGATATAATTTACAATATTACAATTTTATTTCATACAATTACAATTTTAATTTCTTGTGTATTTAGTTTTGGTATAGCTTTCCAGTCTAAACCTAAACCAACCCTATATTTTGGTTTTAGTTTAAGTTTTAGATTCTTAAAATGAAAGTATCATATGTATGTATATTTCTTTAATGTAATTTATAAAACAGGTGGATTTTTTCATACTTCGATATCTTTAGTTAAAAACAATTCTTATCAGAAAATTTATATTTTCTTTGCAAAGTTTATTTGTATATATAAAAATAATAATACATGTAGACAAGTCTTAAAATCTATATTTAAGGAAAAGGAAGGGAAGAGGAAAAAAAAAGCTTGAAAAGACTAAATAAGCTTAATTGCATGTTTTTAAAAAATAACTTGTTTCTAACAATAGTTAAATATTTCTGGTGATTATTATCTGATTACATAAAAAATCTCAGCTATGCCGAGAAGTTGCAAGGGTCTGCTTACGTTTTTTTTCCATGCGTTCCCGTTTCTGTGAAGATTTTGTATAAAAAATCATAAAATTGTCATAAAAAATATCAAAATTTTGTGAATTAGAAATTATTGTTATATTTAGATATTTTTAATAAGGTCCTTCTGTCTGATACTCCAAACATTCATATGCATTGGCTACATTCAAGTAAAAGAAAAATCATTATCATCAACCTAACCAGATTTTACTGCCTTTTTCTGATCATTTGGCTATAACGTTTGATAAATTAATTAGAATTGAACAAGCTGCATATTGCATGATATTTTTGATTAAATTATCTTTCTAGTGGTATATAGCTTTTAAGGTATAACTAAAAAATATTGGTTGTTATGAGCCGCCAAACTTAAAAACATTTTTCCCAAAAGGTTTCCACAAGTTTGGCCACTACTGTATATACAGCAGATGAGATTCATTGGTGATTTCAGCTGTTAGGTGGCATGTTTCGTTATACTAAAATCCTCACATTTCTGGAATATTCAGAATAGAGATTGAAAAAAAATCTGAATTTGTTGAAGGGTCCTGTGTTTTAAGATGAAAAATTTTAAAGGACTCAAGTTCTTCCTAAACTGCTTACAGATCATATTTTCTATGTTAACATTTTCATGGAAGACACGGAACATGAAAAAATATAAAGAAAAAATATCAGAATGTAGCCCTAATAACATTTTGAATATATTTTATAAATTAAATTAAAATTTTTCCAATTTGGAAAAATTTAAAAATACCCCTTCGGAAAAAAAGTTTTTTTTTCCAAAGTTTCCGTTTTTTTTCCCCGAGCATTCCCATCTCTAGTTTTGATTTAAACAAGATGGCGGATTGCGGGACACCTGTTCCATCTGTTCCGTTAATAAAATATGCAACTAAGCAAGCATTGTCCTAAAAATAAAACATTTAATTATTTAAAGCTATTAAAAAAAAGTGTTAAGATCAATGTAAACCAGATAAAGCAATTAGTATGCTTTTGTAAAAGGATCAGGGTCCATACGCTGTGTTTCTGGTCCATGAAATAAGAATAAAATTCGATTTTGTTATACAGACTTAATTATTTCACTTTTTAATATTTGGTTTAGCCTGTACGATTTCAACAAAATTTTTTTCATTTCGTTCGTTTCTATATAACTTACACAAGCTCAAAGTTCGTATTATTCGTAGTTTTTGAAGAAAAATATGTAATTTCTCCTAATTTTACCTCAATTTTTAATATTTTACTATGAGCGCAGCTTTGCAACACTTTTATTTTTATATATATTGTACATTTTGATGTATTTTATAATATATGTAAAGAAGAAAGTGTTGCACAATTGCACTCATATAAATAGAGGTAAAATTAGGAGATATTGCATATTTTTCATCATAAACTACGAATAATACGAACTTTGAGCTTGTGTAAGTCACATAAATCCTAACAAAATGCAAAAATTATTGTTGAAATCGTACAGGATAAATCTTCTAATATTAAAAAGTGAAATAATTAAGTCAGTATAACAAAATCGAGATTTAGTCTATTTCATGGGTCAAAAACATGGCTCATGGACCCTGATCCTTTTGCAAACATATTTGCAATTCTGCCTACAAATTGCTAGCAGCTCTATGTATGTGTTATTCCAACATTAATGTTTTCATTATTGAGAAATTATATTTATTAAATTCCATCTCAATAAAATGTCTTAAAAATTAGTTATAAAACATTTTAAAATGTGCAGTTTATAAATAAAATGCTTCACTTTATAAAAACCAATTTTGCCCCCCCCCCCCCAAAAAAAAAAAAAAAAAAAAAAAAAAGCCACCGGCATGGCTTTCTTTAATTTTAGCTGGCTTTTTTGCAACCCTGAAAAAACCTGCATCGACCCCTGCTAGCATACGACACAATACTTAGTATTTGAAACTTAAATATTTTTCTTCCCAAATTGTAAAGGTTAATAACTAAACAATCAACTAATCAATCCCTAAACAAAATTTCTGCTTCTTTGCTTTTGCCCCCATCACAGATCACAAAGTTGTTAGCACGAAGATTATTGTTTGGAAATATTGGTGTTAAAAAAAAATGAACGTTTCTTCGTGACAAACTTTCAACCCTACTCATAATAACTTCGTTATATTGTTTTGTTATGCTATTTATGTTACCTTACTAGTATCTGAATTTTTTTTTTTTTACCATTTTAAACTGGGAGTATGACTGGGAGCTGGGTATATCATACCCAGGTTAAGTCCGGTTCTTATACAGTTTTTACTAGGGGTGCAACGGATATCTGGCAAACATACTGTATCCGGCTGATCTGGCCACTATGCTGGCTAATTGGCAGTAGCTGGATATTATGATTATCCGGCAGTACATCTGGCCTAAAATTATTTCATTGAACCCATTGTTAAAATTCCCTAATGCTAAGATTCCTGCAATTCATTTTTTGTCAGATAGGGATTTCTTAAAAGTTTTTCCACCAGTCCTCTTTTAATTTTAATCTCTTTCTCCACTAGAGGGAGCTTTTAATTTCAGTAGTTTCATGTTTTTTACACAATAATAAATTTCTGATTTTCCCAAGAAAGTGGTACACAACTACATCATAATATTTTCAATCCAATCCAGCACCTTTGATTGCCTACAGATAAGTTATATATATCATCACCATTTTACGAAAAAATTCAAATTTTTCTACAATTTGACCTACAGCTTTCCGGTTTTATTTTCATGTTCTGAGGTCCTTCAAAAGACTAAAAATTTAATAATATTCATCCCTTATTATCTTTATACTATAGGTGCAGATTCCCAACATTTGGAAGGAGTCACTGGCTCCTAAACCCAAAAAATCCAGTGACCACAATTGTAAAACAAACGCATAAAAACAATAGTGTTTATATCAGGGTCGTAGTGGGCAGCTGCCCGGGTACCCGCCCAGCTACCCGCACAGGCTAGGTTAAAAAAAAAAAAAAAAAAAAACGGGTTTTTTTACAACCTTGATGATAATACATATCAAGACGAAAAGAGAACTTGTATAGAAAGCAGGATTAAAATTTACTTACTTAATGAATAATACAAGAAACATAACTGTACCAGTCTTGCTTATATTTAATTAGAATGGCTACTTAATAAATGAAATTAAATGTATATCACATAGAAATAAGTCCCACTCTATATCTATTATGTAAATTTTCTGGTTCAAATAGTTTTATTTGACTTTATAAATATCAGAAGGTTCTCAGCTATGAAGATATATTATGCTATGTTCAACACAAATATTTCATTCATAACTGTTGCAATAATGAAAATAATGTAGTGATGAAACAGCATGAACATCATTTTGGAGCAGCAAAAATACTATTTTTGAAGCAGAAAATCACTATTTTTGGAGCAGAAAATCACTATTTTTGAGCAGCAAGATTGTTTTTGTTGTTGTTGTTAGAAGTAAAAAAAAAGCTTTATGGGAGGAGTGGGGGAGGGTAATAACAGGTAAGGGGGGGGGGAAGAGACAATGAATAATTATTTTAGAAAGAGAGATAAATAAAGAGTTAAGACAGGACAAAATAAAGACAAATTTCCAAACAGACTTGACAGAACAGACCATTTTTTTAACAGCTATAAGATAACAAAAAAATCCCTGATAGCTCGGCCTACAGGCACAGGTAGATTTCGAAAACTCAGACCGTGGGGCACCTGTTTGTTGGGAATTGCGGAAGAAGTGACCTTTTTGCCATGATGCCACAGTTGGGACCGCCCACTTCAAAATCTAACTTGTTTGCAGGCAGAACCGACAGGGATTTTTATTATTATTATTATTATTTTTTTCTATAAGGGTTGGTCCTATAAAAAACTTGTCAATATAGAAGTTTTAGAAAATATTAATCGGATTTGATATCTTGTGAATTGACGAAGTTATGAATTTGATTCTATCAAAAAGATTTTGAATTTGATTCAGATAGAATTTGATTCTATCTGAAATCCCCCCCCCCCGGGGCCATTTTTAATGGTAATCTGTCATGCATAAATTTTCGGCCCTTTTCCTAGAAGTAGTAATAACTTTAAACGGATTCGAAACATATCATAACCTAAGAAGTTATGGGTTTTTTTCTGTTAGGTAGCTTTCAATACAAAAAAATCCCTGACGGCTCGGCCAACAGGCACAGGTAGATTTCGAAGACGCAGACCGTGGGGCGCCTGTTTGTCGGGAATTGCGGAAGAAATGACCTTTTTTACGATGATGCGGCAGTTTGAACCGCCTACTTCGAAACCTAACTTGTTTGCAGGCGGATTCGGCAGGGATTTTTTTGTTTTTAATTTTTTTTTTGGTATAACGGTTGGTCCTATAAAAAACTTGTCAATATAAAAGTTTTAGATAATATTAAGAGGATTTATAATAAATTTAAGCGGATTTGAAATCTTGGGAATTGACGAAGTTATGCATTTTTTTCTTCTAACCCCCCCTCCCCCCCTCTTAAGGCAATTTTTCATTATATCAAAAATCTGTCATACATAAATTTTCGGCCCTTCTCCTAGAAGTAATAATAACTTCAAACGGATTCGATACGTATCATAATTAAGAAATTATGGGTTTTTTCTGTTTTCACAAAAAGGCCCCCCCATTTCCCCCCCCCCCTGGTTCGATTTTGCCCATTAACGAACTTGATCGAGATTTTATGCCTCTTGATTTTATGTATCAGTTTCGAACAGATGCGGGAGTTGGAACCGCTTACTTCGAAAAATAACTTGTTTGCAGGCGGAGCCGGCAGGGGTTTTTTCATTTTTAATTTTTTTTGCTATAACAGTTGGTCCTATAAAAAACTTGTCAATATAAAAGTTTTAGATAATATTAAGAGGATTTATAATAAATTTAAGCGGATTTGAAATCTTGGGAATTGATGAAGTTATGAATTTTTTTCTTCTAAACCCCCCCTTCCCCCGCTTAAGGCAATTTTTAATTATATCAAAAATCTGTCATACATAAATTTTCGGCCCTTCTCCTAGAAGTAATAATAACGTCAAACGGATTCGATACGTGTCATAATTAAGAAATTGTTTTTTTTTTCTGTTTTCACAAAAAGCCCCCCCCCCATCCCCCCCCTGGTTCGATTTTGCCCATTAACGAACTTGACCGAGATTTTATGCCCCTTGATTTTATGTATCAGTTTCGAAAAGATGCGGGAGTTGGAACCGCCTACTTCGAAAAATAACTTGTTTGCAGGTGGAGCCGGCAGGGATTTTTTTTTGTTTTTAATTTTTTTTTGCTATAACGGTTGGTCCTATAAAAAACTTGTCAATATAAAAGTTTTAGATAATATTAAGAGGATTAATAATAAATTTACACGGATTTGATATCTTGTGAATTGACGAAGCTATGATTTTTTTTCTTCTAAAACCCCCCTTTCCCCCCCCCCTTGGAGCCATTTTTAATTATATCAAAAATCTGTCATACATAAATTTTCGGCCCTTCTCCTAGAAGTATTAATAACTTTAAATGGATTCGATACGTATAATAATTAAGAAATTATGGGGTTTTTTCTGTTTTCACAAAAAGCCCCCCCCACCCTCCCCCCTTTGGTTCGATTTTGCCCATTAACGAACTTGACCGAGATTTTATGCCCCTTGATTTTATGTATCAGTTTGTAAAAGATTAATGCAGAATTTTTCCAGTTATCGTGGTCAGAAAAAAGTGACATAGATAGATAGATATATATATATATAAACTTTTGAACTGGGGGTGGTTTTGGGTTCTGGGAGTCATGATCGGCGTAGATCTGCAAAAATTTTTCAAAATTTCCAACTTAGGTGAGAATGTAATAGGTAGTATTTCTTATGAAATCTACCTAAAAGTATAAAGCTACCTATTGCAGCCGTTCGGAGGAAAGCAGTTCCGGAAAATTTCGATATATTTTCACCGATCATGACCCCCAGACCCCAAAACCACCCTCCGTTCAAATGTTGATTTATATATATATATACATATATATATCTCCATATATATATATATATATATATATATATATATATCTGACCTATGTCATACGATAACGCTCGTATTTATAAATCAATTTTGATGAAACTAATTGTGTGTATTAAGGTCCCCAATGTCTCGACAGAGTTCGTTGGCCAGCTTGGTCCGCCATTTTGTTTCAAGATGGCGGCCATTTAAAAATTTAAAACTAAAATAAATATGCATAAAAGTTAAAAATTCAAATTTATTTTTTAATTAAGTGTTAGGCCTTGATACGAGGATTCCAGAGCATTTTTTGGTTTACCTCTATCTTAAAAAATGGCTGAGATAGAGCAGTTTGAAATTCTAGGGTGGCTGACATTTTGAAACAAGATAGCACATTACAAAAAATTTCATTGTTGTAATAATTTTCCCAATCATACGCATAAAACTATATATTCATATCTGTTAGCGCCAAATTCTCACCAAACTTGGCAACATTTGGCGAAATATTGCCAAATTTGGCGACATTGTGTCCGAACAAAAGTGAATAGTCTCATGGAATTGAAACAAGAGATCCAAACAGCAGTAGCTACTGTTGATGTTAGCAGGAAAAACGTTCGTGGATTGAATTACTGCTGTTTGGATCTCTTGTTTCAATTCCATGAGACTATTCACTTTTGTTCGGATTTCATCAAACAGTTGTAACTACTGTTGATGTTAGCATGCTGAAACGCACGTGGATGGAATTGGAATATCGTCTTGATATTCTTCGTGCTACGAAAGGATATCATTTTGAAGTTTACTAAGGTAGTAGAAAAAAACTTTTTAAGTTACTCTATGCACTGTTGTAATTATTTTTGCTGTAGGCTTTTTTTTTTTTTTTTTTTTTTTTTTTTTGTAATAAATTTTTGAAGTTGTACGGAGACTTTTGGGACACCCTGTATTTTATAGAATTTCATTTTGCACTTTTCTTGAAAAGTGCTTGAATTTTCTCCTGGGAAAAGAGTAACCCTGTTATTATGATAAAAATTTTTGATTTTTCGTTTTATGCTACTTGTTATTTTGTGTTATTTAACCCTCTGAGCATTTTGAAAAAGGGTAAAATTGTAATGTTGTTTTCTCTGCATTTTGTTTTAAATGCTAAAAAAATGATTCCTTCAGCATTATAAATAAAACTTAATTACAAATATGAATGTAACCCTTGAGGGTATTAATCATTCTTCAATGTTTTGAAAATTCATTAAATCTATAGAATTATATTATCTTAAACATTGCATATATTGCAGTGAAACCTGGAGCTTAGTGAATGGAATATTACGTTCCACATGCTTAGAGGGTTAAAGCAGATTTTGTGTATGCTCGTTTGGTCATGGAATTTTTTAGTATTTGGTCAGGGAAAATCATGGAAAGTCAGGGAAATTGCAAGACATGTTTTGCTGGGAACCCTGATATATTTAATAGTTTGCTGTGTTAAACAGATCATTCTGAAATGTTATTAAAAGATAACAATAATGCTTATGTGTTTTGGTCTTAATCTTTAAAAAAAATATGAACATTTCACAATGGGGACTGGGAATACCAGAAATTGATTACTTTTAAATGACATGGCGACTTAAACACCGAAAGTTAGTGGCCACAGCAAAAAATTTAGTCGCCACGTGGTGACTGGCGACCGTGAATCTGCACCTATACTTTATACGCTGCCATAGGCAGCGGGGACTCGTGCCAGAGGTTTGTTCAAAAAGAGGATTGTTTAGAACAAAATGCACCGGCAGTGGAAGGTAGAATTAAGAAATTTTCCACACATCAGGTATTCAGGCCCAGTATGCGATGCAAAGGCAGTGGGGATCTGGGACAGAGTTTTGTTTTTAAAGAGTTTTAAGGTTATTATATGAGACTGGACAACTCCGGGCAGGTCAGCTGGTTAAAACATAAAAAAAACTTTTTCAAATAGAGTAATAGAGTAGAGTGCCAATTATCCGAACCTGTCAAGGCCGGTGCTAGTTTGGATGCAAAAGTTCAGATTTTTTTTGTAATTTTTTTTATCTGTTTATTTTTAACCATTTTCTGAACAGTAAAATTAGAAATTTAAGCAAAAAGCTTTGGATTGTTTTTTCTTTAAAGATATTCTTTTCAATGCTGCCATATCGCGAATTTTTCTTAAAATATATAAGTTGAAGAGGATTAGCATTCTCCTGTTGTTCCAACTGTTTCCTAGCTGTTTCCAACATTCAAAGGCTTTATTATGTGATGGACCTGGGTCATTTTCATTGATTTCTTTTTCATCTTGAGCAGATGGAGATCATACAATCTCATCATCATTTAAAATCTGATATCCAGGATAATCTGCGTTGCTATTTAACCACTTGTTAATATCATTTTCTTTATAACTTAGAATTTTTCTCATCTCTTTCATTTTTCATTCCTGATTTTCAATGAAAAAAATTTCGGACAAAAAAAGAGGGAGGTTTGGGTAATTGGACAGGTCAGTTAATTGGAGTTCAGATATAAGCACTCTACTGTAATATATACTTTTTTCTTAAAATATATTTTTAAGTGTCTTTTTTTTTTTTTTTAAATAAATTATATTCCAAGATGTAACCATTTTTCAATTATTATTAATGGAGTTCATATTCATATATTCAATATTCATGTATTGTTTGGCATTAACTTTTAGTTGCAACTAAGCCCTGTAATAAGATATTTCTCATAAAATATTTTTTTTAATCATTTACAGGTACAGAAGAGGAAGAAGACGGTGATGACGGGGAAGATGACAACACCTTGCCAGAAGATCCTGATGATCAGGATGGTGATGAAGACACTTCCCGTACACAGAATGATGATGAAAATTCTGATGGTGTAGGGGACGAGAATGACAATGGAGTAGCAGATGATGATGAGGAGGAAGAGGAGGAGGATGAAGAAGCCGAAACTCCTCCTAAACCTAAACGTGATAAAGGCAAAAAACGTAAAGCTAAAAGCGATAGTGAAAGAAAAAAAGGGAAGAAAAAGAAAAAGAAAAAAGCTGTATCTGATAGTGAAGAAGTAAGTTTTTATGTTTTTAAGATATTGAATTGATTGTATTGTAAATTATATGTATATACCTGCTATATATGTATTTACCTGCTTCTATATAGTTATAAATATTACAAAATTTATGTTTCTGATTTAAAAAAATTAAGTATTCTTAATGTTGTAAAATCGTATGTATTATTTCTCCTGTTAACATCCCTTTTTCTATGAAAATACGAAACGTAGAACGACGAATGAGATACCATAAGAAAGGATTTTGAACAGCTTCTGACATAGTACACTTATATATTCTATACTTATATATACTAAAAGATGTTTTTTGATTAAAATTTGCTGATAATTAAAAATTAAATCTGCATTGATTTCATGAAAGAAATGAAAGGTTTTCCTCAAATTACTGTTGCCACAAAAATAAAATACCACATTATATGATGCTCAGCAATGATTATAAAAAACACCGCATGAGTTTATTTTATATTTATGATTAAAAAGCGAAGTTGAAATTGAAACATTTAGATTTATATTTCTATGTCCCATGTTTTTCCCAAAGCGGCTGACGTCATCCTCTAATGCAGTTAAAATACTATTGTTAATTTTTTTTTTCTTGCACGTGCGTTTTGCAATCTTGGATCCGTTTTTACTCTAACTTTGATGGAATAAATTAGATGATATTCTGGCTTGACTAAAAACTAAATGTTGTTTGCAGATATTTTTATCCTCGCATTTTCTTTAGAAGTTTAAACCTGCATCCAATAAATATTGCATACATATTGATAAAAAATATTAGATTGTAGTGCGAAATCCTCACACGGGCCCACTGGTTTTATTTATATGCTGACCTGGTAAATTTTCAAAGTGTTTGATCATTACAGTTTTTTAGTTTCCATTTTTACTTTCTTCTATTTATAATAGAAGAAAGTATTGTAATCTAATTTTTTTTCAACTTCCGGTTTTCAACGGATTTACATGCTTTAGGGGTCACAGATTTCAAAAAATGTTTTTACAAAATATCTGTCTGTACCCCCCCCCCCCCCCCCCCAAAAAAAAAAATCATTTGAGGAATGTGATATTTTTTTTTTCATTTCACCATTTGAGGGAATTTTAATATACATGCATGAAACGAAGCGTGTTGCTCCGTCGGTGGGTCCTTGATCGCCGGGCCGGGCCGGTGGCTGCGCGGACTGATGGCGGCTCCGTACGTCAAAGCGCTCATTCTGATTCCCTTGCATGTTCGTGTAGTCCTGGGCCGTAAGCGGGATTTGGTTAAATTCCGAGTGAATGTATTTCTGTTTAAAGGAAGACTCAGTTTATTATGGAACCTGGTTTATTTCTTTTTCTTACATGATTCCTTTTAAACCAGGCCCATATTGGCGTGAGAGCTGCTTTTTAAGTCTGTCTGGACATCGAAGGTTCGTCCATCGCGAGGCAATTCCGAGAGAGCAGATTGGCGTGGATTTGTTTCGATGAGGGAAATCGTAAAAAGTTCGCTCCTGATAGCCGTGTAATGGTATAAATATGAGGTTTTTGCATTATTTCTGCTAGAGGTCGTCTAAGTCAAAAGAGGCGTATTCTTAATTTTAATTGGCCGCGAGCTGAGTGATTGATTGTGCGGAATAAAGGCGTTGGCTCCATCGGCCGATCGGATACCGCAAGACTTTAAAATTGCGTTAGCGTCAGCACAAATATTCTTATGAAGAGTCAGAAAACGATCTTTGAAAGTTATAAGATGCGATGCAGGAAAACTAATTTAACAGGGGCGACGGCATTTTCAATCAATTGAAACACAATTATTAAAGCATTTAAAAGTTTTGATTTAAATTTCTATTTTTTAAAACGGTAATTTAAAATTTTAAAAGGGGCAAAAAGGGATTTTTCATTTTAAAAAGGGGTTTAGCTTTTATCCTTTCATATCCCCCCCCCACTAAAACAAGAGCCACAGGGCTCGCCTGCAAGACCTGTGGGTCTTATCTCGTGAATTTAACCCATGTTTTTTTTTTTTTTTTTTTTTTAGATTCTTATTTTCTCCAGCTCTCAAGTAATTTCTCCAGCTCTTCAGTATTTACTTCAGCTCTCAAGTCAATTGGACCTATTTTTACATTTATATATCAAATTTACATAAAAATATTGGTTACACTAAAATATTGGAATTCTTTCAATGGTGCTGCAGCAAAACAATAATGTGTCTCGAGACGACATATCTTGATTATAACAGTTGTCATAACATAACTGTGTTTGTAGTGTTTCCCTTTCTTTCCAGTTTTTGTTTTAACGTTTTTGATATAGTTTGTTGGGAAACATCCTTTTGTGTATAATTGCAAATTGCAACCATAAACTATATAGTATATTAAAATATTCACAGGTAAACATACTGAAAACTATACAACATATGCAAATGTAAAAAATATTCAATAATAGACAATGTTCAAATGTAAAAAAAAAATATTCACAAATACAAAATATTAAAATGTAAAATATATTCACAAATACAAATTATTCAAAAATATAAAATATTCAATAATACAAAATATGCACTAATACTATCAACAAAATATATTGTATCTCAAATGCAATTTGAAAAGCTTGCATTTCTAGAAATATTGAATTTTCACACTGAGATAAAATAACAGTAAAATATCCTAAAATACTAATAACAAAAACAAATTATATTTCTTCGTATACCTTTCCATTTTGTTCGGGACTTAGCTACTTCTATGATGCAGCCTTAGGTTTATATCCATGAAAAAACAACACTAAGTTGTTTAAAAAAAAAGAAAACTACAGCTAATAAAAACTAAATATACACTTGCTATAATTTTCACCATGCGCAGGGTCAGTGCGATATGGGTTTTAATACTCTGAGGGGAATATCACCCAAAAATGTGCCACTCGCACGACAGGAAAAGAAAAGTGGGTAATCGATATTCACCTGCAGAGGGGAAGCGAAGCAGTTTTGCCAGATTCTCCGTTCAACCTGGAAAGAGAATCTGGGAAAACAGTCCGGCTAAAGATGGGTGGCCACGGAGCGGAGGACCCCTTCATGTGTCATCAATTCGTCATTATAATATTTTTAAAAAAAATAATAAAAATTCTAACAGTACTTTTAAACTGTCACCATCATTCTACACTGCTGGGGAGATAGGTTACACGCCCAGCTGGGTCCTCATCCAAATGCTACGAGTAAGGGGGACGATAGGAAAGCAAAAATTAAAAAAAAATTGACAGCTGAAAGAGATAGATGGGGTTTATTCATGGCTGAGTTTAAGATTTTGAGGAGGGTGGTAGTATCTTAACTTGGAGGAATGGACAATTTCGGAATTTCTCTTAAAATGTGGGCTGGGTTTATCAATTTCAAAGGATACATCAGAAAGTTGTTTTAAAATGGTGTATGGGCCAGAATATGGTGCCGTCAATTTACGGGTATTCGGATAGTGAAATTCTTCATACATCACAATGTCACCAACTTTAAACTTTACAGGAAGGAAACGAGCATCATAACGGACTTTATTCTTTTTATGGTAAGCAATTGTTCTCTCTTTAGCCAATTTTCTAGCTTCTTCCACAGGGGGATAGTAACTATTATTTGGTAAAGGGGGATCATATGGTAAATTTCCTAAAAATAAATAGCTAGGGGTGAATTGGGTTACAGAATGAGGGGTGTTATTATATTCATATAAGACTTCATCTAAAAGCTTAGTCCAGGGTATTTTCTTGGATGTGGAATTGACTTTACATTTTAATCTAGTGACAATAGTCTGATTTAGTCGTTCAATTTTCCCATTCGTTTCCGGGTGATGGCTGCTCGTCAATCTGTGTTTTATATTGTAATTACGAAGAAATCTCCTAAACCTGGAAGCTGTAAATGCTCCATTTCTGTCGGTTAACAATCTATCTGGTACTTGTATCTGAAATAATTGTTTCAAAATGTTTGTATAAGTTTCGGTAGTTACACTTTTTGAAGGAAAACCCCACACATAGCGAGTTGCATGGTCAACGACTAAATGCAAATATTTTTTTGTAGAATTGTAATAATTAAATCCGCCAACAGAGTCTACTGCCAAACATTCAAAAGGTATCTCTGTTGGGGGCATTAATTGCAATAAGCCAAATCTTTTTTGTCTACATTTTTTGTTTATCTGACAAGTGTGGCAGTGTTTTACAAAATTTTCAATGTCCTGATTAAAGTTAGGCCAATAATATTGCGGAGAGATTAAATTTATCATTTTATAAATTCCAGGGTGACCAAATTGTGTGTGGGTTTTTTCTAATAGGGGTAAACGTAAAGACATGGGGACCACAATCTTATACAAACCTTTCTTTTTAATAACAACAACATCATTTATCTCAGTGTACTTTTTACCATCAATTGTTACATTTTCTTTCTTCTGATTGTCTCTTACTTCATTCAAGTCAAGGAGATGTATAATATGGGGTAAATTTTCTGAAACAGGTTGTCTAGATAGCATATCAGCTTCAACATTAGTGGAGCCTTTCTGGTATTTAATTTCATAGTCAAACATACTAAGTTTTAGGGACCAGCGGAAAAGACGTCCTCTTAAATTTTTAACACTTTTGAGCCAGGTAAGTGCCGCATGATCTGTATGTATGACAAATTTTTGACCGTGTAAATAATGATAAAATTTATCTAAAGCATCCACAATCGCCAAACATTCTAATTCCGTAATTGCATAATTTTTTTCATAATCGCGAAGATTTCTAGAGTGATATGCTATAGGATGTAATGTTCCTTTTTCATCAACTTGTTTCACTACACATCCCACTCCATGACTTGATGCGTCTACAAACAAATGACAAGGTGTTTTGGGATCAAACAACTTTAAGATTGGTTTTTCAATTAAAGCATTTTTTAATTTTTCAAAAGAATTTTGACAATTTTGGTCCCACACATAAGGGACATTTTTCTTCAACAAATTGTTGAGAGGGTATCGAATGTTAGCATACTTTGGAATAAATTTGTGATAAACATTTATAGATCCCAAAAAACGTTGTAATTCTTTTACATTCGTTGGTGGTGTTAATTTCTTAATCGTCTCTATATTAGGGTTGTCAGGTGTGATACAACCGTTCGAAACTTCATATCCTAGAAAGTTAATTTTGGATTTCACAAAATTACACTTTGACAATTTGAGTTTAAGGTTTTCTTGAACACAGATATTAAATAATGTCTCTAAATGACATAAATGTTCCTCTTCATTTTGGGAGAATACAATAACATCATCAAAGTAACTACAGGCAAAGTCAATTTTGTATTTATTAAGAATCCTACGGAGGGTACGGTTAAACCAAGCAGGTGAGTTTTTCCATCCAAACGGTAAACGATTCCACTCATATAATCCAAAGGTGGTGGCAAATGCCAGCTTCTCAGTGTCTCGAGGGTGGATAGGAATGTGCCAATATCCACTAGCTAAGTCAAGAGTGGAAAAAATTTTAGCATGCGCCAATTTATCTAACAGGGTGTCGATTCGAGGTAAGGGTTCTGCATCTGTTTTTGTAATGGCATTTAATTTTCGGAAGTCAATACATAACCGGGTTTTCTTCCCTTCTTCACGTTTATACACCAAAGTTACGGGTGATGAATAAGGGGAATAGCTTTCTTTAATGATACCGGCTCGCAATAAATTTTGAATTTGTTCTTTAATTTCCTCTTCTTCCTTAGGGGAAGTGCGATATGCTCTTAAAGAAACGGGGAGATCTGAGGTTAACTGTATTCTCTGGGGTTCCATGTTTACACAGCCTATATCATATTTATCTTTGGCGAAAATACAGACATATTTGGCTAGAAGAGCAGGTAATTGTTCTCTGACAGACTGAACATTTTGCACATGGTCAGTGGTCTCGAACAACTCCGGCTCAAAATTTTCTTCGAATATCTCTGCATTTTCAATTGCTGGCTGGTTAGTATATACTTCTGATAAATGTAAAGTATGGTGAGACGCATTTGTTGGAATATGGTCCATGAGAGGTACTTTCTTATTATCTTGAGTTATTTGCATTTTAACACAGTCAATATTTAATCTAAACAGTTTGCAATGGGGTAGCCCAATCAAAGCATAAGGTAACTGATTGTTAATTATAAAAAGTTCAATTCTCTTAGAGATACGTCCTAATTGCAAACTAACAAGGCATTTTTCTTTCAAAGCAAGAACACCTTGTGTTTGGGTGACTGGTATACTCTGCTGAACTTTACATATTTTTAGGTTAAGTTTATGGGCTAAATGACAAGGAATAACACTAATCGAACTCCCAGTATCGATCAAACAAGGTAGTGAGTCTTCATTTTTTACATAAGTAACTTTATGACAATCTCTATTTGATTTTTTATAGCTAGCTTTTTCTTTTTGTATATGTCCGGACATAAGAAATCGTCATTGATTACTAGATGTATTTTGGGATGACTCATTAGCGCTATGATCTTGGTTGGGGTTCGGCAAAGTCATATTGTGACTAGGGGTTGGTACTGCTAACACTTGTTGTCGAAAAGGGCAGTTTCCCACCCAATGATACGCATTTGGTATTCCGATATTAAGACAAACTTTGCATGGATAGGGCGGCAAAGTGGTCTGGTGGTGTACATTAGGTCGTGGTGGAACATTTGAAGTCGGTCTAAACGTATTTTGGGGATTTCTGGCTTGATTTGATGGAAAAGGTCGAATGGGGTGTGTTTGATAGGGAACTCTGTAGTTCCACTGCCTGTTAAAATTCTGTCCATTCTCATATGGAGGTCGGTTTGGTCGCCATTGGCGATACTGATTGGGGTTTTGGGGGCTTGCTTCAAATTTGCTCTCATTTCCCTTTCTGTCCAGTTGCAGTTTGCTAATTCTGAAAACTAATTCACGCCATGCATGTGTAGTTGAGGGGTTGCCTGCAATAACTAATTTCTGCATTTCTAATGGCAAGCCCTCCGTTAACCCTTCCAGGATAAGTTTCTGCTCTAAACCTAAGGTTCGGCCTACTTTAGTCTTTTTTTGATAATATTCGTTCAAGTCCTCTCCAACTTTATATCTAATACGTGAAAAATCAGTGAGAGAAAGGGTATCTGGAATTTCGTAGTGTTCATTAAACAAAGTGACAAATTCGGACCAATGAAGTACATTTAGACAATTATTAATGTACAACGTAAGTGCACTGTCCTTTAAATACTTCTGTATGTGCCTAATTTTCCAGCACTCATCTTTTCCCTGTCCTATACAGACACTCTCGAAATAGGCTAGCCATGGTATCCAAGACATTCCATCTTGCGGAGAAAACGCAACGATATCGGGGTCTACTGACATTTTTGGGTTGGCGGATACTGAAGTGTGACCAGACCCAGCTTGAGCTGACAGGGTCTGTCCACCTAACATTGTTACACCAGATGTCTCTGGTGCACCTCCAGATTCCTGACTAGACTTCTGATTATTTTTCTCTTCAGGATTATTAACGGGATTATCATCTTTGCTCGAAATTTGATTTTTTTCTTTTTCGGGGTCACCTGATTTGTCTGTTAAATCCTCTACTTCTTTGGGAGGTGTTGGGTTACTCATGATAGATATAAATACTAAATATCACTGAATTACACAGAAATATAATACACAATTAAAGCACATAAGAATAAAAATGAAAAAATCTTTCAAACTATTTAAAATTTGTAACACTATATCTAAATATCTGTTAAAATCATCTTTTTAAAATTAAAATCCACCTTAATATTTTTTTTTTTTTTTTTTTTTTTTTTCAATAACTTGAATTCAATAAAAAAAATTTAAATAACCTCACTAACTATAAAGTACGTTGCATATAAATCACCTTTAAAAAGTTTAACACTTAATAATAAAAATATTATAATAATATAATAATAATAAAATTTTCACTTCTGCTAAAATATTTTCAAACTGTCTAGAAAAATGATTTTAATATGAGGTTTAGTTAATGTTATTTTTCATTAAAATCGTAATTATCCGTTCAACACAACTAAAGAATTTTCATAAAAATCACCATTCTTACTCTTTCATCTCTTTAAAATTACGTTAAACACAATACATAAACAATTATATATTTGAACTTAAATAGCTGACTTAAAAATAATTAAAGTTTTCACACAAGTAATAGCATACTAAAATAATCCTCTTTAATTTATTTTTGGCATGCATAAAAAATTAAATAAAAAGTTTGAGAACCACTGCCTCTCACTAAAAAGATCTTTAAAAAAAAATTTTTTTTTTTTTTTTTTTTTTTTTTTTTCTGTACGTTAATATCAAAAGTACATACCTTTATACGCCTTTGCTTTAAATAAATCCATGAAAAAATTTACCTCTTACTCTTTTTTTTTTTTTTTTTTTTTTTTTTTTCACCGCGACGCGAAACAATAATAAATTAATTTCACTGAAATATTTATCTCTATATCTTCTTGCACTGCCCACAAAAATACTTTTTCCCGTAGTCACGTGGTTTTTGTTTTTGCTGAGGGCAGTTCTGATTTATTTTTCTAAATAGTCCAGAAACCAGAAACCGAAACATCTGAGTCACGAGTTCATTTCTTTACCGGCGCGCTCTTGAAAATTGAAAACAGCTGTGTAGTTGACCTACTTTTCATCCGATAAAACACTTCGATTCTTGCCGGCAGAATGAAATACTGCACAAGATTGAGAATGAAGAAAAGTTAATGATTCACTTTCCTTTTGACGAAGGGAGATTAAGTACTTTTGAGTTTTTGGGATAAATTCCGTAAGTCTTTCATCGTATGCTGTAAGAATTTTTCACGGAGGTATTCGCTGTGATTGACGGGCGTAGATTACGTAACTGTTTAGTTTTTGGGATTTTCCCGTTGAGATGAACTGTCCTACTCGACTTCTGAAACGAAGCGTGTTGCTCCGTCGGTGGGTCCTTGATCGCCGGGCCGGGCCGGTGGCTGCGCGGACTGATGGCGGCTCCGTACGTCAAAGCGCTCATTCTGATTCCCTTGCATGTTCGTGTAGTCCTGGGCCGTAAGCGGGATTTGGTTAAATTCCGAGTGAATGTATTTCTGTTTAAAGGAAGACTCAGTTTATTATGGAACCTGGTTTATTTCTTTTTCTTACATGATTCCTTTTAAACCAGGCCCATATTGGCGTGAGAGCTGCTTTTTAAGTCTGTCTGGACATCGAAGGTTCGTCCATCGCGAGGCAATTCCGAGAGAGCAGATTGGCGTGGATTTGTTTCGATGAGGGAAATCGTAAAAAGTTCGCTCCTGATAGCCGTGTAATGGTATAAATATGAGGTTTTTGCATTATTTCTGCTAGAGGTCGTCTAAGTCAAAAGAGGCGTATTTTTAATTTTAATTGGCCGCGAGCTGAGTGATTGATTGTGCGGAATAAAGGCGTTGGCTCCATCGGCCGATCGGATGCCGCAAGACTTTAAAATTGCGTTAGCGTCAGCACAAATATTCTTATGAAGAGTCAGAAAACGATCTTTGAAAGTTATAAGATGCGATGCAGGAAAACTAATTTAACAGGGGCGACGGCATTTTCAATCAATTGAAACACAATTATTAAAGCATTTAAAAGTTTTGATTTAAATTTCTATTTTTTAAAACGGTAATTTAAAATTTTAAAAGGGGCAAAAAGGGATTTTGCATTTTAAAAAGGGGTTTAGCTTTTATCCTTTCATGCATACATAATCTGGAATCGTACAAAAAATGAAAACAGATTCAGGAAACTTCAAAATGCAAAAATTGACTAATATTTTTCCTAGAGTTTTTATTATGATTACAATACTTTCCTTATACTGTATGTTTACGGAAAGTAAAAATGCAATTAAATTACAGCTTATTTTTTTGGGAGGCATGAAAAGAGAGTTATATATATATATATATATATATGAACAAGTGATATAACGAGGGACTACTCTTATATATAACATATTTATGCCCAATAAGGGTGGTGCGAAAAAAGTGAAGTTGGTATTTCCGAGTCGCTATAGTGTGGAAAAGTTGCGATTGGTAAATACAAGAAAAACAAAATAAAAATTATCGGACTTTATCTTCCAATCCTGCAAACCGCCTAAAAATTAAAACAAATTAAAAATTTCATTTATTTTTTTCAGAATTTAAAATTTTTTTTACGTATATATATTTTTTATCGCTATAGTGAAAAATATTTGCAAATTGTACTGTTTAATAATAATAATAAAAATTTAGAGAATATCTTCCAATCACGCAAGCTCAATAAAAATCGGGAAAAATTCAATTTTGACTGATTTAGATGTATTAAGAAAACAATCAACTGAGGTCAGTTTATCGTCTCAGGTTAAGATTTAAATGTAAATTGATACTATTGAGCTGATTACTGAACAAGGGTTTCACTAGAATACTTAAATTTGGTAGTGCTATAGTGGTACAAATGCCAATACAGGATTGGAAGGTCAGTTTTTAAGAAAATTTGCATATATATATATATATAACCACACATACAAGACTTGCTCGTATTAGAATATATGATCTGCTATAAAATGTAACTTTGTTGTAACTCATTCATTAAGTTATTTCTGTAGAAGTAAAAAGTCCGTCTTTTTGTAGGATAGCGATAGCAAATCTGCAGGTGCTGTTTCTGAAAATGATAGTGATTATGTTGCTGAAACACGAAAACCTAAAAAACCTAAAGTAGAAAAAGTGAGTATTAGTTTTATTTTAAATGCATCTGGGTATATTAGTTGTAAATGCATTCCATGTCAAATCAACACACACAGAACAAAAAAATTTCTACTTGACTTCCTTAGAATTTTGTATCATGCTCAGTGGTTAGATTCGTACAGATATTAATGAACACCTAATAAGTCTCTATCTTTGGTTTTTAAGATAAAAAGTTTTGAAAATGGACCAAAAACTTCAATTTTCGCATTTCATATAAATTTAGGTCCTGTTTGTTCTTCAATTGGCCATAGAACCTTAATTTGTTATGCCTATGGAGATCTAAGTGAACTACTGTTAGAAATTATTTGACTTATTTTCTTAACTGAGAGTTAGTAAAGTGGTGCTCTCTGATCTTTTTAAAAATTTTGTGGTTTTTGAGGGTCTTAACAAGTTATAAAAAAATCCTGTATGAAATTTAGGCTGATGTGCATGAATAAAATATTTTAATTGATTGGATTTTTCAGTATTTTAGGGCTATTATAAGTATTAAATACCTTTTTTCACGAAAATCACATTCTCATTTTTGTTGTATTGTATCATGAGTTTATGTTCGTTTTCTTTCATTCAGTGACACACCACCTCTATTTGGTGCCTGGTGCGAAAAAGTTTTATACTTTTTCCACCTTATCCTATCCTTTGTTCTTCAATAATGATAATTGACAGTGTCGATGAAGCACCTATCTAGCTTGACACCTAGTGCTGGTGCACCTCTTGCACCACTATTGCTGTGGCTTTGCCTTCATTATTTAATAACATTTTCAAATTGTTTTATGCAATATAATTCATTATACATATGAAAATCTATTAAAATATTATTGAAACACACATCTTTTTGATACCAACATTTTTATTGCAAGAATTTGCGAATCTACTATGAGATTTTGTAGCAGCCACATCTCACATCTTTAAATTTTGTAACAGAAATAATGGATAAAAGTTAAAATAGAATAAATGCAATTCTAATCTTAATGGGAATGATTGAAATGACAAAACTTGTACATTGATACTATTATTGTATCTTATGTATGAGTTAAAAGCAGGGTTGGAAAAAAACATGTTTTAAAAAAAAAAAAAAAAAAAAAAAGTGTTTTTTTTTGTTTAAAACATGTTTTAAACGTTTAAAACGTTTTTTTCTCATTCAACAGCACAATTTTGATTAAAGTGAGCTAAAATTAATAAATTAAATATAAAGAATGAAAATATTTTTAAAAAACAGTAAGGAAGAAAAAAATTATATAATAAATACCAAACATTAATTAACAATTAATTTTTTTATTCTAAACTAAAACATTTAATTATTAAGTTCTTTAAAAATAGCAACAAGTTTGGCAGCCTTATCAAATACCTAACCGGTTTCTAGTTTTGTTCTGCACAAAGCCAAAAGTAGAAAACACTTTCTAAACCAGCAGTAGAGCATACAGCTGCTTGTAATTGTTTTATGATCTGCATGACATTTTTATCAACGTGTTTTTCAAGGCTTATCCACCAAGATAAAGGTGTTATTTCTACAAGATTGTCCACTTTATTTGATTCTTGAGTAGCGAATTTATGATTGGTAACTGACAGCATAACATTTTTAGGGTTTCGTTCATCTCACGAAACCCTATTCGTCCCACTTTTCTGTCCGTCACAGAGCCGGTTCTCAGAAACTGTATAGCTAACAGACTTGAAATTTTGTGTACTTACAGCTGAATACCTACTGTCATGCTGAAAATCATAACATTTTGAAAAAATCATATTATTTTAATATAGAGAGATAAAAAACTAAATCTAACAGCCTTTTCCTATTAAATTTAAACATTTTTGGTTATAGCAGTTGCCAACAATTTAAAAATCAACAATAAAATTCTTTCTACATTAATTTTCTGTTGAAAGATTTCCATGTAAATTTAATTTGTGAATTGTCACATTGTGACATTATAAACAATAAACATGTTTTAAACATTGTTTTAAGTGTCATGTTTTAAACAGCTGTTTTAAACAAAATGTTTTAAACGTAACAAACCCTGGTTAAAAGTACCAATATAATGTTGACAACAATTCATACTGTGATTCAAGTGTCATTACAAAATGTTATTTTTCAGAAAAATATAATAAATTTAACAAAATTTTAATTTTTTACAAAATGGGCTCAAAAAAAAAAAAAAAAACTGCATAGACTTCTGGGGATATTGCTGGGTTTCACAATGCAATGCGATATTTATTTTTTGGTCTTCCTTCATCTTATGAGAAATGTTCTAATTTTTTCTCATGATCAGCTGACTAATTTTGCGATATTTACCTGCTACTCATTAACGAGTTTTACATATTTTTTCCTTGTGATTGATTGATCAGCGAATTTCGTGACTTTTCCCGTGACTTACTAGTAAAATTTGAGTTTTTTAAATATGACTGATGGACAAATTGAATGTTTTTGAGAATTTTGTGTTTTTTTTCTGCAAGACTAACAAATTTCGCAATTTTTTTCCACACCTGACTGAAATATTTTGTAATTTCTTTCATTTGATTGATTGACAAATTTTGTGATATTTTCCTGTGGTCAATTGACAAATCTCACATTTCAAATTTTGCTATAGTTTCTGTGACCGATTAATGAATTTCGTTGTTTCATTCTGCAACAAATTGACACATGGGTGCAAGTCTTCAGTCTCAGGACTGATTTCAGTCCTGAAGAGATTTTTGATTAATAGTAAATTCTACTTTTAAATACTTAAATAATAGAAATTTTATTATCAAGCACATTTAATCACTATCTTTTATTGTAAGAGATCAATATTTAGCCATATTGCAAGACATAGAAATCTTCTAGCCCATTTCTATTTGATTATTCCTAATACTCAGAAAAGTTTTCAGTCTTGGCTTGGATAGACTACTTGCACCCATGAATTGACAACATTCACACTTTTTCCAGCCATATATGATTGAAAATTTTTGTAATTTCTACCCGCGACAGACTGACCAAATTATGTAATTATTTTCTGCGACTGATTTGAGATTTTTTTTTTAACAGATCGAGCAATTTCACAATGTTTTTCGTGATCGTTTTCATATGAGTATGATTGAAACAAACTTCAATCTGTCAATCTTTAGTCCTGATTAAAAATCTAATAGTTTGTTTTCAATTGTTAATCTAATTAAATTTTGCACCTCCCTGCTTAATAGTATCATGATATGATAAAAAATATAGAAACTGGATGCCTGAAGTTACAGGGTAAAAAATTACAATCTGTTAAAATGTCCAAATATGATTCAAAATTGGTTAAGAGATGATGAAAAGCTTGTTTGGTGAACTTCACAATGACAAAGATTTTCAGTAACATGTATGTATACATAAAAGTTATAGGTAAGTATACGGTATGAAGGTAAGTCACCTAAATAAGTCATTTTAGCATTGAAATTAGGGAAAGCAGTCTGCATTTTAATTTATAACTCAGCATCTCATGATGGTCCGTAAATGATATGTTCATGTATTATACAGAATAAGTATAGAATAACTTAATTTTTTCAAAAAAATTAAAATGTGTTTTCAAGATATGAAAAATAAGTCAATGTTTGACCTTGAAATTAAAAATACAAAAAATATGTATGTGATACATCATGTGAAAACCCACATCAAGCACTTTCCAACAATGCCAAAATTGAGGATCTTCTTTAATTATTGAACAAACTGTGTCTAAATTTGCAGTGCATAAAATTCAAAAATTGAAGCTATTTATCTAAATAGAACCAATGACTATGTAGACTTATTGAGTATCCTCTATGAACCTAATAATTGAGCTTAATATCATAAAATTCTAAGGAGGTCAGTTTTTTTGCTGTGTTGATTCGACATTGAATAACTAAGATAGTGGATACTTAGTGAATTTAGTTTGTAAAAGTAATGTATTTGTTTTTTCAGACAACCCAAGCTCAAAAAAGTTCAGCTGAGATATGCACAGAATTTGGATTAGAAGATGTCATATTAGACTATACAGATGAAGACTATCAAACATTAACAAATTATAAACTCTTTTCACAACATATAAGACCTATCATTGCTAAAGCCAATCCCAAAATTGCAATATCCAAAATGGTTACTCTCATATCTGCAAAATGGCGTGAGTTCCTAGAAAATAATCCAAACAGAGAAGCAATTTTAGATGAAGAAGACAGAGTTGTTGTTCCAAAACCAAAACCAAAAGAAGGTACAAAATTTTTCCTTTATAAAGTCTGAATTTTTCTTTTTCTGTTCCTTAAAAAGTATGTTATTTGAGTGTCAATATAAAAGACCTTTAAGGCAAAACAATTTAATGCATTGAAATTTGTGTACACATTACGTATGTGTGTATGAATGTATTTATCTATGTTGTGTAATCCTAATACATAAAAAAATAATTTTTCTCAAGCTAAAGCTTATATCCTTTTGTCTTCACTGATCCTTTCTGATCATGAAATCCCATGTTAGCCTATGGGAAAATTTAAATGCATGATTACTCATTACTTAATATATAACAATAATTCAATTAGGTAAGAAATGATTAATAAATATAAGTTCCTGAATATTGTCTGTTAACAATCTTTTTCTTGCTTTTTTCCCATATAAAGTGTTTTTAATCTAATTGAATAAACATTTAAGGGTGATAATACTTTAAAAACAGTTTTTGTGTAAGAAATCAGGATCACAATCCACTTATTCAGTCAAAAATACAGAATATATCAGGTTTACTATTCTTAACGTTAAAAATAAATATATGGTAACAGTATTTTCAACTGAACTTTGTCATGGTTGTCTGTTTTTCTTCACTGTTGAAAAATCCCAGGAAAAATAACCCTAGAGAAAATATATATTTGACAAGTTTGTCCAATTATAGTAAAATTAAGTTAAAAACACAGAATTTAAAAATAATGAATAAATATATTGCAGACTTTCCAAGTTCCTTATTTAGGCGGGAGACTTCTGATTTTTACTTCATTTTCCATACTTCTGATTTTTGACATATTTCTTCTGATTTTCTAACACAATTTTTCTAATTCTTATTTTATATTTAAATATGCTAGAAAAATTGTGGACATTCATTTCTTCTCTATGTTTGATTAGTGCTCTTTGATCAATTGGCTTAGTAATTACTCAGCTGGATTCAATACTCGGTTTATCTGCATACCAAATATTCAACCAAAATCGTTATTCAGTGCTTCCCTACTTTGTATGTTAATTCAACAAGCCTCTCTCTTGTTAGTTTTATGAAAAATGTAATTATGCATTTAAATTGGTGTTTTGGACACTCGTAAATCATTTACTTATAGGTCATCACCTTTCTTAATTTTTAACACCTTCAATTATATCATGTTTTTTTCTTGACTCCTGGCGTACACACCTTAACAAAGAGCTGTCTTAACATAATGTTAATGTTAAGCATTCAATGCAAAAATGTTTTCTAAGCACAATTCTCAGCTATAAATGAAAATTTGAGTTGGGTATATTATGCTTTACAAACTTTATTTTTTTCTGATTAGACGATTTCACCTCCATTGTGTATATAATTTTTATGTTAATAAATTTTACTTTTCAGATTTTGAAAAGACATATCCTAAGCCCAAAAAATCAAAAAGTCGGAAATCTGTTCCTATGTTAAAAATTAAAATTGGTGGGTTTGGAAAAAGAAAGAAACACAGTTCAGTAAGTACAAAGATTTTACTTTTATTAATCTTTTATTACGTGAACTATATATTTTTATTTCTTTTGTGTTCTTTTATTTAAAAGCCCAGTACCCTACTAGGCTAAAAAAATGTACTATAGCATAAATTTTAAGCATAAAATAATGGTTTGAGTTAAGTTTCATGTCTCTAAATGTTTTGTGATTTGCTTCTAATGATTTTGAAAATTGGATTTTATTATTATCATTATTTTTAAGCTGCCATATAGAGTAAAAGCTGTAGTAATCAATCAGTTAGTGTCCAGTGGACAGCCTTGCAACAATCAACATAAATGGCTGATTACTACAAGCTCTATAATAATATCCATGATTCTGTGCTGATGTGCAGACATTACAATATTTCCTTTAAACAAAAAATAAGCTATTTATAAAGCGTTTTATCTCAATGTGGCTGACTTCTGTGGGATAGGTAAAACATAGGAGCACTTACCTTATGTTAGAAATAAATGTTCATGTAAATACAAATAAATCTATTTAAATTATGATGTATTAAAGAAAAGTATGTCCATTTCTTAAATAGCTATTGCTTTTTATACAGAGTTTTCACCAGAGTTGTTTCATTGGGCAAACTGCTTGGCTAAGATTTTAATTTGATTTTACTTGAAGTTTTATGTGCATATAGCTAGTTTGATTTTTATGATATATCATGTTGCATATCCCCTCACTTAAATGTTTCTTCCTATCATCTGTCTGGGGGAAACAGAGATATTTTAAATATTAAATTATTCAGAAATGATTGATGAAAAACATTTTTTTAAGAAGAAAAAAGCGGCTTTTGAGCAGAATGCTTTAAAATATTGTAGATAATTTCTATAAAATTTATGCAAATATTAAGATAAATGGATTTATAGGAATATTTACACTGAAATATTATGTTGTAATTATATGGAATTTCTGTTGTATAATAAAGATTATAATTTTTTTAATAGCTTGTCAGAAGATTAAGGCACATAATAAATGTTGTACAAAATACTTATAAAAAATAATAAACAATGTATTTTTATTATTAGTTTCCAATTTCATTCGAAACAGTTACAGTCGAACCTTGTTAATGCAAACACTCAAGGGGAAACTTTTTTTGTTCGTGTTAAAAGAATTTCGTGTTATCCGAACTTAAATACATTACATACAGCTGGAAGGGGCAATCGGAAACAGTTCGTGCTAAAATTAATTAGCGTTAAGCGTGTTCGTGTTAACGAGGTTTGACTGTATTCTTAAGTAATGCTATAGTGATGGGTTTCATATTTTGTTTTTAATTTTATCACAGGAAGAAGATGAAAGCTATAGTGATAAAAGTGATGCTGATTTCGAAGCTGCTCTAGAAGAAGCTCAAAATATGAGCCCACCTCCAGCCAAAAAGAAAAGTAAAACGAAAAAAACAAAAAAGAAAAAGAAGACAAAAACTACATCTAGTTTTCCTGGCTCTGAAGGAGAAAATGATGGCTATGAAGTAATTATTTTATTGTATATTTATTTAGGATTTTATGACATCATGAAAGTCTTTTTTTCAGTTTGTATCAAATAATATGGCTTTAGATATATTCATAAGGTTTCAAAATAAACCTCAACTAGCTGGTCCGCCCGTTGTTGCCTGGGCCGTGATAATAATAAAAAAAAAAATCTTTTTATTATTTTATATTTTTAACCAGATTTTGTATGAAATTATATTTGAAAAATTCACGAAAAAATATTGATGTTTAGCATGGGTGCAAGTTTTCCCGTCCACAGACGGAATTTCGTCTTTTAAAAATTCCCGAGGACGGAAGCAGGATGGAAAATCGCCGCGGACGGGGGAAAAAAAAAAAAAAAAAAAAAAAAAAAAAAAATCCGCTTTTAGATTTCTTAGGATTTGTGCAAAATGAGTTTAAGAATCGGACTTTATATATATATACATATATATTAATGTCATTTATGGGAAGATATTGGGGGGGGGGGGGGGGGGGGGGGGGTTCAAAAATATTTTCAGTCTTGGCCAAATTTTAAACTTGCACCCCATGATGTTTAGTGATAAAAGCGCTCATTTTCTTTTTTTTTTTTTTCTTTTCACGTTGGGCTGTTTCATAGTTTTAAAATAAAAAGTTCTTTTTGTCTGAACACTTTGAAATCTTTATTGGTTATAAATAAAACAGTTTTACAGCCCGTGTAAAAATTTCGTAAAAAATATTATCTAGTTGTAAAAGAAGTTTTCTTCTCGCTTTTTTGTTTATTTTTGTGTCGGCTCCTTTAACATAGTAATAATAATAAAAAAAAAGTTATCATCCTCTGAAATTTCAATCTTTTTAAATTATAACTATCGAAGCTCTCTTTAAAATTTTGCGAAAAAACATGCATATTTAGTAGTGAAAACATGAGTTCTTTTAAACAAATAAACAAAACAAATCTTTCAACGCAATGGCCATATTATGCAATTTGTTTTCAGTCCCCCTAGGCTAAACACGTATCCCATTTCTGAGGGGAGAAGCCTTTTAAAAAAACGTTGAAGCATGTGCAATGAGACTGCCTAATTTGACATAAATAACGTCATGCACATATTGTGCAGGGTTTATTGCGTTTATACTACACAACTACAATATTTAAAAGTTCCCTATACGATCTATTCCTTCATCCATTTAATAAATTAAAATAATAAGAAATACGTTGAGCTGAAATATAAAGTAATTAAAAAAATAGATTGTGATATCTATATCGCAGTATATGGGAGGAAGTGGATGTTCAAAATATTTTCAGTTTTGACCAGAGCCGATTAATGCAGAGGCTAAGTTCCACAGGCATTTTATAAGAGTATTTTTGCCCTATTTAAAAAAAAAAAATTCTGCATTTAAAAAAATTTGAACTTTTATACTAAAATACTGTTGGAAGTTTGTCTCTGCAGTAACTAGGTCCTGATCTTGAATACCTATCCCAGCTTAGACCCATGATTCATCCGAAAAAATGAAATAACAAAAAAAGCATTATCAGTCAATATGCCCATTACATGCTTTAAGGTCAAACAGGAATGTGCCAGTAGGTTGCAGTGTTGCTAGTTGGATATTTTTTAATTTAGACTTCCTGATTGCTACCACTTTTTAAAAATAGTAATATTTCCTTTATTTTAATGACAAATGAAATGTAAATCGACTTTTAATATTTCAAAACAAATGATGCCAATGAAGCATTCTGAATAATACAAAACCACCCAACAGGCAGTACTAATATATTAGCCATCCCAGAGTCTGATCTTTTAAACTTTCAGAAGTATGAGTCTGTCATTTTTCCGACCGACTCTACAGCCTTGTATATACATGCTTTCATTTCAAATGAATAGATGTTGGTATCAATTTATGTCATGCATGTAGTAATGCATCAAGCAATGCATGTGTCAAACTTGCACTGTATGGCATTTCCCCCCAAAAAAGATTTTTTAAATTAGTTTATTAGAAATATTCTGGACAATTTGTTTTCTGGATGAACAGTTCTGCACTGTAATAAATAATAATTGTAATTGAGAGGTCTTATTCTAGATTAAAATTTAATTTTTATTCCATGTATGTTTAAAAATGAAAGTGTTGATTGAGTTGTTTGCTAAATTAATATTTGGATATTTAAATTAAACTTTTATCCTCTTTTCAGACTGACCATCAAGATTATTGTGAAGTTTGTCAGCAGGGAGGTGAAATAATTCTGTGTGATACTTGTCCAAGAGCTTATCATTTAGTCTGTTTAGATCCAGATCTAGAAGAACCCCCTGAAGGAAAATGGAGCTGTCCACATTGTGTATGTATTTTGAGTTTTTGATATTAAAATGAATCATCAACTTCAATTTTGTGTTAGATATTATTTTGAAAAAAAAAAAAAAAAAGCAGAAACATTTTATTGCTGTAGGGCTTTCTAGTTTCTGCAATTTGCTTATGAAATTTATGAAGTTAGCTTTTACAGTTAAATATTTTAACAATGTTTCTAACACTTTTCTTTTGTTTACACAGGCATCAATTTATAACTTTTTTCCTTCCATGGGTATTGTCAATCATTATCACCTAGGTATTGGAATTGCAATATACTTTTGAATATTGTTCATTCAAGAATAATTCTGCTTGGCTTTTATCATCTGTGAAACATAAAAATATGCATTTCTCCCCCATCCCGAAGTTTTAAAGCATGTTTTCATTTATAAATGTGCTAAAATAAATTCATCTGAAGATAGTTGGGGAAAAAAGTATAACATGAAATTTTATGATAGTAACTATCCGTTTTATACTCTTAGAAGTAAATGTTTTTAGAAATTATGTTATAAACGTAAAGGTCACTAAAGGATCAAGGTCAAAGATAAAGGTTAAAGGTCACTCAAAAAGTATAAAAGACACTTTCATGTTTTGATTTGCTAAGTATTTCTTAGAAAATCTTTCTAGAACAGTTAACTGTGCAAGGATTGGTTGCTTTCTTTACAAAATGTTATTTATTATAGCATAAAGCTGTCCAATTTTTAGACATATTTTATTCTTATCAGTCTAATAATTTAACTCCATTCAGATTTGTGGTTCTAATAACCCAAAATAAATTTTCAAACATTAAAAGTTATCATAAAAAGGGGGAAAAAAAATACAGTGACCTCTCACTTATACGCGATGTTCAGTAATTACTTTTTCGTATCACTATTTTAAAACAGTAAAATTCAATTTATAAATTCTGCTATACAATAAGGCGAAAATTTATAAAGAAACTGGTGCTAAAAAATATTTACCGTGAATCGCATATAAGTGAGAGGTCACTGTACATATATATAAAGTTTTAAATTTATATGAATATATATATTTTTTGTTTATTATTATTATTATTTTGAGTTTAAGAAAAAAATATTTTTTATTTTTTTAAGTATAAATGCATTGTAAATTCAGTGCAGTCTGTTGTGTTTGTCAGTTAAAAAATGTAAGATTTAGTATTGGTCTATTTTTTATGCATAGAAGGTAGCTCTAATAATATATTTTTTGTTCTTAATTTAAATTTGTTAAATGCCATTGCTTCTGTGCCAATGAAATTAAGTTGTCTGTGAAATCACATCTAGTGTTTTCTTCAAATATAGAAGGATATCCTACATTTTCATTCTTTTAAAAGTTCTTTTAAGTTTCTAAGCTTGTAGATTTTATTTTTCTTCGCTGTATTTTTTTTTTTTTTTTATCCCTTTTCTTTTTTTAAAAATTAGAATCTGTGTGCATTGCTTTCTTTATATCTGATTTTAAATTCATGTAAATATATACATTTCATGTTCAAGGATTTTTTTTTTTTTTACTATTGGAGGCTTTGTTCTTAGTGGCTTACCTGTTGGCAGGTACCTGATAAAGGTGAGATATTTAATAATTATCTTGATGTTGATATGGCATACAATAGTTGAGCATATGCTTAACTGAATGCAACATAGCAACTCTCCTTTCCATTGCTCATTAAAGAAAGCACTATTGTTGATTCCACAGATGAATTTTACCAACTACTATCTTTATATTTAAAAAAAAAAAAAAAAAAAAAAAAAAAAAAAAAAAAAAAAATATTTTGGGGGTATTTAGTTCTTTTTTGTTTCTACATATTCAGTTATAAGTTAAAAGAAATTAATCAACTCCTATTAAGCATAAAATGCTCTTTTATCTTCAAGTAAAATGATGAGGCCATCAAAATATTTTTTCAGGAAGGGGAAGGTATTCAAGAACAAGAAGAAGATGAGCATATGGAATTCTGTCGCGTATGTAAAGATGGAGGAGAGCTGCTATGTTGCGATAGTTGTCCTTCTGCTTATCACACACATTGTCTCAATCCCCCACTTAAAAATGTACCTGATGGAGAGTGGCATTGTCCACGGTGCACGGTAAGATAGATCTAGTTTATTTCAGAGTTCTTTAGGAATTTGTTATCACATTTAAGTCAATTCTGTTGATATGAATTATCTAACTAAAAAGAAGATTTCGCTAATATTAAATTGATAAAAATTCACTATGAATGTTGCTATTTAAAAATGCTATCCAGTTAGATGTTTTCAGTAGTTGATATTGCTGTATACTTTAACTGTGGCTTATTTTGTCCATTGGACTTTGCTGCATTTGGAATATTTTAAATTCTTATGTTTGCCTCAGTACAAATAATTTTAAAATGTTTTTTTTTTTTTTTTTTTTTGGGGGGGGGGGGGGGAACTCATCTTTGAATTAATTTGCTATAATTTTGTATTTCAGGAAATGTTTATAAAATAAAATTTCTTTGTAATTTATTTTTGAGAACATTCTATATAATCAGTTTTGTGTATGATTACGACTTTTGTTATACACAAATTTGTTGGTTCTGTATCTTACTAAACTCATATTTGTTTACTGTTAACTTTTATTATTGCTTTCTCTCTGCATGTTATTAATATTATTTTGTTGTTAAAATTTTGCTTTGCTAATTTTCTGTTATATTTAACATTTTCTTTATATGTGTGTTTCCTAACATTTCAAAACAATGGGTTACCAGTATTTTAGGGGTAAACCCAGTTTTAATTGATTACTCAGCATGTGAATTTGCCCATGTGGCAAAGAAGCAATGGCATTCTGAATATAATCACATTTACTTTATGAAGATTTATATGATAATTTAATAGTGTTTAAATTAACTTTTAAGGAAGGGGCTGTAGCCAAAGAAGTTTCAATCAAAAAGAAATTAGAAGATGAAATTAAGGTATGTTTTTGAATTTATATATGGAGTGCTATAGGATTGGGGCTGCAATTTTGGCCTATTTTAAATATTTTATTGTTTGATTTTAATATCTTAAATGAATCATGTGGTCATTGGTTACTTACTATTTAACTTTGTTGATATTTTATCTATACCTTTATTTATTTATTTTTACTTGCTCTTCTGCCATTTTTGTATTTTAATCATTATGCATAGTTTTTTTTTTTTTTTCATTTTTTTGGCCTCATAATTCTTTTTTTATAAACTTAAGCTAAATTTGTTTGGGAAAAATTTAAGATTACGTCATTTCTTTTCCTATATTTCTATTCCCTATGAAACTTGTATGTTATGTGATAAGAGTTATTGTAAATGTATTGGCTTTCCAGTCTCTGTTTTTAAAAACCTATCTAGTTTTATTAAAGAGTGGTAGAGAAAAGAGGAGCCTTTCAGATCAACACCATTTCCTGCCGTTGTAATTTTTGCAGGGTATTTTAAAGTTTCATCATACACCCCCCCCCCAAAAAAAAAAAAAAAATCAAAAAAAAAATCAGCTATATTTGAAATTAATAAAGCATATTGTGCTAGCAAAATGAGACCGAGAAGGCCAATGCTACACCCTGCATT